>CM022949.1:14527288-15127288 GCA_012931725.1 Litsea cubeba
ATAACGGCGGCCCCTGGGGCAACGAGGCAGCGGCCGAGCTAGGGCCCGCGTCGGTCCTCGGCATCTTCAGCGGCCGAGTTCCCTCCTGCTCAACCTCAGCCGGGGGCAGGCGTACCCCTGGATCAACAGGGCTAGGGGGCGCGGGAACCTCCGCCACCTCTGCAGGAGAAGCCACCCGAGCCCTCGGAGACGGATGCCTCGGAGAATTTACCGGCTCCTGGGGGGCTCGGGCGTCCTCCACTCCAAGCGCCAAAGCCTCGAGATCCTCGAAGGACAAACGCCTGTTGTGCCTCATCTCGGAGCCTGGCGAGGGAGATCGGGCAGGTTGACTCGATTCCCTTCCTGAGACCTGGGGAAGTCTCGATCCCGATGTGGAAGCTAGGGTTCCAGACGTGGCCCTAACGTCAGACACCCGCGAGGGCTCTGCGACCTCCGGACCGGCCTGCTCCTGACCAACCTCGGATCCGGCACCTTCACTCTGGATCGGCTCTACGGTGCCCCTCAGATACCCGCGGTACTTCGGCTGATACCCTAGCAGCGACCAAGCCGCCCTGCCGTCATGACCGCTGTATCGCTTCACCAGACGGAGCCAGGCCTTGTTCCTCTTCCAAATGTATCTGGCAGCCCGCTTCCTCTCCTTCAAAGCTGCAACAATCAGAAGCATTAGCACGCAGAACAAAAGAAACTTATGAAAAAAGAAAAGAACGAAGGGTGTTTACTTGGAATGGTACCGAAAGTGGCGAGGGACCTGGTAGCCTCTATCGGTGTCGGCCTCCCCAAACTCCCAGTTTCCCGAGACGTACAGAAGATCGTCCCCGGCATACTTGCTCGAATCTTCCAAGTATCGGACGAAGCCGTCCCGGCCTGACTTAGCCCGGAGATAATAAGAATCCCCGGACTTGCATATGTCATAGACATCCTCAAGGTCGAAGACTCCGAAGTCGGTGCCCAGGACCTCATTCAACTTGACCGTGCCCATCACGATCTTGAAGGCATTCGGCAGCAGTTGGCAGGGGCAGAGACGCCACTGACTAAGGCACCTCCTGAGAAGTGGGTGAAGGGGAAATCGGACCCCGCCTTCTACCACAGTCACTAGCGGAAAAGGCATCCAGCCTCCCGAAAAGTCACGAGGGTTGTAGCCAAGGGGTTCAGCGCCCCTGATTTGGACATCAGCAGGGATCCTAAAGGCCGACCTGAAACCCTCGATCGCTGCCTCGCCCTCTAACCAGTGGCTATAAATCCCCATTCCTATCCCAATCTAAAAACAGAGGAACCCGCAGAAGAAGAAACAAGGCAGAAGGGACTTACGAAAGCAGAACGAAGATGCTGGGGCAGCAAAGAGACTCAACTTCAGCAGCGCGCCACTCCTCAGATGAAGCTCCCTCACAGTAGCTTGCCCACCTCTGATGCTCGCCTCTGATTCAGAATAGCAAACGAAGGGTGAAGCGGACCTCGACTGCCCTATATATAGCAGAGAGGCCCCCTTTCCAGAAACCCTCATTGGGCGTGCCAGGGAGCGCCCCCTGGGATTTCGCGCGAATCATTTCAAAAATTGATCACGCCCCTGACGAAACGGCGCGCAAATCATTTCAAAAATTGATTGCGCCCCTGACGAGACGGCGCGTACGACCTCGAGGAGACAAGACGACTAACCAAGAGATGACGCGTGGAGCCGTCGACCTGTCTTCAGCATTGAATAGGGGACGCCATTTATTACCTCGAACATCCAAAGCGACAGCAAGTCAGAGCCGAAAGAGGCTCTCTCCACCAGATAGACCCGGCACATAGCTCCCGACCTCACGACACTGACGTTCTACGCGAGATCAGAAGCTAGGGGGCAATTGTGTGGGGAGATTTCCAGAGCTACAGGATTAAGCTAATCACAGCCATCAGATGGGGCTAAGCATTCTCACGTGCCATCCGCGTGCCATCTACGTGGCACCGATCTCATCCCGGCTACCAGGGCAGAGGCCTTGGCCGACATCAAGCATCTCCAGGCCACAAGCGCCGAACTGGACCACCTCGGGCATCATCTCGGCAAAGAGTCCACCCCGGATGCCATCTCCGCAGAGAGCCCTACCTCGGCTGAAGCCACCTCGGCTGAAGAAGCCAGGACAGTAGCCGACGTAAGAAAGAACCTTCACTTGCGCCCCTCATCCCCCACGTCATCAGGCACGTGGGGGGATAGGGTCACGAGCTAGTGGGACAGACACGACATCCAGCCGCCCGCTATCTTCATCAGATCGCTGACATGGCGGCATCCAGCGGCTGAGGCCACATCAGGGCAAGGCCCGAGGGCAGATCCGCTGGTACTTCCAACCGCCAAAGGCGCCCAACACAATCTGGCCCAACAAGACACGCATTTAATGCAATGTGGGCTGACCCGACTGGCATTAAATGTTGAGTGGGCCGGATTAGACTGCATTTATTACTTTGTGGGCTGATCATGACTTCCCAGTCAAATCATGGACCCACACCAAAATATCCTCTGAAAGATACGATCCAAACCTCTATAAATAGAACCCCATGCACCATGCAAGGTACGCATAATCTCATTCACAGAGCCCTTACTCTGTCTTTCTTCTCCCTCTCCTTCCATTGTTCCAGTTCCCATACTGACTTTGGCATCGGAGAGCCTTGCGCCGCCCAGGCCAAGGTCCTCTGACCGTTTGCTTCTTCCTTTCAGGCTTCCGGACGGCATCCAGACGTTCCAGACACCATCATCTTCTCGGATAAGTCCTATAAGGCTCCCTCTTATTGTGGGTCATTATTTTCTGCACCTACAACGGACATCGTAAAAGCTCATTATAAGAGGCGGGGGGGGGCATAAGTATATGTATTTATAGAGAAAAATAGAGATGATAAATTTTCACTATAATTCTTTTTTATATTTCTTATCAGTTTTGAGGCTTGAGTTTAATAAAGTTAAATTAGATGATTCAACATTAACCTTCATCTGAAGCACCCACCCCACAGATTCACCCTCTGGTTCAACTTGAAAAAACTACTTATAACTAGAATAACTCAAATCAAGATATTTAATTATCATTGTGTCTCTAAGTAAACTATAATTTCCGTGCTTATATAAATCATCTTCGAGATTAAAGAATTAGATTAAATCAAGGAGGTTGACTGTGGCTAAAAGAATACTTTTGTTCTCTTTGAAAGCTGTGAAAAGGCAAATTTCACAGCCTTTGTCCTCCATTTAAGTTAAGTTGTCTTATGGTATTTTGTGGAGAGTACTGATATGAAAATGCAAAAAAACAGAAAACAAAGGAGGCTTTATCAAAACAATACAAAGAAAAGTCCTCATGAACCAGTATCTTGTTCTTCGGTGGTTTTGATCGGATGCATTTCAGTTGGGCCTACAACTTTCAATTATTCACCATTGAGAGGGATTGGAGCGGCCCCTTTTTTTTTTTAGCTTCTGTTTAGATAATACAAAACCTTCTGTCAGTTTGAAATGCCTCAAATCACGATGACATTTTTGGATAAAATGTAGCCTCCTAACCTATACACCTGTCACTTCATCTTGATCTCAAACGTCACTTTCTTGCTCTATTTTTCTAATTAAAGGGAGGAAGGATTGGAGGCGCCCATGGGCTGAGCTAGCCCTAGCCCTAGCCCGATCTCGGCCCAGGCTGCTTTGGGCTGTCCTGGATATTTACCATGCATGGGACCATTTAATATTTGGGCCGGACTTCGATTAAGTGATCGAAAGCCTAAAGCCCAGTCAAGCCAGATCCGAGCAAGCCGTGCTTGTAATTTAACTTAATTTTTCCAAACACTTGTTAGGAAAACCCAAAAACCGATAGAGGACCACGTACGTTGGCCCGGCCAGATTTATTGAATGAATAGGCTAAGGCCGGACCTTGGCCTATGTTACTAAAGTCGGGCCGGGCCAGAATATGCCTCAGCCCGGTCCAACTCAGCCCATGAAACACCCCTAGCAAGGATGTTGTGAGGGATTCCGGCCACAATCTGATTTGTAACTTTTGGAAACTTGGGTTGTAACTAAAAAAAAAAAAAAAAGACTTTTTGCAATTTGGGGTTTCATATGATCTATGGATGGGATTCGATTCGGCAGAAGAGGAGGGTCTTGGGCCCATTCTAGCAACCTAATGAACGTAATTTTCTGATCTAACTGCAGCCCCAAGTTTACTAATTTTATAAATGCCTCGATTACAATTAAAACTTAGGGATGTTAATGAGATGGTAATAATCATTAGGTCATGCTTCTATGGTGGGCCCACCACAAGGTTCTTGGCCTGGTCGGTGCAAAATATACTAAAAATAATTTGTACTAGATAAATATATATATGCTTATTGTGGAGACCACCGGCCATTAGCAAAGGCTTCTTTATGAAGTTTGGATTCTAATGCTAAGTTTGAGAAAGATAGATTCCTCCTTGATTTGAGATGCCAAGAAAAATATGTCCTCTATGGTTTCTTATTTGTTGATTTTTTTTCTTATGCTTTCTATTTCCTCTTTTAATGATGGCCCAGCGGTGTTTAACTTTTTTTAAAGGATAGTCCTCCCTATTTTTATCAACATATCGATGGGCGCATAATAGATGATACATATCAGTTATATTTATAGATTAGATAAGATCACTAATATAAATCACTAATGTACATATCAATTACGAAGTACGGCATCGATGGGCGCATAATAGATGATACACATCAGTTATATTTATAGATTAGATAAGATCACTAATATAAATCACTAATGTACATATCAATTACGAAGTACGGCATAAGAAATGAACCAGCATAGTAACTCATGCTTAGCACTCTTATGACATACGCGGCTAAGGTTCCCGCTCAATCTAACTAATTTTGAAATTTGTTTACATGTCATAAAAATTGAGTTCAGTTCAATAAATGGGCCCCGCGGTGCATTTGAATAGAAATCAAGTATTGATAGTTATGCATTTTCATATGAACCCTACCCAAAACCCAACTTAGATATGGAGGGTTGGGAAAATTAGAAAATCTATAAGTTTGCGGGAACCATACCCCAGACCCAAGTCAGACTTGAACAGTTGGAAAATCTGCGCTTTTTCTCTACTTAGAGAAGTGGAAACATTGCACAAGGTGGGATATTAGAGAAGCTGCGGGTTTTCCTTCGCTTAGAGCAGTGGAAAAGTTGCACAAGGTGGGATAAAGTTGCATAAGGAGGTATAGCTTCAATTTTGACAGCTTACCTTCATCTTTGGCTCGGCTAGACCCAGACCTTAAAAAGCCATCATGGCCTAAGAGCAAGAGGAGTGGTAAGAGTAATGATAAAACTTGGTGAAACAAAGTATGCATTCACGTAACCTAAAGCCCATCAACATCCTCTTAGGCCCCAAAATGGAGCCCAAGATCAACGATTTCGACATTGAAAGACTCCATTTTGGCATCATCATAGTGGATTTTTTTTTTATTTTTATTTATTTGCCAACCTTACCATCACAATGGTATGATACGAAGATTCACTAATGTTGTGGAAAAGGTAATAAGTTTCTTCAGAAAAAAAATTTTCTACAATTTCGTGTGGTGCGATAAATAATTACATATTGCAGGTAATGTGTTGTGCAGTGGTTATTTTAGTTATTTTGAGTATTGCAGGTAATGTGTTGTGCAGTGGTTATTTTAGTTATTTTGGGAGAGAGAGAGAGAGAGAGAGAGAGAGAGAGAGAGATTATAAGTTTGAGTCTCACAATCCACATATTTTTAGATTTTCACCAAGGTTCAATAAATAAGTCAAAATTGAAACGAATCTGGTCAAAATTGAACCCAAAACCTTCAGCTTTCATATATTATAATGGTATTTATAGGGGTTAGCCAAATGTTAATTTAATATCGAATTCAGGGGCTTAAAGTTTAATTATTGTTATGAGTTGATCTTTTATTCTGGCTCAATCGAATATTAGATAATATCATAAAAAAATAAGAAAGTTGGATTAATAACAAATTGGGTAAGCGCGAATTCACCGGGGCAACTATGTGCAGGAGGTATGAATTGATCATAGGGGGACCTTATCAGATGGTATTTGTTGTTGGATGAAATTACAAGTTGTTTATCTTATTACTCGTTTTTGAAAGAAATTTCCTATATTATCTCTCAAATAGTCTTTTAGAGAACTCCAAGAATCTAGTCACTTAGGGCAAGTTTACTTTACGATATTTTCTAATAAATGGATAGGAAAAATATTGTAATCAAATCTCGCCAGTTTTGCCATCCTTATTTCTTAGTATTTGTTTGTTGGGAGAAATTTTCTGACAAGAATTGTGAGTGTTGGGGATATATATATGATATTGATTCAGCTATATTAAGTCCCTTAGCGTTTCAAATGTTGTATTTGATTCCTAGAATTTTGAATACTCAACTCCTTTAGAGTTAATTTTGATGGCTTAACCCATTTGGAACAGTTGGATGGGGAGTGGGACACAGGGCCACTCAAATGATGGAAGTTATAGGCCCAATAGGGGGCACACGGCCGTCTATACTACAAGAAAAGGGGGTCTTTCGCAACGGTTGTTGTGCAACGGTTATTTAACCGTTGCTAAAGAACCCCTTCAGCAACGGTCATGCAACAGTTGATATAAATGTTGCAAAATTGTAACTTTTTGCAATGGTTTGCAACGAACCGTTATAAAATAATTCTTTTGCAACGGTTGCGCAACGGAACAAATTAACCGTTGCCTAATAATGCATATTTTGCAACGGTTCGCAACAGTTATCGTAACTGTTGCGTAAGCGTTAACATTTAGCAACGGTTTTGCAACGGTTTCTTGTGTGCGTTGCATTCAATTTCACAATTTGCAACGGTTTACTATAACCGTTGCCTATAATATTATATTGGGCAACGGTTTTGCAACGGTTTTGTTCAAATGTTGCATGTTATTTTATTATTCGCAACGGTTATGTAACGGTTTACTATAACCGTTGCCTATCATTTAACGTTTCGCATCGGTTACGCAACGGTTTTGTCCAAATGTTGCCTATTATTCCATCATTAGCAACGGTTACGCAACGGTTTTTGTCAAACGTTGCAAATAATTTCATATTTTGCAACGTTTGTGCAACGGTTTGTTGCAAAAAGTTTATCATAATTTGCAACGGTTATATAACCGTTGCCTAATGTTGATAATAACCGTTGCAAGTTGTAAAATATGATCCTCTAAAAGGCAACGGTTCCAGAAATCGTTGCTAAATGTGTAGTACACCCGTTGCAAATATGGGTTTTTGCAACACTTAGTGTTTCAATGTTGCAAATTATTTGACTATATTGCAACGGTTTTGATAAACCGTTGCTAAATGATTTAAAACCATTGCTGAAAAACACTATTGCAACGATTTTTGTAGTCACCGTTGCTATTAGATTGTAAGATAAAACTTTTACATTATATTTGAATAAATTTAGAAAAAACTACAGTTATAGAGGAAGTGGATTAACCAATATGTGTCAAGTATCTCTAAAAATTCAACAATCAACATCTCTCCACGTGTCTTATCGATCGATGATGAATTATTCAGTGCTCCTATTAGATTAATTGTATCGTAAAAACTTTTATACTACATTTCAATAAATTTTGAATAATACTATACTTATCGAGCAAGTGGGTCAACCAATACGTGTGAAGTATCTCTAAAAATTCAACAACCTACATCTCGACCTCCACATGTCTTTTAGCTTTATGTGTCGTCACTACAAGAAGTTGTACTTTTAGCGACGTTTTTTAGCGACGTTTTTAAAATTCGTCGGTAAAAGTCACTCTTTACGGACATAAATAATTACGTCGGTAAATATAAGACTTTTACCGACGTGTCATTAGAAAACGTCAGTAAAGGCCTATATTTTACCGACTTTTTATCATAAACGTCGGTAAATGTCATACAGAAAATTAATTTTATTTTTAAAAATCAGAGGTTATTATCGATGAAAAAAAATGTCGGAAAATAATTTTTTGTTTTATTTTATATATTTTATCGAAGAAAAAAACTTCGGTAAAACTTTTTTAAAGTTTTTATTTATTTTCTTTTTTCTTACCGACGAACAAAAACGTCGGTAATAGTATTATATTTTACCGACGAAAAAATCCGTATTTTACCGACAAACAAAAAAGTCGGTAAAATTCTTTTTAATTTTTATTTTATTTATTTTACCGACGAAATTAAAACGTTGGTATAATAGTTCTTAGTTTTTATTTATTTTTCTTCTTATTTTACAGACGAAAAAACACTTAGGTAAAAGTCCTTTTTAATTTTTATTTTATTTATTTTACCGACGAAATAAAACGTCGGTAAAACTGGTTTGGATTGTGATTTATTGGTCCAGAATTCAAGTAAAAATAAAAAAAACATAGACTGCCCATTTTATAGTTTCTTCTAAATATATCTTCACATGTGCAATCCAACGGTTCTCCGAATTTTCACATTTTCTTAGGTTATGGAATATATCATAGGCTAAATTTTGGACCCATAGCTGTTTTTAGTCTTTCAAACAATATGAACGGCTTGGATTGTGATTATCGGGCCCACAATGTCCGGAATATTTCATCAAACGGCTCTCGATATTTTGTAAATATCTTAAAATTAGAAAAAGATCAACGGTTAAAATTTGGACACATGGCCGTGTTGGGCCTTCTTCACATTTCTAATGGTGTGGATCATGGTTGTGGGTCGCATAAGGTAATAAAAAATTAAAAAAATGGGACTGTTATGGGTAACGTCCATTTCACCGTGCACTAACAATGTCTTTTCGCTTAAGACACATGTATCTATTTGAATTCTGCCCACTTTCTTGACTACATGAAAAAGACATTTTATTTCTTATCCACTTTTCAAATGGAACCAGTAAAATGCATTCCTAAATGCTCTAATGTCTGTTTTGAACCGGTTTAAGATAATAAGAGGTAAATTTAAGAGATGCCAAATTGAACCTTAATGGTTTGGGTCTTGCATTTGGGGCCTATGGTATTAAAAAAGGTAGATATAAATGTTTGCGGTTTTAGCGATGTTTTTTTGTAAAACGTCGGTATTGTTTAATTTTATTTTTAGGAAAATTAAAAAACAGAATCCTTTACCGACAAAAAATTATTTACCGACTAAAATTAGCGTTACAAAATTTATCACCGACGTTTAATATAAAACATCAGTAAAGGTTGGTAGAATTTTTTTCTTATTTTCAAATAATAAAAATAAAATAATTTTTTCCAATGAAAATTATATTTTTTGGGAAAAAAAAAAAACTTTGCAAATTTCCCTCCTTTTTCCCCTCTTCTCCCGCCAAACAAGATCCCTCCCCCCTTTTTACCCTTCTCTCACTTTCTTTGCGCTCTCACTCTCGCCCTCTCTGCCCTCTCTGCCCGCGCTCTCGGTCTCTGCTCTCACTCTCGGTCTATGCTCTCTGCTATTTCTCTCTCTCGATTGGAACGGGAAACGGTGCTATTTCTCACTCTCGCCCTCTCTGCCCTCGCTCTCGGTCTCCATCTCGATCTCTCTCTCTGCTATTTCTGTCTCTCGATTGGAACGGGAATCTGCCGTCGCTGCCTCTGCATCTCTCCCCACTCTGCAGGTAATGTCTCATTCTCATCCCTTCTTGATATTTGTTAATGAAGATGGCCGTTTTTTAATGAGAAGGGTGTTTAGAAGATGAATGGGAAAAACGTGGGTTTGGTGGCTGCGAGGTGTTCGAAAGATGGATGAGAAGTGGATTCGGTTCTTGTGAGGTTTGAAAGATCCATGGATAAGATGTGGGTTCGGTGGTTGTGTAGTGTTTGAAAGATGACAAGGTGTGAAAATAAAAAGCAATTTGGAAGAAGAAACCACCTCACTCAGAGAGGGAGAGCGGGAGAGGTACAGGGCGCCCTTTGCATTTAGAGAGGAAGGATTTCTTTTCCCTCCCTCAGTCCCTCTGCTCAGAGGCATCCATCCATGTGAAAGAATAAAAAAGGCATGCAGAGGCAGCAAGGGAGAAATGCATGAAGCACAGCCCCAGCCCTGGATCTGTTAGAAACTGAAAAAAAAAAAAAGAAAGAAAAAAGAGGGAAAAAGTTAATAGCGATTGCCTTTTTTCTCAGTTATCTAGCCACTCGTTCTCTCTCTCTCTCGATCCCTTGTGGTTTCTGTAAGAAGATGGAGGAGGAGAAGAAATCATTTTCTGGGTTTCAGTCTGCAAAAGCCTCAAAACCCTTTTTCATCTTCCCTCCCTCCATTTAGAAAGGGGAAATAAATGCCAAGATTCTTCTTCTCCTCTCTCTTCTGCCAAAACCCCAATCATTCTTTCTCCAAAATTTGCCATTTTCTTCTTGTGACCTTGAATTGATTTCGACATCTGGGTCTTGCTTCTTTCATCAGAGCATGGATTCTCAGATCCTAGTGGCTCTTGCTCTTTCTCTCGTTGGGGGACTGAGCACTTCGATTGGTATATGTGTTACATTGTGAATTTGTACCATTTATTTTTAACTTCATGCAGTGGTTATTGGATTCTTTCTTTAAAATTCAACCAAATGGGTATTGATTATCATATGGGTTATGGTTGTTTCAGCTGTTGATTGCATGTTTCTGTCTGTTGGTTGTTTGACCTGATTGTTTTGATGGTTTTGATTCCTTTTTCTTTTTATTTTTTGGGTTGATTATTGCTTGTGATTAGTTAATTTTCTCATGAAATGATTAGTGCAGAAGCATTAGTGTACATTATTCCTGGATCTATCACAAGAGCATGAACCCAATTGGGCCTAGAGGGGAAAGAGAAAGGAGCAGAAAGATAAGATGGCTGTGGTGGGGGACCAATTTTCCGAAATAACCTTTATGCAAATTTTCCATAGAAAGTTGTCTTCTAATGCTTTGCTAATGAATTTGGGTGGTGGCCCATTTGATTGAATTGATTAGAGCTCCTTCCTTGAAAGGAAGGGTGGTATCTGTGTGTAGACTATCAGGTACAACACCATAATAGTTTAGTCACTCTCATAGTGGACCTGGTTATGTCTGCTTCTATTAATAGTTTCCTTTTCCCTTCAAGGTTTCATCTTTCCTTGTATGTTCATTGGTACTATGATCTAAAGGACTATAGGGGATTGGGGGTCATCAATATAAGATATTGGCAGGAAACTCGCTTATGAACTGTGATTATTTTCCCCACCCATCATTTTCTAACCCTTTGAGTAGACATCTAAACGACCCCTTGGATGAATCATCAAAATGTATCATTTGGTTTTAATCTTTTCGACAGGGTTTGAAAAAATGAGAGGGAGGTTAAGCCGCTTGATTAGATGGTTTGGTCCAATCTGACCATTGGTTTGGCAGGGGCTGACCTTGATGTCATTATTTAACTAACAAATTCAACATCATCTTCAAGCCAAAAAAAAAAAAAAATCATCATCATTTAATTTATGTCCCAATTATATTGGAGTCAACGACATGAATCTCATTCTCCATTCTAGTTTATCCCGAGCCAACCAATCGAATAGGTAGCACTACTTTTGATCCATTAATAAACAAAATAAATAAATAAAAAGGCTCTCTCTCTCTCTCTCTCTCCTCTCTCTCTCTCTCTCTCTCTCTCTCTCTCGGAAAATAATCGATTAATGCCACATGATCAGGAAAATAATCGATTAATGCCACATGATCATAGGATGAAAAGAAATCCTAGATTTTTTCTTTTAAATTAAAGTTTCCATATGAGTCTTGTGAACTGATTGGCTAAGTATGAAAAAAACAAAAAAAAGAGTTCCATATGAGTTGCATAATTGATCAATGCCACAAGTCTTGTGATCAATGCCACAGGATCATATAGATAAAAAGAGATCGATCCACGATTTTTTTTCTTTTGAATTAAAGTTTGCATATGAGTCTTGTGAACTGATTGCTGAAATGTGGAGAGTAATGCTCAATTAACTGACTATTTAGAATCAAAGCCTTGTGGGTTGTCTATTATATTTTCCCTTTGTGTTATTTAGGAGTAATTTCAGATTTGGCTTTGGTTTCAATGCTCAATATGATAAAACAATAGCCAAAATAATCTTGTTAGATAAAATTACAGATTGTAACTTGTTATTAATTTCTTTCTTTTTTCTTTATGTTTGTGCTCAACTCAAACCTTTTAGGGTATGCTATGGATAAGGGTTGGATACACTTTGACAGAACTAGCAACATATATATAAATGGAGTTAAAGATTTCCTTGATTTGGCTTTTGCCAATGCAGCACAAGATGGACAAATTTTATGCCCTTGCGTGAATTGTCACAATTGCTTATGGCAAAATCGAGAAGATGTGTACACACATCTGATCGTCAAAGGTATTGACCAATCGTATACCGAGTGGAATTTCCATGGGGAGCATGTCTCATCTCCTAATGTCGAGTTTAATGATCAAATGGAAGATGAACCATATATGGATGATGACATCGAAGGGCTATTGTATGACGCACATCCCTCTATTTTCCAACATCTGGAAGATGACGATTATGCAAACAACGATGAGCTTGGAGGAGGGATTGACATTGATTTAAATAAGTTTAATAAATTGATGTCTGATTGTAAGCAGGAGTTATATCCGGGAGCACCGGTAAGTAAACTCAACTTCATCGTTCGGATGTTCCTTGCAAAGTGCCTTCATGGGGTAACCAATGCTGCTTTCCACAGCTATCTTAGAGATTTTGAATGTGACATGGCCAGAAATTAAAACAATCCCAAAGAGCTTCAACGAGACCCGTGGTATGTTGAGAGGGTTAGGGCTTGGTTATAAAAAAATTGATGCTTGTAGAAATGACTGCATGTTATTCTGGAAGGAACATGCAGATGCAGATTTTTGTCAGGTATGTGGTGCATGCAGATGGGTGACAAATGAGGATGAAAATCAACGTGCGACATCATCAGAACATATCTCATTACCAATGGGAAGAAGAATTCCCGCAAAGGTGTTGCGCCATTTTCCTTTGAAATAAGATTACAGCGTAAGTTCATGTGCTCAAAAACTGCTGCATATATGAGATGGCATGATGAGGGTCGCACAAAGGATGGTAAAATCAGGCATCCAGCAGACTCAGAAGCTTGGAACGTATTAGATTCTCTTGATCCGACTTTTGCGTCTGATTCTCGCAATGTAAGGCTTGGTCTGGCAAGTGATGGCTTTAATCCTTTCAGGACAATGAGTGTCCAATATAGCACGTGGCCAGTTGTTGTGGTGCCATATAATTTACCCCCTCGATGTGTATGAAGCCTCCCAACTTTATATTGGCCCTTTTAATTCCTGGTAAAGAATCTCCAAGTAACAATATTGATGTTTATTTGCAGCCATTGATAGATGAGTTGAAGGAGTTGTGGGAATAGGCATAAAAACGTATGATTCTTCAAGGTCAGAATACTTTCAGATGAGAGCTGCATTGTTATGGACAATCAATGACTTCCTGCATATGCCATGTTATCAGGATGGAGCACGAAAGGACGATTAGCATGCCCTGTTTGTTGTCATGGCACGAAATCTATTTATCTGCACAATAGTAAGAAATTTTGCTATCCTGGACATCGGAGATTTTTAGATAAGAATCACAGATGGCGCCATGACACAAAGTCATTCTACGAGAAGAAAGAACTAGGCGATCCACCAACTATATTATCTGGATCAGATGTCTTAGAACAACTTATTAGCATAGAAAACAGATTTGGAAAGACACAAGCAAGGAAAAGGAGAATAAAAATAATCCATGGAAGAAAAGAAGCATATTCTTCGAGCTACCATATTGGGAGTTCAACGTACTACGTCACAATCTTGATGTGATGCATATAGAGAAAAACGTATGTGACAATGTTCTTGGAACACTTCTAGATATGCATGGAAAATCAAAAGATCATTTGAAAGGCCGTCGTGATTTAGAAGAACCTCGGTGTTAGGCATGACCTTCATCCAAGGGAGCTTGGTGATGAATCAAATAGAATATATTTGCCCAAGGCATGCCACTATATGGGGTCAAAAGAGAGAGATAACTTCTGTAAAGTGTTAAAAGGTGTGAGAGTTCCAGATGGATATGCATCAAACATTTCAAGGTGTGTGCAACTTAAAGGGCATAAAATCTCTGGACTAAAGAGTCATGACTGTCATTTCTTGATGCATTATTTGCTTCAACTTGCGGTTCGGAAAACTTTGCCTACCAATGTTGCAGAGCCATTGATTCATCTAGGTGATTTTTTTAGAGGAATATGTGCAAAAGTCATTGATTTGGAAGATCTCGACAACTTGGAAGTTAGAATTGCAGAAACACTTTGTAGATTGGAGATGATTTTTCCTCCATCATTCTTTGATGTTATGATGCATTTGCCTATTCATTTGGCACATGAAGTTAGACTTGGTGGCCCTGTTCATTTCAGATGGATGTACCCTATTGAAAGGTGTGTATAATATTTTATTTGGTACTTTGTGTGATTATGCTTCAGAAGTATTATATGTTAATCCTTTTTGTTCGTAGGTACCTAGGTGTACTGAAATCATATGTACGCAATAGGAGCCGACCGGAAGGCTCCATAGCTGAAGGCTACATAGCTGAAGAGTGTTTTGACATTTTGCTCTAGATATTTACATGAAGGAGTTGACACGCGATTTAGACGACTACAGAGAAATTTTGACAATGTAGGCACTGAATTGCAAGGTTCTTCCACACTAACAAAGCACGGTCGACCTTTATGGAATGGTGAAATGTTTACACTAGAAGAGACCACTTGGGTCCAGGCACATCGATATGTGTTGTTTAACACCGATGCAATCAGCCCGTACCTAGAGTAAGATAGTCATTATATTTTTTTTCAAATATATACAACTATTACTCTTGCTTATCACATTATATGCCTGAAATGTAGGGAACATCTCGAGATTATGGAAAGTCAGAGATATCGTGGCAGATCAAGGCAGTGGGCCACTGAACACGGACATAGCAAAGAATTTCATGAGTGGTTTGAAGCTCGTGTACGAAATCAACAAGTTTCAGAAGATATCAAATGGTTATCTCGTGGCCCGAACTACGTTGCCAAGAGATTCAAAGGTTATGTCATAAATGGTTTTAGGTTTCGCATTTATGATCGTGACTTGGGAAAGAGAACACAAAACTGTGGGGTTGCAGTGACTGCATCCACTTCTAGTTTTGCAAGTAATAGAGATCAAAATCCAATCATTGGTGATGTTACTTACTATGGAGTGGTGAAGGAAATAATTGAGTTAGATTATTATGGATTTCAAAGCTTTGTGTTGTTTCAATGTGACTGGTTTCAAAATACTCTAGATGAGTTCAATCTTCCAATTGTCAATTGCATGAGATTGATCTATAAAAATGATCCGTTTGTCTTAGCAAGCCAAGTTCACCAAGTTTTTTATGTGCAAGATCCGACTCAACAAGATCTATTTAATGTCATCAATGCAATACCAAGAGACTACAGTGAGAGTTATAGTCAATCATATACAAGTGATATGAATATAGATTGTGTGGATGAACAGAATGTACAAATGACTGATTGATCATGTACCACCATATTATTTTGAAGATGTAAGGGATCTTATGTTTTGTAATATAACCTCTTTGTTTATAAAATTGTCATTCTGTCTATAACTATTTGTACCTTAATAGAGGCATCTTTAATATAGTTCATAAAAGTCATTACTGCTTATCAGTTCGTAAACATGTGATTTCATCTCCATTTCTTTTTAGATAGGCCTACTGATGAGACATTGGCTGAATCCACATGAGTTTGATTATGTTCATCTGATTTGAATTACATGTTTTGTTATATGGAAGCAGATATGATGTGAATAACATATCTGCTATTTTTACTCTTTTCAACCTTCAAGCATGTGAATAATAGTATAATTTTATTCTTCAATTTTTAAATACATATAGAATGGCTAATCAATTGATTATCTTATGGAAGATTTTTACCATGGGAAAGGACAAACATAAAGCCTCGACTGCTAGCATTCGTGCAGGCAAGGTACCAATGGCAAAATCTCTTATGAAACCTGTGTTACAACGGCCAACGCTGCTTCCAAGATGGCATAGGAAGCCTGCCAATTCCAATGGCACTCATGTGGATGATTTAGATCCTATGCATAGCAATCAGTCCCAAAGTTCTGGTCATGATATGGAAAGCGATGAATCTGAACATGATATTCCAGAATCTGAACATGATATTCCAATATCTGATGGTATAGAGATTGAGCACGAGAATGATGAGGTGGTTTCTAACGTACAGAGAGATGATGAGAATCCAAATCCGTCCAGCACTACGAATACACAGACTGGTGAAGGTAAAAAAAACTTAATATGTTATGTTAATTCATATGTCAATTATTTTTTGTAATTATCAAATTCTCAAATACTAATATCATACTTTTTTATATGTCAAAGTGCCTAAAGAGAGGAAGGTTAGGAGAGAGACAAGGTGTCTCAATATAGTAGGTAGACGTTTGATTGAACGACCTACTATTATATTGAATGATAAGAATCAGCCAATTGGACCAAAAGAAGATGTTGCATCCTTAAGCTCATTCTTGGGGACGATGGCACGAAATACTCATTTACTTCCTCTCACACTTGATAGCTGGCATGAAGTGGATATGAAAAAGAAGACGAACTATGGAAAGAAGTCATGGTAATGTATATTAATGACGCTTATTTTATTTAGCAATTCTAATTTGTGGATACATTTTTCATTATAATAACATGCATTTGATGCAGAAAAAATATATCATTCATGAAGATGCTAAGAAATGGGTATTTTCTACCATTTCATCCGCTATGCGTGTGTGGAAATGTCGTTTGAAAGCCAAGCATTTTAAGAAACACACAAGAACATCAACATGTCTTAAAGATCGACCAAAAACAGTGCCCATGGAGCAGTGGGCAAAGATTGTGAAGAAGTGGAGTTCTGAAGAATCAAAGGTATTGTCTAATATATTCAAAATGAAGATTTCCTACATATATCTCATGAACAATTTTGTGACTGCCTTGTAATTAACCTCACAGGTGTTGAGTGAGGCCAATGCTAAGAATAGGATGAATGCAAAGTATATTCATACAATGGGTTCGAAAAGTTTTGCTAGAGTGCGAGAAGAGGAGGTGAATTTATGCCCTTGCATTATTGTATGTACTTTTAAGTTGTATGTACTGATATAAATTGATAATGACTATATTTCCTAATGTCAAATATGTGATTTGAAATAGAAAAGAAAAAGGCCAAATGAAGAGGAACCATCTGACGTGGACATGTTTATGTTGACTCGTAAGAGGAAAGATGGGTCATTAAACATTGATGAGGAGACAAGGGTAAGATTTTTTTTCTGCTTATGTTATTAACAACCAGTTTTAGTTCATTGATTATGTAGATTGTATGTAACAATGGTCTCATTTTTCAGATTGAGCTAGAGCAGTTGTCTTCTCAACCTCCTGATACACCCGAGAGTAGCATTGCTAGAGATATTTTTTTGAAGAAAGTATTAAAAGACCACTCTGGGCGTGCACCTTTGTATGGAAAAGGTGTTGTGCCGTCCGATTTGAAAAGTCGCTCAAATAATGTCACTTATGAAGGAATGGTTGATAGTGTGGTGGTTAGGGAGAGGAAGGCAATTGAGGCAGAAGAAAAGTATGAGAGAATGATTTCTGGATTGCACACTGTGCTGGAAAATATTAGACGAGAATATCCAAACATAGAAATTCCGCAAGAATTATTCGTCCAGCAGGTGCATGTTTCTCCTGGAGATGCAGGTAGTGCTTGTGTCATTCGACAACGATCATCTGCGGGCACAAATAATGTAGATCAGGTACAAATAATTCGAAAGCATTATTTTCCTTGTAAGGCAATTCTGTTTGATTATGCTAGATATGTTTTGATAATTATTGCCTTGGTTGTTTTGATAATTATTGTCTTGGTTGCCAATAACAATGCATGAACACATTAATTTTAAACATGCATGAACACATAAATTTTGTTATTGGTTCTCTTATGTTGATACCAATAACAATGCATGAACACATAAATTTTAAAAAACAAAACTAAAAATATCTATGTTGCCACTCGGAATTGTTGCCCATACGCACTTCATGGAAATAGTGAAGCTTAATTCCATTCATATGATCATTCCTATAATAGCCAATTTGATTAGCCCCTTTCATCAACACATGTGAAGAATGCCTCTTTACAGTGATCTTAGTGAGGTGTATATGGTTCCTGCATCATGTTTGTAAGGAGGACAGTGTCCTCTTCACAAGAAATTTATGGGCACAAACAGTTCAAGAGCTTGCTTCAACAAATTTAATGGAGAATTCGTTAAATCAGCTTTGCTTTTTCCCCCTATCTTCATTGAAGGAGATTCAAGGAACCACGATCCTCTGAGTATGTGGATGATATTGTTTTGATTGGTGATCATGTTGCAGCTATATCAAAAATATAATAGTACTTGGATAAGGTGTTCGACATAAAGGATCTATGGTTGTTCAGATGAGTGATTGGGAACTCTTAGAAGCCCAGAATGTTCATTATTAGTTAGCATTTATTAGTACCAAGTAGTCAGTACATGCATGGTCCACAAACTGCTCATCTAGAAACAGTTGACAGAATTTTGCAGTAATCGAGTATTCTCCAAGTAAAAGAATTGTATACAAGCATCATGGTCAGTGTGTTATTATGGAATACTTAAATGCAGATTGGACTGGTTTGTTAGATGACCACAGATCAACTTCTGAGTATTGTTCTTTAATTGGTGGAAATCTGGTCACATTGAAAACCAAGAACTAAACTATTATAGAAAGCTACATGTAGTTCCAACCAGCTGTTAGCTCTTCATAATTGCTTATTTCAGCCTCTTCACAACTGAGTATATAGTCAAAGAAAAGAAATGTGGGGCCGTGCATCTAAAGCATCAAAGTTTCTTCAAGGAAATAGCAAAAGGGTTCACGAAACCATCTTTTATTCATTGCAAGTCTATTCAAACAGATCAAGTCCTGAAAGCCTCAATCATTGAGTGTGAGCTACTGAATTCCTAATATAGCTGAATAGAGATAGACCTCAGATAGATGGATTGTTGCTAAAAGAAACCAGTGGTTCTAGATTTCTAACTATTCAAATACTAACTTTAAAATTCAAGTTGATCTTCCACTACACTTGTAGGCTGTAGCTCAGTTGACTTGTAAAAAGAGCAGTGCAACCCGAAAGAGGAAATCATCTTATTGACATGCCATCCAATGCCTCAGCCAACTTACATCTGATTCTCCATTTTCCACAACTCAAATCAAACTGCTTGCTTTAAATTATTCTTGCTAGGAAGCCAAAATCTTTTCCCACACCCAAAAGAATGATATACACGATACTTATTAAAGCAAGGGCTGGCCCAATATAACATACTTTTTTTTTTAGTAAAAGGAAAAAAAAATAAAATTTAACTCACATCTAAACCTATCACAAAACTGGAATAAAATCCAGAGATTACTGTCTAGGTTCTCAAGATTGCACGGCCAGCCTTTGGAGATGTTCGAAGAACACTTGAAGACTCACATCATCTGTGAAGATTACATCTGAGCCTGCAGCTACCTCATGAGCAGAATTATACATAGCTGATGGGTTCAATTTCGCCAGAAGAAATCTTGCCTGCAGAGTATCAACAAAGAAAAGATTTTGATCAGAAAAACCAGGGTCCTCGATACAGAACTGGGCAACCAAGATACCATTGGTGGTCCTATAATATAAACAAATAACAATAACAGAAAATGAGAAACTCAAGGATCAAATTCTAGTTAATTAGGTAATAAGCAGGGTACCCAACCAATTGGTCACAAGCTAACAGGTTATGAATTGATACCCATAGATCAATTTGTTTGGAGTTGTTAGGTCATGACCTGCCTTGACCCGTTCATGTTGATTTTGGAAATGCATGTCAGCCCCACATAACTCCACTATGTGGGGAGGGGAGTGGGGAAGGAGAATTTGGAAGTACTGTTTTTACCTTTTTTGGCAATTGGTAATTATAGTTAAATTATGTTTGTTTGGTAATTGGATCAATAGGGGAGACATTAATTATGTGTTCTACTGCATGTGGCAATTGCTCACTTAACATATTTTCTCAATTTTATTACTATAATTCATGAAATTTTCCTATAGTAAAACTTGAAGGTTTTTTTCTTTAAGATAGGGTTACATGCACCTGCTATGCTGAATCCTATAAGCTCTATAGTAAGATCCAAAATGTTCTACAGATCCAGAAAGCGAGTTCATGCCTGAATATCAAAAACAGGAGATTCATTTTGATTTTCCAACAATCAAAGATTGGAGATTTGAAATGTTCATATATAAATATTCAAATCCCATTGACTTTTGTATGAAATAGATCAAGACCATTCAAGTGCTGGACTTCATTATTGATAATCAATAGATCAGAAACTATGTAGAAAAGGAGGTTCTAACCGCCTCTTTTATGTTGTTGAGTGTTCCAACACTCCATTTGATCATCACCAATTTGGTGTTTGGGTCTTTCTAGATTAGATTAAAATACAATGGAGTCATTATTTGGAAGGTCTGGATGGGCATGAATATGTACACTTACATACTGAAAAAAAAAAGAGCTTCTCTTGTGGAAGAGCCACAGATGACAATACTCCCAAGGCCCACTTTAGTATCGATGATGTGGGGCCCACAAAGGCACCCAATCAGGAGTGGGTCACAGGCATAGCACAAATACAGTAATGCTGGAATGAGAAAAAGGTCCAAGTAGATTCCATTAAGCAATGGATTCTTTAAAAATAAATAAAGGGTATGTTTACTTAAAGCATCCACTACTCCCATCAGCAGGTTAAAAAATAAATGAATATTGTTGAATGCATGAAGACCAATGGAATATGTCATTGTCTTTACTTGTTCAACTTCACCAAAGAAACTTAGTGGGATGAAATATATATATGAGAATGTTCTATTTACTACTGTAGTATTTTAATCAGAACAAGGACAATGTTTTGGATATGGGCCAAATTTGGGGAGGCAAATATTGTATATTATTATAGAAAAGTTGAGAGAAGGTTCTAGAAATCCCAGTAACATCTTTCTTACAAAAACAAATTAATCATGTATTGAGAAGCTTCCTTAATTTTTCTTTATGTTTAATCTGTACCCTTTCTCTACATGTGTTTTGAGCTGTCACTTTCCTCCATACTAAAAGCATTCCATCTAGAACAGGAAAGAGAGATCATTAAAACAAAGGAAGGTGCTCACTACTACAACTGTGAGGTTGTGGGCACAAGCCATGTTACCAATCAAAAAGAGAAAAGTTCATTAATAAAAATGAAAAAAATAGTTAAATAAAAATTGTTTAAGCTTAAAAAGAATGGTTCATTCAGGTCGATCACTACAGCAGATATGCTTAGTAGTATTCTCAGGATGTACTACTCAACTTTGAAATTATGTAAAAGCTTAAGAACTGGCTTGATGATGTTTGAGATGACTTTGATGTGGATCAATGGAATACAAAAGGCAAAGAAAATACTTAAAGATGAAAGCAGATACTTGGACAAGAATCATTATCATTACCTATTATCATTGAGAACTGATCCCATCTATCAGTCGGCTTTAGGGGTCTACTATTCCACTCAAACCCTTGATATGATTTTGAGACAACACTAGTTAGTATTCCCTTTCCCATATTTTGACACTCAATTCTTTGTACACAGGCTGTCATTGATCTTATGTGTGTGTCTGAACCATGTCAAACAACACTCTCAGATTTTCTCTTCTATAAGGGCCACCAATAGATTTCCTCTGCCGCAGGAACCATTGTTCGTATTCCCCTCATGCAATCATTCTTAATCATTTTAATATTCTTGCAAGTCCACATATCCATCTTATTATGTGCATCTCAACAACATGTACTTAGCTTTTTTATTTGTTGATTGGCAACATGTACTAAGCTCTTTTTCTTTTTCTTTTTCTTTTTTTCTTTTTTTTGTGTGGGGTAAAAATGTACTTAGCTTGATAGTGATTATTTCTTACCAACATTCACCTTCATTCAACAGAGAAGGCCAAATCATTGCCTTATACAGTTGCCCCTTTCTAGTCGGAGTGGTACTTGATGATGACACAATACTAGCTTTCTTCATGATGAAGATTTTAAAAGGTGCTCTACAGCTAGCCCACGGGTCCCAAATATCAAAATTGGCGTCCTTTGATTTTTGGGGCTGTCTTTCATGGTTGCCAAATGATATTTTTAGTCCTTAATTTGACAGGGAATAACCACATTTGGGATGAGTCCCAGTTTTCTAGTAAGTCTTTTTGAGTCCTAGTGTAGTTAATTTCCAAGTCATGACTAGATTGGTTTTATAAGTTTAAAAGGCAAATGGTTAATGTCCTCTTTTGTGGAGTGTTTTTTGGCGTGTGTTTTGGTCAGCTGTTTGGTTTCTTTGTTATATCATATTCTTTGTACTGTCTTTTTCTTATTTGTTGGATAATGTCCTCTTTTGTCCAGCTTTTGTACATACTTTTGTTTAATTATTATTCTTTTGCAGGTTTTTCAAGAGGAGAATCATCAAGAGGAGAATAATGTCGCTGAAAGGGGCGGGATTGATGCAGCAACACTCTCGGGAAAATGAAGACATATATTTAAAGTTACATTGACTTTTCAATTTATGTTTTAACAATATTATATATCCTAAGTTGTGTATGATTTTAATATTTCAGATAATGTAAAAGAATTTTAATATTTTGGATGTCTCTAAATTTGTGGATGTTTTGATTGAATGGACTAATTTTGTGGATGTTATATCTGGATGAATTGATTTTGTGCATTATTGGAGAGAAATTATTGCAAATGCAATATGAAATTGAAATATAGCATTGCAACGGTTCAAGTAACCGTTGCAAAATATTATGTTTTTCATAATAGTGTAAACCGTTGCAAATGTTCTTTCAACCGTTGCAAATGGAACCATTAGCAACAATTATAACTGTTGCATTTTGCATGATTTTGCAACGGTTAACAACCGTTGCAAAATCATCTAAATAAATGTTGCGAAAATTATTTGAACTGTTGCAAAATACTCATATTGCAACACTATTGGCAACGTTTATGACCGTTGCAAAATGAATATAAGGCAACAGTTGCATGACCGTTGCAAAATATTATATAGGGCAACATTTCTCAACCGTTGCCAATAGAAGCTATTCGCAACGGTCATGGCAACGTTTTATAACCGTTGCAAATTTCACTCGCAACGGTTTAAGAACCGTTGCATCTTTTGTATGCAACGGTTAAGCAACGGTTAGGCAACCGTTGCATCTTTTGCACGCAACGGTTAGGCAACCGTTGCATCTTTTGCACGCAACGGTTTAAAAACCGTTGCGGAGGACTATTTTGCAACACTTATAACCGTTGCAAATTGTCACAATAGACAACGGTGATGAAACGTTGCAAATTATATTTACTTGCAACGGTCATAAAACTGTTGCGAAAAGGACAAAAAACCGTTGCAAATTTTCTAGTTTGCAACAATTTTAGCAGGCGTTGCAAAAAGAAAATAAGCCGTTGCAAAAACGATTCTGCAACGGTGGCAATTGCAATGGTTTCACGAACCGTTGCGAATTGTTTTTGCAACGGTTTTACTATATTTTGCAACAGTTTTCGACCGTTGCAAAATACCCCCATTTCTTGTAGTGATATTATAATGATTTTCTAAATTTTTTCATATATATAACCTGCCCATAAAAACAGTAGCCTATCTTTCAGAAAAAAAAAAAACAGTAGCCTATCATGTAAAAATTCTCACTCTTATTAGAGTAATTCTCATCATTAGATTGTTCACATTCAAACATTTAGAAGAAAACACACTGTTAAAGTAATAAATTTCAACACCATGACCAGCTTCTATATAAAGTGGGTACGTTGGAGTGCGGGGTCATCAAGGCCAGTCTCCAACTTCTTAATGCTACTACCTTCAACTCCACCTCAGTTGAGTATCTTGTAGCCATGGTACTCACTCCCTTAATCTGAAAAAAAAAAACTCTGATGTTTCTATTTCTCCTTAATAATGGGGTGTTTTGACTAATAGTGTCCTACTGTTTTCCCACATCCACATACACTTACCTAATACTGCCCATAAGATTTCGGCTCTTTTCACCAACAATTTTGGTCAGAAAAAGAAATTATCATCATTTGATACATCAAATAACATGATTGGACTAACGGTCAATAATTTGATAGTTCTAAGCAGCTGGGCCGAAATGTTGTGGCATTAAGAGACTTTCAAGGTGGGGTCTAATGACAACTAGGGGTTGCACAGTTGGGCTTGGCAACCTTATTTTTCACTTGGTCACTTAAGGATTGATCATTGGGTGTGTCACTCCTCCTGCTTGTGTTTTGTGTCCCATCCCACTTGGCGGGGGCACCAAAAAAAAAAGTGAATAAAAAAAAAGAAAGTGGGGCTTAACCTGTTAAAATTTCACCACTCAACCCACTTGGGAGTTGGATGAGTCACATTAGGCGTAGGTATACTCCTCACGTCTTGTGTTCGAAATAGCTCCAATGTTGTTGGGTGTGTTTTGTGTGGATTTAGCTGGCCACCCAAAAAATTAATCTTATTAGGTCAAAAGACCTCAAAATTACCCATGTCATCAATAATAATAATAATATAAAAAAATAACACCACTCAGATTTAAAAATTCTAACAGTTTATGTTTCTTTCTTCTCTTCTCCTTCAATGGCAGGCAGGACCATCAATCTCGCAACACCTACACCCAGATTGGTGGGGCCCAGAACAACCCACAAATCCAGGGGGTCAACGAAATCGATCTCCAACAATGGCAGCATTAATATGGGGTCCTGCAGCAGTGCGACCAACAGCTTCAATAACCAGGGTAACAGGGCCAATATACAAATACAGGGTAGGGTGTGAATGGTGGCCAAATCACGATGTAAGGATGAATGAATATAGTAATGGGTTGGATGAGAAGATGGTGTCACCTTCTATTCAATCCTAGTACTCCTCATGTTATGTTATGTGCTCGCTCTGTTTTATATCTGCCTCAGGGTCTGTCTTATAACCTGAAATAAAGTTGGTAGTTTGTCTTGTGTTCCTCCTGCTTGCTAAAATTGTTCCTTTTGAACTTATTTTACAAACCATTCAAAAGCCGAGCAGAATGCTAGTCAAATAATACCCATCTAACGTTGATCAAAATACAATAAAGAAAAATAGCATGTTATCTTTGAAGTTATATATGAAATCTATGATGACTTCTATTTATACATTATCTCCAATCGACATTAATAATCCAATAGATACTCGAACAAAATGATATTTAAAAAAATCAAATGACAAGTGGTTGGAAGTCTATTGATTTTAGGGACATAAAAGGTATTAAAATGAAGATACATGGATCTATTTGGAAATACAAAAATCTCATGAGCCTATTTACAAATCTTACAAACCTTAGCGGGATATATACAAAAACTATTTTCGTTATAAATGTAAATCTTTTCATCTAATGAAACTTACAGTGAATGGGATTTTGATGATGGTAAATTACCCCCAGTGGAGTATCCTAACAACCTGTATCCGTATGGGCAACCTGCATACGGCTACAATTATTAGTATGCTCAACCTCCTCAATGGATGGTATGTTCATATCTCTCTCTCCATGTCACGGTTTGTCTTGCAGTTCTCCGTAGCCATCTGATTTGCAATTTCAATATTGAAAAATAATAACCTCATACACTCCAAGTATTTATATAATATAAGAACATAAATGGAGATATCATATTACGACCACCCTTTGCCGAGCACCTGTGCTCAACTTATTGTAAGCACAACGTGTGAAAACACCTAGTAGCTAGGGTCACCTTATGATCCATCCAAGTGGACCATAAAATAAGGTTTCCAAATTTCAAATTTGACAACTATCAAAATGGAATGGACCGTTGGATCAACTGTACATACATTGTGGATGGTGAAAACTTATGGACAACTGATTAAGTGGCTAATTAAGTGGCTAGACCGCTAGAATGATATTTAGACCTCCATCATTCCCCATCTATCCCCGGGTGGGCCTCATAAGGAATTGTGCTCACGATAAGAAGAGCACGGGTGTACTTGGGAAGGGGAATCAAATATAGTTGTTTTTTTATATAATTATCATATATTAAGAAAATATTCAAGTGCATCTATCCCTCACCATAGGATGAGGGACACTCCCTTTTTTGGAAAGTTTCAAGTACATTTAGTGTCTATAGACCAAAGCATTACTGACAGAGGCCTATAATGATCATGTTAGAGAAACGGGTCTCATTGTGTTACCTTAATGTATGTGGTTGCAAGGATTTATGCTCTTTACTTAGACAATTTTTTGTTGATCAATTTTCATTAATAATGATTATGCTCTCTTGCTTATTTTTGTTTGCACCATTAATTCATTTTTAAAAGCAAGATAAATTTCAGTTGGACCAATAAATAGGAATTTTAGTCCGCTCCTACTATTTTCCTCGATTTATGACTTGACTAAATGGAATGACTAATGTTGTGGTACGTGGAAGGAATTATGTCGCAAAATTGATGTTTGACCACCATGATTTGCATTATTAGTTTTATTTAGTTACAGTATACAAGAATTAGCATAAACAAGATTGATTGGGCTGTTTTTACAAATGAGTGGCCACTCGTCGGAATTTTTAAATTTAGTTGAATCTAAGTTGAGTCAAAACATTTTTTTTTCAACTAGTTATTTTTCAAAATTATATCATAAAAAGTGGATTGCTTTTATATGGTCGTCTTGACCAAGTGGGAGATCACATATGTGTGGTCATTTAGACCAAGTGGGAGATTATTAGACATGAGTGGTCCTCATGACCACATGTGCAACATTGTTGGGACCAGGGCAGGCCCCGACGTTTAGGGGGCCCAAGGCGACCTCTAAAAAATGGGGCCCTTATACAATTATTTAAAAAAAATTAATTCATTATAATTTTCTAACAAAAAAATTGATATTTTTTATTATAAAAAAGTGCTGCATCTAGATAACTTTAGGAATGCCTACATACCGAGGGAGGCTATATTTAATCCCAAGGATCAAGCACAATGTAGTTCTCTTAAACTACCCACCCTGGCCAAAAGCCTACAATTCACACACCAACATTCCCTTCCAAAAAACAAGGCTAATAATCCTAGAACAAAAAAAGAAAAAAAAAACAAAAAAGTATTACTGAAAACAAGATCTTCTCGCATTTTTAGCTGTAAAGTCACTAATCAAACTTGTATAATCAAGTTTTTCTACCATATTTTTTTCAATTGATACCATAGCTAACTCATTCAACCTTTCTTGTGACATAGTCGACCGAAGGTAATTTTTTATGAACTTCAACTTTGAAAAGCTTCTTTCTCCATAGGCAACAGTAACCGGTATGGTTAACAAAATTCTATAAGCTATCCACGCATTTGGAAAAGTACCATCCATTCTTTTTAAATAATTTAGCACATCAATTGCTTTCTTGGTTTCTTTTGGCAAGTATTCTTTCAAAAGTTTCAACTCCAAATACAAATCTCTCCCATCACACACCAATTTAGTTAATGAAACCAAAACAAAAAAAAATTTAATCAAACTGTAAAAGAAAGGAATTGATGCAGAAAAGAAAATAAGTTTAAAAAAAGAACAAAAAAAAAAATTTACTTTACCGGAGAGGAGAACCGGCGCAGCAGCGCAGCACACACCATTCCAAAAGAAAAGCTCTAGATACTTCTTTTCTGATGCTCACAAGAAATGAGGAAAGCTGAAAAGTTTGGTGGCCTTATCTTTTGGTGGTGGGCCCATGTTTGACTTTTAAAGTCTTATCTTATGGTGGTGGGCCTTAAGTTTAGCTTTTTAAATAATGGTTATTTTAAATAAGGTGGGCTTTAAATTTGGGCCTTTTAATTTATTTATTGGGCTACATATTTATACACATGTGTTATTAATTTGGGCCTTTCAATTTACATATTAGACTAAATATTTACACATATATATACAAATACATAAAATAATATGGGGCCCTAAAAATTTTGTAATTATTGGGGGCCCAAGGCGGCGGCCTCTCCCGCCTGCCCCTTGGGCCGACCCTTGTTAGGACCCACGGTTTAAGCCTACTAATTTTAGTTACTTTTCCCTTTGTAGTTTTTTTAGTTTTACTAAGTTTATCTTGGATTAAATTTTATTAAGCCCAATAATATAAGACTCTTGTTTACTAATTTGAGGGAATTAAGGAAACTTATCTTTATTAGATTTCTTTGAGGGGAAGAAATCTCTTTAGGACTTATATATATATGGTTTTCCTGTCCTCTCTCTTAACTTACGAGATCTGAAAAGTACCCATTAACTTCACGCATATTGGAGTGGGTGATAAGGTTTATGTACTTGAAACTTCCTAAAAAAGGGAGTGTCCCTCGCCCTATGGTGAGGGATAGATGCATAGGAATAACAGATTTGAAGGAATAACATTTAACATATTTGAAGTTCCTATCATTAAAAAAACAAAGGGAAAGATATCTTACGTACACTCTCGAAGTTTTTTTTTTTTTTTGGATTTGACCATACAAGTTATAAAATATCATGTATTCCACAAAATGGTGTTGAATGAGAATTTATCCCAAATGAGGGTATTATACAGTGGGGCTCTATTTTTGTTCTAGTTTTGCCTAGTGGAAGATAAAAAGATAAAACCCTAATCTTTAACCTTGTGAAAACTTCTTTGATTCCCTTTCATTGGTATGGGCTGTAGGATCTCACATCCCATTGAGCTACCACTTATCCCAAAACCAATTGGTGATAGAAAACGACACAACAATAGTTTATGGTGAGGGCGAGGGTGGACAATGACCTCAACATGGGCAAAAATATAGAGTCTCCATCTTCCTTCGTCGATCTATTGTGAGACTCATCATCTTCTTGATCAATTCCATCTCAATATCGCGTAAGGGGAGTTTGTCTTCAACCTTCTGCTAGTGTTTATTATCTTTCTCTGTAGTGATTGTGAGATATTGCACCAAAAAATACTAAATTAGACTCCAAATTAGCTGTGGTTTTTTAGTTGTTTCGTCATAGCTCTCACTCCGTATTTTTCCACTCAATCGATTAAAGTCCTAGCTATTGTGACCAAGAATACAGTCAAGCTTTCTGGAATTTAACCACCTGGGTAGATGGCCAAGTGACAGTGTGATATCGCACAAAAAGCACTGAATTAGACTCCTAGATTTGCTAGGGGGTGTTTAGTTATTTCATTTGGGTCTAACTCCATGTTTCTAACTCGATGAGCGAAATTCTGGTCTTGTAAAGAATCGGTTAAAACCCAACTGCTGTGCCCAGGAATGCAGAGAAGCTTTGTGGGAATTCATTCCCTGAGTAACAAAATATGAAGTGATTGTGCGATATTGCACAAAAAGCACTGAATTAGACTCTCAGTTTAGTTGTTGTTTTTGAGTTGTTTCATCTTAGGTCTTAATCTATATTTTACTACTCATAGGAGAAAGTTTGGATTGTGTAAAATATCGATTAAAGTCCCAGCTGTCGTAACCAAGAATACGGCGAAACTTTTCTAGAATTTCATTTTCTGAGTAGCTGGCCAAGTGGCTATGCAATATCACACAAAAAATACTAAATTAGACTCCCAGATTTGTTGTGGCTTTTTACTTGTTTTATCAGAGGTCTAACTCCATGATTTCATGCTCGATAAGAGAATGTTTGGGCTATGAAAAAACGGATTAATGCTCCATGAAGTGAGGTAAAACAACTCAATGGAGCGTACCAAACCAAAAGAACTATATGAACAAAATATGAAAAAAAACCTTTGGAGAAATGAAAGAGCAACGGCTTAATCCTCTTGAGAACCTCCTCTAACAATGGAGACCGTCACACACACACACACACACACACACACACAAAAAAAAGGAATACGACCTACTTTAAGAGATACGAATGGAGGGGAAAAGGGAGGAAAAACGAGTTGATATTGACTTTTCAATTTGTGCAATATTGCACATATTTGCGATATCGCACGAAAGGGATAGAATTAGGAAAAAAAATTGGGGCTCCGTGTACGATACCCACATTTGAGATATATTTTTTATCAACGCCACTACGAGAAATACATATGATTATATAACCTGTAAGGTCAAATCCCGGGTTTTTTTTTTTTTGGATGTGAACATAAGTAAAATCAAACATATTAGAAACATAAGTCTCAGAGTGTTTTTGCATGCGGTATTACACACATTCTGTTGCTGTATATTCAGTCTCAGTTAGAAGTTTCTGACTTCTTTCTTCTTTTGGTCTCTTTTAGTGGCAGAACAACAACAGGCCTCGAGGGGAAATAAAGACTATGGCAACAAAGAAGAAAACTCCGGTTCCGGTACCATGTACGACATGGGAAATGTTTATAATCGGCCCAAATCCAGTGCGAGAAACAACTACGACAACAGGGGGAACATTGCCAAAACACAATTCCAGGGTGTCAGTGGTGGCTCCATCAGTGTGCGTGATTGAAGAAAATCAGTATGGGATAGGATGAGAGGGGGTGTCACCTTCTATCTTTTCCTATTCTTCTCTATGTCTGTTTGGTCACATCAGTTTAAATTCATGTATGTAATGTACTCGATCCACCTCAGGCCTCAGGGTCTGTATTCCCTGGAATAAATAAGTAATTAAAAATGGGTACTTTGTCTTGTGTTGCCTAGTTTCTCTCAAACTCGCTATATGGACTGGGACTATTTTATATGCGCGTTTAAGTAGATTTTTTGAATCAAATCGCATCAAATTCTGCTTGTGTGGGGAAATTCCCAAGAGAATCCTGGGCAAGGTGCTCCATCCCGGGGGAAGGGGGGGGGGGCCCATCAGCAAATCCATCCTGGCAAGTCCATCCCGAAAACTCCCCCACCTCGGCAATGCACGCCTTAGCAAGACCAGACACTCCACTTCGGCAAAGCATCCCACTTCGGCTGCCCAGCTCGGCGACAGTGCCATCCCCTTCCACTTCGGCAACAGTGCCCTGACCCTACATCTCCGCCAGGTCTCACCCGGCACGACACTCCATCCCGGCCAAGCGCCTCATATCGATGAAAGTAGTGAGCACTGACAGCTGTCCTCCCATGGACGCTCAAGCACGCTATGGCCCGTGCGACAAGACAAGGGGGACAGCCCGTATCTCCTGACAGATCGCCGTCCACAGCTCCCAAGGCGCCAGGATATGGCCTAACGGGACAAGACAGGCTACGACGGGACCAGACAGGCTACGATGAGACCGCGCCTCCCTAGTACCTGACAAAATGTGCTACGACAAGACAGCCAACTACCGCTTTGCCTCCTCTTCCTCTATATAAACACGGCTACAGCTCCAAAGGAAAGGAGGACGCCATTACCACTCTGGTATGCCATCTTCTTCCCCAAAAATCTCCTCCCTCTGCTTAGTTCATACACTAACTTAGGCATCGGAGAGCCCTGCGCCGCCCAGGCCAGGGTCCTCTGACCTGCATTTCTCCTTCCTTTTCTCAGGCTCCAGGCGCAGGCATCGGTGTCCCTAATCTCACTTGGGTAAGTCCTCTAAGGCACCCCCCATCATTGTGGGTCGTTATTTTTTGCACCTACAATTGGCGCCGTCTGTGGGAAAGCAATATCCCAGCCTTCCCAACCTTCTCCAAATCTTTCCAAACACCATGCCTCGAAGAGCCAGAAAGGGAAAGGAACCTATTGCATTGTCGACACAGCTGCCGACGGTCCCCCGCCGAGAGAGGTCAGGAGCAAGATCTGGCCAAGCAGGCGACCAACAGCAGGATACTCGGTCGGGTTCATCCTCTAAGGATTCGACCTCGACTCTACCCCCCGAAAGACGCGCCCTGAAGAGCAGAAGCAACCGGGCCCAGGAGCAGTTCAACCTCCGCGACAGCTATCATATCGCTTCCAGCTCGGCAGATGCTTCCAGCGCGGCGGACGTCTCCAGCTCGGCGGAAATCTTCAGCTCGCTAGCAGCCCCCAGCTCTGCAGGAATCTCTTCCAACTCGGGGGCAGCTAGACGGAACTTTTTGTCACTTAGCTTCCGACCTCATGCTGGTCCGTCCACGTGCTGGTTTCCACCTCACGCTGGTTTCGGCCTCATGATGGTCTCGACCGCATCCGACGACCTCATGCTGGTCCGTCCACGTGCTGGTTTCCACCTCACGCTGGTTTCGGCCTCATGATGGTTTCGACCGCATCTGACGACCTCATGCTGGTCCGTCCACGTGCTGGTTTCCACCTCACGCTGGTTTCGGCCTCATGATGGTCTCGACCGCATCCGACGACCTCATGCTGGTCCGTCCACGTGCTGGTTTCCACCTCACGCTGGTTTCGGCCTCATGATGGTCTCGACCGCATCCGACGACCTCATGCTGGTCCGTCCACGTGCTGGTTTCCACCTCACGCTGGTTTCGGCCTCATGATGGTTTCGACCGCATCCGACGACCTCATGCTGGTCCGTCCACGTGCTGGTTTCCACCTCACGCTGGTTTCGGCCTCATGATGGTTTCGACCGCATCCGACGACCTCATGCTGGTCCGTCCGCGTGCTGGTTTCCACCTCACGCTGGTTTCGGCCTCATGATGGTCTCGACCGCATCTGACGACCTCATGCTGGTCCGTCCACGTGCTGGTCTCCACCTCACGCTGGTTTCGGCCTCATGATGGTCTCGACCGCATCTAACGACCTCATGTTGGTATCGCCCTCGTGCTAGCTACGCGCTTCACAGGCTTGGCCTCATGTTGGTCTCGGCCAGTGCCATCGAGACTGCCCTCGGGTTCGTACACCCAGGCTTCTCCACCTCGGCGAGTGCCAGAAAGACAAGTCACAAGGGTTAACAGCCCTGGAAAAGGCCTCGAGTTCGGACACTCGACCAATTCCTAAACTCAGGGTCTTCACCCATCTCCAAGGGTTAACAGCCCTGGAAAAGGCCTCGAGTTCGGACACTCGGCCAATTCCTAAACTCAGGGTCTTCACCCATCTCCAAGGGTTAACAGCCCTGGAAAAGGCCTCGAGTTCGGACACTCGGCCAATTCCTAAACTCAGGGTCTTCACCCATCTCCAAGGGTTAACAGCCCTGGAAAAGGCCTCGAGTTCGGACACTCGGCCAATTCCTAAACTCAGGGTCTTCACCCATCTACAAGGCTCTACGCCCTGGAAATGGCCTGGAGTTCCTACACTCAGCCTTTCCTAAAGCCCCCGTGTCTTGGACACACTTCGAGTCCACCGCCCTGGAAAAGGCCTCGAGTCCAGACTCGGTCGTTTCCTAAAGCTCCGGGCCCTGGGCCATGGAGAAGGCCTCGAGTTCAGACACTCGGCCAGGATTGGGTCTACCGCCCTGGAAAAGGCCTCGAGTCCAGACTCGGTCGTTTCCTAAAGCTCCGGGTCATGGACCCTGGAGAAGGCCTCGAGTTCGGACACTCGGCCGGATTCCTAAAGTCAGGGTTTTTACACCCCTCAAAGACCGTTGCCGAACTCATGCTCATCTCCGATCCACTGTCGCAAGGCAAAGGCGGTTCGTCTCGGCCAAAAGCTGGCCACTTCGGCCAATGACAGCTCGACAAGATCGCAGTAGAGACTGTTCCATATCACCTCCTCGGCCTCAGGACAGTCCTCAGCTCGGCATCAGTGCCGGAATCCAGGTTGGCAGTTACTCTGGTTCCACCTCGGCCTCATGCCAGTTCGCAGCTCCACAGCAGCGCCAGCCTCCAGTACGGCAGGAAATCCTTCCTCCGGCTCGGCAGCAGTGCCAGTCTCCGGTTTCGGCCTCATGCCAGTTCGCAGCTCCACAGCAGCGCCAGCCTCCAGTACGGCAGGAAATCCTTCCTCCGGCTCGGCAGCAGTGCCAGTCTCCGGTTTCGGCCTCATGCCAGTTCGCAGCTCCACAGCAGCGCCAGCCTCTAGTGCGGCAGGAAATCCTTCCTCCGGCTCAGCAGCAGTAGCAAGATACTCCTAAATAAATGAGCCATCTCTCTTGGCTTTCAGCAACAATGCACTCTCCAGCTCGACAGAGACATCTTGTTACAGCTTCACAGTGATGCCAACCTCCAGCTCCGGTCCATTACCAGCCAGTCATCTCAAAACTATGAGCAGCTCCAAGGCACAAGTGTTGTCCTCCATGGTACTTAGCTTCCGACCTCAATGAGGAGTCTAATGAGCTCAGAAGCTGGGGGGCTTTGTGTGGGGAAATTTCCAAGAGAATCCTGGGCAAGGTGCTCCATCCCGGGGGGGGGGGGGGGTGGGGGGGGCCCATCAGCAAATCCATCCCGGCAAGTCCATCCCGAAAACTCCCCCACCTCGGCAATGCACGCCTTAGCAAGACCAGACACTCCACTTCGGCAAAGCATCCCACTTCGGCTGCCTAGCTCGGCGACAGTGCCATCCCCTTCCACTTCGGCAACAGTGCCCTGACCCTACATCTCCGCCAGGTCTCACCCGGCACGACACTGCATCCCGGCCAAGCACCTCATATCGATGAGAGTACTGAGCACTGACAGCTGTCCTCCCATGGACGCTCAAGCACGCTATGGCCCGTGCGACAAGACAAGGGGGACAGCCCGTATCTCCTGACAGATCGCCGTCCACAGCTCCCAAGGCGCCAGGATATGGCCTAACGGGACAAGACAGGCTACGACGGGACCAGACAGGCTACGATGAGACCGCGCCTCCCTAGTACCTGACAAAATGTGCTACGACAAGACAGTCAACTACCGCTTTGCCTCCTCTTCCTCTATATAAACACGGCTACAGCTCCAAAGGAAAGGAGGACGCCATTACCACTCTGGTATGCCATCTTCTTCCCCAAAAATCTCCTCCCTCTGCTTAGTTCATACACTAACTTAGGCATCGGAGAGCCCTGCGCCGCCCAGGCCAGGGTCCTCTGACCTGCATTTCTCCTTCCTTTTCTCAGGCTCCAGGCGCAGGCATCGGTGTCCCTAATCTCACTTGGGTAAGTCCTCTAAGGCACCCCCCATCATTGTGGGTCGTTATTTTTTGCACCTACACTGCTAAATATCTTAATAGTGTTGAAGAGTGGGCTCTACCTACATAGGAGTATTAAAAAGTGTTTATACCGTCTCTACTAAAACGTAAACGTTGATGTTTTGATATGAATGGTTAATTGAGGAAATTCAATATAGTAGGAACCAAGAAACCGGTTCCGGTTCAATCTTCTCATTAACGGTTCTGGATCTAGGTCAATCATGGATCAGGACCAGAACCGACCCATTTACATCGTATGAAGATGATTGAGTAGGTTTCAGGATGTGAACTTTCGTAGCCTTATCTCCTTGCTTCCTATATACTCCTTGGGTAGAACTACAATGCAGCTTCCATGCTAGTCCTACCTGTATACTTAGTCCTCATGTTATGTTATGTTATGTACTACTTGCACTAACTAATATCTGCCTCAAGGTCTGTGTTACCTGGAAGAAATAAATAGAATTAGCAATTTGCCTTGTGTTAACCTACTTGCTAAAAAAAAAATTTCTTTTTTTTTCCACACACACCCTACTCAAGTCCCTCACCATCAGGTTCACTAGTTTATACGAAAGAAGTGCCTTACAATTGAGCTATCAATGAATTGGTCCTTGAAACCTACTGCAGAGATTTGCTATGTAGACCGTTTTTATTTTGTATCCATTTTATTAAGATAAAAGCGTGTAACTGAAAGGTCCAAATGGTGAGCCATATCAAACTCATGGCTCATCATAAGAAAAAATCTTGTATGCCAAAAGATGTGAGAGAGGAAAGATAGAGAATGTAAGGTGGAATGTTAAGTGCAAAATGGGGTCACATGTATCCATGTCGTTTAACTTGGGCCTTGGGGCCTGCTTGTATGTACGTAGGGTGGCGTTAGACCATGTGCCCCACAATTTTTGAAACTGTTATGCGTTTCTTTTACAGCGACCTTCTTAGAAATATTTTTCTTTCCATTGCGAGCCCCTCAAGAAAAAATTGATAATCGTTCATGGAGTTCTATCTACATGAGATTTTTTTACACATTTGATAATCATTCTCATGGAGTTCTATCTACACAACATATGCATTGATAAATGTGATTACATGAAATTAACCTGATTGAACAAAGGGATGTCTACGTGGATACGACTCTGCTCTTAGAATTTTGATCAGCATTAAAGATTATCTATCATTGTTTTTTAATAGCCAAATGAAAAAAGTAGAGCAGGCGGGACCCAAAGTCAATTTCAACTCTTGCCTGACCATCCCAGCCTTCATTCATCTATATTAAGTGTGTTGGAGTGCAAGTGGGATCATCATTAAGGCCAGTATTCAACTTCTTCATCCTACTTCCTTCATCTCAATTTAATCTCTCCTGTCCCTGTCGGAACTGAAGAGGAAGAGTGGGAGGATGATATGTCAGAAGAGGACATGCCCGTCAGGGAAATGATCCCCAAACTGAATTGATATTTGGATTCGAAAAAATGAAGAACTAACTTACTCTTAAAAATAAAATCTCCAAACAAATGTACCTGAAAATTTCAGAGAACACCTCTAGCGGAATTCAAGGGCCCTAATGGGAGAGGCAGTAATTTATGCAAAATTCCGTGGTATATTTACATTGGACCCCAGATGAAGTTTCTCGTTTCCAAAGAAAAAACAAGCTTTCCTTGTACCGAAGTTTCATTTCTACTTATAAGATGGGCATTTAGATAATAGTATCCCACCAGTTTCCCAAATCCAAACACAATTCAACACTGCTCACTATAATTTCTGCTATTTTCATCAACAGTTTGGTAGAAGAAATGGACTCATTTATCATTTGGTACGTCAAAAAAAAAAATGATTTGACTAATGGTCCATCATTAGATTTATTTTCTCTAACAAATAAGCAGCTGACCGAAATTTTGTGGCAATTAAGACACTTTCAAGTGGGGTTTAACCACTCAAATTTGAAATTCCGAACTATCTTTCTTTCTTCTAGCTATTTTACTTTCTTTCTTTTTCCGTATTCTTCTCTTCTTCTTTTTTCCTCACTTTTAATGGCAGAAAAAAGAAAAAAAATCAATCAGTCTACAGCCAGGATGGTTGGGGCCAGAGCAATTTGACAATCCAAAGGCCCACTGAGTTAAGTTGTAGACTTTGATTATATCTTTAGGTCTTTAAATGAAGAGGCCCAAATACTGGCTAAATTGAGTTACTTGTCTAGTCGAGATGTAGGTCGGGAGAGGGCTGCTATCATGGTTCTTGTCTTTTTTTTCCCTTTTAATGGACTGCATTTTTTCTTTTTGAGAAATAAATTAAGTGTTAGGAAAATTGTGTGGGTGGCCCGGCTGCCATGGGGCCCACGCTAGATCGAGTTCGGTGGTGTGCCGCGGATAAACTCTCAACAAGTCTTGATCTGGTGAGTTAGATAAGGATCAAAATCTTGGTGGTAGAGTTTGGATCAAGTTCAGACTCTCGATTGGCAGAATTCTCAAGCTGGTCAGAAGATGTGGGATTCCAGGAGTGGTAGAATCCGTAATAGTCGTGACTCTTAGGGATTGCTCTATAGAAGGGAGATGTGAACCATTACTTGATTATCCAATAAATCTGAGAGCATTCGCAGAGAGTTCGCAGGTCTACCTCACACTGGAACACACAAGGTTCTCGGTGAATTCGGTTCCGACACCTATCGAAGACCAACTAGTTCTTTCACTAAGTCTTCATAAACTTTTTTAAAAATGAACCAAAAGTAAAAACCTTTTATGAAATATTCCCTCTTTAAAAATTCATTTATGACCATATAAAAATTCGTTTGTACATATGGTAGAATAAGATTCCACATCTTATTGTCAAAACTTTATAGTGAGAAATCGATGAATACTGACCAAAAATAAAGGTGTGTCTATTCCATCATGACGTAACATTATTTACATCATCATTCGTAATTAGCTATGGAACCAAATTGCAAATGCAATATCTATCCATTGAACATGGTTTTTAATTTGAGTAGGACCCATCACTTCAATTATTTGGAATCGACAGGAAAGATAGTGGTCAAGGGTGTATCGTGTATGTGTCATATCTTCGGTCCCTGCCTTTAATTATTTGGAATCGACAGGAAATATTAACTGTTCTAAAATTTTCCTAGGGATGGTGCCTGCATCAGCATGAGACTAAAAGATAGGACAACTGAGGTTGAAAGATAATTAGGTGCCTAGAGTTGGGTTAGCATCGAATGTTTCAACTTTCAATCTTTCAATTCTACATCTAAGATGCATGGCACAAAATAGATAATCTATGGGGCATCTGATGCTTCTTTTTGCTAATATTTTTCACCACTAGTCATGATGGGGGACCTTCAAGATTTTCAGGAGTTCTATCTAAAGATTTTAAAGCTTCACAGATTCTTGTAGATATTATATCACTGGAGTTCTATAATGCTTATCTAAAAAAATGATAATAGATTCTTGTAGATATTATATCACTGGAGTTCTATAATGCTTATCTAAAAAAATGATAATTTTTGAAATTCTAGACATTGGGTGTGCTCCAGAGGTTATCACTTCAAATTTAATGTGTCGGATGTCTTTTACGAAACTCTTTTCTCAAATGGGGAATTTTGAAAAACTAAAGTTATCTATCATTGTTTCTTATAGCAGGAAAATAAAAAAATATCTATCACTGTGATTCTATAATTCTTATCTCTTAAAACAACGTTTAGAATTCTAGATCTTTTAGCAGTGTAATGACCATTTTGTCCATCCACTGGTGGCTCTGTGAGGCACCTCGGTCCATATAGGTAATAACCAATGATCAATCCCCGATTGGTATTGGTGGTTAAAGGAATCAGTACGGTGTGTGAGTTTTTTTTTTTTTTTTTTTTGGCTATAGGTGGAGTTATAAGTCAAGAGTGATACTTTAAACTTGAAGACCTAGTGACCAATCCCTACATACATGTGAAACTAAGGTGACACTCAAACATGAGTGTGTTAGTGGGTGGGTGTGTGTATGAATATTTATCATAGGAAAAGAATTATAAGTAGTATTTCCTCCATCTACTTTGGGTCCAAAACTTCCCATGAAGATTATTATACCTTCTCATCCTTTATGAAATTCTTTGTCAAATGGGAAATACTAAATTAAAAAAATATAAAGAAAACATTGCCAGTCATGAATTTGGGGTTTTCTACTTGAACCACTGTGGTTTTAAAAATCATTTTTTTATGGTATTTCTTTAATCAAAAGTAATTATTAGTTTACAATTGGTAACTCCATATTATTATTAATTTATGAGTTTTAACTAAATATTTTAACTTCTTTTGGTTTTGTTTGCATTCTTGAGCAGTCGACGCCTTAGTGCTTCCAAATGATGATGGATGCCCTATCTCCTCCGAAAGATGACATATATAAATATATATATGGGAGGTGCTCTTGTGAGAGACACTCTCACTTTACTATAAGAGATAAAGGTGGGGGCCCTCACATCCATATCCAATGCCAAAAATTTAAATGTGAGGGCCCCTACTTTATCTCTCATAGTAAGGTGAGAGATGCTCTCAAAGGAGCATCTCCCATATATATATATATATATCGGAGCATCATCAAATGGTTCACTCTAATCGGATCTATCAAAACCCGGTGGCACCTGTGTAAATAGGAAGAGTGGGTTTGAATGGTCCGCTCGAATAAAAGGCCAAAAACCTAATCCAAAGATCTAAAAACCTAATCTCATTCATTAAGATCAAAGATCTACCAAAAGAAGACAGATCAAGAAAAGCAAATAATCATAACAAAAAAGATCTAGTAAGAATAAGTTGATTGTAGATCTATACCTTAGGAGTTTGGTTGTGCTCAAATGTAGAACTTGATTACTTGATACTACAAAATCCTTTTACAGATTTGTTCTCCTCGGCCTCATGTTCTTCTACGCTATAACTCTCTTGTTAGAGAACTTATTAAAGAGAATGGTGGGATCTCAAATAATAAGAAACCCTAGGATCTCAAGAAAGAAACAAGAGGAAAGAAGAGGAGGAGAGAGAAGAGGGGCTTGGACGTGTGGGATGTATTGGACGTCCAGCCCCTCTCTCCTCATCTATGTATAGATTTTGGAGCACCTCCTCTTTGTCTAAAATTAGAAGCATCACTTCTAATTCTAATATGTGTCCTACTCCTCCTTCTCTCAAGTCCAATTGGAATGAAACTTTGTCTTCTTAGGGCTAGCATGGGGTCCACTAGGGATTCCTTAGAATCTGGTTCTAACTGAAACATCTGGACCCCATATCTCATGTAACCACGATTAATTGCAAATAACTTAACTAAATAAATGCAATTGCATTCCAGTCTTAGGAATATATTTAAAGAAAACCCTAAAGTTTTCAATTACTGGAAGTAGGCCCCTCCATCAATTATATCCATGGATTTATTGGAACTGATCTGTCCAACTAAATTAGATCTATATCTTCATATCCTTGTGACCCAATTAATCACAATGAAAATCAGTTCCATCTTATTAACTCTTAATCAAGATGGGTGCGCACTTACAAATGATAAATCCATCAATTGGCACAATGAGATATTTCTCTCTTAGATGATAGTTTACATCTTGAGAATTATATGTTCTCACGGTCCCACTACCACGTATCCAAGATACCGAGGTGTTAACCTACAGTCGGCATCGATCTTATTGGTAACTCAAAGTAAATGTATAGTAGAAACTTGAGTTCATTAATCTCTCAAGATTGAGAGCCTATTGCTTGGAAATTATGAGAGCAATAATTAATCAAAGACAGTTCTGGGTGCTACTCGTGGTCCTTCAGTACATCCAACATACTAGCACAACGATTCAAAGTGTTATACTCTGAGGGTTCAAACAAAACACACTATCAAACAAAACACACTATCTCATAGTTACTGAGGTGCTACAAAAATTTTCAGACGAGATGCTCAGTCTCACCAGTGGTTGTGAAATTACTTGAAATATAAGAGTTGTGATCCATGTCTCCTGTATGTGAATCTCATCCACACACATACATTACATTTAATATACTTGTGAGTTTCAATTCATTTTATGAATCATCATGTCATTTTGTATTAGTTATGTGCAATCATCGAATAAAATTCTAATATTCATCACATGAATAAAGCATGAAAATATAAATCAATTAAGGTAATAAATAAATTTAATCATATAATTCACTCGATCGAGGACATACAATTAGTAACATATCAGGATACATATGTATTTATTGTAGATTGTCAAGAAGGATCTTCCTCGAAGAATACAAAGGGATAAGTTTGTCCATTTAGATATTTCACAATGCAATAAGACTAGTACACATAAACGCATACAAGCGCATATGGGATTGACTACAAATTAACCGGCCGTCGTTGTGGTGCTCTCAGATGAGAGGAATATAAAATATTAGTCCAATCACATGAGCCTAGTCGTTGGAAAATATTCTCCTACCACGAACTGCATGTGCAATCTATAGCTCTATGTGGCCGTGGGCAGACCATTTAATCTGTACAACTTCTTTGATAATCTTGTCGTCTCATGATCGATTTGATAACAGCCGAATCATAAATTTAATGAACCTTCACTAAAGTTGGATCGAATCTCAAAAAAAGAAAAAAAAGTGACATTAAGACATCATTATACTTTAAGATTTTTAAACCAAGGATTAAGATAATATGATGGAGTTGATCGACTTCTTGGCTCCCCTTTATAGATAATGAGACCTTTACATCTGCCCTCCTCCCATGGATAGACATGTGCCTAAATGGGCCCATGTGCTAGATTCAGTAGATTGCATACAACCAATATGCAGTCCGCTGGTAGGATAACATTTCTACCTTATTTTTATATAAAAAAAAGGGTAGTTTATTTATGATTATATATATATATATATATACCCATGAGGTTTTTTATGATAAAATCAAACGGTGCATAACTACTTTAAAAGTATGGACACATGTGACCCCCACTTTGCACTTAACGTTCCTGCTTTCTTACATTTTCTCTATCTTTCTTCTCTCTCATCCTTTGGGCCAAAAGATTGTTTCTTATGATGAGCCATGAGTTTGAAAAGGCTTACCATTTTGTTCTTTAGTTATATATATGTATTTATCTTAAGATGCACACAAAATAAAAATAGTCCGCATAGCAAATCTCTAAAGTAGGTTTCAAGGACCAATCCACTCGTACGTAGCTCACTTGTAAGGCACTTCCTTCCACAAACAAGTAGACCTGATAGTGAGGAACTTGGATAGGGTGTGTGTGGGTTCTAAAAAAGAAAGGACCAATTTTAGTAAGTAGGTTAACTAACACAACAAGAATTACCGATTATATTGATTTATTTCAGGTAAGACAGACCTTGAAGCAGATTATAGACAGAACGAGTACATAACATGAGGACTATGTATACAGGTAGGAGTACTAAGATAGAAGGTGACACAACTACCTTCTCATCCCATCCAATACTGACTGTCATATACATATATCGCACCCTTATTTTTTGACTTGGCCACCGTTCACACCCATAATTCGCTTTTGGGCAAAACTACCCTGGTTATTGAAGTGATTAGTGGGACCACCATTCTTGGTGTTCATAGCAATATCGCCCTCGGTGGCGACTGTGTTGTACCCCTCCAGTCGCGAATTGTCCTGGTTCCAACCATCCTGGTTGTAGACTTCGCGAGATATGTTGTCCTGCCATTAAAAGAGGGGAAAAAAGAAGAAGAAAGAAGTTAGAAATTTCATATTTTAGTGGTTCAACCCCACTTGAAGGTGTCCTACTGTCACAAATTTTAGGCCCAGTTGATTATTAAACCGGACAAATACATCTGATCACAGAATATTAGTAATCAAATCATTATAATCAGTCTGTTTTATCCAAACCTCCCTTTGACAAGTACAAAGAGAAACTTAGAAGATTCAAGTGATGAGAGTACCACAAATACTTTAGGCGGTCGGGAGGACTTCTTCTCTATGAGATTACTAAGCATATATATACAATCAGGGGGGCCAACGTAAAGAGTGCCAGTAAATCCATAGCATACTTGTCTTTCCCGTTGGCCCACCTGAGCCCAATTGAAGGGGCCGTTTTCAAAAATTTGTGCAGGGAACATGTTCTCCTGTGGCATTGGCAACCCCGGCCCCCAAGTTCCGTCCATGACGGGAAGATTAAAGAGAGATGGAGTTGGGAGGTAGTAGGATCAAGAAGTTGGAGAGTGGCCCTGATGATGATCCCACATGCACTCCAGCCCACTTTATATAGGATGAAGCTGGGAATGGAGCTGCAACAGACTCTCTGTTTCACTGGCTCTACCCAACCGTGTCATTCCCGTTTGACTCAGATATTTCCCACTTTTCTCACAGAGATAAATGAGAATGGAACTAGGTCCTGTCACCCCACTAGCTTCACGGATGCTTTCCATTTATGAGAATGGAACTCGGTCCTGTCACTCAACTTGCTTTACGGATGCTTTCCATTGGTGGGCAACCAGGAAATTCTTGACCCCTGATGGGGGCATATGTAGAGAAGGAGACCGGATCACCTATTGCATTTGTTTTATCTTTACAGTGAGTGGATCAATAATACTCCGCCACGTCATTCAAAACTTTGGGTGAATCTCTTTCATCTGATTTAAATTTTTTTAACTTCAAAATCGCCTAATTTTTTGAATGACGTGGCGGAGTATTATTGATCTACGGTGAATGTATAACAAACGTGATAGGTGATCCAGACTCGTAGAGAACACGTAAACCATCTTTTATCCAAAGTTTATCCAAATCCTAAGGGGTTGGTTAGACTCGGGTTTCGAGGAAAAATTGTTTGAAAAATGTCTTTTTTTTATGCCCCCGGTAAACAAGGACAGGGCGGGCTTAAGCACAAGGCAATAAAAGCCCTTGCTTTAGGCCCCCAAGAATTTAAACCCTAAAATTTCTCAACTTCCAAAAAAAAGAACGAATAAGTTAGTTTGTTTCTCCAAAAATAGAAGGCCTCACCATAAATCCCAAAAAATAAGGCCCATTAAAACCGTTCACAGTCCAAAAAATTCGAATTTACTACTCCTTCACATTCCAAAAAATTCGAATTTATTACTCCTTCACATTTGAATTTATTCAAATTTACTACTACTCCATATTCCAAAAAATTCGAATTTACTCCTTCACATTCCAAAAATATCAAATTTAATTACTACTCATTCACATTCCAAAAAATCCGAATTTACTACCCAAAAAACTCGAATTTGTACCTTTTCACATTCTAAAAACATGAGAAAAGTTGTAGCCATTAAAAACAAAGAAAAAAAAAAGCCTTGTAATTACAACAAGTAACAAATTCCTTTTGAGTTCTAAAATTCTTCCTGTTTATAGATTTTTTTTCCTGCATCTGCTTGCAATCCAAAGAGGACAATTTCTTCTATGTTCTTATTGGATTTTTTCAATTCAAGGGTTTTTTTCTCCAGACTCTATTCTCCCTACCTGCACTCCTTCCTAGTTGCATTCTACAATTGCTATCACTGCAACTTGGACTCCAAAAATAATTAGTTTTGTTCTGATTGAAGCCAAAAAGTATGCATTTTATATATTATTTTTTCTGATTAAGTGGATTAGCCATACTATCAATTGAAAAGATATGTTAGTAAAACTTGAATATAAAACTTAATTAATAATTTTACATCACAAAAAGCGAGAAAAATAGATTTTAAATGAAATATTTATAATAATATTACAAAATAGAAAAGACCTCATTTACGATTTTCGCTTTAGGTCCCAAATTGTCTCAAGCCGGCCCCGAACAAGGATATATGGTACTGCTGGAAATGGGTCATGATCTTCCATAAATGGAAAACTTCTTGCACAAACGTGCCGTGAGAGATTTCTATATCTTCTGGGCGATAAGGATTATGTAAAAATTAAAGAATTCTTCGTAGGACCATTGACAAAAGACCAATAATGTGTATTAGAATTTTAGGGGGTTTTCTTAAACTATTGAAGGGACTTGGCCACCACCAAGAACAAGGGGTGTGGGGGGCGTGGTGGCGGGGTGGCGGGGGTGGGTGGGTTTGGGGAGGACAGTACCGGCAATGGACAAATGACATGATTAAAGAAAAAAACCTCATTTAAGTTTTCAAAGCAATTTTAGAGTTTATACAGTATAAGCTAGTCATCTGTCTATTTTCTTTCCTTACATGTTACATGTAGAAGGCTTTATTCCCTCTAGAATCATTGCTTCCAGGTGTTTGGATTCCATGAGCAAATCATTATAATCCATAAGTGGGGCCCATGTTGTAAGATACAAAATTCACCGACCACTAAAAAGGTTATTGCGGACTATACAGAAAAATTACAGAATTTGGTCATTCCTCGCGAAGGGTCTTCGAAGATTGTGGAGCACAAATTCGGTCTTTGCGCCACTTTTTTAATTTCTGTGCGCCACTCTTTTTCTCAACGACGATAGTGTCACCTAAAAAACGTCGCTCATCGCGTCTTCTTTCCTCGCGTCTTCTTCTTCCTTGTCTCCTTCTTATATCTCCATATCCCCTATTCAATTTCTCACTCGACTCACCACCAACAATACTTCCATCATCCTCAAGTGTAGGGAGAGGATGATTATCAATCACCTCTCACCTCTCTGTCCAAATATCCCAGAATCTCTCGGTTGCTTGATTGAACTTCACCCCAGCAGGCGGCCCTGGCAATTCACGAATTCCCCTTACATAAATCAAAACTCATCCATTTTTTATTGTTATTTCTTTTCTTCTTCTCATGCAACAAAGAAGAAGATCGTATTATTGATAGATAGAATCATAGAAGAGGAAGAAATAGGAATACTTGTTGGCATTGGATTTGATGGCTGTAATTGGAACAGGTCGTAGTGGGGTTATGTTTGGATATTTTACAGTGGATCGCTATATTGGTATTGGAACCATTGTTCCACGTTATGCCTTCCATTTTTTTTTCTTTCCCGTCTCTTTCACTTTTCAAGACAAATCTTGATAATATGAAAAGAAGAAAGAAAGAAATTGTATGTCGGCCAGTAGGAATCTTTTTATATATATGAAGCCTGTGATATTGTTTTCCCAAGATGATTGGGAGAAAATGGAGTGGGGGGGGGGGGGGGGGGGATAGAGAAGTAGGTGGGAGAAGAGGAAGAAGAAACTGAGGGAGTTTTATATTCTAAGAAAATCACACAGAGCGACGATAGCATTGCTCCTGTCAGACACGAGCGACTCTAGCGTCGCTCCCTTAAACATTTAAAAAAACAGAAGAGGTCTTGACGGACTCCGTTTACGCTACACAATCTGTAGGGACCATTCGCAAGGAATGGGCAAATTCTAGGATTTTTCCATAAAATGCTCAAAATTATTTCTCAACCTTATTCTAGTAAAATCTGATTCTAATTAAGGTTGTGCCTCAACTAAGATTGATCGTGCAATTTTTTATGTGAGCAATCAGATGATAAACATAACTTAGATTGGACCAAAAATTTACTAAATGATACTTCAAGGTGGGATATCTTTTTTCAGTGGTTTGGATTTTATGGGGCATGATGATGGATTTGTACCGTGGGTACATTCTTGGTTTGATGGCCCAATTGTGGGTCAACTATCCGAAAGTACCAAATTATGTGAGTTGATATATATCACTTTAATGGTCCATTGGAGTGAGATTTTTAGATCCATTCAAGTAGAAAATCTTATTTCGAACAATTTAGATTTTTCATAGGGCTTTCAACGGAAAATCCTTGTTATGGGTTATTGATTATAGCTTATTTATAGAGGGTTTTATTAAAAAAAAAAAAAAAAAAAAAAAACCTTTAGACTTTGTAAAGACCAAAAAGTTCCTCAAACTTCAATATCAACCGAGAAGGCCCTGAACGGGGATATCTCCACTCATGTATACAAGTGAAGTAGAAGAAATGAGCGGCGATATCCTTACTCATACAGATGAGCTGCGATATCAGTATATCACCGCTTAGCAAAATATCAATAAAAAGAATAAACGAGTGGGAATATCCTCAATCAGGGGCTTTTTAGTCGATATTGACATTTGAGGATCTTTTTGGTCTTCACCAAGCCAAAGAGGATTTTTCGGTAAAATCCTCTTATTTATATATTATACGACATGTTATTTTTCATTAGTTTTATTTACCCTTTCTTACTAAATCTAATTGATATCTTACTAATAAAAATTAAAATATTTTTTAACTCTTTATGTTATTCTTTACGGGAAAAGAACTATAGTGAAACAATTGCTAATGTTATTGGTATATCGTTGCTTAGCCGCCTACAAGAAAGTCCTAGCTGTGCCACTGGCAAAAGGTGCCTTTTAAGAAAGCAAAGGAGTTTAATCAAGCAAGCTTAGGAATAAGTGGAAGGCCATTGGTCTGCGAACTATAACCCTTGGACTTTGGCCTATTCGCATGAGTTCAGGAGTAAATGTGGGGTGGATGTCAAATCATGGGAAAAATAAATATAAGATATTTTAAAGTGAAAAAATAAAGGTGCAGTAAAATCATTATTTGGATAGTATGAAGTAAAGTATAAGTTAGAGAGGGAATGTAGGGTTTGGAAGCTGCTCGAATCTTTCAATGCTAGTGGGCCCTATCCACCTGCTCTGCTTTATATATTTTACTGGTTCCATGATCTGCATATTTTTCTTGTATGCTTTATACAAATTAATTGTTCACGGAAAAAGAAAAAAATACATAAAATGTTTATGAGATCCACTTGCTTTATTAGATCCAAGAAGAGTAAGGATTGGTTATGGTCAAAGCTTAAAATGTTAGATTGTATGTCCTCAATCCGGTGGATGATATAAACAATTTGATTAATTATCTTAATTGATATATATCTTCATCCTCTTATTCATGAGATGAATAGCATTCTGTTTAATTGTTGCACATATTTGATACAAATTGAAATGATTATTCGTGAGATGAACATGAACCCTTAAGTATATTAAACGTGATTCATGCATGTGGATGAGATTCACATGCAGGAGACATAGGTCACAAATCTTATATTGAAAATATTTCACAATTAGTGATGACACTGGGATCTCATCTGAAAAATTGTATCACTACAATTACTATGAGATAGTGTGGTTTGTCTCGTCTATTAGAGTGCAAGGCTCTGGATTGTTAAGCTAGTACATTGGATGTACTGAATGACCATGCATGAGAAACACCATATATAAAATATTGTCTTTACTTAAGGAACGATCTCATAATTTTCAAGTACTAGGCTCTCAATCCCGAGGGAGTAATGAACTCAAGTTTCTGCTACACATTTGCTTTAACTTAACAATGAGTGAGGCCAAATGTAGGTCAACACCTCTATATCTTGGATAGATGGTAGTAAAACTGTGGGAACATATATTCTCAAGATAGAATCTGTCATCTTTAAGAGAAATATTCCCTTGTATTGATTAATGGAATTTATTGTCGGTAAGTGTGCACTTGTTGTTCTGATTAAGAGTTAATCAGATGGTATCAAAGATCGATGTGATTAATTGGTCACTAGGATAATAAGAGGTGGACCAACATTTGTTAGATAGTTTATATTTATTTCCAATGAATCCATGGATATAATTGATGGAGGAGCATGTTTGTAGTAATTGGAAAGTCTAGGGTCTTCTTGTAAAATTCATAAGACTGGAGTGCAATTACATTTATGTAGTGATCATGTTTAACCGTTGGTTAGAATCTTGCATGAGAAATGGGGTCTAGATGCATCGGTTGAAGTCAGTTCGAAGGAATCCCTAGTGGTCTCTATGCTAGCCTTAAGAGAGAGATATATAAACAAACTAGGACTCATAAGAGAACAAGGGGAGTGGCATTATAAAATTAAAGCAATAAGAGGGCTGGACGTCCAAAACACTTCTTGGAAGTCCAGTGTGGTCTCCTCCCCTCTCTTCTCTCATCTTGTTATATGGTCCGAGTGCCTTGAAGAACTCCTTCTCAATTGAGATACCACCATTCTTTTTTAGAAGATCTCTTCCATTGGATCATAGCGTGGAAGACTACGAGGTCTGGCAGATCGGGGTCTACAAAAAGCATTTGCAGGGACAAAAATCAAAGACTCAATTTGAGCACAACAAAGATTCTCATGTATAGATATGCACCAAGTTATTTGTAGATCTAGATGTTGCATGTTCACATCTATTTTTGTTGTCATAGATATGGGATCTTAATACACTAAGATAAGGGTTTGAGATCTTGAAATTTGTTCTATTTAGATTTGGATGTAAGGTCCCGTGTCAAGTGGATCAAAGTTTTTTAAAATCTTATTTGGAAGGCTCATCCACTTCCAACACAAAAGAACATGGACATCTAGTGCCATATAATGAATGATCACTACACCAAAAACGGGAGATTGGAGCGGATTACCGTTCCTAATCCGTTCATCCGTTCCAATTTCCTGTTTTTGGAACAGATTAACGGATTAGGAACGGTTTAGGAATGGATGAACGGATTAGGAACACACAGATTAGGAACGGCAATCCGTTCCAATTTTCCATTTTTGGTGTAGTGGATTAGTAGATGAGAATTGAGTTTTACTTAAAACTCACTTAATAACCTTAGATTACACAACCACCAACAACTATCGATTGACATAAATAGATGGTTAATCAATAAATCTTCTGTTGCTGATGCCCATTGAAAACTATAAGTCACATGTACTGTCCAACAAACGAGTTTGGCATGGCCGTAAGATTTCCATGTTGCAGTGTCCTATGAGCGTGCCCTATTTTTAAAATTTAAGCTAACTCAAGAGTCAGTGTCTCGCCGTATTCTTATGCTCTAAGTCATGTCAACTGCAAGAGTATGTTTTTTGTTTTTTGGTTAACGTCAAAATATATTAGAAAGAGAGGAGGAAAACTATCGAGGTACCCCAAAAATACAATGAGGAAAGGGCAAATAGAAAAGAAAAGAAGAAAATGCATACAAGAGAATGAAGAGATTACGAAGGAGCTGTCACTCCCAAAAAATGATGTATATCAGAGAGAAAAACTGAGGTATTTGTAGCTGGTAAGAAAGCTATATATAGACATGTATATTCAACCTTTAATCAAGCTCTTTGCTTTAGTAGAAGAGAGAGCAACTCCATTAAAGATTGGGTCGTTTATTCTTAGCCAAATTGCATAAACAACAGAGAAGAAAATGAAAGCATAGATTGGTTTCTATGAAGACGTTCTTTCCGAAGCTAAAGCCAATCATAAGCTTGAAGGAGTTGAGGAGTTAAGCTAAAGAGGACGATTTAACACATGAGCATCCAGCACCAGAGATCTTAAGAGAATGGTTTCGAAATAAATGCGTAAGTGCCTAAAAATTCATGGACTTGGAATGGAGGATTAAGATGAGCTTAGTACTCCTTGATGAAGATGGGAGCCTGAAACCTGAAAGGGGAGAAGGAAGAGATGGTCAGAGACCCTGACTGCAGTTAGCGCAAGGCTCTTCGATGCCGAAGTCAGTTCTGTAACTAAGCAAAGGATGGAGAAGAGAGAGATAGAGTATGGGCATGTGTCCATTAATCCATACCTGATCTGGCCCTTTACCTTGAGTATTTATAGGCAGAGCCTTTTGACTTTTGGCAGAGAGTCCCATGACTCTTGACAGGTACTTGAGAGGTACAGTCTCATCGTAGCTCACCTTTCTTTAAATGGCAGTCCTATCGTAGCCCATCATGTCCCGTCGGGCTTTACCCTGATGCCTTGGGAGTCGTGGATGTCGCTCTGTCAGGGACCATAGGCGGCAAGGATAGCTTCTCAGTCCCACTTGCGTATGCCCTAGTCTTATCACACGTTCTGTAACGTGATTGAGTGTCCGTAGAAGTACAGCTGTCAGTGTCTGTCTCGGCTAGCATTGTGGCATCATTGTTGAGATGCGTGACCGAGGCCAAGACATGGTGCCGTGGTCAGGAACGAGCGAGGTCGAAAATGACCTTAATCTCGATTGGCGCTCTGGCACTGTTGCCGAGGTCGGAAATGACCTTGATCTCGGTTGGCGCTCTCGCACTGTTGCCGCGGTGCGCATGGCGGAGACCAAGACATGCTTAGTTGGTGCACTTACCGAAGCCAGCATAATCTCGGTATCTTGGAAATATCCCCATACAAAATACTTCTTCAATTACAATAATTATTATTCAATATAAATTAACTTTGACGGTGACCTGGTTTCAATACTTCTTCAATTACAATAATTATTTTTCAATATAAATCAACTTTGACGGTGACCTGGTTTCAACATAAATACTTTCCTTCTTCAACTGCAGGAGTTATTATTCACAATCTTAAACTATTTACAAGGATGATCGGGCTCCGTTGGGATATAAGTGAGCCTATAAATGAAAAATTTTACTGTTCAACCTTATGTGGGACATCAACTCGACCGACCATTTATGTGAAGCCTACAAAATAAATTAAATATCAAAACACCCATCAATCCAGCCATCAAATTGTTCCACTTGAACTCGCTGGATATATATCCTAACCATTTATACAAAAGACTCACTTTTTTTTCTGTGGCTGGGACCCATTTTTTAAAAAAAAAAATTTATTATATATAGCCCGATACATCCGGGAAGGAAGCCCACTAAAGTAGGAAGAAAGCCCGGCACACCTGAAAAGAAAACCCACCAAAGTGATAAGAAAGCCCACATATACACATGCAGGAATATACGGGGGAGGTGGAGGTTGAACCAATGATCTCCCCAATAAGAACCCAACTCCTCGATCGGTTCTTTACAAAGGACGCACTTAGTGACCAGATTCAGCCATCAAATGGGAGTTAACTGCTAAGATGAAATATCAACAAACGGCATGTTGAATGAAATTACAAGATGAAGGATGCCACCATTGACTTATAAACGTATTTACTAGGGACCGACTATATGAATATCTGTTAGATTTTGAGGGTTGGCATAATTCATGGGATTGGACAAAACTTAGGGTCATTCTCTGTAATTTTTTTTATTATTTCTTTTTAGAATGGACTGCAAGGCTTCACATCTCTGAACGTTCGAACGCTCCCCTGCTTCGTTCGAACGTTCCTGCTTCAGTTCTCTCCAGCCATTTTCCAGAGGACCCCAACGTTCGAACGTTTCCCTGTTTCGTTCGAACGTTCCTTCGTCAGAATCTCAAGCCATTTTCCAAAGGACCCCAACGTTCGAACGCACTCTTCCTTCGTTCGAACATTTCTTCATGAATGATGTCAAGCAAATTTTCCGAGAGCCTCAACGTTCGAACGATTCACTCACACGTTCGAACGTTCTTTTTTTTCAGTTCTCTCCAAGCCAATTTCCCGAGAGCCCCAACGTTCGAACGCACCTTATCTTCGTTCGAACGTTGGATATGTCGAGCCTTTGAGCCTTTTTTCTGAGAGCCCCAACGTTTGAACGTTTCACTTACACGTTCGAACGTTCCTATCTATTTTTCTATTTCGGGCAAAACCCTAATGTTTCCATATATATAGGTTGTTATCTTTTGCCCTAACTGCCTCTTTTGGACATACTGAGCATACTTACCTTCTGTGAGAGAGATTCCTCCTCTAGAAACCTTTTTCATTCATGAATTGTCAATTTCATTTCTAAAGACCATTTCCATCATTCTTGCCTGATTGTGATCTTGAAGCTGCTTCGAGATTGGATTATGAAGAGTCAATCATGGGAGAAGATAAACGGCGTGGCGTCGGCATGAAAACCTTCAGTCCTTAGGTTTCTTGGTAAACTGGGGAAGGGTTGTGAGTTCTCTTGTAATCTTCATTTTAATAGTGGTTGATCTCTTTACTAGACTGAGTTCCAGGACCCGTGGTTTTTTTCCCTATTTGAGTTTTTCCACGTATATTGCTGTCTAGTGTGGGGATTGTTCTTTTTTCAATTTCGGATTGTTTGACAGTTTTCGAATTGGATCTTATAGATCTGATTAAGGACTTTAAACCCTTAAGATTTGAGGTTTTAAAACCTTCAATTGGTATCAGAGCCAGTCACACTAAAATACTGTGTGATTTCATCTATCAGATCTACAAAATGGAATTCAACAAAGAAAGAACCTCCACCAATAAGCCACCTCTGTTGATTGGACCTAACTATGCTTATTGGAAGGTTCGGATGATAGCATTTTTGAAATCCATTGATGATGATGTTTGGGATTGCGTTGAAGATGGGTATTCACTACCCAAATTAAAATTGATGGGAGTTTTGTTCTCAAACGTAAATCTGAATGGACCAAGGAGGAGAAATATGCCTCGAATTGTAACAGCAAAGCCATTAATGCCATATACAATGGTTTGTCTCCTTCGAAGTTTCGAATAATCTCCTCTTGCTCCACCGCCAAGGAAACATGGGACATTCTCCAAACGGTCCATGAGGGTACTGATAAGGTCAGACAGACCAAGCTCCAAAATCACACCACTGCATTTAAATCATTAAAGATGAAAGAATCTGAGACCTTTGATGAATTCTATCTAAAATTGAGTGATATAGTCAATAACTGTTTCAGCTTGGGGGAACCAATTTCAGATAGTAAAGTAGTCAAGAAGATCCTAAGATCTCTTCCTCCTAAATATCATGCTAAAGTGGTGGCAATTGAGGAGACAAAAATTATGGACTCTCTGAGAGTTGATGAGTTAGTTGGAAATCTACAAACTTATGAGGCCAACTACTTGCATTCTCTCAAACCCAAAGGAATGGCTCTTATTTTATCCAAAAATGAAAACTGTGAACTTGATGATGAAACAGAGGATACTTCTGAAATGAAGAGATGGAGGCTCTCTTTGTAAAAAAATTTAAGAAATTTCTGACAAACAACAAGAGTGGGATGAAAAGAAATTTTTTGAAAAACAAGGGACAAACTAAGAATAGCTATGTCCCAAAGAGTGACAAGCCTTCAGGCAAAAATTTTGCCTAAGGATTTTTCAAAGGACATCAAATGCTTTGAGTGTTAAGGATATGGACACATTGCTGCAAAATGTGCTAATCATGTTGAACGGCGTCTGGATAAAGCTCTGAATGTCACTTGGGATGATGATTCAGAAGATAAGAAGAGTGATTCAGATTCTATTGGAGAATGTGGTAAAAATTTTGTTGCATTTATGTCTCGTTCTTCTAAACTCTCTTCTGTGCAGGACTCATCAGACAAAGATGTAAAGTCGGATGATGAAATTGGTCTTCTTGAATCATCTGATGATGATCAAGACTTGGAAACAAAGTATGAAAAACTTTTTAAAGATTCCTTAAAGCTTACCAAGTTAAATGACAAGAAATCAGTCAAATTGAAACACTTGAAACTTGAAAACTCTACCTTGTTATTTGAATTCAATGAAGCTAAGAGCAAGGTAAGTCAATTAGAATTGGAGTGTTTTAAGTTGACTGAGTTGTCAAATGATGTTGGTAAAAATAGGTGTGATGATGAAAAACTTCTGAAAGATCTCCAAAGTGAAGTAGTCATTCTCAAAACTCAAAAGTGTGATCTTGAATGAAAATTGAACATGGTGTACAGTGAATTGTCTGCTACAAAAAGTACACTCAAATGAATGAACAATGGATCCTTAACTTTGGATGAGATCTTAAGCCAACAAAAAAAAGGATAAATACGGGATAGGTTATGGTGAAATTGCTTCTTCATCATGCTCAAAGGGTAACACTGTCTTTATTAAAGGTCCTATCCAAAATGAAATCATCCCTATTGTTCCTACTAATACTCATGTGAATCATGTTTCTCGTGCATTAAAAAGAACAATTGCTCAAACCAAGTTTGTACCAGTTTGTCACCATTGTGGGGTGAAAGGTCATATTCGACCATTTTGTCGAAAGTTGTTGAGCAACACTGTCCCTATTTGTCATTATTGTGGGACAAGAGGACACATTCGACCCTTGTGTCGAAAATTGAAAAAGCATTTACTTGAGCAGCAAAGGATGATTCATGATCCCCGGTCACAAGTCAAGACCAAATCCTTGTGGATTCGAAAAGCTGAATTGCGTTGCAATGTTGTACTGTCTGCTCTAAAAGCACAAGACTCACATGTGTGGTACTTGGACAGTGGATGTTCAAGGCATATGACTGGAGACAAATCATTGTTCACTTCTCTTGAGAAGTGTGATGGAGGCGTTGTACAATTTGGTGATGGAGGAAAGTCCAAAATTATTGGAAGAGGGACAGTGTGTATCCCTGGAATATCTACTCTTTCCAATGTTTTTTTTTGTGGATGGATTGAAAGTTAATCTCCTGAGTATCAGTCAACTGTGTGACACTGAGTATGATGTTCACTTCTCCTTGAAAGAATGCTCAATTGTTGATAGGGATGGAAAGAGTGTAATCTGTGGCAAAAGAACATCAGATAATTGTTACACTGTGGGCATTGAAAGTATGTTAAACTGTCATTCAGCAAAAGTGAGTGATGTTGAGTTATGGCATCAACGCTTGGGGCACATGAATCATATTGATTTAGAAAGGTTGTCCAAGTACGAATTGGTACGTGGACTTTCTAAGTTACAAAATTCATCTAAAAGCGTTTGTGGACCATGTCAAAAAGGTAAAGAAACCAAAGTTTCACACAAGATGACTGATCACTGCATGACTAAAAGACCTTTGGAGTTATTACATATGGATCTTATGGGTCCAACCCAAACGGAGAGCATTGGCCGGAAGAAATATATATTTCTTATAGTTGATTATTTCTCTCGCTTCTCTTGGGTTAGATTCTTAAGAGATAAATCTGAAACTTTTGAAGTCTTTAATGATTTGTGGACTTTGTTGATGACAGAAAGATCTCAAGAGTTTGGAGGAGTAATTCGTATCAGATCTGATCATGGCTCAGAGTTTGACAATTCTAACTTTAACTCATTTTGTTCTTTGCATGGTATTAAGCATGAATTTTTTGCTCCAAAAACGCCTCAACAAAATGGAGTGGTTGAGAGGAAGAATCGGGTAGTTCAAGAAATGGCCCGTGTTATGCTACACAACAAACACATTCCTCTGCGTTTCTGGGCAGAGGCAGTCAATACAGCTGTGTATATCATTAATCGTGTCTATCTCAGGCCTGGAACAAAGCAAACTCCTTTTGAGATTTGGAATAGGAGGAAGCCCAGTGTTAACTATTTTTGTACTTTCGGAGGTAAATGCAACATCCTTAGGGATCGTGAGCATTTAGGAAAGTTTGATTCTCGAAGTAATGAAGGATTCTTGCTAGGATATTCTCTTAACAGTAGAGCTTATCGTGTGTACAATGTTGAGTCTTCTACTGTTATGGAATCTGTAAATGTTGTGGTGGATGACATTGGAGTAACTGAACATATTTCTGATGATGATGAGGGGCTCATTCTTACTACTTCATCTTCACAGGTTGAAGATTCAAATGATGCAAGTAATGACAAAAATCAGCAGCCTAATGAAAATGTTACTAGTCTGGAGCTTGATCACTCTCCAACCAGCAGTTCAACATGCTCTGAATCTGAACATGAAGCTTAAAATGACCAAGTTGCTGTGCATCCTCGCTCTAAAAAAGGACAAGTCATGAAGGATCATCCTCTTGACAAAGTTATTGGAGATATCTCAACTCCAATTAATGAAGACTAGAAGACAGGTTCGTGATGAGGTAAACTTTTATTGTTATGTTTCTAGTTTAGAACCTAAAAATGTAGTTAAGGCTTTAAAAGATGATTCCTGGATAGATGCTATGCATGATGAATTGGCACAATTTGATAGAAATTCAGTCTGGGAGCTGGTTCCTAGGCCCACCCACACCAATGTCATTGGAACAAAATGGATATTCAAAAATAAGACAGATGAGTTGGGTGGGGTCATCAGGAACAAAGCCAGGTTGGTGGCTCAAGGCTATACTCAGCTGGAAGGCATAGACTTTGAGGAGACATTTACACCGGTGGCAAGGCTCGAGTCGTCCATTCGCATATTGTTTGCTATTGCCTGTCATTTGAAAATCAAACTTCATCAGATGGATGTTAAGAGTGCCTTTCTGAATGGGTATTTAAATGAAGAAGTGTTTGTGGAGCAACCAAAGGGGTTTGAAGACCCTCACCATCCAGATCATGTGTTCAAGCTGAAGAAAGCATTGTATGGATTGAAGCAAGCCCCTAGAGCGTGGTATGAGAGATTGACACAATTTTTGGTCTCAAATGGCTTCAAAAGGGGAAGTGTTGACAAAACCTTATTCATAAATAATGAGAAAGGAAACATCTTGATTGCTCAAATTTATGTTGATGATATTGTCTTTGGTGCAACTTCAGAAGTTTTGGTTAAGAAGTTTTCTTCAACTATGTCAAATGAATTTGAAATGAGTTTGGTTGGAGAACTATCCTTCTTTCTTGGACTGCAGGTCAAGCAAAATGAGGAGGAAATCTTTATTTCTCAAGCTAAATATGCCAAAAGTTTGTTGAAAAAGTTTGGATTAACTTCTCCAAAACATACCAGGACACCCATGAGCACTACCACCAAAGTTAGTGCTGACCTCAGTGGAAAAGATGTGAACAACACCCTGTACAGAAGCATGATTGGCAGTCACTTATATCTCACTGCCAGTAAGCCAGACATTTCGTACAGTGTAGGAGTTTGTGCCAGACATCAGTCTAGTCCTAAAGAATCCCATATTAGAAATGTGAAATGTATTTTCAAATACATAAGTGGGACTGTAGACTATGGTATCTGGATGACTCGTGAGTCTAACACTGATGTTGTTTTTCTAATGCTGATTGGGCTGGGTGTGTAGATGACAGGAAGAGTACCTCAGGAGGCTGTTTTCTAATTGAGAATAACTTAGTTGCCTGGTATAGCAAGAAGCAAACTTCCACTTCTTTGTCCACAGTAGAAGCTGAATACATTGCTGCAGGAAGCTGCTGTACCCAACTTCTTTGGATGAAGCAAATGTTGCTTGATTATGGGATATCACAAGGAACGATGAGTGTCTTTTGTGATAACAAGAGCGCCATAGATATCTCTAAAAATCCTGTGCAACACTCAAGAACGAAATACATTGATATTCGACATCACTTTATTCGTGATCTAGTAGAAGAGAAAGTTTTAACCTTAGACCACATTTTTACAGAACACCAATTAGCAGATATTCTCACTAAACCTCTTGATCCCACTAGATTTGAATTTCTTCGGAAGTCTCTTGGTGTTTGCATGTTATCCTGATTTTCTGTGTTTCTTTCTGGTAAATTTGATCTATATTTTTTGCACGACACTTCAGTTTGAAAGTCTTTCAAATGGAATGAGTTTGCTCCTTATTTTCATTACTCTTCTGAATGTCAGTTTATCTTGTTGTCTCCTGGCGAAGTTAGGTTGTTAATGTAGTCTTGCTGGGTGTGCTCCCCAGCTCGTCTCGTCTTGTTTGACTATTTTAGATTGTTGATGAAGACCTGTTGGGTTTGCTCCCTAATTGGTTTTGTTTGACTAGATTAGATCGGTTATGTAGACTTATTGAGTTTGCTCCTCATGAGTTCTCATTTCATAGCTTAGTGCAATATAATAATAATAATAATAATAAAAGGTTTTGGTTCGTAGCCTTTTTAACCCGAGCTGTTAAGCCCACAGGGGTATTTCTATACCTAGTGCCCTAGAGTCATCTGACTTGGGAGTCATTGGCTTTCTGCTCGTTACAAGGGTTGACTAGAAAGCTTAAGGAACCAAGCCTTGGTTTTGATTTGTAGCCTTTTTAACCTGAGCTGCTAAGCACACATGGGGATTTACATACCTAGTGCCCTAAAGTCATCTGACTTGGGAGTCATTGGATTTCTGCTCGTTACAAGGGTTAAATAGAAAGCTTAAGGAACCAAGCCTTCAAATAAAATGTTTTATAAAAAAAAAGTGTTGTTCGGATTAGAAGGAGACATCCAGATGAGTTTTAATATTCAGGGGAGTTTGAATATCTTGAAAATTGATGTGTCCTTATCACACACGTCATAGATCAACTTTTACCATTTTTTTCTTCCTTCTTTTCCTCCTTTTCATTTTTTTCTCATCGAACGTTCGAACGTCGCGCCCCTTTATATTCTTTTAACCCTAGTTTCTTTTATTCCTTCTTCTCTGTTCGAACACAGCCGCTGCCTCCTCTGGTTTTCTTCTCCTTATTGCTCATTTTGAGTCCTTTCTTTCTGGATTTCAAGGTATTTCATCATCTCCTTCTTTACCCATTCACTTTATGGTTTTTGTTTTCTCTCTTGCTAGGTTTCGAAATCCTTGTGTTTTCTTTTCTTCTTCACATATTATTTTGGATTTATCTTGTGCGTTCTTCATATCTTGATACTATTGTTTATCCTTAGGTATTCATAATCATCTCTTTGCTTATTTTCTTTGCATTCTTCCTTTTGCTTGTATTTTGGATTGTGGTGTGGATAAAAGTGGAAGAATCTTGGTGGCAAGTTGTGGATATTGTTAGAAAATTGTGGACTTGATTTGGTTGTAAGTTTGTATTTTGTTGGAAGATGAAATATGAGTAGAAGAAACATGTTTTGTGGATGGATATGGTTTGATTCATTTGAGATTGCCTTTTTCCTTTTTCTATGGGGTGTTGTTCTCATTTTTTAGTGCCAAATGGGGATGATTTCCTCCTGGTTTTGTTGGGAGATTTTGTTTTGACTTTGTACTTTGATCTCTGGAGATGACTGTTTGGTTTGATTGTGTCACTGTTCTCTTATTTTTGCTGATTATGAATCTCTTCGATATATTTGCTTTGCTCAGTATGGCGCCTCGTAAGCGCACCTGTCATCGCTCTACCTTTGATACATCAAGATTCATGAGTGAGGATGCTCAAAATCTTTTCTTAAGCAAGTTTCAACATCGTTCTATTGTTCAAGAACGCCTTGTCATATACGAAGAGTTGACTGACTTTGATTTTGTGTTTGGTTGCGTGATCGTCAATGGAATGTTCTCTACAATGTTGGTGTTGCTATTGTACTGAATTGGGTTCGAGAGTTCTACTGTAACATGCATGAAGTAAAGGATGATTCGTTCATGACATTTGTGCGTGGAAATCTTTTTAACATTACTCCATATCTTATTAGTGTCTTGTTGGAAATTCCTAAAGCCGCAGGAGCAGCTTATCCTTTCAATGGTCCTTATCCAGTTTCTATGAACAAGATAGCCAGAGCTTTGACAGAAAAACCCATTGACTGGAAGAAAGGTTCTCTAAATCAAAACAAATTAACTGACTCTTATAGGCTGCTCCATATCTTTCTTAGGCATAACTTATCACCAAAAGGACACAAGGCAGGTGTCACTATGGACAATGGATATCTTCTCTACTACATTGGGACAAACAAAGGTATTGATGTTCCTTTAACAGTTTTCAGAGGCATGACAAGAATGATGGCTGCATCAAACAATGTTGTTCAACCTTTTCCTGCTATTATCTCGAAATTGATGTTCAATACTGGTCTTGAGGCAGAACACAATGAAGATATGATTTTTCCAAAGACCAAAATTGACCGTTTTACCTTGGAAAAGTCCAAATCTCATCTTCCCATGATTGATTTGGTTGATGAAGATGATGGAGGAGAAGATGACGAAGAGGAAGATCCATCAGTACTGGTCCTTCTGGGTCTGGACCTTCAGGAGTGGATCCTAGCAGTGAGGGGGAGTTTGCTGCCTGGAATGAGCGCCTCGGTCCTCTTGAAGTTCGTGTTAATGACGGCTTTTCTAAAATGCGTCAGGGCTTTTCTGACTTGATGGATATTATGCGTCGTTCTGATTGATTTCCTCAGCTGCTCTGTTGTGCCATTCTCATCATACTTAGCCCATATGTTTTCTGTTGTTTTTGTTTCATGCTACTTTGGTTCTCTTCTTTGGCTTTCATGTCAAAAAAGGGGAGTAGAATAGCTAGAACTTTTTAGAACTTTTTAGAACTTTTGTTTACTTTTGTTAAAAGTTGAACTTGGGAGACTCATGGAATTTGCCTTTATCTTTTATCTTTCTTGTATATTGGATATGTCTGGTTTCTTTGGTGTTTCCCTTGTTTTTCTTGCAGGTATCCTTTCTTGCAGGTATCCTTCTCAAGCTTCCTTGTACTTCTTCAAGCTTCCAAGTTATTCTTTCCTTCTTGTTTGGGTTCTTTGTTAAACAGGTAGATTGTTATTTTAGAAAGTTTTTGTCCATGAATTGCCAAAGGGGGAGATTGTTAGATTTTGAGGGTTGGCATAATTCATGGGATTGGACAAAACTTGGGGTCATTCTCTGTAAAAAAAATTTTATTTCTTTATAGAATGGACTGCAAGGCTTCACATCTCTGAACGTTCGAACACTCCCCTGTTTCGTTCGAACGTTCCTGCTTCAGTTCTCTCCAGCCATTTTCCAGAGGACCCCAACGTTCGAACGTTTCCCTGTTTCGTTCGAACGTTCCTTCGTTAGAATCTCAAGCCATTTTTCAGAGGACCCCAACGTTCGAACGCACTCTTCCTTCGTTCGAACGTTTCTTCATGAATGATGTCAAGCAAATTTCCCGAGAGCCTCAACGTTCGAACAATTCACTCACACGTTCGAACGTTCTTTTTTCTGTTCTCTCCAAGCCAATTTCCCGAGAGCCCCAACGTTCGAACGCACCTCACCTTCGTTCGAACGTTGGATATGTCGAGCCTTTGAGCCTTTTTTCTGAGAGCCCCAACGTTCGAACGTTTCACTTACACGTTCGAACGTTCCTATCTGTTTTTCTATTTCGGGCAAAACCCTAATGTTTCCATATATATAGGTTGTTATCTTTTGCCCTAAGTGCCTCTTTTGGACATACTGAGCATACTTACCTTCTGTGAGAGAGATTCATCCTCTAGAAACCTTTTTCATTCATGAATTGTCAATTTCATTTCTAGAGACCATTTCCATCATTCTTGCCTGATTGTGATCTTGAAGCTGCTTCGAGATTGGATTATGAAGAGTCAATCATGGGAGAAGATAAACGGCGTAGTGTCGGCATGAGAACCTTCAGTCCTTAAGTTTTTTGGTAAACTGGGGAAGGGTTGTGAGTTCTCTTGTAATCTTCATTTTAATAGTGATTGATCTCTTTACTACACTGAGTTCCAGGACCCGTGGTTTTTTCCCTATTTGGGTTTTTCCACGTATATTCCTGTCTAGTGTGGAGATTGTTCTTTTTTCAATTCCGGATTGTTTGATAGTTTTCGAATTGGATCTTATAGATCTGATTAAGGACTTTAACCCTTAAGATTTGAGGGTTTAAAACCTTCAATATCCTAGCTACACCTGTTACCTTTCCCTGGATGAGTTCCCCTATATGCAACTCACTCACCCATCGTGCCCTTTGTCTCGATTTACATTGGACCTATTAAATACATCCCATCTACCCCCCTTTTGTAGGACCCACTTTTGGCATATTTTATCAATGGGTCTCAAAGGTAGATAGACTATTTGGATCTAATGGGTATCATGTGCGACAACTCTCATTTAAGGGGGCCCCCTATTTACATGGTCCCACAATGATTGTGTTAATTAGGGTAAGCCCAACTTAAGATTTAATCTAATTTTCAGTCAAAGGACCTTTTGTTAATTCAATGGTCCATACAAGTAGATTGCTTATATTCTATATGTGGAAATTTAACAAAGAGCAGGGCTCTCCTAAGCTGAAGCTTACCTTATCGTATGTTGGAATAGTGCCGGTCTCACAAATTAAAGTTGATTATATATATTTGTTTGCATAATAGAACCGAAAAATCCAGTTCTGATTGGATTTATTTTGATTTTATAGATGATCATCATGCAAAAAACAACGATAATCGATTTTAATTTGTGGAACCAGCACTGTTTTAGCTTAGGATAAGGTAAGCTTCAGTTTATGAGAGCTATCCCCTTTAACTAAATATACAGAGGAGTGTAAGTTTATGTGATCATTTCACCAATGTATATGCTATTTGAGTTGGAAGATTTTAGATATTTTCTCACCATTAATTGTTCAAGCTTTATTTATAGAATTCTTTTTAATAAATTCTGTTATGATATGAGTTTATATTATTAAAAAAAACGTGGTTTATAATTCACTCAATTCATGTATTTTTTTATTAATTAATATTTAATTTGAATATTATTTTATTTTATTATTCAATTTACATAAGATTCAACCGTTGCATTGCACAAGCTTTATGCTAGTTTTATCCTAAAATGATGTGCATGTTAGACTTCAATTAGAATAATGCTTGCTATAGGAATTCGCTTTCGTTTTTTTATTAAAAGTTTCTGGACATGATCACTCGAAGGGAGAGAGTTATTCTAATTGGAGTGAAATTTTATAGATGATACAAAGCACTATATTAAAGAAAAGTAAAAATAAAACAAACACCCTGACAAACCAAAAGAATAATAAGAAGAAAGCAACTACATTAAACAACAGCTCCCCACCCAATCCGGAATATGCCCTTTCCAACAAATCGATAGGGAGAAACTAAGATTATCAAGATTGTGGGTTACCCCATTAAGATTCCTAGAGATATGGGAGAACATAATACAGGAGATTAACTAGGCAAAAACATGATGTCCAAAATGATACTCCTAATGGATCAGTCTTCGTTTCTATTAATGTCTTTGATCACTTCCAAAGCATCAGAGAAAATATGGACTTTGGAGGACTCACGATCTCTTGTTTTATTTAGGCTCGTTTGGCCACTTCAGTAGTGAGGTGGAGTGAAGTAAAACCTCCTTTCACTTGATAAGAAAAGAATATGGGTCATATCAAAAGTATTAGATTTTAAATTCCCTCTTTTATTTCAAAAACAAGTCAAAAAAACAACATACTCGGACTACTAAAAGACAAAAATTCATCTACTTTTACGTAAAAAGTAAAAAAAAAAAATCATTATCAAGCCACTAAAAATAACTTTTCATCATACTATAATTAGACCCCCTAATATTTTATTTTCTCTTCAATATTCACTTCACTTTACTACACCCTACATGTATTCTTACCAAACAATTAAAAGGTCATGGATTCAAACTTTGTCACCACCATTATTTTCTTTTGTCAGTAGAGCCCCAAATTCTTAATATGAACGCTTCAAATTCTTTACTGACCTATCAAACCCTGAAAATGTTCAATTTCATGTCTTAAATACTTAGATTTTGACATATACGAGGATCTTACATATCTAATTTGAAATATTATTTGACATCTTCGTGAAAATGATACTCCCAAAAAAAATTGATAGTGTTTCACATGTGTAAATTTTCTATATGTGACATTTATATATATATATATATATCTTATTTAATGTATTTCTTTTCGTTCATTTGACTTTCAGTTACAAATAATATATATATATATAAATATATAGAAAATTATTGAGAGAGCCACATGCAAAAGAAAGATAAGAGTTTCAAAATTTGGAGGCTCATGGCCACCACTACCCAATTGGTTCTGCCCCCGTCACTCATCACCCTTCATTTTTTTTTCGTTTTTTCATTTCCCCTTATTTTTACTATTTTTCTTGACAACAAACCGCTCTTAATTTCTTTCTTCCTCCTTTTCATTTCTAAGGATCTTGGAGTCTTACTCATAAGTCATAATACCTGGTTCGCCCTTGTTTCCTTAATTACCGATGATTTTTCAAAAAAAAAATTTCACCTCGATATTCATTAAAGTGAGCTGTCATGGATACCTGTGATGTGAGCCCCATTTTGCACTTATCAATATCCCTGTTTTCATACATCTTCTCGTTCACTTATCAATTGTTTCTTTTGATGAACCATGACTTTGATAAGGCTCGCCGTTTGGACCTTTAAATACATGATGCACACAAAATAAAAAAAAGTCCATATAGCAATTCTCTAAAGTAGGTTTCAAGGAATAAATTCGCTAATAGCTTAGAGGTAAAATACCTCCTTCCACATAAATAACTAGGAATCATCTAGCGAGCGACATCGGTAGAGTGTGAGCAGGTGTGTAAATATTTATTAAAAAACAAAAAGGAAAAAGGGGGTCTAATTTTTGCAAGTAGGTTAGCACAAGACAAATTACCAATTTTATTGAATTTAATAAGGAAAGACTGGTCTAGACAGCACCACTACATTACATAACATAACATGAGGAGTAGTGAATATAAAGGTAGCTAGGTGACACCACTACCATCTTCTCCAATCCAATACTGACAATCTTCACATCGTTAGATCTTGACTCGGCCACCGTTCACCCCCATGATTTGCTCTTTGGCAGAGCTTCCCTGGTTATTGAAGTTGTTAGTCGCACCATCACTCTGGGTACACACACCAATATCGCCCCTGGTGGATGTTGTGCTGTGCGACTTGATTCGCTGATTGCTCTGGCCCCAACCCTCCTGGTTGTAGACTCTGTCAGTTTTGTAGCTCTGCCATTAAAGGAGAAAAAGAAGAAAAGAAAGAAAGAAAGATGGTTAATTAATTAGAAATCTCACATTTGAGTGGTTGAAGGTTGAACCCCACTTGAAAAGTGTCTTACTGCTACAAAATTTGGGCCCTCCTGCTTATTAGACAGAACAAATAAATCTAATTGTGGACCATTAACCAAATCATTCTCATGACCTTTTTTTTTTTCGAAACTGTTTGTGAAAATATCCGAAATTTTGTGAGCAGTGTTAGGGGATTGTGTTTGGATGTGGAAAATGATTTGGACACTATTATCCAAATTCCAAACGCCCCATTAACACAAGTAGAAAGAGGAACTTTTTAGAGTAAGGAAGAGCACCATAAATATTTTGGACGGTAGCACTTGGGACTTTGACTCCGGGACGTCATGAATCAGATGTAAAAACTCTGGAGGGCCCATGTAAAAAGTACCATGAAATATATAACATAATTGCTTTTCCAATGTAATTTCCGATATTTCTGGTTCGGACGTGTCCTCCTCTTGCCACCCCGGCCCCCAACTTCTGGCCATGACAGGGGATTAAACTCAGATGGAGTTGGAGGTAGCAGGGACAAAAGGTGGTGGCTGGCCTTGATGATCCCTCCTGCACTCCAATCTGCTTTATATAGAAAATTGATGAACACTGACAAAAAATAAAGGTGTGTCTGTTCCATCATGACGTAACATTATTTACATCATCATCATTCCTAATTAGCTATGGACGACCCACATAACACATTGCAAATGCAATATCTATCTATTGAGCATGGGTTTTAATTTGAGTAGGACCCATCACTTCAATTATTTGGAATCGACAGGAAATATAGTGGTCAAGGGTATATGTGCCCTATCTTCGGTCCCCTTCCTTCAATTATTTGGAATCGACAATTAATGAGTATTTCATCCAACTTTTGAAATTTCAAAAATTCTGACAAATCCAAAACTTCCCATAGAGATTATTGTACCTTCTCATCCTTCTAATGAAATTCTTTGTCAATACTGAAAATAAATAAGGAAAAATTTGCCAGGCATGAATTTTGGATTTTCAACTTGAACCATCGTTCTTTTATAAATCTTTTTATTACGGTATTTCTTAAATCAAAAGTAATTATTAGTTTGTTTACAATTGATAACTCTGTATTGTTATTAATTTATGAGTTTTAACCAAATATTCTAACTTATTTTGGTTTTGTTTGAATTCTTGAGCAGTCGATGCCTTAGTGCTTCCATATGATGATTGATGGCCTGTCTCCTTCGAAAGATGCATATGTGATCGGAATTTACAGAAGGATGCAATATCTGTAGTTACTGTTTAGAACTAAAACATAAACTTCTTTTCTTGCAGTTGTCAAATGATATTCAACATCAAATTGCTGAAAATATCTAATCAATCAATTTTTTTTTTCAAAGAGTGGGATCCATATTCAAAGGAGAATATTACAAAGTATTTCAAATGTTTTTTATTAATGCATCAATATTTTGGTAGGAATAATTAGCTAAATAAATTTAAAATAGTATCAAAGCCAATCGGTTATGTGTTCGAATCTGAGAAAGAACGACTAGACGTAAAAAAAAAAAAAGAAAAGATATGTATCGCTAAATGTACGCTGGGTTCGGCTTCTTAATTTTTCCTGGCAACTTGGGGACTTATTCCTTCCAATCCTGGAAGATTCTACTTTCATCCAAATGGAAGCTTTTTGTTTTTTTCTTTTTCTTTTTCTTTTTGGTTGGCTTTATGATATTCTGTCGACTTTGAACATTTTATCTTGAAGTTCTAATAATCTGAACGAATTCTTCGAGTGGAAGAGCGGGTCGTATGTGGTAAGGGCAAGGAAATTAAAGTGCTAGATAACCCATTAAAGCGCACAGGAGTGTTAAAAATAAAAAAGATAGAATATAGGGTCCAAATTGGATGAATGCAACATATCAAGAAAGAGGGTTTATTGAAACTAAAAATGGTCACAACTTTGAGGTTTTGAAGGTTTTTGGAAAGAAATCAGATGAATCGACAAAAGCATCCTTTTCAATGAATGGAAGGGCCAAATTTGGCAATACAGAGAAACAAGGCCATGCGCTAAATAAAGTACTAGGGACTGCCTCATAGGAAAAGTGGGCCCAATTAAATATTTTGGATGGGACACATCAAACACAGGCTAGGGCGGTAAGCGGTCGGTTTTCGGTCGGTTTAACGACATATGACACCCAGGCCGAAACTTTCGGTTTTATAATTTTGCGATAACAGAAACCGACCAAAGTACATATACTGGACATTAGAAACCGACATTTCGGTTCGGTCGGTCTTTGGTTAATTGAGTGTTTTTTTTTTTTTTTGTTGGGGAGTGTTCAGGAAAGAAAAATTTTACCCAAATTGAAGTCGACAATATGATTTATGAGTAGTTTACAATGAAGAGATGAGTCCTACTGATGAATACAAGGCTAGCCTCAAAGATTCTGTGAGGGCTGGCTTGAATGATCTAAATTCCTACAGTTACAAGCAATCCACATGGAGACAATAATGTCACTTTAGAAACATAAAAAAAAAAAAAAAAACGGTGTGCTCAATGTAATCATACAAGTATATACACAAATGACGGTCTGTTTTTCAGTTCTACAAATTAATAACTTATGTTGTTATTTCGTCATGTGCCAGCCAACCACACTTTTAAACTATCATGGCCTCAAGTGATGTTTTGATAAAAGACTTTGTTCGGTCGGTTCGGTTTTAACCGAACGGTTTCTACGTAATTATAAAAATCGACCGTTAAAAAAAAAACTTATAAAAAACGTTCGATCGGTTTTATTTTAAAAAAAATTTATAAATCGACCAAACGGTCGGTTCGGCCGGGCGGTTCAGTTTTCACGGTTAATTTTGACAGCCCTACACATAGCACTCAGGTGAGGTGACTGAGTTTTCTTGTTTAAGGCAAGCGTAGGTAGTCCATCGATAATATTTTAGATTTTCTTATTAATTATTAATTATTTAAGAATAAAAAATATTTTATTTATATTTACTAATAATATTCATAGAAAATTTTTAAATCTCGAAATATCCCAACAATTATGAAGAGGTAATTTCTCAAAGCTTTGTCACACCAGTTAAAATTTTAAAATAACATTGCTCACAATTAAAAAAGGTTCAAACCACTTGAAATAATTATTTTTTTCCTTGTTTAATCACTAGGAGTGTATTTAATTCTAATCAAAGGATGACTATTTTTCGAGTTTGATCACATATAAACCAATTCATCCACAATTAATTAATAAAAGTCAATTGAAGATGGGAACCTTTATTATCTTTGATCAAACTTTCAATATGCGAGTCTCACTGTGGAGTTCCCCTCCTTTCATGGTAGCATGAGTGACCACTTTCACACTTTTCTTCTTCATTTATTCTCTGTCATGTGAATGAGAACTCCTCCATCACACAAACACAGAAAACAGGGAGTTTTCAAAATTATCCTTAAGTCTAGTCATTTTTCAAAATCAGGTCTCATATATTAGTTTTTTTCAAGGAAAGTGTAATTGATAGGTTTTCGCTAGTAATTATCAGAAAAACAGAGATTGTTATATAAATTTCCAAGAAAGTTTTGACAAATGCTTCTCATGTTTATTACAGTTATAACCTTTTTAAAGCATACGGCCCACTGTTATTAGATCATAAAATATATTTATCCTTTCTACACATGATGAATCTAATGACGTGTCATTTGTATAGTTATAATAAAATTCGGGACTGGTTGGAAGTAAGGAGGAGCACAATTTGAGTAATATGGATCAAACAAAAGTAAGGCGAAAAAGAGCTGATTCAAACTATAGTTTCCTTCTACACTATAGTGGACAACAGTACAGGAGCATGAATGCCCCACCTTAAAAGCTTGCTTATAAGTTGTTCATGTCACGTGTGTTGGCATTTGTGATGTGCCCTACTTGTGTTTACATTTGGGTAGACCCCACTCACAAAGAGACACTCCTCACAAGGAGTCTTAGCGGTGATGCAGAGAAGAATAGTTGGAGTTTAATCTTACTCTCTAGGAGAAAGAGAGAAAGAATACCATCTTCTTTCTATTGGATCTAAACCATCCATCCTTATTTTCTACGTTTAGGGTGTTCATCCCTACATTTAAATTTTAAAGAGTGAATCATATTTACTTATCTCTACAACTAGCATCCAATTCAAGCTGACGAAATTCTTCCGTGTTTGGCTCAGTCATTGGTGGCCATGGCACTGATTGGGTCGATGAAAGGATAGGTGAGACAAGTGAAGTGGCAGGCCGAGAATTCCTTCATTTTCATTTATTCCATTTTTGTCTTCTGGAAGAAGTGGAGAATCTGTGTCACGCGGGAATCAAACAAGTGGGCAGAGCTTGTGGGAACCAATATCAACTTCCTACTCCATTCCCAACTAGTATATAAAGTGGGTTGGAGTGCATGTTGGATCACCAAGGCCAGTCTCCAACTTCTTGATACAGCCTTCATCTCCTTCTCACTTTAATCTCCGAAAACCACGGTACTCTCCCTTATCTTAATCTTTATTGTAATCTGGAGTATCTCTTTCTGCTTACTAAAGGGGAGTTTGGATTGTATATTGTGCCACCATTTTCCCATATGCAAACACACTTCCCCTTCCACTGCTCACAAGATTTCGGCTATTTCTATGAACAGATTCATTATCATATGGTTCATCAAATAAAGTGCGTTCAGTCTAATAATCTGCAGGGCCGGAATTTTGTGGCAGGACACTTTCAAGTGGGGTATAAGTGTGTAACTTTTCCTGACCAAAGAACATGCGGGCCGGGTTTAACCTGTTACGTTTAACCACTTAATTTGAAAACTTGGACCCTCATATGTATAAGTGTGTTAGCCTTTTGCAGATGAATGGGAGTTGGTACGGTGATCGATGGTATCCCCGGTCGTGTATTCAACCGGTATTCCCTCGGCCAGGTTATCCTTCTTGGTACGGTGGATTTGCTCAAGGTAATCTTAGTGCAAATGATTCTGATCTCCGAGATTTAATGAATATAGAAGTTTTATGTTTGATGGATCTCGTATTTGAATGGGGTTTTGATGTTTGTATGTTGTCCTCCAGAGGACTATTCAGACAACGCATATGGGTACCCTGCACAAGGCTACAATTATCCGTACGCTCAACCCCCTCCATGGATGGTATGTTCATCTCTCTCTCTCCCACCCAGATCCGCTATGGCGCTTGTTTCTTTACTAGAGTTTTTTACAATAATTTGTTATTTTGGAATTTTTTTTAGATGATGTAACATTTATCTCTCGGTATTTACAAATATCATATTTTTTTACAAGCATTTCAAAGTTCCTACCATTTAAAAGGTCTCAAATGACCTTTGGAATTTCAAGAATTCCAGCCACTTTGATTTTCTTTTTTTTTTTTTGTGAAATTTATAAATGCTCAAGTACAATAGATAATTCAGGAATTCTATTATGTCTAAGAATTTTAAATTTTCTATGGACAAGAACTCTATGAGTTATAGTAAAGAAATAAGTCCTATAGAGCTGTTTGCCAATGGCACGGATTAGAAAGGCTACACAACATTCTACTACTGTGAAAAACCTAAACCGTTGGAATTCTGGAACAAGAAAGAATTAGGGGTGCTCATGGGCCTAGCCAGGAGAGGCTTGTATTTATAACCTGGGCCGTTTGAGATTTGGGTCAGGCTTATGTTAAGTGATAGAAAGCCCAAAGCCTGGTGCTTATATTTTAGCGATTATTTGTCTAAACTATTGATAAAAGTCTAAACATGTAATAAAAAAAGCCCAGCTTGGATGGACTAAATGGGGAGGCTTGGGCCCAACACTTACGGGCCATTTTGGGCTTCAACCGCATAAGGGCCTGTGTTCAAAAGTGTGGTTGGGTCCTGGATATGCCTTGGCCAGGCCCAACCCAACCCATAAACACTCCTAAGCATGAAGAAGCCTAAAATTATCGCTTTAACGAAAGGTTTTATACATCTGATTAATCTTGTCATGATCACTTGAGTGTAGGTATGGACAAGGGATGTGAGTAGTCATAATTAGTAGTGTGGTTCGCATCAGGACTTGTATTACAGTTCCCCTTAGCCATTTGATTTGCAATTTTGATATTTAGAAATAATCATCTGTCACGCTCCCTCAGTTATTAATTATATAATATAAGAACATAGATGGATATATCATTTTATATCTGATTTTTGAATTTCTCAATATATAATTGTTTGATTTCAAATAATCTTTAATTACATTTTTTTTATTTGTATCTACAAAATTTATCGGTGGACATGCCCATGCTCATCAAGGCTTGATATCATTTTCATTGTGAAATTTCTGAATTCTCAAGAAAAATTTATCGGCTTTATGTTGTAATATATCTAAAGTTTCTATAAAAAAAAAAAGTAAAAGAAAAACAGCTTACACTATGAGGGATGGATTTTTTTTTCTTTTTTGTTGGATGGGAGAGAGCATGAATAAAATCAAACATGCTAGCAGAGAAAGAGATATCAAAGAAGTATCAGGGATCAGCTCCAGATCTTCCAGTTCAAAGTATCATTTGCGACTAGAAGAACGAAAAAGAAATAAAGAGTCTCATTTCTCTCAACCTCTCAACTTTTTCTTGCTCAGACAATTGCCATTTAGTGCAAAAGCTTTAGTAGCATTAGGGTTGCAAATGGATACCCGATTTTTCGATTATCCGGAAGTTCCGACCCACCAAAATTGGGTCTATAACCTATTTTAGGTTCCAATTCAACGGGTCCGAGTCCGGAACCTAATTTAGTTCCGATTGATAAATGGGTCCGGTTTCGGGTCCATATAGGTTCTAACTCATGGATCCGGGACCCGGCATATGAGCCTTTGATATTGCAATTTGTACTTTAAAATCAACTCTTTTTTTACATTCTTATGTATAATACTGGATGTTGTAGACCTGAATGATATGCTTATTTTAAGAAAAAATGAAGAATAAAGAGGAAATAGAATTGATTTTGGAACTAGATTCCCGTCTTCTAGGTGGACCCGGTTCCGAAACTGAATTCGGGTATTCTTATAGAAACCGGATCCGGAACCAACAAAACAGATTCCGATTCAAAACCAGATTCGGAACTGGAACCGGAACCCTTATTTTAAAAGGGTCCGGATCCGGGTTTAGGTCCACTGTGATTCCGATCCGGAACAGTCCCGTTTGCAACCCTAAATAGCAATGAAGAATTTTTTTGATAGTAAGTGTATAAGGGAATGTGGGATGTAGCTCGTGCTTATTCTCAATCTCCGCTCATTTCGTTGAGTTGCCATCGAAATTTGGAGAACTCCAAAAATGGCGATCCCTGGCAAAGATCATGTACCTGCCACTTGTTCCTTCGTGTTAAGAGGTAGAAAACTAATAACGCCTTTCAACACACTCTCTCTCGAATGAGAATGAACTAATGAACTAATGATGTTATTCGATGTGCTTCGTCCTTACATGAAACATTGCTAGACGAATTACACTCTCACGTCGCAGTATAACCCTATAAAATAGTCACTTTGCTGCTTCATATCTGCCATCAATTGCAGATAAAGCCACTCACATTCTTATGTTGCCATAGCTATTACACTCTGTTCCATCTTAGTTGTTGATAATGAAATTGTTGGTTGTCACAATCTCTTTGACACTTAATGAATAAGGTCACCGATCTTGAACGTACACGTCACAGAACCCAACAACATCACAAGAGACTCCTTTTTCATAGAGTACTCCGCTCCATGTAGATCTCCTAGTCAATTTCTTCCCATACAAAAAGGTGTTTTTGACAAAGTTTAACCATTCAAGTTTGAAACTTCTAATTAACCATCTTTTTTTCTTCTTATTTCTGGGTTAATGACAGAACCACGGACCTCAAAACACCTACAAACAGGTCGGAGGGGGTGAGAACAATCCTCAAATCCAGGGAGTCGGTAAAATCGCCAACAAGGGAGACCTTAATATGGGTTCTAGTACCGGTGCTACAAACAACTTTAATAACCAGGGGAGCTATGCCGAAAAGCAAATCCAGGGTGTGAACGGTGGCTCCGTCCGGATGTAACCATGAATCAAGAAGGACAATATTGGATTGGATGAGGTGGTGGTTTCACCTTCCATCCGATCCTATTATTCCAGTATGCTTGATGTTATGTCCTATGTATCTTTATGTAATGCTCTGTTTCTACTGAAACAATTAAATAAAGAAAACTACTACTTTGTCTTGTGTTGCCTACTTGTTAATCCTGAGATTTGATATGTGGACTAGAAGTACTTTTTATTTGTCTTAAAGTAAAATATTTGAATCTTATGAAGGTTCTAAATGATATTTAACTCATGGCTCATTATAAGAATCAATTGCAACGCACAGAAGATTAAGAGAAAAAAAAAAAGATGGAAGAAATATAAGTAGGGGTCACAAAATCTCCTGTAGCCATAATACTCTCCCTTTATATGAAGTTTCTCTTGCTGCTTATTAAATAGGCATTTGGGTAATAGTGCCCCACTATTTCCCACATTCAGATTTCTGACAATCTTTCTTTTCTTTTTCTCTTTTAGTGGCAAAATCGCCAATCAGGCAACACCTATGAACAGACTGGTGGGGGAACGAACAACCCACAAATTCAGAAGGTAGACGAAATTGCCAACGAGGGCAATATGAACATGGGGACCAACAGTGGTGCGAAAAACAACTTCAATAACCAAGGGAACCGGGCCAACAAGCAGATCCAGGGTGTGAATGGTGGCAATATTACTATGTAATGATGAATGAAGATAGACAATATTGGATCAGAAGGTGGTGTCACCTTCTATCCTAGTCGTTCCCGTAATGTTATGTAATCTCTCTCTATCTATTATCTGGTCAGGTTGTGTCTTAACTGAAATAAATAAAATATATAATTAGTAGTTTGTATTGTGTTGCCTACTTCCTAAAATTGGTCTTTGAAACCTATTTTAGAGATTTGCTATGTGGACTATATTTATTTTGTGCATCTCAAGGTAAATTCATGTATCTAATAGTCCAAATTATTGGTGATTGACTAAATTTCAGTCTGCTGTATTGTGCAATAGTTAAATGGGCCGACCTATACCTTTGCACTCTTAAATGCATCCAGTCATGCCTACCAATTTTTAGTTGTAAATGCATCTGTGTATTGTGTCTATATGTATCACCGAAAAAAATAATAATAAAGTGTGGGGAAAGAAGATGGAAAACAAATCAATGTGCTTCCATAATGGGATTGATCGAAAAACAAACGCACACAAAAATTTCATTTATCTTCAAGGTCTTAAATCAAGAGTTAGAATTGTCACACGTGTCTGATTTTGTTATCAAATTAGGTCTGATATTCTGTGGACCCTCAATCAAAGCAGCAACCACATAGGTACGTCACTTGGACACATTGGGAGTGACAACTATTGCAAAGATGCATCTTTCATGTTGTAAGGTATAACAGTCAACAAAGGCCGCTGATGACAGAGGCTGCATCTGCTCTGGGTTTTTCCGGTTAGCAGTTTCTCCTTGCTTTGCAAGTTTCTCCTCTCCGGTTCTCTCTTCTGGTTGAGGTTTTTCTTTCTCTTTCTCTATTCTCTTTTCTGTCTGGTCTCTTCTTCTGGCTTTCCTGCGGGTGGTTTCTTTCATGGCAGATGAGATTTCCATCCTCTGTGGTGATCTATCTCTGACACCGGATGAACAGATCCCAAGTGTTTTTCAGGGAAATGGAGACTCGATTCTACAAAAGAAGGGTGTCTGCGGTTTGATTGGAAAAGTGTATTCCGAAAAGAAGATCAATGGGGAAGCTTTCAAGTCTACATTCATGAAGATCTGGTCGACTACTAGGGGCCTGAATATCACCATTCTGGGGGATAACTTGTTTTTGTTTGTTTTCGGTCATAAGTTGGAACGATATCGAATCTTGAGGCAAGGTCCCTGGGCTTTTGATGGTCATCTTCTTATGCTGCAGGAATATGATGGATCCATTCAACCATCTAAATTGAAATTTCTGTATATGGATATTTGGGTTCATATCCTTGATCTTCCCTTAGACCAAATGACGCGTTCCAGGGCAAAGGTCTTTGGAGACCAGATGGGTTCCACTCTTGAAATAGATGGGGATGATGATGAAGTTCTCTGGGGTTCGTCTTTGCGTATACGGGTTCGTTTACGAATTGAGAACCCTCTGCGTCGTTTGTTTTTACTTTCAGATGATCCAGAGAAGAAACATTGGGTTCCAATAAAATATGAACGTTTACCTTTCTTCTGTTACTTCTGTGGGTGTATGGGTCACACAGACAAAGAATGTCCAAAACTAGTTGATGGAAACATTCTTCGTCCAAAGCAAATGCCGTATGGTCCGTGGCTGCGCTTCGATTTCAATAAAAAACTAGGTGGAGATAAGAATAAATCTAACAGAATGATGAGGATAGAGCATGGAGCAAATCCTGCGCCTGGCAGACCTTCAGTCTTGGGATCGGATAATGCAGATTTCACAGAGGGCACTAATATCCCTGAGATGGCTGTTGCTGGTGGGGTCCACGAGCTGGGCAGTGGATCAACGGAGAACCGATCACCATCACCTGTTACACTAAGATCTGAAGCTACTACAGGTGGCGGTCTTGAGGCAGGAGGTGTTTTTGAAGAGGTAGCAGGTGGTGTCCTGGAAGAATGTGGAATTATTGAAGAAGTAGCAGGCGGTTTTCCTGTATCAGAAGGCATACCTGAAGCTGATGCACAACCTGAGTTGGATGTTTTTGCATCAACGATAGTGTCGCCCAAGGTTCGTTTGGCGTCCGACGGGAAGCTATTCCGGAATCCGGCGACTGGTTTGAGGAAGCACAATATGGAAACTCGTGATGAGGGGAGGACGATGCGGATTGGAGCGGCAAATCAGTCTGCTATTCAGGAATCTTTGGTGGATGTCTCCTTGGAATTGATCTCAAATAAGAAACTTTTTGAAATCACTAAATCTATGGGGGTAGTTGACAAATCCAAGTTAGCTGGCAAGGGGTTGCGGACATGCATAAATCACGTGGAAGGAGGGGTTTCTATTGCTGATGTGGGCCTATCCCTTGAAGGGGCCATGCACGTGGACTCTTTCCCAGTTTCAAATCCGTTGGAGAAACCTATTGGGGCTGTTGATAAATCTAAGTTAGCTGGCGTGAGGCTGAGGACAGGCAGAAATCTCGTGGAAGATGGGGCTCCTATTATTGATGATGGCCCATCTTATGAAGGGGCTATGCAAGTGGATCCCTTCCCAGCTTTATATTCGTTGGAGAATGGTTCCTTGGGGACGGTCCCTACAAATAAGTCTAAGGCTTCAGGGACAGGTGGGGTCTTAAGGAAATGGAAGAGATTAAAATCCTATGTTAGGGACAGGGAGCATATGGCTGTTGAATCTGAGATCTATTTAAAAAGGGTTCTGTCTCCTGGGCTCGAAGATCAAGACGTTTCCAATGTCAAGAAAGTTAAATTGGTCGAGGCTGCATGGTTGCAGTCCGACCAAGAGAAATGAGTTGTCTTAGTTGGAACTGTCGTGGGCTTGGGAACCCACGTGCGGTTCGTGGATTGCGTTTTTTGGTGCACAAACAAGATCCTGACTTTTTGTTTCTTTGTGAAACAAAGCTAGATAAATCTCGTATGGAAGGCATAAAAAGGAAATTGGGTTTTACGAATTTAATATCGGTTGATCCCATCGGTAGGAGTGGTGGTTTGGCTTTTATGTGGAAGGCAGGAATGGATGTCTCTTATCATCCTTCTCAAATCATCATATAGACGTTCAAAGTGTGTCTGAGGATTTGGGTTCTTTTCGTCTTACTGGTGTTTACGGAGCACCAAACGTAGCTAACAGAGCTAAAGTGTGGGAATCGTTTAAATCCCTAGTGGGTCCTCCTCAACCTTGGCTTATGATTGGTGATTTCAATGAAATCCTTATTCCTGAAGAGAAACAAGGGGGTCGGGATAGAGAAGCTTGGCAGATGGTGGCTTTTCAGAATTTCCTCTCTTGTGCTGATATGAAGGATTTAGGCTTTGAGGGAGATGCTTTTACATGGAGTAATATGCAATATGGACATGACTTGATTAAAGCTCGGTTGGACAGGGGCGATCTCTACAGTGGATTGGGTTTCTTTGTTTCCCTCTTACAGGGTAACCCATATTGCTTCTCATAGCTCTGATCATCATGCTGTATGTGTGCATTTTGATTCTCCGAGTGCTAAACCTAAAAGACGATTTTTCCGTTTGAGAATATGTGGGCCAGGGAGGAACAGTGTAGGGTCATCATTGCAAAGCTTGGCATTCATGCTCATCTAGCGATGCCTTGTTAAACGTGAATATTAAATTGAGGCTGCGAAGAATCAACTGCTTGGGTGGAATAAAGGAATTTTGGTAGTGTTCAACAAAAAAAGAAAAATTTAGCGACAGATATCGCTAGTCTCAAAGAAGATAGTAAGGACATTACTGCTAAGGATCATCTCATTTCAGCTCAGAACCAGTTAGATGAAATCCTATATCGGGAGGAGACTATGTGGAAACAGAGGGGTAAGGCAGCGTGGCTAAAAGAGGGTGATAAAAATACCGCCTATTTTCATCGTAAAGCTTCGAATCGGAAAAGGAAGAATAGAATTCTCAAGCTGAAAAACAAGTATGGTTTTTGGGTTGCTGGGGAAGAACAGGTTGCAAGCGTGGCTGTAAATTATTTTAAAGATATCTTTACGTCCCAGGGAACCGTGGATACAGAAGAGTGTTTGGTAGATATGCCACCAAAAGTGGACCCTTCGCTGAATCAGATGTTAACAGGTCCTGTCTCTGATGATGAAATCAAGGAAGCAGTTTTCAGTATTGGTCCTTTCAAATCTCCTGGGCCGGATGGTATGAATTCTTTCTTTTTCCAAAAGTATTGGGATATAGTAGGCTCTGACTTATGTCGAGCTTGTAAGTCATATTTTGAATCTGGGTCAGACCTGCATCTATTAAACTTTACTTTGATCTGTCTTATTCCAAAGATTAAAAATCCAACTGATATGACTCATCTTCGCCCTATTAGTTTGTGCAATGTTGTCTACAAAACTATAGCAAAGGTTTTGTCAAATCGTTTGAAACTCATTCTACCATTGATCATATCAGAAAATCAGAGTGCTTTTTTGAAGGGCAGACAGATCGTTGACAACTTTATGATAGCAGGGGAGGTTTTTCACCATTTGAAGTCTTCTAAAGCTAAAAGAAATCAAAACCTGGCTTTGAAGTTGGATATGAGCAAAGCTTATGATCGTGTGGAGTGGCATTTCCTGGAAAAGGTTATGAGTAAGCTTGGCTTTGACAAGAGGTGGATTAGCTGGATCATGGGATGTGTTTCGTCAGTTTCCTACTCTGTTCAGCTTAATGGAGAGAGATATGGTTGTTTTAAGCCCTCTAGGGGCCTTCGTCAGGGAGATCCTCTTTCACCCTATCTGTTTATTTTGTGTAGTGAAGGACTCTCGAATCTCTTGCATCAGGCTGAACGATCAGCGAGTTCCTTTGGTATTTCCATTTGCCCTCAGGGACCACCTATTTCTCATCTATTATTTGCTGATGATTGTATGTTCTTTTGTAAAGCTTCAGAAGGGAACTGTGATTTAGTTAAGAATATCCTTTCCATATATGAAAGGGCATCTGGACAGAAAGTAAATATGTTGAAATCTACAGTCTTCTTTAGCCCCTGTATCCCTCGGGATCGGCAAGTCTTGTTGTCGAATCGTCTGGGATTCAGAGTTACCTCTCATATGGACAGATATTTGGGGCTGCCTCTTTGGTCCGGTCGTCAAAGGAAAGCAGGTTTTGGTTTTCTGAAGAAAAGAGTTGAACAAAAGCTGCTTGAATGGAAGGGACGGTTTCTATCAAAAGCAGGCAAGGAAATTCTTATTAAAGCTGTGGTGCAAGCCCTTCCTTCCTATTTTATGCAGGTGTTCAAACTCCCTAAGGGTCTATGTGCGGATCTTCAGCAGATAATGGCTAAATTTTGGTGGGGTCATGATGATCTCGGTAAGGGCATTCATTGGTGTTCTTGGGATGAGTTGAGTAAAAGCAAAAGAGTTGGGGGTTTAGGGTTCCGGAATTTGGAACTCTTTAACCTAGCGCTCTTGGCAAAACAAGCTGGGAGACTATGCTTGAATCCTACGTCCATGGTGGCAAAGGTTTTTTTTATTAAAATACTGTGTGGTGAATGACTTCTTGCATGGGTCAAACGAGATTATCAAGAAAAACAGCTCTTTTATCTGGCAGAGTATTTGCAAAGGGAGGGAGTTTCTTTCCAATGGTGTCAGGTGGGGAATTGGAGACGGCCAAAATGTTAACATTTGGGATGATTCTTGGGTTCCTCGTCCTTCGCGGTTCAAGATCTCCACACCAAAGCCTACGGGCTGTATGGTTCAGTCAGTAGCAGATCTTATTCATCCTGCCATGGGTATTTGGAATCATGAACTTATACATTCTTTATTTTGGCCTGATGAAGCTAGGATTATTTTATCGATTCCTCTCAGTATTAGACGCCGCGAAGACCGGATATTCTGGCATTTTTCTAAGGATGGTCAGTATTCAGTTAAATCAGGTTATCATGTGGGTTATGATTTAATGGTTAGTGGTCTCCGTGCGGGTTCGTCTAATATGTCAAGTAAGCAGTTGTGGTCTGACCTTTGGAAGCTTTCTATCCCTCCAAAGGTGCGTATGTTTGCTTGGCGAGCGATACGTGGTTTTATTCCTTCTAAGGTAAGTCTTAATAAAAAACGTATCCTTGTAGATGTGAGCTGCAGTAGGTGTGGTATGCCGGAGTCGTCCATCCATGTTTTGCGGGATTGTGCTTTTGCTCAAGCAGTCTGGTTTGGTTCTTGCCTCAGCCTTCGTACCGCTGTGTACCAGGATCTTCAAATGTTACCATGGGTTATGGATATGTTTCATGCCTTTAAGGAGGGAGGTGGCGGTGTTGAGGCACAAAAATCTTTTGTTTGTTATTATGGGGCCTATGGATAGCAAGGAATGATACACTTTTCCATAACAAAGTGTGGGGAATTGAAGAGGTGCTTCTTTTCGCTAGTAATTTGGGGAAAGTGTACCTCGCTGCAAACCTTGATAATCTATCATCAATGGCAGTTGCTTTATCTCCTACTCATCCAGTTGTTTGGTTACATCCTAGGACTTTGGGTTTCAAAGTCAATTTTGATGCTGCATATCGGCCAGATTCAGATATGGTGGGTGTTGGAGTCATTATTAGAGATGAGAAGGGGTTATTTGTTAGTGGGTGCACTAAAGTTTTTTCCCTTGGGATGGGTGATGTTAGCCAAGCTGAAGCCCTAGCAGCAAGAGAGGCGGTGGTTTTTGCAAAAGAGATGAATATTATGCATTTTATTCTTGAAGGTGATAACAAAGCTCTTATGCAGGACCTTCGCTCAGGTTCTGTGGATCGTTCAGTGCGTGGTATGTTGTTGGAAGATATTCTTGCTGTTGTCTCCTCTTGTTTTTCTGTCTCCTTCTCATGGGTGGGTAGAGAAGGTAATAGATGTGCTCATGTTTTAGCTACTAAGGCTAATCTTTTTAATTCTAGGACATGGTGGCGTGATGAGCCTCCTTGTATCTTGTTTGATCCGATTTCTGCGGACCTTGCATGTATTTCTTCTAGGTCTCTTGCTGATGGCAATGCCGAAGGTGAGATTCCTATAAGATTTTTTCTTGAATAAATAGTTTGGTCTTTCTCAAAAAAAAAAAAAAAAAAAAAAAAAGTTGCAAAAATCGGCAGACAATTTTCGCTGGCAGAATCATGCCTCGCTATAGCGAGGATGATCCTCGCTATAGCGAGGGTACACGCAGAGCCCAGTCTGTTCAGGACTCTTTTGTAAGTGCTTGAGAAAGGACTCTTATTCTAAGTGGATTATTCTTAGGTGTCTTAAGCACGAATTAGGGGCTATATATTGGGTGTTTCTCACAACCCAAAGGCAAGAAAAAAGAGATAGATCATCTCTCAAGTTCTGAAATTGTGATCAAATTGAGAGAAATTTTCTCTAGAGATTTTTGAAGAGTTGTGCTGCCAAGTACTCTAGAGAGACAAGTTTCTTCTGCATCCCTTGTAGAAGATCATCTTCTTGCGTAGAAGATTTGAGGAGTCAAGCGTTGGATCTGTTGCAATCAACGGTGTGATGTCGTTGAAGCGTGATGCGACACAAGGTAACTTCAGTCTTTAGATAGGGGATATCTAGGGAAGAAATCTGGGTTTCTTGTAATTGCGAGATTCATAGTTTGATTAGATCCAGTACGGATCGGTGGTTTTTTACCCGGTTTGGGTTTTCCACCTTAAATTTGGTGTCCTTGTGGTGTGTGCTTGTGATTTTTTTTCCGCTGCGTAGATTATTATTTTTTGCACACCAGTGGGTTGATTTATTGAGTGGACCAATCTAGAGATCTCGAACTCTAAACCCTCAATTGGTATCAGAGCAGGTTACACTAATTTACTGTGTTTGATCTAAAGAGATTTCTAGAATGGTGTTCAATCGAGAAGGGACATCAACTTCTAAGCCCCCTTTGCTAGATGGTCCTAATTATGCATATTGGAAGCAAAGGATGATTGGGTTTCTTAAGTCCATTGATGATGATGTTTGGGATATTGTTGAGGAGGGTTACTCCAAACCAACAATTGTGGTTAGTGGACAAACTGTTCCTAAACCTAAACCTGAATGGACTAAGGATGAGAAGCATGCCTCCAATTGTAATAACAAGGAAGTGAATAGTATATACAATGGAGTGTCTGCTGAAGAGTTCCGTAGGATTTCCACTTGCAAAACTGCAAAAGGAGCGTGGGAAGTCTTACAGACGGTATATGAGGGTACAGACACGATGAAGCAATCTAAATTGCAAAGGCTGACTAAAGAATTTGAAACCATCGTAATGGAAGAAGATGTGACCTTTGATGAATTTTATGCAAAGCTGAATGATATTGTCAATTCTGTTTTCAATCTGGGTGAGGAAATTCAAGAAAACAAGATTGTCAAGAAAATTCTGCGGTCTCTACCTTCGAGGTTCGATTCTAAAGTTGATGCTATTGAAGAAAACAACAATCTTGATACCCTCAAGGTAAACCAGTTGGTTGGAAATCTTCAAACCTTTGAAGCAAACCGTTTGGATAAAGGAAAATCAAAAGAGAAAGGTATTGCTTTGAAAGCCAACTCAGAATCAATAAAGAAGCCTGAAAAGAAAATTGCGTCTGATTCTGAATCTGAGGCTGAAGATGATTTGACTGAAATGTTCAATTGCTTCAAGGACTACATGAAGTCAAAACAAGTCAAGTGGAAGAGTTCTAATTTTGCGAAAAAGAATTCTGCAAAAGGAACTAAGTGTTTTGAGTGCCACGGCTATGGTCACTATGCTAGTGAGTGTGCCAACAAGAAAAAGGGTGCATTGAAAAAGGCTCTCAATACATCTTGGGAGGAACAGTCATCAGAAGAAGAACAAGATCCTTCAATTGAAACTTCTGAAACTGTGAATGGCAAGTTTGTGGCTTTCATGGCTAATTCTCTATCTGACAATGACACTGATGAAGATCATGCTGATGAGATGTCAGATCAAGAGAAAGATTATGAGGCGTTGTATCATAAAACATATGCTGATTGTGTTAAGATGTCCAAGTATGGCTACAAGATCTCTATCAAGTTTAAAGCTTCTCAAGAAGAAAATTCTGCTTTGAAAATTGAATTAGAGCAAGCACTTGAAAAGATTCATCTCTTGGAAAGTCAGAAAATCTGTATGGCTGAAAATTTGACCACTGAGAGTCAAAAACTTGAAAAGGCTGAACAAGAGATAGTGAATCTGAAGGAAGAGATAGTGGTTGTTAAATCTGAAAAAGAAGATTTGCAAGGACGACTGAAGATCACTCTATCTGAGTTAGAAATCAAACAAGCTTCACTAAACAAGATGAACACTGGTTCGAAGACTCTTACAAATATCTTGTGTAGTCAGAAGTCTCAGTTTGACAGAAGCGGTCTCGGTTATGATCATGGTGCATCCACTTCAAATGCTAAAGGTAAAACAATTTTTGTTTCAAGTGTTGCACATGCTACTCCACATACTGCACATTCAAATAATGTGTCGAGTAGTTTTAAGAAAAAGAATGTGTCACGCACTGCACGCACATCCACTTGTCACCATTGTGGAAAGAAAGGACACATTCGTCCCCATTGCAAGAAGCTGCAAAGTTTACCCAAGACCAAGCAATGGCGGAAGATTTTTTCTCCACCCAAGACAACTCCAATTTGGGTTAGAAAACTTGATTTGCTTAAGGAGTTTGCTCACACTGTGCTGAAAGTTCAAACTACAAAGTGTGGGTGGCTAATCATAACAAGCCCTGATCAAGGAGGTCAAGTCCCCATCCCCAGTGCTGATACGAAGATCATAGTGAGGAGGAGTCAAAATCGAGAGGGAGCTACTGCATCCAGATTGACGGAAGCTGCATGATTATTTTTATTTGTCAATTATGGACAAATTCAGGGGGAGAAGAATGAAGCCCAGAAGAGTTCTACAAGCTAAGGCAATTCAAGATCTACAGTGCTGATTTTTTTATTTAAAAATTCATTGTATTTTGGGTTTTTTTGGGTAGATCTTATTGTATTGTTCTAGGAGATTTGTCCAAGAATTGCCAAAAGGGGGAGATTGTAAGGTATAACAGTCAACAAAGGCTGCTGATGACAGAGGCTGCAGAAGAGTTGCAAAAATCGGCAGACAATTTTCGCTGGCAGAATCATGCCTCGCTATAGCGAGGATGATCCTCGCTATAGCGAGGGTACACGCAGAGCCCAGTCTGTTCAGGACTCTTTTGTAAGTGCTTGAGAAAGGACTCTTATTCTAAGTGGATTATTCTTAGGAGTCTTAAGCACGAATTAGGGGCTATATATTGGGTGTTTCTCACAACCCAAAGGCAAGAAAAAAGACATAGATCATCTCTCATGTTCTGAATTTGTGATCTAATTGAGAGAAATTTTCTCTAGAGATTTTTGAAGAGTTGTGCTGCCAAGTACTCTAGAGAGACAAGTTTCTTCTGCATCCCTTGTAGAAGATCATCTTCTTGCGTAGAAGATTTGAGGAGTCAAGCGTTGGATCTGTTGCAATCAACGGTGTGATGTCGTTGAAGCGTGATGCGACACAAGGTAACTTCAGTCTTTAGATAGGGGATATCTAGGGAAGAAATCTGGGTTTTTTGTAATTGCGAGATTCATAGTTTGATTAGATCCAGTACGGATCGGTGGTTTTTGACCCGGTTTGGGTTTTCCACCTTAAATTTGGTGTCCTTGTGGTGTGTGCTTGTGATTTTTTTTCCGCTGCGTAGATTATTATTTTTTGCACACCAGTGGGTTGATTTATTGAGTGGACCAATCTAGAGATCTCGAACTCTAAACCCTCACATGTTTTCACCTCTATGAATCCGAAGAAGAAAAAAGAAAAAAGAAAAAAATAATAATAAAAACAGAAACCGCAGACGACACGAACACATTAGGGGTCACTCAGGAAAAGTTTGCAGCCCCGCATGGATGGGTCTTAGTCATGGAATAGATAAAAGGGGCATGTGGTGGATTGATGCCTGTGAAAGCCACGGCAATTCTCAACTGTTTCGATGTAAACCTTTAATTCTAAACATATAATTAATAAAAGAGAAATTAACCAGAAAAAAAATCCCTTGAATGGACGCTACACAACAAAAGGACCCAGTAAGCCGAAGGACATGTAAGACGATGATTAGGAGGACTTAGATTGAAGGCCATCAGTGCGATTCACTTTTCTGTTGCAGATCAAGTGATGTACAACATCAGAAAAGTTTCATCAGTGGAAGAATTGTGAAAGAAACTCGAGGGCCTTTACACGAAGAAGCCACTCCAAAATTGGTTATATCTAAAGCAAAAACTATACACTCATTAAATGAAGGAAGATCTGGATTCTACAGATGGAAATCTCGGTGCAAAAGGAATGAATCTCTCTAGAGAGTGAAAAGCTATCTCAAATGCATGCGGCCTGTCCTTGAAATGTTGGAGAGAGACCATTAGGGCAAAGCATAATGATCCTTACATAATTGTTTCACTAGGGTTTGCCCAAAAAAGAAATAGTTGCGTGCGCTCGAATGCAACTTAAAGAACGTTCGAATTACATTCGAAATATCTCACAAACAATGCAGCACGTGTCTGCTGAACGTTTGAACTATGGAGCTCTCTGGAAATTGACTTGAAGGGCAGTAATCAGGAACGTTCGAACGGGGTTGTAGGACGTTCGAACTCTTACGCTCTCTGGTTTTTGGCTTTCAATATGCTCACATGGTTCATTCAAACGTAAACAGGGGACGTCATTCGAACGTCCATTGACAATCTTCAAAAAACTTGCAATCTGAAGATATTCTTGGTGAGAGATTTTGCATTCCAGACTAAAAGAAGGAAAAATACACAGAGCAAACTCAAGTTTTGTCCAATCCAATGAATTATGCTAACTAGGCATGTCAAATGGGTCGGGCCAGCCCGGTTCGGCACGGCCCGGTCAACAGGGCCCGTGACATGGGCCGTGCTGGGCCGAGGTGCCTAGGCCCGTTGGCCTAGCCGGCCTACCCGTCCAAAAGTGGCTGTTTTTTAAAAAATTATCCATTTTACCCCCCCCCCCCCCCCTAAACAGCCATAAAACGGTCATACAAGGGGTATTTTGTGTCCTTTTCAATTTTACAAAGTCTATAATACTCTAACCCTCCTATTTTTTTTCTAAATTTTTTTTTTTTTTTGTAACATGGGAACCCGCCGACCCCCCCTCGGTTGATCATTGGTAAACCCACGGATACATAGAATCACCCACTAGCCCTATGTATCGGGTAAGGCCTTAAGGGATTTGAAGGCAGGACCTCCAGGTTAAAATTGGACTTCCTAACCACACGAACATTTTAAGTGTGGGCCGTTTTGCAGTCCTTCATTCTCTCAATGTAATATTAGAGCTGGTTGCACATGGACCAGGTAAGCAAGAGCCTGGGCACAGTCCACATTGGGCTGGATTTGGATTCTGTTTTGGCCTAGAAATTTGTATGTTTTATGGCCTGGCCAAATCTGACTTTTATTAGCACAAAAACTGTTGTATTAGCTAAATGGGCTGGGCATGGAACTAACTTCCAGGCCCATGGTTTTGGTCTGTGGCTGAATAATAGGCTCATTTAGTGAACAGGCTGGACTTCCACAAGCGTCATCTTGATCCAATATTCCGGCCATGAACACCGCTGTGTTGGAAACTTTCGTAGTATGGATGTAAGTGGATATCCAACTATATGAGATACTCAGATCTGCTAAAAGAATAGATATGAAAACTATAATCAAGATCTGAAACTATTTGTGTCCCACTTGAGCATCTAGATACATATCAATCACAGTCCAAGTATAAATGACTTGAGAATTCGACCCGCAACTACCACGGGACAGGTCATCATATCATGTCCAAAAAATCTCAATATCTCGAATTCTTATTAGAAATCTAGCAAAGAAACAGGCTCAAGAGATCTCTTTTTAGTAGGGCTGTTTATGGTCTTTGTTGGGAAAGGCAGATGAATTTCCAGGCCCAGGCCCACATTAGAAACATAGAACCACATTTGGCCCAGGCCTGATACGAGCACCAATAAGATCAAAAGTTACCAGGACTGAGCCTGGCCCATCCATTTAGTCAGTAGGATGCAAGCCCAATTAAACTCCTATTAATATCAAAAATCGAAATAAAAAATATGAACAAGGTCCGCTTGGCCTGGCCTGGCCCGCTCCAGCCAGGCCCATGGCGGGCCGAGGTTGGAGTGGGTTTATTTCGATTGAATCTTTGTTTACCACCAAAAATCATGAACTTTCGTGTTCATTAAACGTATTAGGCACCTTATATATATATATATATATATATAATATTTTGGTGCTTGGTACGATGTCCAGCCATTTTCAACTCATCCTCGAGTCCCAACCAAGGCAAGCACCTCCCCTCACCCAATATCTTCTTTTCTCACATGAGAGCTCCATTACCTCATCCGAAATGGGTCCAGCCCACTAAGCTGTCTAAAAATTAAAACTCATTCTTGTGCTTGACAGTTTTAAATACCCTCACTTTTGCTTTCCCGTCTCACTTACTTGTAGAGTTAAAGTTAAGCAGATCCACATTTTTCTAAAAAAATTTCCACCAAAAGCACTTTATCTCAAACTTCCCACCATAATTTCTTTTTTTTTTAAAAGTGAAAAAGTAACCACTAGAAAATAAAACAAAAACTCTCATTAAAAATATCATCATAATCTATTTATATTTTATTATTTATTCAAAATAACATTCACTTCACTCAATTCTACTGGTAAAGCCCCAAACAAGCCCTAACCGCATGGAAAGTAATGAGAAAAAGTAATGATTCTCATTAGTCATTACTTTACCTGCTCACGCCGCTCTTCACTCGTTTTGAGTTCTAAAAAGAAAAAAGCCAACCTCGGGCAGTGGAGATTATTTAAGAAATAATTATTAAAGATATTCGGGACATACGTAAAAAATTATAAAATTGTCTAAAACTTAAAGGCTACTATTTTGTGAGTGATTATTACCAGCCGTACTACAACTGAATTATTTTGATGAATAGTTTGACTAGATGCATGTGATGGGGGCAACTATTTTGTTGGCCCTGGTCCAACTGTGAGTGTCAGTTTGCCACAAGTGCTTAGTTATTTTATCGGTGATATCAATTCATGTGCATGGGCTAGGGAGGAGGGTGCAGAGAGAGAGAGAGAGAGAGAGAGAGAGAGAGGAGTGATTAATTGACTTGGGTGCAAAGAGATAATTTCTTTCAGCGAAAAAGAAAAAAAATGCCGGGTGAAAAGAGTAATATATATGAACAGGGCTCAAGCTCTTCATGATGACCATAAAATATAAAAATAACCCCCCCCCCCCCCCCCCCCCCCCCCATGAAGAGGGCTCAAGCTCTTCATGATGACCATAAAATATAAAAATCACCCCCCCCCCCCCCCCCCCCCCCCCCGCACATTTTGCTTTTTACTAAAAAAGGGTAAATTAGCTAACAGTACGTCTCTGAGCACGGTCTTCTAAGGAATCAAGGACAACAACTTTTTTTTCTAATGTCTTTAGTCCAGACAGCTGGAGATATTTTGGTAAGAGGTCCCTAATATGTCACATCATATATTTTTATGACTAATTTGCCCATTTCAACAGTTTCAGCATAACACATTCCGTCTTCTTATCTGTTGTCCTGGAGATCCCTTTCCGTCTTATTTTCTAGGAACGAGAGATTTCACCAGAGAGCTCTGCAAATCGAAGTTGGCCATCTCCGACTACACCAGCCACGATGGCGACGGCCTAGCGATGGAAACGAGACCAGTCCGGGCCTTTTTCGGCGACGGATTATGCATAACACAAAAACCCGATGTTGTCTTTGCCTTTTCTTTCATTTTTCCCGTTTCATATAAGTCTATCTCTTTTAATCATAGCGACCAAGATTTCTTTTGCAAAACAACTCACACAGATTTGTTCAAAAACTCAATTAAAATTTTCAAAACGGAGATAATTTTGTCAGAAACTTAGATAAATTTTTCGGAAACTTGATAAAGATAAATTTGCAAAACTCAGATAATTTATCTGAGTTTTTGGTAAATTTATCTGAGTTTTCGAGAAATTTGTCAAAAACTCAGATAAATTTATGTTAGTTTTGCAAAAAAACTCAGTTAAATTTATCTGAGTTTTGGCAAATTTATTTTAGTTTTTGTCCAGTTTATCAGAGTTTCTGTGAAATTTGTCTGGGTTCTTAATAAATTTATCTGAGCTTCTTAGAAACTATGATAAATTATCTAAACTCTGAATGCTTTCCCACTCTACAGATACTGAACTTGATTGGGGTGGGCTTTATTAAAGAGCCCAAGATTCATCTCTTGAATCTTAAAACCTGTCAATCGACAGTTTCCAATGCTCCACTCTCTCTGACTATAAATGCCCCTAATTTGGTTAAATTGCAATTGAAATGTGTTCAACCAGAGTATCTTTTATCTTTCAACCAGACTATAAATGCCCCATTACTGTCTGTTTTTTATCTTTCAATTGAGAACACGATTGACGAAATTGAAATGCTTGATCACGGTGGGGTGGACCGCGAGCCTGGCCAGGAGGCGCCCTATGACGTGGCACATGCAGCATGATGAACGGCTGAAGATGATCAGGGGGTTCTCTGATAAAAGCTGACGGATCCTAACCTCGGTCGTCTCTACCACGTCGATGGATAACGGCATCGTCGATGTTGTTGCCATTGTCCTTGTGCGCTCGACTAACGGGCTGTAGCTTATGCCTTGCATCTCCGTCATCTTCAGTAACGGAATCCGTTTGTTCTATGAATCTCTCTGAGTCTTCTTCTTTTCTTTTTTTTTTTCTGTTCTTGATAGAGGGTGGGGGTTTAAAAAGTAGGGAGGGGGACTCAGCGGTTTCGAAGCTGACATATAGCTAACTGTTTGAATAGATTAAATTACTCTTTTAACTGCTTTTCATGCTTGATCATTTTTATTTTATAGTTGATTTGAAAATTTATTTAGAGAAAGTTTTTTATTTGTGAAGAAGTTTTTGAGTTTTTAAGCTCAAATTCTTTTCTACAATTACCTTTCACCATTTAGGTGAATTTATCTTTCTTTTACTTTGTAGTTGTCTTTATTTATTTAGGCTTTAGGGAAAATTATTGATCCATGAAGGGAAAGTTCTTTTATTTTTTAAAGTTTAATCCTTTAGGTGAAATAAAGTTTAATGGACTAATAGATATTTACTTTAAACAAATTAGAATTATTTTATGCATGAACTATAAACTTCAATTAAATGTAATTTTTGATTGATATATAAAAATTTACCAAAAAAATCATGTTTCCCATTATAATAGATTTTAAATAATCTTCATTCATTTCTCGAACCAACTCACTTTTTTCTTAATAAATTTTGAGAATGATAAAGAGTGCATTTGTTTACTATTGGTTTATTTTCTTTTCAACAATATTGCGCATACAACTCTTAAGTTTTAATAAATTTCTATTTTTGGGCCTGGCATACCACAAGCATTTCTTGGTAGTCCGTAAAAATAAAATGAAGAAAGTGGTTTTTCTCGTAGGGAAATTTGAGTCCGGATCCTCAGTTTCGTAGAAATAGGGAGATACTGTTTTGTCTAATCAGAATTAGCCAACTGTGTAAAATCTATTTTTTTTAGTACCTCCTTATTTCTACGAAACTGAGGATCCGAACTCAGGGTAATCTTTACTCATCCATCATAACTCCACCTGATCTCTCGAAAGTTGTGATATTTCCCGATAATTTATCTGCACTAGCGGTAATGATGAAATTTCCCATATTTATGCAATTTTGCATGCCTTTTCCTATTTATACAATATTGCAGATAGGGTTGTCAATCATGTCGTGTTAACTAATTTGGGTTGTGGGTTAATGAATTCATGTTAGAATCACCTCAACCCATACACGAACACGACCCGTTAAATAATTTTCCATTTTGGACCATGTCAATTAGCACACACTCTTTTGTTAAGAAAAGGAGAGTGAGAAAGTTAGAAAATGATCTTTTATATGTTAGTTTTGTGGTTTCATTTCAATATTTCCAAACTTACGAAAATACCCCTCATGCATTATATAATTTATGTCATTTATCATTTGGCAAGTAATATCGGGTTGTTAATGGGTTACCGGTTTTATTCGTTAGCGACCCGCTAATTTAACGGGTTAACTGGCCCAATCCATTAGCGACACGAACCCATTAAGAGGCCACCCGAACCCGTTAATATCGTGTGGGTTCGTGTCATGTTAATGGGTCGTGTGGCATTTTGACAACCCTAATTGCAAAAAGGTCTTCTTTTATAGGGTTAAAAAAGAATATATTTATGTGACATTGCACAATTTATAATTGTTGATAACCAAAACCACCAAGAATTTGAGCTTTTGGTGTTACGTACCATGTTATTTACAAGGTATTAACGTGGAGGTTGGGTGTTCGAATCTCTATGATGTGTTTTTGTCCACATATGGTTATTTGACATGTTTCTATCCACATGTGGAGTCACAACTGTGAGGATGACATTTGATATATATTGTTCTGTCGTTCACTAACAGTTTGAGCTTCTGGTGTTCGTAGTTATTAACAATAATCTCATTCTATATCACATAGTCAAAGGCATTCGAGTCCATAAGAATCATACAAGTACCAGTGGAGAAATATCCAAGATTTGGTAATTAGCGAGTGAGAAAATATTTTAGGGCCGTTAGATATCACCCAGCATCTTGCAACCTGTTTGCCGAGTGTAAGTGCTTGTTGGGCCCACCTCGGGCCACCTAGCCATGGGACTTATGGGAATCAAAAGATCTTCCCCAACACGGACCATGTATGGTAACATAGGCTTCCATCATCACCGACCCCACTTGATGCATGGTCAAGAAGTTTCCACCGTCTAGAACGAATACACACCGAATCCAATGGTCTAGTTTATTTTCGGATGGTGCTAAGCACTGCAACCCAACTATTGTGTGTGTGTGTGGGGGGGGGGGGGGGGGGGGGGGGGGGGGGGGGGGGGGTTGTTTCCTATTTAATGGTCCACTTGGATAGATCAACACGTGGCCCCCACCATGTATTTATTAGTGCCTACACACAGCTTAGCATGGCCCCTACATCCATAGAATGGTCATAGCCAGATTAATCGTTGCAAAATAAAGATTAGATAGATCGCTGCAAAACAAGGGTTAGTTGCAGCAAAGGCAAATCACGTTTTTTACAGCATCCTATAATCTTACTATATGATTTTTAATCCAAACGCAGTATCAAGATTGGCTCTGATACCATCGTTAGAAGATGCCGACAGAATCTCAAGATATCGTATACAGATTAAATGCGGAAATAACGATGATCGAAGATCATACCTGCGAGATCTCTCTGATTTGACCTCGGTAACACAGCAACTCAAAAATCTGAAGATCTTCTACTGTATTCCTCTTTGCTAGAATCCGCACCAAGGAGTGGGCCTCTTCTGCGAATTCTCTCTGCTCTAAAAAACGAGATTTATCTTGTATGTTTTACCTGGAGAGCAATAGCGCATATATATATATATATTTCACAAATTTCCTTTCCTTGACTCATTGCTTAGTAGCTCCTTTGAATAAGGGTTTTTACAAAAAAAAAAACTTAAAGAAGATGGAGCGTAATATCAATTTTTACAATGAAAGTTGACGATATCAATTGCTTTAATGATAGAGTCGCGTGAAAAAAAAAAAAAAAAAAAAACACTTAGCTTCATTCCCTCTCCCTCTCCTCTTGAAATAGAAAAAGAGGCCATGTGATTGGGCTTAGCAAAAAGCCCAGAGAGAGAAAGAAGAAAAATAAAAAGTTCGGCATGCTAGAGCCGCGGCTTGAGGAGGCCAAACGAAGCTGAAGCCTCATCCCCGACTTCTACTCCTTGCAGCGTCAGCTACAATCGGTTCGAGGAAAGGAAATATCTAAGTCACATGGGAACGACAAGAGTGGCCATACCAGGTGGGACCCAAAGTCAACGTCACCTCTCTCTATATAAAGTGCATTGGAGTGCATCTAGGATCATCGAGGCCGGGCTCCAACTTCTTCATCGGACTTCCTTCCACTCCATTTCACTTTAATCTCTTGTAGCCATGGTACTCTCCCTTAATCTGAGGGATTCTTTCTCTGCATATGAAGGAGGCATTTGGATAATAGTGTCCCACCATGTTCCCACATCAAAAAACACTCTCTCCTGACACTGCTCACAAAATTTCGCCTATGTTCCTGACTAGATTTAATTGTTCTGTGTAATAACCAGCTGGGTAGAAATTCTGTGGCAGTAGGATGCTTCCAAGTGGGGACGTTTAACCTGAATGTTTAGGTTTAACCACTCAATTTCGAAGTTTCTAACCATTCATTTTTTTTTTTTTTTTGTTTTATTTTCATTTCAACAGGAGAAACGCCCGCAGCAAGGTGAGAACCAGAACAATCCACAGCTCAAGGATGTCAAAATAAGCGGCAGTGACAGCAATGTTACTATGGGGTCCAAAGCCGGATCGACAAAGGCTAGTCTCTAACTTCTTGATCCTACTACCTTGAAATCTCTCTCACCTTAATCTTTTATGGCCATGGTACTCTCCCCCCTAAATGATGTTTCTCTTTCTGCTTGTTAAAGGGGCATTTGGATAATTGTGTCCATGAACGATTTGGTGTGAAGAACAGACTCATTAGATTGATTTGAGTAATGGTCCATGATTAGATTTATTTTGTTCTCTATCATAAGCAGCTGGGCTGAAATTTTGTGGCAATAGGACACCTTCTAGTGGGGTTTAACCTCCTTCAGTAGGGTAGGAGAATATGGATCATTCGCAATGGGAACAAAGTGAGAATTTGACATGATGTTGGGCTTGAGGAAGGTCTAATTGCTTCTTTATTTCCTCATCTCTTACTGCTTATGGACGACCTTGTCTCTATAATTATCAGAAATAATGATTGGTGCATTCCGACTGATTTGCAATCGTTTCTCTTGCAAGCCATAAGCAGAACGTCTTGTTACACCTCTGCTCAGACTCCCACGGCTGGTATACTTCTTAGGGTAGTCCTTTATCTTTCAAATCAGCTTGGAATCCGGTCAGCTCAGACTCCCTTGTCTGGAGCAGCCTCCAAATTCCGAAATGGAGGAGTTTTTGCTTGGAAACTTAACTTGAGCTGAATCGATTGGACTCTCTCTTACTTCCTGCTGCGTTCTATGTCTCAACGATGGTAAACCTATTAGTCACCTTTTATTCTCCTGCAAGTTCCCAGCAGGCCTTTGGTGTTGAATTCTTTCCACAATTTTCTCTGCCTCTTCCATCTGGGGGGTTCCTTATCTAGTAACTGTTGTCGTAGGAATGCTAAGAAGCTAGGCTGGGTGTCATAATCATCATCATCACCCACCATCTTTACTATCTGGCTAACCAGAAACCGCTGCATATTTTACAATTAAAATAAACCGTTCTCTGCCCATCTCCATCCAGATTTTAGAAGAGGATTTTAGCAAGGTTCTTAATGGAACCAAACTTAGTTCCACAGGATAGACCCCTTTCACTCTCTTTTACTCTTTCTAAGCTTAAAGACCTTTCAGTTGATGTATTTTTCTTGTTTTGTGTTTCTATTTGTTCTTTCTCCCTCCTTTTCTGCTCCATTTTTGAAGTGTGTATTCTTTTGGGAGGCCTATTTAATTTTGACACTTGCAATTTAGAAAAAAAAAAATTTTTGGTGTGGTGACAGCTAAGAAGCAGAATATTCTATTTAATTTTTCTTTCTTTCTTCTTCTTGCAGAAGCACAACCAGCAACCTCACAACACTTACACCCAGACTGGTGGGGGCATGCACAATCCGCAAATCCAGGGGGTCAACGAAATCGCCAACACGGGCAGTATTAATATGGGGTACAGTAGCGTTATGACCAACAACTTCGATAACAGGGGGAACGTTGCCAATAAGCAAATCCAAGGTGTGAACGGAAGCCAAATCACGATGTAGCAAGGAATTATGATGTCAGCAGTGGATTGGATGAGAATTTCTATTCCGAGTCCTTCTTGTTATGTTATGTACTGGCGCTGTCTAATATCTGCATCCTGAAATAAATAAATAAAGTTGGTAGTTGTGCCTACTTGCTAAAATTATGACCGCAAATGTCGACCATATTTACTTTCTCGTTTGCCTTTTACCGCATGGATAGGAAAATAAGACTTAAATGTCTATATCTGACAGGAATGCATTCATCTAAAACATATAAGCATGTTTGTCAAAATCACCAATTTTACATGAGTAAGTAAATACATCCAGCGGTTTTAGATTTATTTGAGTCATTTCACAAGTTTTTCAAAATTACCGAAAAATTTAGCTATGAAACTAAACATCCGGATATTCAACATCAATGCAAGAACATTGAGTGGTTTGGATTATGAATTAGTAGCGTACAAAAGAAAATAAAAGTGAAATTATAGGTTGGGCCTTTTTCACAAATTACTCAAAATATAGGAAGATTAAAGATAATCAGATTTAATATCTTGGGGTTGCGAGTCATTAAACATAGTTGGGTTTTACTACAAAATGCCTCTCTTAATGGGGCCGATGAGATCTCTGTCCGATCAAATGATCCTAATCTATTGGAGGCCTTAAAGTCTCATGGCTTAAAAACATGCAAATATTTTTGTGATACAATTTAATGGTGACTAACAATTAGCAAAGTCTATTAATCTTGTGGCAATTTGTGACAAGTAGTGCATGCAAAAGAACTGAATTGATCGAAGGTGGGCCCAACACTGTAAAAGACTAGGGGTGAACATGAGTGTTTCAGAAAGGGGACATTTTCTAGAATTCCACTATATATAGAAGTTAGGTCTAGGCTTGTCCAATTAACCAAGACCCTTATGTATAGGTTTTTAAAAAGAGTCCGGAAGCAATTGATTTTCTCAATTCCAAGGAAGCAATTGAGATGGTGCATTAGTTAATATGAAATTTTACACCGTTGGCTAATTTTGATTGGACGAAACGGTATTTTCCTAATTCGTAGAAACAAGGGATCCAAACTCTTTTAAAAAGGATTTTGGTTGATACTGGGATTGTATAAAATAAAATGAGATTTTCATCATCAAATTATACTCTTTCTTTCTTTCTTTCTTTTCATTTCTTTTTTTTAAATGTCGTCTTTAATGATTGTCATTAAGTGAAAAAAGAGTCACCTTATGCTACCAATTATTGTATAAATAAGTGTCATCTTGGATTCCACATATCATTATAGATAACATTAATGATATTATCTTCTATTTTCGAGATTTTACAAAAGAAAAAAAAATATATATATATAGCTTTAAACATAAATTAGACAATTTGATTATGGAAAACATACAATTGACGAATTAAGGTGTAGTGCATTTTTTTTTGCAAAATTACCCTCATGAAGATATCATTACTTGTATACCGATATCGTTATCCATAGGCGTTTTAGATTCTCCATCTCGGTTTTCATTGAAGTTCCTCTAAATATCAAGGACTAAAAGAAGAAATACAAGCTTCGAGGGGATGAATGAATCAACAAATCCAACTCTTCTTGGAAAAAAATGTATAAAAAGCAAGACAAAGGAAGAAAAAATACAAAATAAAGATGAGAAAGGCAGAAAGACCACTAGCTCTAATAATACCATTGGGCAGACCCATTTTAGATTAGTTCTTCTCAACATTAATTAACAATAACTGGGTAATTTATTTCAAAATGAGTTGGATCAGAAATAGGCTTATGAGACATTGTAGAGGAAGATTGTTGACAATATCTAGTCACTACCAAAAGTCTCAAGGATCTTTGAAAAAGGAATGTTTTCATTTCTTTAGGAACAAGCAGAAAGCTAGTAGGCAGTAGTAGCATCTTAGCATTAGAATATTTAGCCAAGAAGAGATGAGAAGAGAATGAACCTTTTAAACGTGTATTGTCACAACAAATTTGATGCGTTCATCCCTCTAAAGCATGTAATTGTTCCCTTAGTCTTCGATATTCAAATAAACTTCATTGAAAACTGAGATGGAGAAACTTAAAAATTGGTTCCGGTGGGCCAAATATATACAAATGGGTATTAGGTGGCCGGATAACAATATCAAAAACTGCACTGCACCTTAATCCATCAATTCTATATTTTTCATTATCAATTCCTCTAATCAATGTTTAAGGCTATTTTTTTATAACAATTAATTCCAATATTTTTCTAAAGGTAGGAAAGTATATTAATTCTCCCAAAAATTGGGGAGGAAAAACCTCTATAAGAGACTATAGTGGGCAAAACCAAAAGGAAGAGAGCCAAAACAAGATGCACATTAAAAGCCCCATATGGCGTGGAAACTCTTTTTCTTTTTTTTTGTTCTCTTTGCTTTAAGGTTAATTTTTATTGAAGAAGGAGAAGAAAAGAGATTACATGGGCTCATGGAGCCCCCAAAAGAAGAAGAAGGAGCCTGAAGGAGGCCCAAAAGAAATATACAATAGAGACAAAAAAATAAAAAAAAATAAAAAGTGCGCTATAGTTGTACTGTGTATTGAATATCATAAATTCCGTAAAAAGATTGAGGAGAGGTCAAAGATGGCTGCTCTAAAATGGTTTTAAGATTCTCCTTGTGGAGAGGAATAGGGTATCCTGAAGCTGAACCTTGATTATGCTGAGAGAGGCCTTTGAATCCTTATAAATGGCTTATTCCTGGCTTCCTAAAGGAAAAAAAAAAATACCAAAATTAATATCGCAAAAGAGCCAATAATAAAATTACAGGGCACCGAAAATAGAAACCGGTCGAACCAATAAAATCAATACCCCGCCAAACGAAGAGAAGAGGCCAGCAGAGCCAACCACATGCCCAACACAACCCAAACAGCCCAAAACAAGGGAGCACATTTCATTGAGGGGTCACAATGCAAAAATTTCCGGGACAGCCAAATGTAAAGAAAACACAATAGTTTCAAAATTTTGAAGGCACATGGCCACCCTGGAGCTCTCTGGAAATTGTCTTATAAGACAGTAATCAGGAATGTTCGATTTTTTTAGCGTTCAAACTCTAGAGCTCTCTGGTTTATTGCTCGAAAAGGCTATGAACAACCACGTTCAAACGCGGTTGCAGAACGTTCGAACTCTGATGCTCCCTGATTTTTGGCTTACAATCTGCTTACATTGTTCGTTCGAACGTAAACAAGGGACGTTCGAACGTCCATTGACAATCTAAAAAAACTTGCAATCTGAAGATATTTTTGGTGACAGAATTTGCAGTCTATATTAAAAAAAGAAAAAATACATAGTGCAAACTCAAATTTTGTCAAATCCCATAAATTATGCCAACACTCAAAAATTACATTACATCCTTGTTGCTGCTACTATAATGAATAATAATGATAATCGAGTCTACTTTCTTGTTGAGGTACTAATCACAAGTCGCCCGCCCAAAATAAAAAATAATAAAATAAATCTCTTTTATGTTGAGTACTAGTAATTTAATTATTTTGAATATTAAACTCTATTATCTTTCTTTGCTTATCATAGTTTCCTTTTTTTTAACCCATATGTTGGCCAAAAATTGCTCTAAACTTGGTAAGAGTTTTTACTCAGGCCTAGCCACCTAGGTAGCCCTGGCTCAGCTTACTTATTTGGTTTCAGTTTATTTCGATTGAATCTTCATTTACCACAAAAAAAAAAAATCATAAATGAACGTATTTGGTGCGATGTCTAGTCAGTTTCCACTCATTCTCGAGTCCAAACCTAGGCAAGCACCTCTCTTCACTTTAATGTCTTCTTTTCTCACAAAAGACTCCCTTACCTCCCCCGAGGTGATTCCAGCCCCACTAAGCTGGCTAAAAAAAGGAAAAAACTAAATCTCGGACGCGACACTCTATTATACCCTTACTTTTGCTTCCCTGTCTCAGCTAACGCGTGGAAAGTAATGATTCTCATTACTACGACTTTACCTGCTCACGCCGCGTTAACCTCGTCACGCGTTTTAAGTTCTAATAATTACCAGCCGTACTACATTTGAGTTATTTTGATGAATAGTTTAACTGGATGCATGTGATGGGGCAACTATTTTGTTGGCCTTAGGTATAACTTATGAATAAGCTGTCAAAATACCACATGATCCATTAACACGATATGAATTCACACGATATTAATGGGTAATGGGCCAAATTCATTAATACGTTAAGTTAACAGGTCGTGTACGAATTAAGTCAGTAATTCGTTAACAACCCGTTTAATCCGTTAAATTTTTTTTAATTCCTGATTGTAGCTAGTATTAATTTATATTCATAAAGAAGAAATTGAAATTTATTATTTTATAGTAGGATTTTAGGTGGGATCCACTCGAGATCCTCATAGTTTCGTGTGGCTTATATAATTTTCTCCATATATATTTTTGTATAGATTTTTTTTTTAATTTTCGAAATGACTTAATTACTTAATGGGTTAACGGGTTGGGTCGGGTTACCCGTTAAATTAATGGGTCGTGTTCGGGTTGGATTTTTTAACTGGTTAAGTTAACGGGTCATGTACGGGTTTAGGTGATTTTAACACGAATTCATTAATCCGTAACCCGAATTCGTTAACACGACACGATTGACAGCCCTACTTGTGAGTGCCAGTTTGCCACAAGGGCTTAGTTATTTTGTGGGTTATATCAATTCTTGTGTATGTAATGGATGCGGATCCCTATTTTCTCCAAATAGTGGGAATCCTGTTTGGACGAATCATGGAGCGCGCCACGCACGGGGCGGAGGAAAGATAAAAATGGTCTTTTCCTCCACTCCCTGGATGTCGCCCCCTGATTTGTCTAAATAGGATTTTCCTATTTGGATGAAACAGGGGATCCTCTTTCGCATGTGTTATGGAGGAGGGGTGCAGAGAAAGTGGGGGAGTGATTAATTAACTGGGTGCAAAGAGATAATTCCGCCGTTTTGTGACAAAAAATGTTCGGTGAAAAGAGTAATATGAAGAGGGCTCAAGCACTTCATGATGACCACAAAAGATCTCTGCTCTTCCATGGTATCAAGAAATAACTTCATATTCCATAATATTATGGAATAATCTAAAATACATGTGTGATGATATTAAATATCTTTTTGATATTATAAAATGTCCTTTTTCATGAAATTTTTCCATCTGTTTCATGAAATCATGGAATGTCAGGTTATTGCTAGATATCATGGAATAGGGGCCCTTTTCCATCATTATAAAGAATTTGGCCCTCCGTTGTATTTCTTAATTTTAAGACGTTTCTGTTTTCTCCATCGAAACTCTTATTTTAGTTTTTACTTTTGCAAAATCTTCAAATAAAGCCTTAAACTTTTGCCTTATTTTAAAAAAAATGACATAAGTTTCAAAACTTTTCAAATTTCGGCCTAAGTTTCCAGAAAAGTTTTCAATTAAGAACATATGACCAATTAAACTTTTTTCTTTGGCAATTCTTTCCCTCACTGGTTTTAGAATGCCTAGATTGCCCTTCATAAAAGTCATAACAAGCTTCCGATAGCTATTACATGCCGCCAATCGCCGTGAAGATCTAGTTGCCATCGATCACCATGAGTACGTCAGTGAAGGAAAAGGAGGAAGTAAACGAGTGTTTTATTTCATTGAAGGATAATTTGCGTATTTGAAAAAACTGAGGAAATTTAAAGGACCGGATGTCCATACTTGAAAATTTATTGAAAATATTAAGTCCTAATTTGAAAAGTTTTGAAACTTTCATCTTTTTTTTAAACAATTCAAAAATTTTAGGCTTTATATGAAAATTTTCCTTCTTATTTGGATATGCAAAAAATAGAGTAAAGTGAAATCGAATTGGCCCTAACTATTTAAATTTTCAACTATACTTATTTGAATGAGTTTGTCATGACAGATAAAGTCTTGTTATCGCCACATGTATATCCATTGTCTTGTTATCACCACATGTATATCCATTTCACTTTAACCACTGCTTTGTATAAAAGTAGATTTTATTCTAAACCTTTAACTTCACACCAAGCATCCTAATATAGAGAAGTAAAGTACTCTACCTTAAATTCAACTCACTTTTATTTTACTTTATTTCACTCCTTATCTATCAAAACAGTCCCTTACTCTTTTTTTTTTATACAGTAAAGAGAATACTTTGAAACTAACACCCCACAGGGAGTAAAACAAAACAACCACTAGGAACAAAATAACAAGAAACTCCCAACCTACGCAAAACAAACCTATACATGTGTGTGGGGAAATTCCCAGAGCTACAGGATTAGGCTAACCACAGCCATCATACGGGGCTAAACATCCTCACGTGCCATCCGCATGCCATCCTCACGTGCCATCCGCATGCCATCCGCGTGCCATCCACGTGGCACCGGTCTCATCCCGGCTACCAGGGCAGGGGCCTTGGCCGACATCATACATCTCCAGGCCACAAGCGCCGAACTGGATCACCTCGGGCGTCATCTCGGCAGAGAGTCCACATCGGCAAGGCCACCCCGGACGCTATCTCCGCAGATAACCCTACCTCGGCTAAAGCCACCTCGGCTGAAGAAGCCAGAACAGTAACCGAAGCGAGAAAGAACCTTCATCTAGACCCCTCATCCCCCACGTCACCAGGCACGTGGAAGGATAGGGTCACGATCTAGTGGGACAGACACGACGTCCAGCCGCCCACTATCTCCGCCAGATCGCCACGTGGCAGCATCCAGCGGCTGAGGCCACATCAGGGCAAGGCCCGAGGGCAGATCCGCTGGTACTCCTACCGCCAAAGGCGCCCAACACAATCTGGCCCAACAAGACATGCATTTAATGTAATGTGGGCTGACCCGACTGGCATTTAATGCTGAGTGGGCCGGATTAGACCGCATTTATTACTTTGTGGGCTGATCATGACTACCCAGTCAGATCATGGGACCCACACCCAGATATTCTCAGAAAGATACGATCCACTCCTCTATAAATAAACCCTCAAACACCATGCAAGGTACGCACATCCCATACACAGAGCCCTTACTCTGTCTCTCTTCCTCCTCTCCTTCCATTGTTCCAGTTCATACACTGACTTTGGCATCGGAGAGCCTTGCGCCGCTCAGGCCAGGGTCCTCTGACCGTTTGCTACTCCTTTTCAGGCTCTCGGACGGCATCCAGACATCTCAGACACCATCATCTTCACGGATAAGTCCTGTAAGGCACCTCCTTATTGTGGGTCATTATTTTCTGCACCTACAATTGGCGCCGTCTGTGGGAAGGAAATATCCCAGCCATCCAAACCTCTCAAAACTTTCCCAATCTTCCTAACCTCATCCATTCAGAAGCCATGCCTCCGAAAGCTAAGAAGGGCGTAGAATCTTCAGGAGTAGCGCTCGCGCTGCCACCACCGCCAACGGAAGTCCCTCCTCAGGGGCAGTCCCGCGCAGTGCAAGACACGACTCCAGCGGAAGTCCCTCCTCAGGGGCAGTCCCGCGTGGTGCAAGGGACGACTGCAGGCGAGGGCCGCCTGGGCTCCCAACTCTTCGTCGAGATCCCTTTCCAAGAGGGAGTCGAGACCTCACTCTCAGCGGACGAGGCCCCGCCACCCGGACGCGATGAGCATCAGCATCAGCGTCCTCGGAAGGACAAAGCCGTGGCCGTGGGAGAAACGCGCCACGCTCAACCCCCCGGAGAGGCTCCCGAGGCTGCCCTCCTCCAGAAGCAACTCCGGAAGCAAGAGCGGATGATTCGCAAGCTCCAGCAGCAGCTGAAGGCAGTGCAAACTGCCTCCTTGAGGGAGGTCTCTGAGCCCCAAGGAAAAAAGAAGGGCGCTCCCAGCAAGGCAGCCCAGCCTCCTCGTGAGGACCTCAGACATCATCTGGACCAGAAACGGGGCCAGATTCGTGACGAAGGCTCGAGCAACAGCCGGAGTCACCATAGTCGCGATGGCCGAACTCATAGCCATCACAGTCCGAGCCGCCCCAAGCGAAAGTCCAGAGTTCAGACTCCAGAGGAGGACGACGAGCAGGAGTGGTTCGACAAACGTGTCAGGCGAGCTCTCCAGCACAACCTGGACATGCGGGACCAGAAGCAGCTCTGCGGTCACACTGATCTTGGGGGCTCTCCCTTCACGAAGGAGATCGAGCGCACCCCCTTGCCCAGGAAGTTCTCCGTCCCGCGGTTCGTCCCCTATGACGGACTGTCCGATCCATCTGCACACCTCCGACACTTCTCCCAGAAGATGTCTATCTGGGGAAATGAGGGCCACCTAAACTGTAAGATCTTCTCCTCCAGTTTGGGTGACCTCCCCCTGAAGTGGTTTTGCTCTCTCCCAGAGCAGTCAATTCCCAGTTGGAAGGAGCTCCAGCTCTCCTTCCTGAAGAAGTTCCAAGCATACACCGTCGTCCCCAAGAAGGAAGGGGACCTTATCGCCCTAAGAATGAAGCAGGGTGAAACTCTTGCCAAGTTCACCCACCGATTCTGGGCAATCTACAGCCAGATCGAGGGCGCAAGGGAGGGGATATCCATCTACGCCTTCCAGCATGCCCTGATCCCCGGCAGCGACGTGCGGAAGGACTTGGCCGGGGACACCCCAGAGTCCATGTCAGAGTTAATGTCCCGGGTGAAGCGCTTCATCGCCCGGGAAGAAGATGAGATCCGAGCTAAGGATCGGGACGGGCATCCAGAGCCCGAACAGAAGAATAGCCAGCCTCGGCAAAGAGGCGGGAGGCCCTCCCAGAAGCAGGAGTCCAAGCGGGACTGGGTCTCCAGCTCGGCAAAGCCTTCGTCGTCCAGGTCTGGGGGCAATTGGAAGCCCAGACCTCCCTCCAACGCCAGTCAGAGCGTCAATGTCGTCTTCACGGAGCCGATATACCGCATCCTGGCGAAGATCAAGTCCAAGCCGTTCTTCAAGTATCCCCCGCCCATGAAGTACGAACCCAGCGAGGGCTCCCGGAGCAAGCTCCACTGCGCCTTCCATAAGGGCAACGGGCACAAGACTGAAGAATGTAGGTCTTTGCAGTGGTATCTGGAGAAGCTGGCCAAAGAGGGCCACATTCCAGAGTTCATCAAGGAGGGTGATGCCGGCGGCAGCGAGGGCCGGGTTCACCAGAGCACGGCCCCGGCTCCAGACAGCGAGGACTCAGAGAAGATCATCAATGTGATCCATCTGGCGTCCTCGGCTCCAGCTTCCTCGTCCCGGGGAAGCTCCCAAACCCGTGCCGAAGCCAGGCGGGCTTCGCACGAGAAAGAAGTGATGAAAGCCGACCTCGCCCCGGCATCCAAGAAAGCCCGCCGCGACAAACCAGCCATCTCGTTCTCGGATCGAGATCTAGAGGGGGTCCAAGTCCCTCACAACGACCCCCTGCTCCTCACCATGAAGCTGAGAGACTTCACCGTAAAGAGGATCCTCGTCGACTCCGGCAGCTCCTCCGAGGTCCTCTACTACGACTGCTTCAAACGGATGAAACTCTCCGAAGCAGACCTCACGGAGGTTCGTGCACCTCTGCTAGGGTTGTCCGCGACGCCAGTCTACCCCAAGGGCAGAATCACCTTGGAAACCGAAGTTGGCGGAGCCTCCGTGACAGCCGACTTTCTGGTTGTAGATGCCCCTTCCCCCTACAATGTCATTCTGGGCAGGACGTGGCTCCACAAGCTGGAGGCAGTTCCCTCTTCCTTCCACCAAAAGCTGAAATTCGTCCACGAGAACGAAGAAGGCAAGCTGGAGGTAGTCACAGTGAAGGGAGACCAGCAGCAGGCCAGGCAGTGCGTGTTAGCCGCAGTTCCAGCAGTAAAGGAGCCAGAGCGCGTTAACCTGGCCGAATTCGAAAAGGGCCTCGATGAGATCGGCAGGGACCCTGAAAAGAAGAGCATCGAGGACCTAGCCGAGGTCAGGCTAGACCCGGCAGACTCAGACCGTTTCTTCCTGATCGGCACCCAGCTGTCGGACGAAGAAAGGGCCGAACTCTCTCGGTTCTTGATGCAGAATGTGGACGTCTTCGCTTGGAGCCCAAGTGAGATGCCCGGGGTCGACCCAGAGGTCATGTGCCACAAGCTCAACGTCGACCCCGACCACAAGCCAGTGGTGCAGAGGGCCCGCAGAACCGGGCTGCAGCAGACAGATGCAGTCGTGGAAGAGGTCGACAACCTGCTAAAAGCAGGGGCCATCCGGGAAGTCCAGTACCCGGTATGGCTGGCCAACACGGTGGTCGTCAAGAAGAAAACTGGAAAGTGGAGGGTGTGCGTAGACTTCACCGACCTGAACAGGGCTTGCCCTAAGGACAGTTTCCCCCTCCCGAAGATCGACCAACTGATTGACGCCACCGCTGGCCATGACCGAATGAGCTTCCTCGACGCCTACCGCGGCTATCATCAGATCCCTCTCTATGGGCCCGACGAGGAGAAAACATCATTCATCACCCCCCGCGGCACTTACTGCTACAAAGTAATGCCCTTCGGGCTGAAGAACGCGGGGGCGACCTATCAGCGCCTCGTCACGAAGATGTTCCAGGCCCAGCTCGGCCAAACGGTGGAAGTGTATATCGACGACATGGTCGTCAAATCTGTGCGCTCCAGCGACCACCTGGTAGATCTCGGCCAAGTCTTTAACATCCTTCGCGCCTACAAGCTCAAGCTCAACGCTTCCAAGTGCGCCTTCGGCGTAGCCTCTGGCAAGTTTCTCGGCAGCTTGGTGACGCGGAGGGGGATAGAGGCCAATCCAGACCAGATCACCGCCATCCAGGACATCCAGAGTCCCTCCACCACAAAAGAAGTTCAAAAGCTGACGGGAATGGCCGCCGCACTCAATCGCTTCATTAGCCGCTCATCAGATAAGTGCAGGCCTTTTTTCCAGCTTTTGAGGAAAAATTTGAAGTTCCAATGGACCCCCGAGTGCGACCAGGCATTGGCCGCACTCAAAACTTATTTGATGTCACCCCCACTACTCTCCACCCCGACTCGGGGGGAGATTCTGTATTTATACCTAGCGGTCTCGGATCACGCAGTGAGCTCCGTCCTCATCAGGGAGGATGAGGGAGTTCAAAAGCCAATCTATTACACGAGCAAGACCTTGCTCGATGCCGAGACCAGGTACCTTCTGTTGGAGAAGCTTGCGTTGGCTCTTGTCACCGCCTCCCGCAAGCTCTCCCATTATTTTCAATCCCACACTATTGTGGTGATCACGGAGCACCCACTCCGTTCCTTGTTCAAAAAAGCTGACTTTTCAGGGCGCATATCAAAGTGGGCAGTTGAATTGGGCCAGTATGACATACAGTACCGTCCCCGAACTGCAATCAAAGCCCAGATTCTGGCCGACTTCATAGTCGAATTCGCCTGCCCAAACCCGGCTCCGACCCAGCTCGGCACGGTACTGGGGGGCACAGGGCAAGAGCCAGCAGAAACAGAAATCCAACAGTCTCCCACCTCGGCATGGAGGATCTTCGTTGACGGGTCGTCCACCTCCAAGAGAGCTGGCGCCGGCATAGTTCTCCAATCGCCAGAGGGACTGGTCATAGAGCAGGCTTTCACCCTTGACTTCAAAGCGACGAACAATGAGGCAGAGTACGAAGCACTGATCGCAGGGTTGAACAGCGCCCGAGTCCTCGGAGCCCAGCACCTGGAAATCTTCAGCGATTCTCAACTGGTAACTAGCCAGCTCGCTGGAGACTACCAGGCCAGGGACGACAGGATGGCGGCTTACTTAGCCCTGGCAAAAAAGCTACTCTCCCAATTCCAGAAAGCCGAGGTCAGGCAGATCTCCCGAGATACCAACACGCACGCAGATGCGCTTGCAAACCTGGCCTCCGCTGTCGAAGCAGGAAAGAAGAGGACCATCGAGGTCGGGTCAGTATCAAGGTCGAGTCTAGAACTCCAGTCGTCTCGGCTTGTCCTCTGTGCTGACCTCGGCCCCAGCTGGATGGATCCAATCGTTGCCTACCTGAAGGATGACCAGCTCCCTGAGGACAAGACTGAAGCCCACAAGGTCAGGCTCAAGGCAGCCCGCTTTTGGCTCTCTCCAGAAGGCAAACTCTACAGGAAGTCCTTCACAGGCCCGTACCTCCAATGCGTCCACCCGTCCAAGGTGGACGACTTCCTGTACGAGATCCATGAAGGAATCTGCGGCAGCCATATAGGAGGCCGCTCATTGGCCTACAGGGCAATCAGCCAGGGTTACTGGTGGCCCTACATGCAGAAGGACGCCCAGGTCTACGCCAGAAAATGCGAGAAATGCCAGAAGTTCTCCCACTCACTTCATCAGCCAGCACAGGATCTGAGCCCCCTCTCTAGTCCATGGCCCTTCGCTCAATGGGGCCTGGACATTGTGGGGCCTCTCCACCGAGCTCCAGGGAACAAAAGATGGCTGATAGTGGCTACGGACTACTTCACCAAGTGGATAGAGGCTGAGCCGTTGTCCTCCATCACCGACCGGGACTCCAGGAACTTCGTTTGGAAAAACATCCTTACGAGGTTCGGCATCCCCCGGACCCTAATTTCGGATAACGGGACTCAGTTCGATTCCAAATCCTTCAGAGATTTCTGCCAAGAACATGGCATCAGAAACCATTACTCCACCCCAGCATATCCACAGAGTAATGGTCAGGCAGAAGTCTCCAACAAAGTGATCCTGGACGGCCTCAAGAAGCGACTGGACAAGGCAAAGGGCAGATGGACAGAAGAGCTTCCGAGCGTGCTGTGGGCGTACAGGACAACTCCAAGGAGGTCTACCTCGGCGACACCATTCTCTCTGGCCTACGGGATGGAGGCTGTCATTCCCCTAGAAATCGGCCTTCCTACCCTGAGGACAGAACTGGTCGACCAAGGTCGGAATGAAACGAACCTGGCAATGGAGCTAGAGCTGGCGGACGAACGACGTGAAGCAGCAGCCCTGAGACTAACCGACTACCAGCAACGGTTAGCCAGGGCATACAATCAGAATGTCAAGGAAAGAAGGTTCACCACGGGGGAGCTCGTTTTAAAGAAGACCCTGCCAGCTGACAGAGAACCAAATGAGGGGAAGCTTGCCCCGAACTGGCACGGCCCGTTCAGAGTAGTTTCACTGGCAGGAAAGTCAGCCTACAAGCTCGAAGACTTGGATGGCAAGCCATTGCCGAGACCGTGGAATGCATCTCATTTGAAGAAGTTTTATTTCTAAAGATGTAACGAACTTCGGAATCAATAAAAAGCAGCTTTTGCCTTGTCATCAATCTCTCTGGTCGACTCCGGCGACACAGGCTCCACGCCTTGGAAACGGCTTCGAGTTCATACACTCAGCCTTTCCTAAAATCCCGTGTCTCAGGGCACACAGGCTCCACGCCTTGGAAACGGCTTCGAGTTCATACACTCAGCCTTTCCTAAAATTCCGTGTCTCAGGGCACACAGGCTCCACGCCTTGGAAACGGCTTCGAGTTCATACACTCAGCCTTTCCTAAATTCCGTGTCTCAGGGCACACAGGCTCCACGCCTTGGAAACGGCTTCGAGTTCATACACTCAGCCTTTCCTAAAATTCCGTGTCTCAGGGCACACAGGCTCCACGCCTTGGAAACGGCTTCGAGTTCATACACTCAGCCTTTCCTAAAATTCCGTGTCTCAGGGCACACAGGCTCCACGCCTTGGAAACGGCTTCGAGTTCATACACTCAGCCTTTCCTAAAATTCCGTGTCTCAGGGCACACAGGCTCCACGCCTTGGAACGGCTTCGAGTTCATACACTCAGCCTTTCCTAAAATTCCGTGTCTCAGGGCACACAGGCTCCACGCCTTGGAAACGGCTTCGAGTTCATACACTCAGCCTTTCCTAAAATTCCGTGTCTCAGGGCACACAGGCTCCACGCCTTGGAAACGGCTTCGAGTTCATACACTCAGCCTTTCCTAAAATTCCGTGTCTCAGGGCACACAGGCTCCACGCCTTGGAAACGGCTTCGAGTTCATACACTCAGCCTTTCCTAAAATCCCGTGTCTCAGGGCACACAGGCTCCACGCCTTGGAAACGGCTTCGAGTTCATACACTCAGCCTTTCCTAAAATCCCGTGTCTCAGGACACACAGGCTCCACGCCTTGGAAACGGCTTCGAGTTCCTACGCTCAGCCTTTCCTAAAATTCCGTGTCTCAGGGCACACAGGCTCTATGCCGAGGCTTGCAGTTCCTACACTCAGCCTTCCCTAAAGTCTGGGTTCATAAACCCCTCAAGGCGGTCCGGCCAAGGACAAGTTCTCTGGAGTCCGGGTTCATACACCCGTCAGAAGGCCATTGCCGAACTCGCTCCGCCGAGCCGAGACCAATGGAATGGGTCCATCTCGGCACAATGCATCTCGTCTCGGCCAAAGCCAGCCCTTTTGGCCAAAGTCAATGCCAGCACTCAAACACAAATCCAAGTATTCCGAAACAGCGTAAAGTAATGAGAAAAAGAACTCGAAAGCACTGTATGCAGCTTGGTTAATCAGAAAATGCATTTTCATTCATTGCAAACTGCTTCGTTACAAGAAATACATGACAGAAAGCAGAGTACAGAAAGGAGGACCACAGTCCTCTAAAAACAGAAAACTGAGAGAGGCTAGAAGACTCTGATCTTCACTGACTCTTCAGACAGAGGGCTCCTGGAGGTTCTGAGCGATCCCTGGACCCCGCTGGGCTCTGCAACACCCTCGGTGGCAGTAGGAGCGGCAGAGCTTGAAGAAGCCTCCCGGACCAGCGAGGCCCAATCCCGCCTGCCGTACGACGGGCGCACAGGGCGGTGTCGGACGAGAAGGCGCCACCGTCCCCTCGCAGCGCATCCTCACTCTGTCTGGCCAAGGGCCAGTGCCCATGGACCCGCGTTCAGAGAGCGCGTGGCCCACGGGGAGTTCCTTCAGAGAGCGCGCAGGCCACGACGGCCTTCCCCCCTTGGGGACAGCCGTCCAACGGCGCAGGGTTCTTCCCCGGATCAAGTAACCTCAGGCACCTCTCAGACATGGTTCCTATGTTCCTTCCTTCTCCCATGGCGAGCCTGTTCCCCCTATTTATAGGATGGAGGGAGGCTCAGACTCCAAAAGGAGTTATGGGGCGAAGTCTCCCACGCGCTGTTGGGAAGGCGCGACTATTGACCAGCGAACCCTACGGCGCCACGTGGAGACACCCGTCAGACTCCCTCGTCTGCCGCGCCACCATATTCATTGCTATTCAAGATCACCTGAGATACGGAGGATCAGCGCGAATACCAATGGAGATCACCCAAGATACGGAGGATCAGCGCGAATACCAATGGAGATCACCCAAAATACGGAGTATCAGCGCAAATACCAAAAAAGATCTTAAGGGAGCACTCTACCGAACTCAAGCAATCAAAGAACTCAAGCTTAAAAGAGAAAAGCACGGGTATTTCAGAAAACCTTCATTTGTATTAAAGTTTCAATCATTACATTGTCCAGTAAATACAAATTGAAGGAAATTACAAATTACAAAGCAAAAAAGCAAACATCCCGAAGTCCCGAGGTCATGACCGGTCAGTTGCACGGGCTGCGGCGTCAGAGGCTTCACCAGATGGACGGGCAGAGTTCGGCACCGGAAGCGGGTACGGAGGCGGCTCCCGAAAGGAGCGGTGGCCCTCCGAGATCCCGACCTCCTTCATGCCGGCAAGCCACCCTTTCGCCCAAGCCTTATCCCTCACCACAAGAACCCTTTCCTTGTAGTGGTTGGTGACCTGCACTTTGGCATCCTCGAATGCAGCGTCGCACTCGGATTCGAGCTTCGCCTCGGCTTCATCCGCCCTCTTGGATTCGGATTCAAGCTTCGCCTCGGCTTCATCCGCCCTCTTGGTCTCGGCTTGAAGCAGGGCCGCGTAATCGTCTCCCATCTTCGAGATGGAGACCTCGAGCTCGGCCACCTTGGTCCGCTCCGCCTCGGCCTCCTCCCTCGCCTGCTCGAGCTTCGCCGCGAATTCCTCCTCTGCTTTGGCCAACTTCTGGCTCACAGCGTCCAGGGACTCTTGCAGGCCGTTCTTCTCCACGGACAGCTCGGCAGCGTCCGCGCTGTACCTCCAGATCCTATCAGCAACGGCCATGGACTTCTGAGCCGCCTGTCAAATGAAGACGTACATGTTAGATCCAAAGAGCGTCAGACGATAAATTGCTGGTTCAGCAAAGGAAAATGAAGATTTACCACGAGGTTGGACTGCAGCATCGACAAGATCAGCTTCTGATCGCTGTACTCATCCAGCCGCTCCATGTCCCGGGGAAGGGCACAGGCTCGCCCAAGGGCCTCGAGGACCGGGAGATCGATCCTGTGAAGAATGCTGTCCTCCACCGTCATCGGCCTCCCCGACCCGAGCATGAAGCCTGGCTCCCATAACTGCGGCCCCGGCGGCAACGAGGCAGCGGCCGAGCTAGGGCCCGCATCAGTCCTCGGCATCTTCAGCGGCCGAGTTTCCTCCTGCTCGACCTCGGCTGGGGGCGAGCGTACCCCTAGGTCAACAGGGCCAGGGGGCACGGGTACCTCCACCGCCTCTGCAGGAGAAGCCACCCGAGCCCTCGGAGACGGACGCCTCGGAGAATCTACCGGCTCCTCGGGGGCTCGGACGTCCTCCACTCCAAGCGCCAAGGCCTCGAGATCCTCGAAGGACAGACGCCTGGTGTGCCTCATCCCGGATCCTGGCGAGGGAGATCGGGCAGATCGACTCGATTCCCTTCCTGAGACCTGGGGTAGTCTCGATTCTGCTAAGGAAACTAAGATTCCAGACGCTGCCCTAGCTTCAGACGACGCCCGCGAGGGCTCTGCGACCTCCGGAACGGCCCGCTCCTGACCAACCCCGGATCCGGCACCTTCACTCGGGATCGGCTCTACGGTGCCCCTCAGATACCCGCGGTACTTCGGCTCATATCCTAGCAGCGACCAAGCCGCCCTGCCGTCGTGACCGCTGTACCGCTTCACCAGACGGAGCCAGGCATCGTTCCTCTTCCAGATGTATTTGGCAGCCCGTCTCCTCTCCTTCAAAGCTGCAGCAGTCAGAATCATGAGCACGGCAGAATTAAAAGAAACTTATGAAAAAGAAAAAGAGACGGGAGGACGTTTACTTGGGATGGTTCCGAAGTGGCGAGGGACCTGGTAGCCTCTATCGGTGTCGGCCTCCCCAAACTCCCAGTTCCCAGAGACGTATAGAAGATCGTCCCCGGCATACTTGCTCGAATCCTCCAAGTATCGGACGAAGCCATCCCGGCCTGACTTAGCCCGGAGATAATAAGATTCCCCGGACCTGCATATGTCATAGACGTCCTCAAGATCGAAGACGCCGAAGTCGGTGCCCAGGACCTCATTCAACTTGACCGTGCCCATCACGATCTTGAAGGCATTCGGCAGCAGTTGGCAAGGGCAGAGACGCCACTGACTTAGGCACCTCCTGAGAAGCGGATGAAGGGGGAATCGGACCCCTCCTTCTATCACAGCCACCAGCGGAAAAGGCATCCAGCCTCCCAGAAAGGCGCGAGGGTTGTAGCCATGGGGATCAGCACCCCTGACTTGGACATCAGCAGGGATCCTAAAGGCTGACCTAAAACCCTCGATCGCTGCCTCGCTCTCTAACCAGTGGTTGTAAATCCCCATTCCTATCCCAGTCTAAAAGCAGAAAGAACTTACAGAAGCAGAAAGAGACGCTGGACAGCGAAGGGGCTCAACCTCAGCAGCGCACCACTTCTCGGATGAAGCTCCCTCACAGCAGCCTTCCCTCTTCTGACGCTCGTCTCTGATTCAGAATCGCAAACGAAGGATGGAACAGACCTCAACTGCCCTATAAATAGCAGAGAGTTCCCCCTTTTTACAGAAACCCTAATCGGGCGTGCCAAGGGGCGCCCTCCTCCTGGGATTTCGCGCGAATCATTTCGGAAATTTATTGCGCCTCCCTGAAGCGGCGCGCAAATCATTTCAAAAATTGATTGCGCCCCTGACGGAACGGCGCGTACGACCTCGAAGAGACAGACCACCAGCCCAGGAACGACACGTGGAACCGTCGAACTGTCTTCAGCATTGAATAGGGGACGCCATTTATCACCTCGAACACCCAAAGCGACAGCGAGTCAGGGTCGAAAAAGGATCTCCTACAGATAGACCCGGCACATAGCTCCCGACCTCACGGCACTGACGTTCTACGCGAGCTCAGAAGCTAGGGGGCAATTGTGTGGGGAAATTCCCAGAGCTACAGGATTAGGCTAACCACAGCCATCATACGGGGCTAAACATCCTCACGTGCCATCCGCATGCCATCCTCACGTGCCATCCGCATGCCATCCGCGTGCCATCCACGTGGCACCGGTCTCATCCCGGCTACCAGGGCAGGGGCCTTGGCCGACATCATACATCTCCAGGCCACAAGCGCCGAACTGGATCACCTCGGGCGTCATCTCGGCAGAGAGTCCACATCGGCAAGGCCACCCCGGACGCTATCTCCGCAGATAACCCTACCTCGGCTAAAGCCACCTCGGCTGAAGAAGCCAGAACAGTAACCGAAGCGAGAAAGAACCTTCATCTAGACCCCTCATCCCCCACGTCACCAGGCACGTGGAAGGATAGGGTCACGATCTAGTGGGACAGACACGACGTCCAGCCGCCCACTATCTCCGCCAGATCGCCACGTGGCAGCATCCAGCGGCTGAGGCCACATCAGGGCAAGGCCCGAGGGCAGATCCGCTGGTACTCCTACCGCCAAAGGCGCCCAACACAATCTGGCCCAACAAGACATGCATTTAATGTAATGTGGGCTGACCCGACTGGCATTTAATGCTGAGTGGGCCGGATTAGACCGCATTTATTACTTTGTGGGCTGATCATGACTACCCAGTCAGATCATGGGACCCACACCCAGATATTCTCAGAAAGATACGATCCACTCCTCTATAAATAAACCCTCAAACACCATGCAAGGTACGCACATCCCATACACAGAGCCCTTACTCTGTCTCTCTTCCTCCTCTCCTTCCATTGTTCCAGTTCATACACTGACTTTGGCATCGGAGAGCCTTGCGCCGCTCAGGCCAGGGTCCTCTGACCGTTTGCTACTCCTTTTCAGGCTCTCGGACGGCATCCAGACATCTCAGACACCATCATCTTCACGGATAAGTCCTGTAAGGCACCTCCTTATTGTGGGTCATTATTTTCTGCACCTACAACATGTATACTCTAACCGGACCCCATTGGAGAGGTGACTGTGCCTGAGACCAATTGAGAACCATCGTGAGCACTAGTTCCCCGTTTCGTTTTTGACTATAAAAGCTACTTTTATTTACTCGGCCCTTTTCCAAGTGTGGTGGCACTGAGTCGAGGGAAGGATCGCGGAAGGTCAGGAGCAGTTTCCACCATACTCGGGCCAAAGGCAGGAGAGCAATCAAGGCCTTGGTTATATAACTTGAGAGGTGTCAGGGCCTTCCTACCATCGATCTCCTGTAACTTCTTAGGCCTCAGCTCTTATATCCTTTCAGCAGATAAGTCATGGTACTCTCTCTCTCTCTCTCTCTCTAAAATATTGGCATAATGCTTAGGCCGACGTCTCAAAATCTCTATTGAGTCCCAAATATTGCTAGGAAATGGCCATAGGGGTGAAGAGAAGGGTCTACAGTGTAAAATATGTGAAGGGGCTTTGGAATTTCTAGACTTCTTTTGTAGAATCTTCTTATTTGGCTAATGGGTAAGTAACCATTTCCCATCAAAAGGGGAACCGTCTTAAGCTATAAGCCCTTTTGACTCTTCAATCTATGCTACCCCTTTAACAATTTATGGATTCTGATGAAGGAACTTGAATTGCGAGAGTGATGCCCTCTAAATCCCATGTATTTCATTGAGCTTTAAACCTATACCGTCAGATCTTTCAGACTTCGATTATATGCTCAAGTTTCAAATCTCTTAACTGTATCATTTTATTTTCCTCTATGAATGTTTGAAACAGGACGTACGGTTCAGTTGGAATCCCTCTGGAGAGCCACAGGAATCACCGCAGCCTACCCAAACTAATAACTATACCCAAACTGGTGGTGGCTACTACAATCCTCAAATCCAAGGAGTTAATATAGCAGATGGTGGGGGAAACATTAATATGGGACCTGTTATTGGTGGAGGAGGAATTGACCAACTGGGAAAAGAAAGAATGGGACCTCTGGGTGTTGGATTGGGAAAAATACATGGCATTTCTGGCGGCCTTTCAATTGTGATTTTGTGTTTGGTTGGGAGTCTTTGTGGGTATTGGTTTCTTCCGGAGGGTATGATTTGAATCCATGCTGTAGCACCCAAAAAATATGTTGTGATGGTGGTGTGCATTTTTTTTCCTGCTGAAGCTGTGCGTTTTTATTTGGGTGTTCCACTTGTTCTACTTTTATCTTTCATTATAATGATTTTATGTTAAAATTCAAATGTTAGCATCTATTTTTTGGGCTTTAGAGAACGCTCTAAGTTTCTGTGACCTAGATCACGAATCACAAGGTTGTACCAAAATGGTTGAACATGGCAACTATGAACAAGAAGACAATAATGAAAGATGAAAGAGCTCCAAGAGATCAGTTCATTCATTTCAGATAAGATGACACTGAGGGCTGATATTATATATATATATATATATATATGCTCGGGCATGTCACGTGTCACGTCCTCAAAATACAACCAAGAGATAACGTGAAAAATAAGAATAAATATTTAATTTTCTGTGTTTAATGCAACACAAGCTCCCAAATATGGACCCACAAAATTTCGAAACACGATGAGTCATGATAAAATATTTGCGGAAGCGTTAAATGAATTGGTATCAATATTTAAAATCAAACCAACACATAATTAGCTGAATATTTAAAGTTAAAGTTTCCAAAATAATTTAAACAAAATAAAATTAGATTCATTATGAATATTTTGTTACTAAAATAGTCTCTATGACATAAGTCACTTCCGTGCGGTCTTAGACGGCTTCGTAGCCATCATCGGCACTCCACTTGGGTTCGTTAACTGGCTCACTTGAAACGTTTGACCCTCCTCCGTCTTCTCGGCAGGGTAGGGTTCGATACCTATGCACCAATAAACAAAGTAAACAGTAAGCACGAAAGCATAATTTATAAATAAAATATAAGAACAATGTGAGTAATGACAGGTAATGATTATAAGAGAATAACAATATGACAATGATGAAAAGAACGTATAACCTAAATTCAATCTACACAATAGAGCAATATAATAATCACACAGAAGCAATATCACTGCTTTGGGTGGTCAGTCCTAATTATCTTAATCACGTCGGTGGTCATAGACCAGATCAATAATCCGGAACACCAGTCAATCAATCAATTTGGATATTACAGTGTCCGCATACATCGGTGATCAGCCGTCCAATTACAACTGCAGTCGTTCAATTATGACCCAATCGTTGTACATATATATATCATAATAAAATAATCCTTATAAAGCTCTGACACAGAAACACAGATCAAAGTGAATGGCTGGCTGCACAACAATCTATAATCGAATACCAATCAAATCATTTGAATAAACCTTCATAATATCTCAATCAAATGCCAAGCCACATCACGGTCCATATCCAATCCATATAGGGTATGCAGCTAATAAATCAACATCAATCAGTCAAAAATGCAAACACGAAGGTCAAAGAATAATTTACAAGCTAATCCTAAGGTCAAACATAAGGTCTCGTACCCAACAACCACTGTAATCTCTAAATAGATAAAAGATCAACACATCTCTTCTCAATCAATGGTACATAAACCCAATTAAGGGTTTTCCAATAAAGATGGGTTGAGCTTAGAGGTGGCAAAATATGATCCGACCCGCCAACCCGACTCGACCCGCGTATTACCCGCTTAACCCGACCCGTTTAATAGGCGGGTCGGTCACGGGTCAAGTATTCATGACCCGCCATTAAGCAGGTCGGGTTAGGGTTGACCCGCTTAACCCGCATAACCCGCTTATTTAAGCTAAAATTGAATTTGATTATTTTAATGCATAGGCTAAAAAAGAATAAATGGACCTTAACCAATTCAACCCCACGCTTTTTATTAATGGAAAGTAAGGTAATGCGCATCAAATGATTGTTGATATGAGATTAGACCAAATTTGATCTTAAAAGTCAGTTTTGGTCAAGCATGGAACCATAGTTGAGTCGATTTATTTACTAGATTGATGTGGGTTATGCGGGTCGACCTGACCCGTATAACCCGCAATGGTTATGCGGGTTAAGCGGGTCGGGTCGGGTTGACCCGTAGTGGGTGCAGGTTAGGGTTCTGACCCATTTAATAAACGGGTCGGATGCGGGTTAGACTTGTGTAACCCGTTTAATAAACGGGTTCGACCCGTTTAGTACAACCCGACCCGATTGCCACCTCTAGTTGAGCTCGAATCTACTAAGATTTCTCCGAGGTCATACCAGGCACTAAACCCCACGTTAGTAAGATATCGTTTGCCCGGACGGTATTTACTCGGTCCAATGATCCGATTAATAAGATAGAAAAATATAATTTAACACTTTTAAAAACCAAAGATATTATTTAATATTTAATTTATAAATAATAATGATAAATCACATTCTTAATTTATAATTTTAGAAAAATCCAAGGACCCCACCTATAACATTTTACAAATTCAATTTCCTTATAAAATAAGCCAAGGGTCCAATTTAAATTTATAAAATATCCTGTGCTCTTTTTCTAATAATTTAAAAGCTAATGCTTTAAAGTAAACATTTCAAAAGCACCATGTTCAAAAAGTCAAATGCTCTCATCCAAAACTTATCCATTCATCATTCTTTTCCCTATTTTTATTCAATGTCAGGTTCTTGTTACAGGTCATCGGGTCAACCGTCCCCAACACAGAACCCTTTTTTTTTTTGCCAATTCATGTACACGTTGAAAACAGAACCCTTTTTTTCCAACATAGCCTCATGCCTGACGTAATAAGATGCTAAGATAGTGGACCTCACTTATCAATAACCAGTGATCAACCTCACAAGCATAAGTCGCCCAGGCATGTCCGGCCCTTTGATCGGACCAGATCTGATCAGATCTCCCCACGGGCCCCACATCAAGATTAAATAAAAGAAAGCAAATAGAGTAAATCAAAACGTAGGGCATAAAAGGGGTTTCTACATGCATCAAAACTTGAATCAACGAGAAACACAAGCATTAAATTCACAAATTATGGTTAGGCACTTACCTGAGATTAACGGTTGATGGAGACGGTCTAGAATCTCTATTGCCAAAGCCCAATATGCTATCCCAGAGAAAAATTGGAAGAGAGAGATTTGTGTGTGAAAATAAAAGAGTGTGGTATATAAATAGAAAATAGAAATATGAATTGTAATCTAACTTAAAGTCTAAAAATAATATAGTTTGTTTTCTAAAAAGATAAGAGTTTGGATCAGAAAAGAATTATATCCATTAAACTGGATCCGGGTTAACTATTGGTCAAGACAAGCCTAACTCACCAAACTTAAGCCTAGCACGGTCCCCACTTATACTAATCGTGTATTTAACTAAAATACAATTCATTACATAATAATAATAAAATATATAATATTATATAGGGGATTTTACGGGAAAGGTCCTGGAATATAGCCATTCATCAGACCTGGTCCTTGCAAATTATACAACACTAACGGGGTCCGTCAGCACTGTTTCGCTTTTTTTTTTTTTTTTTTTTTCAACTTTGAGAGGAGTGACGCTAGCGTCACTGTGTTCCTGACAACAGTGACGCTAGCGTCACTGTCCGCCATGCCTTATATCCACCCACATGTCTCATTTGTATGGTATTGTTCGTTTTTTCTACTGCGAGGATTCTTCCAAAGGAGAAGAGGAAAATATAGAAGATGATTTGAGAGAGGAGCGGAAATGCAAGAAAGAGGCGAAACAAGGGCATTCAATGGAGGAGATTCTGGCGAACCAGAGGGAAACACCTAGCCGGGAATCTGACTCGACGGCTGGAAAACATCTTCTAAATCGTGGGAGAGCTGCACCGGCGTCGGATTACTACTACTATTATGGGTTCGGGCCTCTCTGGGGAAGACGAGACGTGGAAGGAGGAAGGAGAGAGATGGGTCGGATGGCGGCCATCTCAAATGGGCCCCACAGTCATCAAAGGCATCAACACCATCACAATTATTATCATCAAGATGATGGTGTTTATAGGAAGAGAGCGAGGAAGCCCATGAAATCTCGATCCCTCAAATCTCTACTATGAAATCAAAAAGCCCATGAAGATGATGGTGTTTCTCTTCCTCCTTTTTCTCGAACAGTGACACCAACCATAAGCCATGAAATCCAAACTCATACACTGAAATAAAGTAAATCGAGATTGGAAATCCGATCTTTTACCAAACAGAACTTACCCAACAATCAAAAAGCAAGATGATGAAGAAAAATGGTAAAACCCATGTAAGGGAAATGGTAAAACCATCCCTATGCCTGGAACACTATCAGATATAGAGGAGTTAACATCTGCTGCCCTAATCTGGTATGGAGCTCCATTTTGCAGCCTACAACCTCTTGGTTTGGATGGAGGTTCTACTGCAAAGTGACGATAGCGTCACTCAATATTTCTTTGAGTGACGCTATCGTCAGTAAGAATAAAAACTAAAAAAAAAATAGAAATGTGGCGAGAAGACCCAATCAGTGCTGTACAAATTTCCAGGACCTATTGGGATAAATGTCTGTATTTTGGGATTTTTCCAGTAAAATCCCCTATTATATATATAAATATATCAAAACGTCACATTTTCTCCCCCTTAGGACATTTGGTCCTCCAAATGACAATAATGAGAGATGAAAGTGCTCCAAGAGATCAGTTCATTCATTTCAGATAAGATTACTGTGAGGGCTGATACAGGGGCGCCCCTGAGTTTTCGGGGGCCCTAGGCGAGTTCGTGTGGCCCTACCCGTATACCTACCGATAAATGATAAAAAAATAAAAGACAATTTTTTTTATTTGATCGAGAATTAAGTATAAACTCCTTGCCTACTCTTATCGAATCAGAATTGTGTTTCACATTAACCAATTAACACCAAAATTCAATTAAAAAAATTAAGCACTCCTGAAAAAACTACTAGTCTTCTTGCATTTCTAGCTGCGAAATCACTAATTAAGTATTTCATAATCAAGTTTTTCTACCAAATACTTTTCAATAGACAACATAACTAAGTAATTTAAAGCCTTTGAGTATGGAAGTGGCTGATTCACAACCACCGACGAGCAAGTTTTAGACACCCAGGAGCAGAGATGACTCTCTGTTATTTCATCTTTTATTAAAAAGATCATCACACCCAATCATTTAGATCATCTCTTGAATAAAAGAAGACTCCTATCCTTATCCTATTCCTATCCTCTTCGAAATAGAGAAAACAGAGATGGGAGTAGGAAAGAACAGAAAGAAAGTACCTTTGACAATGGGTTCGCTGCAAGATATGTTGTAGATGAAGGAGATGATGCGAATATGGGTGATGAAGCGACACGAGCCGGAGAGAAGAAGATGATGCTGATTTGTTGATCTTTGTAGCAATGCTGGGAGAGAAGAAGGCGTCCAGTGAAGAAAACGTCCTTTCACTAGAGACTAGAGAGTGTAGCAGTTTGAGTAAAAGGAAAGAAAGTAACCCTGCTAATAGGTTTTATATCACCAGTTTGTCCAGTCTCATCTACTGTCTGCATCGATGAAAAAATCTGGCGGTTGATCATCTATTTCTTTCAAATACAAACAAGCCATGAAATTTGAATTTGGGTCAGGCTTGGATCAAATTATTAGCCTGAAGATTGGTTCAAAGAAAATTGGTCCAAAACCAAGCTCGGCTCGGCTCGGCTCAACCTGATTGACTAAATGGTCAAGCTCATGATTGACATGTTTTAGACTTGGGGGCCCCCATTATTGATTTGATTTGACAAGCACTATTATTTTTTCTTGAAATGACCATTCTATTCACATTCCTCAACAAGTGAATTACCAAACAGCCTCAGAGATTCTATCAGCATACAAAATAATATTTCTAGACAATAAATGTTTTTATTAACAAGACATAAACCATTTTGATGATCAGCGCACAATCCATTTATGTATTCACTGAAGCTAATTGGCTCCAACAAGAAGTTACACTGCACATCAGCACGTCTCCACATTGTTGATTTGTAATGAACACGCTCTATTCATTCAGAATATATACTATACTTTTAAACCGGTTCCAAAAACATTCTGGAGGTTAACAAGTGGGTCTCAATTTGCCACATGCACTTTTTTTCTAATTACTACATCAATTCATGTTCATACAGAGGAGTGATTAATTAATAAGGTGATGCGAATGCAAGTTAGATATAATATAGCTCATTTCTTCGTAGTAGATCCAAGATATGTTTTCATTGGCAAAATACTAACTATTTCTTGGGAAAACAATGTCATTGAACTAAAGAGAGCAGGTAGCAGGTAGTAGGTGGAGTCAGACGCCCGACCCAAAGCCTTGTCCTTGGCTAACCTAATGATCAATCTGGTAAATGCTAAACATAAGAGTGGAATAGTAAAGAGAGAGTGAGTTCTCTTTGGCCGTGATTGTAGGCAATTTACCGAGCCGCGTAAATATGTCGTGTTGTTTTCTCTGTCTTCTTTTTTTGGCTTGATTGTTGATTGTAGGTAGAGGTGTAAATTGAAATGGCACCGCCTAGCCGTACCCAGGTTGGCATGGGGATATGTCCTAGATGGGCTAGGTCGTATCGCCCACGGGCCGGCCCACATGCCTCTCCTAACTTTTTAATTTTTTATATATAAAGTAACAAAGGCTTTATAAATTTTTAGGGTTCTCAACTTGAAATAAAGGTTAAACTATTCAAATAAATGTACCAACATTGGGGTTAATTTGCGAACAAAAAAAAATAATTATTCTAAGTTTTATATTTTTTTATATAAAAAATTAGCCTTTTAATATAAATGTCGGGCAAGGCCTCGGGCCATGCTTGGCCCAGCACAGTCCATTCTTCGGTTCTTTTCAGGCGGGTCGGCCCAGTCAACGCGGTCACTGTGCCATGCTGTCCCGGTCCACAAATTGGGTTTTTTCGTGTGGCATGGGCCGCCGACCAAATTTACACCTCTAATTGCAAGTATTCACGTTTTACAACGCACGCGAACAAAATAGAACAAAGGTTTTAACACGCACACGCACAATTAGAACTATCACTAAAATGAGCATACGCCGTCACAAAGGAGCTAATTGTAAATGTTAAGATAATTTATGTCTTTCAAGAAATTCATTATCATCTTGAAAACTCCTTTATACTGCTGTTTGAATAGATTCTCTATGGCTTCATTGTGTCTCTCAAAACTCATTCTAGATAAGAAATGAAGAATACCGATCTGACAGTTTTTTACATCATAATCATCTTCAGTATTCACAAGCCCAAGGACCCACAATGCGAATGCCAATTCTCATCAATCGATCATGACTTTTCCTTTGAGTAGGACCCACCACTTCAATTATTTGGAATCGAAAGGTAATATTATATGGTGGCCCAGGATATTTGGATTTTTTTTATTTTTATTTTTGAGAGAAGGATATTTGGATTTTGGATCGAGTCAGATTTTTTGATTTTCTGATTTAATGTCATACTTCAGAGACGATTTTCAAAAATTCATTTCGGATGACGGATAATACCGTGTTCGGCCATTGTGCTCCCCTCCCTCCCATCACTTTCATCTGAGTCATAAGACCCAATTCATCTGAGTCTCACATGCGAAAAGTGAGCATATCTCACGCGGGAAGGACACAAGTGGGCAGGGGTAGTGGGTCACTCTCACCTAACGCGTGGAAAGTAACGATTTTCATTACTACTACTGTACTACTTTACGTCTTTACCTGCTCTTCACGCGTTTTTAAGCTCTGACGGTCCTTTTAAAAAGTGGCAACCTCGGGCAGTGGAGATTATTTAAGAAATCATTATTGAAGATATTGGGACATACGTAAAAAATTATAAAATTGTCTAAAACTAAATAAGGCTACTGTTTTGCGAATAATTATTACCAGCCGCACTACATATGAGATATTTTGATGAAGGAGGTTGCTAAATGCACCAGGGCTATATGACTATATCCCATCCTAATCTATATCCATATATTTATTTCCATTTCTTTTGTCTCCTGCGTCCATCAATCAATCATTCCGTGGCCTAGGACACTTCTGTGAATGTTAGTCAAAAAGAGTAAAAAAACGCATGTGAGGCAGTCAGGTGCATTTGAACATGCCAAAAGTCAAAAAAGGGTGGCCCACTAAAAAGTGATGGCGCCTACTGACATGTTTCACGTGAATTTTCTTTCCTTGCAGTGGGGTGAGTTTTTTTTTTTTAAATAACACCCTCAAATAAATTAATTTTCATAATAGCACTCGTTTCAAAATAATATCCAAAATAACATTCCGAGCCTACGTGGCATATTCAATCTAAGGCATGTTAATGACGGTACAGCCTGCATGAAATCTATGAAATATGGTATGAAATCTATGAAATATGATATTACAAAAAAATTTCCATTTTGGTCGGGGGCTCTTACATCTTCAAATTCCTTCTTGTGGATACAGATGTATCTTCATTTTTTTCTAACAAGACATAGGACACCGAATCAATCAATCAATCAATCCATCTTGACTGCATTCTCCCTCTCCACATTCGATCACAAAAAAGGAGAATGAAGAAGAAATAAATATTGAAAAACAACCAATCATATATAGAGATACATATAACAGAACCTACAGAAGAAAGAGATTAAAAAGAAATCTATCTATATGATAAGATAAAAATCATGGATGGAAAGTCCTGCCATTTGTCAACAATATAAAATTTTTATTATTTGACACTTAGCAATATTATTTTGACATTTGGCAGTACTTTCCTTAAACATTTAATATCTTATTTTCACATTTTCTTAAACATTTAATACCCATGGAAAGTCCTGCCATGTGTCAATAATCTAAAATTTTTATTATTTGACACTTTACAGTATTTTAATAATATTTTTAGACCCGGGCTTAGCACGGGTCTTTTTTTCTAGTAGCCAAGAAGAAACACAACTGCCAAAGCCACATCCAATAGAGAAATCCTCAAATTTCTCCCAGTGGGGGGTGGTTGTACACAGATCAAACCATCAACTAATCAGCAACAGATGGGACATTGAATCAGCCCATTCTCATTGCACTCACCACATCTCACGACACTCTTCTGCTCTGCATCCAAGATCTTGCAACTTCCACTGCAATCCAAACACATGACGAATCTCAACCCTCCACGCCCCTGACACACCTCAGCAGCCTGTGGAATCCCTTCACAGTTTCCCCTCCTCTTCCAATACAAGTGGTTTTTTTTATTAAGTATGCTAAGTGGCTTGGCAATTTGTTATGATATCTTAATCAATATTTTCAAAGTTTATGCAATTTGTTACCTTTTATGTGATTGGGTTTGGACAGAAAAGTGGGTTTTCATCACATAATATCAAGTGGTGAAAACCACTTGATTTGATATCTTCAATTTGTTTAGTGATGCCAAAACTGTTACTTTCTTGGTACAGCATACTGAGCCGTTTGATTGATGGAAAGAAACTAGTTGAAGCAAATGAATGAAGTGGGGAGTGGAAATGTTGACCTTCCTGTACCGTCATTAACATGCCTCAAGATTGGATATTCCACGTAGGCTCGGGATGCTATTCTGGGTATTATTTTCAAATGGGTGCTACTATGGGAATTAGTTTATTTGAGGGTGCTATTATGGAAAAAAACTCTAGTGGGGGCCTGAAGGTAAGGAGGTGACAATGAGTATCATGATGGCATCTTTTGACAGCTGGAAATGGTGGACACATATCACGTTGTTGGACCTATTGGTCTAATCAATTTTTTGTCGCGAAGTGAAATTATGCTTTCAACTGTCCACGGATCTACATTATCCATCCCCCTCTCCGCTTTGGAAAATCTTTTAAAAATCACCAATTAAAATTTTTCCAGACTCCTCCAGCCACTTTAGAATGCCTCTTTTTCTGAAAACCTATCCAGACTTCCAATTTTCCTTCTTCATTTTTTTTCTCTTTTCTCCTTAAATCTCTCATCTTCAGCTGTTAAAACTAAAAGTAAATGGCGTATGATCTGTTTGAGAAAATGTCTCGACCCCAAGTCCTCATAAGTCCATAACCCTTGGGGTAGCAGTCAGGTATGCTATTTTCGTCGAGAAAAGAGATTCCAAAGAGGGGTATCGTCTATTTGCCTATTTTCTTGTGCATTTCATCTATTTCTTCTCTTATAACTATAATAGTTGCATTTATGCCAGATAGAAAATGGTCTGTGAATTGTGATCAAATATGATAGGAGGTGGCCAGTTGGGATTTGGGCACTTAGTTAATGGTTATTATTGTTCCATCATCCATGGCGAGCTGTGGATTTGAGTGATGCCCCCATTCCACTACACCCTGATTTTGATGAAAGAATGGTGGGAGTTGCCCTGCCCAATGCCCATTGCGATTTTTGTCTGTATAGGTATTTGGATTAGTGAAGATTAGTATGTAGGCATCTCACATCTGTGATCTGTGATACTTGGATACTTCATATTACTCGTTGGCATTACTCGTTTTTACATACAACTGTGGACACCAAAATTTAAAAGGAGGTAGTACAAACACACGTGGTCTACATGGTACATGCGTACAACAACGCATGGTCACATCCATGGATAAAAATCAGTTGTCTGCACTCTCTCTTTCTACATCCCATGTCATAGCCTAATGAGAATGGTTACTCTCTCGCTCTCTCTCTCTCTCTCTCTCTCCTTCAAATATCTTCATTATTTTAGAGAGAGACTGCCGAGGATCCTGTTTTTACCCCGTAACATTCGGGGAGTATTTTCTCTGTTTTCAAGGAATATATTCTCTGACTTTTAATTTTTAACTTCGGAATATACAAACCAGCAGAAGATATGAATTTGGATCAACTGAGGATTTGGGCCAATGATCTGCGACTGTCAAGTGGTTCACGTGATCAGGTAAATATACAATTCTCTAATTATTTCAGAAAATATTTTTTATTAATTGCAAATGCTTAAGTGAATGTGTATTGTTGTCAGGATGATATTCTCAGAAACAAAATAATTCAAGAAGACGAAAATGTTACAAATGAATTTTCCACCGATATGGTATGATATTAACTCAATTTCAATTATATTTTATTTTATCCATTTTTAATAAAAAGTTGTTAATTTCTAACAGAATTAATACATTTTCATGTATTCAATTCGCGCCAATCTCTAATTGATTGGATTCAAAATACTAGACGCAATTTAGGATATATCATTGTTATTAAAAGGTCAGAGACTAGCATAATCGGGAAGAGTCCTAAATTGTTGTTCCAATGTGATCGCGGTGGCACATACAGAAGCAAGAAAACTTCCACGAAGGTTACATGCATAAAAAGATTGATTGTCCTTTCAGAGTGAAAGGGGTGAAAATGCGAACAAGTGATGACTGGATGGCAAGGGTGGTATGTGGAACACATAACCATGCCCCTGCAACATATATGGAGGGACATCCATACCCCGGTCGGCTCTCTGAATCCGAAATCCAGTTGATGGAACATCTGTCTACGAAAAAAGTGAAGCCACGAGATATCTTGACATCATTAAAGAAGCAGAATCTGGACAACGCGTCTACCATTACGACCATATACAATGCACGCCAGAAATTTCGGACTGTAGAGAAAGCCGGTAAAACCCAAATGCAAGTTGTCATGTCATCCATGCAACATGAAGGATACATTTTCAATAGTCGAACAAATGCTGTAACCAATGAGCTTGAAGATTTATTCTTAGCACATCAAAGATCATTAGAGCGATGGCGTGCATTCCTGCACGTGTTATTGATGGACGCAACATATAAAACAAATAGGTACAGGATAAAACATTATTTTTATTTGCTTATTATTTTAAAGCTGCTTTCTAGAATGATACAAAGTTGACCGAACCAACACAAGCCATATTGATTTAGCAACATTAAAAAATCTAGAAGTTTTAACATATATGTGTCTTAAACGAACATGTACAGGACGCCTCTCCTTGAGATTGTCGGCGTGACTGCAACTAATATGACATTATGCATAGCATTTGTGTTCATGCACTCAGAAAAAGTGTTCAATTATACTTGGGCTTTAAGGTGTTTGCAGTCAACAATGGATGGATGCACCGGTCCATGAGTTATTGTCACGGATAGAGAGTTGACTTTGATGAATGCGTCTGCCCAGGTATTTTCCGATGTTAAGAAATTACTCTGTAGGTGGCACATTTATAGGAGTATTTTGAGCAAGTGCAGGCCATCAATAACAGACAACAAATCTTGAAATGCATTTTACAAAATGTGGAATATGTTGCTGGAATCTAAAACTAAGAATGCGTATGTGTGCAAATTGGCGGACCTTGAGGTAGTGTTACAAAACTTTCAAGGTATGATTAATTATCTTAAGGATGTTGACACCGCATAAGGAGATGTTTGTATTCGCCTGGACAGACAGGTATCTGTATTTTGAAAACCAGACAACTAATAGAGTCGAGAGCCAGCATTCGAAGTTGAAACAGTACTTGGAGTCATCACAGTCAGATTTAGAGACATCGTTGTTGTTTGTTCACCAAGTCATCCAATCAGAAGACATAGCTATCGAAGCGAGTATTGAGGAAAGCAAAACTATCGTCCAACATCGCTGTTGTTAATCCGTTTGCATTAGTGTTCGTTGAGTCTGATTCCCTTCGTTCTCGAGAACCAAGCAGAAATAGTTATTCGTTTGGAGGCTCTGACTCGAAGGACATGGAAGACATATCAACTCGTGCTAATACAGATACATTTGAGTTTGTTCAGCCAGATATTTTTTCAGTTTCAGGAACCAGCGAGACACAGTTCTTCCTCTATTTACAACTACTCTGTACATGCCTATGTTCGTCAGTTTCCACCTATACTGCATCCTTACATTATGCATGTACAAGAAGTAAAACCTGATGAAAATTACGGATTTCAGGCGATAGCTGTCTGTCTTGGTCTTCACGAAGATGCATGGGCAAATATCCGATATAACTTAATAGAAGAGTTGCACACATTCAGGACACAGTATATTGCAATATTTGATAGTGATGACCAGTGGACTCGTTTTGACAACTCACTGAACTTCTTTGCATTAGATAGAGGAGCACCGATTGAGTATTGGATGACCATGCCAGACATGGGTCTCTTAATTGCTTCAAAGTTTAATGTGATATTACACGTTTTAAGTACTGCACAGAGCTTTATGCATTTGCCACTTCGATCTATTCCACCACCGTCATATCAACATGTTGCTATCGCTATCGGGTACGTAAACAATAATCATTACGTCCAGGTTGCATTGACAGATGGTTACCCGATGCCTCCCATTATGCCTCAATGGGTTCACTTTTGACATGATTGTGCAACTACATGGGCTACCCCGTATGCGGAGCGAATTAATGTGTTCAGTCTGTATATACGTTCTAGGTTTCCGTCTGAAATCATTGTGTTAGAAGATTAGGAATGTAACATCTGTTAATATGTTTGAATAAATTTATTTTAAATATCCAAGACTTTTGAGATTAGGAAGGTTTTTATGTTACTAGAATTTAGTAGTTATAATCCAGTGTTTTAAGATATAATAACACTAAAATACAAACAAATGTTCATCTTTTAAGATTTAGTAGCACTAAAGTAGTAACACCTACTTTATCTGCCATGATGGGTCCCACATTTAGCAGATAAACACCCACATCAAATGAATTAAAAAAATCTATATATATATATATACATATATCGTACGATCACCATTCACCGTGAAAATTTAGGTTCATTCCAATTAAATCCAAATTTGAGTTCTTATTAACCAACACAAAGACCCTCTTCTGAATGCATTTTCAAGTTGTCTTCCAATTCCAAAATGTTCAAGTACAGTATAGGCCGAGGCGGACTTAGGAAATGCAGGGGCCACTATGAAAAAAAAAAAAAAAACTCTTGGAGGAGGACCATTAGTAAAAAAGTTCCATAAATTTTTTATAATAAAGAGTGTTTCGAGAAGTTGCCCACCCCTTAACCCCCTTATGGGTCCCACCTCTTTGCTGGATAAAAAAAGAACAAAAACACGTTGAGATGTGTGCACCAGGTAAAATGACAATAAAAAGAACAAAACATGCAGAGATGACTCCCAGGCCATGATGGGTCCCACCTCTTTGACCGTACAATGTGACAGTCGGAAACTTATTTTTTTGGTAGAATGTGACAGTATGAATGATCATATCGTTTTTCTCTCTTAGTAGCTGCCAAGTACAGTCCCTATGGATATAGGGTGGGTTTGTTTATTAATTAGAGTGGGTGCATTTATAATGGCCCTTTGAGATGAATAGTTTAACTAATGCTTATGATGGGGCAACTATTCTGCTGGCCCCTGGTCCAACTTGTGAGTGTCAGTTTGCCACAAGTGCTTAGTTATTGTGATGGGGCAACTATTTTGTTGGCCCCTGGTCCAACTTATGAGTGTCGGTTTGCCACAAGTGCTTAGTTATTTTATTGGTTATATCAACTCATGTGCATGTGATGGATCCGGATCCCTTGGATCCCTTGTTTCGTCCAGACAGGAATTCGGGGCGCCACGCACGGGGCAAAGAAAAAGGGTGTCTTCCTCCGCCTCTTGTATGTCACCTTGTATCGTTCAAACAGGGAATTTTTATTTGGATGAAAAAGGGGATCCTCTTCCGCATGTGATAGGGAGGAAGGGTGGAGAGAGAGTGGAGAGTGCTTAATTAACCGGGTGCAAAGAGATAATTCCGTCTTTTAGCGAAAAAAGAAAAGAAAAAGAATGCTAGGTGAAAAAGTAATATGAACAGGGCTCAAGCACTTCATGATGACCACAAAAGATCTATGGGGGTGTTTGGAAATGAGATATTTTAAGATATTTTGCTATATTATCTAGACGACTTTACCGGAAAATGCACCATGTTTATACGTTGCATGAGAAAATGAACAATATTAGCTAATGCACAAATGTGGTCCGTTACGCATAATTTTGTTTTTTTTTTTTTTTTGAATTTTGGAACTAGTGACGCTAGCATCGTTCCATTTGTTGATAGACGACGCTAGCGTCGCTCTTCGTCAATACCATAAAACCCTAGTTTCCCTCATTCGCTCCCATCTTTTCCATTTTCTTATTCATTCTTCTCCTACCCTGCGTGTAACGCCCCAATTCTGGATACCGAGAAAATCGTCAGAGTACCGAAATTGGCGCGCTACTTCCCGGAAAATCCGAGAACTTCCATGATCGTAAGTCCGCAGTGAGGTCCGATTTAAAACTTTTGGAACAATATTATAACAACAGTTAATATTGCGGAAGCATAAAGAAATAAGCGAAAGCAATACAAAGATAGCAGAAGCATAAGGTATCATCAAAATCATATCATGTATAACGGGCTTATCCAGCCTAAAATGACAAGTGATAAAAACCAAAGTTTAATTATATATTTCCAACATTACCCAACTCACCACAAAAATCTCTCAAAATCCCAAACAAACAGACACTCAAGCCCCTGCCACTGGTGCCGGCTCTCCACCCTCCGGCTCGACCTCTTGGTCGGCCAGTCCCCATCCGTAGTCACCTACTACGGGCACCTCTACGAGTGCGTACGCATCGCCCTCGAACTCGGGGTCAACACCTAAGCACCAAGAGTGGATCAGATCTAAAGATTTGGCAAGTCACAATATGCTAATAATATAGAATGTATGCAACAAATGAGTAGAGACAGTAGTAAAGTTACGAGAATAGCAATGGTACAGATCCTAGGCAGTTGAGCAAGATAAACAAATAGAATCAAGATAAACATAATATAATAAACCTATAAAAAATGGCACACTCACACAAGCTGGATACCGCGGAATATTATGCCGCGGCCCTCCCATACTGAACACAGTCGCGGCGGGGAAAATCTCACGATGTTGGGGATTATCTAGCCCCACAAATAACATCATCCATCAACACACACTGAGACCGGACTCGGTATCACACCGTCCGTCTCCAACAATGCTCATCATGATAGCCACACAACACTCTTAATAGCTCCTACCAGTGATGATCAGTCCAACTGGCTGAGCTTAGATCAACTGAGTGAATGTCTATGCCGACTCAGGAAAAAATAAAGGTCTGTGTCTGTCTAGGCTTTGCCTTGCGTGAACAAGGTCTTAACAAAGTCCCTAAGAGGTCCAGGCATCCATGGATCTTAATTCAGGTCCAAGTCTAATCAACGGATCCATACCAAGGCCCACCAAATACATGGCCTGGTCTATAACAGTCCATATGAGTTACAAGTCCATGTTCAATAACATATTATCCATTTACATCCATAATGGGTCACAAGCCCATGCAATCTAACCTCTCTAGTCTAGGGTAATCTACATCCAAACTTTGGCCATAAAAGGGCCCGCCTAGCCACAAACACGGGTCAATATTCACCCAATCATATTACCGGGTCACCTTTAAGTAGTCCTAGGTTCGGGTCCTCCATTTTCCATTTAATTAATAGGTATAAGCAATAATAAGGACAAAAGAGTGACAGTAATAATATGAGGGAGATGAATCTCCAAGTATAAGGATGAATGAGAGATATCAACAGTCCAACCTAAGTAAATGATCCACTTCAGATTCAGGTCTATCTCAGGTAATTCGATCTATAAGTGAAACCACAGATGCTAAAGAATACTGTGTTTGGTGCTCAGAAGTTATGTGCATCACTTGGTAACGTATAAAGGTCGAATCATCTTAGATTACATAACCTGGACCTTAATTAGTGGACCCCACGAGTCAAGGTTGAGCCACACCATCGACTCGTGGTTGGGACAGCGACGGAAGTCTATTTGGATGGTCAATGGGCCCTACATATGATTGCAACAATAGAAATTAGAATCTGGGAAGTATCACTGTACACAGTGTGCTCAGCCGACTTCCTGGCCTGAGCGGTCAGATCGGCACACTGGGATCAGAGAAGTAAACACCCTGTAAGCAAAGCCTGATTGTCCAGAACTTCCTGTGAGTTCGGCTAACCCCCTGGCATCGGTAGTTAGCCGTGCACACTAAGAATTCTGGCTGAAGGGAATGTCCCAGGTTCTATTCTCCTTTGTTGGAATCCGGCCCTTTTGGAATCTATCTCGGAGTTCGGCAAAGCACTTAAGCTCAATTGAACACTCAACTCGGTCACCCAGCTCAGCTCGGCAAAGCCCCTAGCTCGGTTCGGTCACCCAGCTGAGTTCGGTAAAGCATCGAGCTCGTCCAGGCATTGAGGTCGGTCAAGCTCTTAGCTCTTTTAAGCGCTGAGCTAGGCTAAGCACGGGGCCCGGTCTGGCACGGAACCCGGTCTGGCACTAAGCTCGGTAAAACACTGAGCTCGGCCTAGACACTGAGTTCGGCTAGTGTTGAATCCAGCCATCGCTGAGCTCGGCCATCGCTGAGTTCAGTCAGTTCTGAGCTCGGCAATCGCTGGGCTCTGGGTTTGAGGAGAATTTCATGATCCTATATATGGATCACGTCTGAAATCAGGGATCTACCTGGGCCCCTCCATTAGATGTGGGGTCTTGATTTTCCAAAGGTGGTCCCACCTCGGTCCCGGTCTCGACGCAGCAAGACGGGTTTTCACAATTCCACCTCCGGGAATTTGGTACAGCGACCCCAATCCCCCTGGACTTCTCCTCAGACCATCACAGAAACATAATCAAAGAAGAAAAATCACTTCTATATCAACCATCCATCAACTGGACCATTGATCATCCAAATGAGGTGACCTCATCCATCAATGGCCAAAGAAAAACCAACAGACAGGCTCAATAAGGATCTAACATGTACATACAGCAATTGGAATTGTAATTGCAAATCAAAGAAGGAAAACATGCAATCTAGACAATCAGCATAGGGCACTTGCCTGATCAGTTGAAGGTAGAAGGAAAAGAGAGAAAACAACAGAGAACCAATTAGTAACCAGGGGTTTTAGCAGTAGGGCTCCTCCGTTGCAGATCAGTCTGGGGTTGGCCTTCTATTGGAAATTCTGGGGAGAGAAAGTGAGAGGGAGAGAAATAGGAATTGGAGGAAAGATGAGGGCTCATTGGAGAGAAGTGGGGAAGAAGTAGAGAGAAAAGAGATAGGAATTGAAAGAGAATATGAATAGTGATTGCTTGGGCAGGGAGGGTTTAGTTTAAATAGGTTGGGTTTTTGGGCTAGGGACAAAAATGCCCTTGGGATTAGAATAGGATTAGGGTTAGGGTAGAGGGTACTTAGGTCTTTAGGTGGGCTTGTAGAAGATTCTTTGGTGCAAACCCCCTATAGTAAGCACTAATTTCTAGCTAGGGCCTCTAACAAACTAACTAAGTCTAAAATTAACAAAAGACACCCTATTGACTCTACTAATTACAGACTAGACTAAACCTAGGAAAATACATAACTACCCTTATCTAAACCCCATAATTAGTATAATTAAAAATACTTAGGCTAATATATAGTATTCAAATTCAAATTGAGGGTCCACCAGGGGTGGGGCCTCACACTGCGTCGACGCCGCTGCCCCCTGTCTCGTGTGCTCTCTCTTCTCCCTTCTCTACCACCCTCATTCCGATATCACTCATAAACTCAAAATAGGTTTGATAAAATGTACCATTTGTAGGAAGTTCCATCAGTTTTTTTCGTTTGCTTTGCTGTTTGGTTGTGTATTTTTGGCTTAATGGCTTCAAAGCATTCATTTTGACGCAAATGGCCGGTGGCATTTTGATTTCCTTTCCAAAAATCCATTTCGAATTATGACACACTGATGTTCGTGGTTTGAATGGTTTCTGCTCGCTTTCTATCTCTGTGTCTACAGTGACGTGCTTCTTGTATTTCTTTGATTAATAAAGCATAAGTTTTGTATTGTATTAAGCATTGATGAGTTCATAATGTATTTCGATTTGTAAATGGTTGGTAGAAGCTATTGTATACTGTATTAAGAGGCTGAAATGAAAATTGTATGCCAAGTGTTTGTTATAATGCTTCATGGGCCATTTGATATTTTTGTGTAGAAGCGTATATGTAAAAATGTTTTGATGTATATTTACTATTGTTATTATACTCATGTTACAACTTCATAGTTTATAGTGTCACAATTCTGCACTTCTGGGATCACAGGTTAATTTCCTAGAGGTGTGACAACAACTCATTTGTTTTTCAAAGGTAAAACCCCTCTAATTACAGGGACAACAGCTTATGTTTTAGACAAGCAAAAGACTCAGCTGATGTTGGTGGATATGCATCCATTCTGCGTTTACAACCATTTTTCATACTAATGAGATATGTGTATGTAGTTTTCAACCAAGTTTTTAAACAAATGTGTAAAAGTTGCACTTGTATATTCAACTTACATATACCATGCATAAAGAAGATAGTAGCTCCAAACCCAATATGGATAGTCTATTTCTATATTTATTTTAGTTTATTAGTACATAAAGTGGGTTAAACTGGATTGCTTGAATTTACGTCACATGTGCTTATTACATGTTTCCAATTTGTGCAGATGGCTAAAGGACATAGAAACGATGATGGTGGAGAATTGTGTTATTTGCAAGACTCACATGTTTCAAAGGCCATAATGAATGGTGTTGAACCCGGCGCCTATCGATGCATAAACACGAACCCTGATAAGAAAATATGGGTTCTAACAGATAGGCAGAAGGAAATTGTCAGGGAAGTTGGTCTATCTCACCTTTCAGAGATAGACTACATGAGAATTGACCACTGTCTCATTACGGGGTTGGTTGAACGTTGGAGGCCAGAAACCAACACATTTCATTTGCCTACCGACGAGGCCACAGTCACGTTGGAAGATGTTGCATACATCTATGGACTTCCTATTGACGGTCCACCCGTAACGGGAAGGACATTTCCGCTTGGCAACATCTTAGAAGTGTGCATGGAGCTGCTTGGTATGGCTCCACGACCTGGCAAAGATTCCATTGGCATTACAATCAAGTTCAAGTGGTTAGAAGAAAATTTCAAGCCTTCCAAAAGAAGAATGAGATCTATATGACCAGGGCATATTCAATAAATACAATGAATAAAAAATCCAAGTTAGATACTCAGTCAGATATGAATTAAAAAGATAAGTCAAAAGACATAAATTGATATGAATTAGTCATTTGCATCTCGTGGTCAATACCTTCCTTGTTTTTCCAAGCGTTCAGCTGAACGAACTACTCTCCTCCTTATATATAAATAAATCCCATTTGTATCATCGCGTGAGAGTGACAGCATGCACCTTATATCATTATCATCTTCTATTGCCACCAATGAGAACACATGACCATTGTGATGAAGATAATCCAAGCTTATGTTATCAGGAGTTTCTTCCCAATTTGATGCTTCAAGAGCTATGTTTACCAAATTTTTGAATGTTATATCACTGTTAATGAACCTCATCTTCTGTTTTCCACCTCTGTAAAGCGGATGAATCATATCAAACTTGAAATCCCCATCAAAGTAGAATATTACTATTAAATCACCGCCCGACATCCTAATCATGAAAATGTATTTTTTTATCCAAAAAAACAAATACACATAAACCTAGGGTTAGTTAGAGATAGGAAACAAATAACCACATAAATAAATGAGGAATAAGATGCAACTGATGTGCATATATGCATGTGGATATTATCTATTGGAAAGAAGAAGGAATACACATAAACAATTTGGCATTAATCCCTCTCTTTAATATATATGGAGAAACAACTAGTTTGGAGAAGATAACCAACATCTTCAATAAAGGCAACAACCTCTGAAATGGACTTAAATGAGCAATAAAAGGTGGGTGTATGTATAAGAAAAGGTAGGTGGTGGAACTCATCAAATGGAGAGCGATGAGGGAAAACAGATGAGGGAAAGGGCAGTCTCGAGACAGGGTATATAAACGAAGTGCGACGCTAGCGTCACTCATGATTGTTATAGGCGACGCTTGCGTCACAAGTGAAAAAAAAAACGGGCGGGATGCATGATCTCGTTCAATGATAAATAATCTTCATCTTCTCGTGCAACGGACACCTATGGTGAATTTTCTGGTAAAATCCTCTATTATCTATTAGTTTAGGGCCTATTTGGATGCACAAGAAAATAATATTTTATAGAATATGGTATTTTATTTTTAAAAAAGAGAATCTTGTGCGTTTGGTAACCCAAGAAAAATTTAAAGAAAAGATTCTTTTCTTTAAAAAAACTTAATATTTTCTCCTACAGTTCCCCCCTGTAGAAAACATTCCACAAGATAACAATCTTTCAAAATGACAATTGAAAAGTGGTAGAGTAAAGTAAAGATTTTAATTCACCAAATCCATCATGATGTGCTTGTTTACATATATGGTAAAGTAAACTAAAAGTAAATGTCATGGCACGGTAAAGTTGGGGTAAAGTAAAGGTGGGATAAAATATTTGGTAAAGTAAAGTGGGAAGGAATATTAAAGTAGTTTCTTTTTATTTGACTTTACATTATCACATTTTATCATAGTTTTATATGATAAATAAAAGTGACTTATTTACAGGTGTAGCAAAGTAAAATAAAAATTGATGTCATATCATAGTAAAGGTGAGGTAAAGTAATGTGAGAAGAAGTATGTGGTAAAGCAAGGTGGGAGAAAGTGTTGTAAAGTAGTTATTTTTTGTATTGACTCAATTTTACTATACTTTACTTTTTTTTTTGATCGGTAACGGTAAAATATTTTAAAGACTTAAGAAAGGTACAATAAAGAAGATGGAAAGAAAAAAAAACTTGCCTAGGTATTAGAGCTAAATACCAACACGAAACAACAAATTATAAAGGAGCAAGCAAAGCTACCTCTCTTTCTACCCCCAACTTAGCCAAAGCATCCCCCATACCATTCCCTGACCGATGCATATGATAAAACTCAAAATTCAAAGATCATGATCAAGTCTTGATTTCATTGAAAAGAAATTGAAATTTCCATGGACCCTTCTCCGAACAAGACATCCAAGAAATCGCATTTAAGGAATCGTTTTTCACCACTATGCTATGAAAATTATTTGAGACACAGATCCTTAGAGCTTCCAAAATAGCTAACACTTCTGCTTCATTAGAATCTTTGATGCCTATATACTTTGAGAACATAAACAATACCTCTCCCTTGTAGTTCCTCAAGATACCACCTATACCTGTAGGTCCTGGTTTTCCTCTTGCCGCACTATCAACATTAAATTTAAGAACATTAGGAGAAGGGGGGAGACCAAGTGACTAAATATTTCTTCTTAACACATCCGCTTCCCAAACAAGCTTCCCAATTACTTAAGATATTATCCATTGTCAAGTGCTCTAACTCTTTTTTGATACTTGCCCATTTCTCTATTTTGAGGATAATCACAAAAACAATATCCTCCATGTCCTTTGACTTGCCATTGAAGATTCTACTGTTTCTTTTCTTCCAAATCGATCAAAGAATAGACAAAGGAATCAACCTCCATAGGATTAATCCCACCCCTTTAAAAGGACCCAACCTCTAAGCCTCCAACAATTAGCTCAAAGCCCTTGGCAAGTGCCATGAAATTCCACATTTTTTTTTGAAAAAAAGATTGTCAAATGCTAGAGGCAAACTCACAATGCAAGAACAAGTGGGTAATAGATTTTCTTCCTTACCACATAAGACACAAGTGTCTGAAATGGCTTTAGACATCATCCTTCTTTTTCTTAGATTGTCCACCGTTGAAATCTTTCCTACAACTGCCAACCAAAGGAAGACCTCAACCCTTGGTGGGGCCAAACCACACCACACTTAAGATAGATGAGAATGACTTCCCAAGACTATGGAAGAAACACCATAGAAAGATCCAACAGAGAAATTCCCCGAAGGACATGGCTTCCAAATGCAAATATCTTCCTCACCCCTGCAAATAAAGACGTTAGCAAGAATGCTTAACAATGACTCATACTCCGAAACCTCAAACTGGCACAACCCTCTCGTAAAAGACACAAACTATGACATTTTTGAACCAACCCAAAAATAACAATCTTTGACAGATGACTCTTTACTACATACAACTCTAAACAATATATGAAAAAGTGACCAAAACTTCCATATCCCAACCCAATCATCATACCAAAAACGAATATTCTTTCCCTCCCCAACTCTAAAGCCTATACACTTATTGAAGACTTCCCCCTAACATTGGACACCTTACCGAAACAAGAAATGGCTCTCCATGAACTTGACAGCCTATACTTAGGGACACATTTAGGGACCCACCCCCACTCATCCTCACCATACTTGGAAACAATAATCTTTTTCCAAAAAGTATCTTTTTCTACTCCAAACCTCCACCACCACTTAGCTAGTAAAGCCCAATTTTTAAGCTCCAACTCCCTAATGCCTAAACCTCCACAAGATTTAGGTTGGACTGATATCTTCAGTGACTTGGATGTCCAGTTTCAGCCGCTCAGCGACAGAGTTATGCTTGCCACCATGTCCGCATGGGAACCAGAGTTGCTTGGAGAGGTCAAGGACAGTCAACGCAGCGATCCCAAGCTTGTCAAAGTGATCGAGCAGATTGACCAGAGGCCCAAGTTCAGGCTGATTGGAGGAGTGCTCTACTATCAGGACAGATTGTGTGTACCAGACATTCAGGAGTTGAAGGACCAGATCTTAGCAGATGCACACCACAGCAGATATTCGATTCAACTGGGCAGCACTAAGATGTACAGGAACCTGAGGAGCTACTACTGGTGGAACAACATGAAGAAAGAGATTGCAGGCTATGTGGCCAGATGTCTGACATGTCAGCGGATCAAAGCAGAGCACCAGAAGCCACCATGGCTACTTCATCAGCTCGAGATATCTCAGTGGAAGTGGGAGCATATTACCATGGATTTTATTGCTGGACTTCCAGCTACCCGGAGACGCAGTGATGGCATTTGGGTGATCGTGGATAGATTGACCAAGTCAGCTCACTTCTTGCCAGTGTCGATGAGAGCAGGACTGGACGTCCTTGCTAAGCTATACGTGGACAAGATCATCTCTTTGCATGTAGTTCCAGCTTCGATTATTTCAGACAGAGATCCACGCTTCACATCTCACTTCTGGGAGAGCCTACAGCAGGCCTTGGGTACCAACTTGAGCTTCAGCACAGCCTACCATCCTCAGATAGACGGACAGAAGGAGCGCACCAACCAAACCTTGGAGGACATGTTGCGGGCTTGTGTCCTAGACTACAAGGAGAACTGGGAGGATTCTTTGCCACTCTGTGAGTTTGCCTACAACAACAGTTACCACTCGAGCATCAAGATGGCACCGTTCGAAGCGTTGTACGGCAGGACGTGCAAGACCACAGTCTGTTGGGAGGAAGTTGGTGTCAGGAGTTTCCATGGACCATCTATCGTCGTCGACACCAGTGAGAAGATTCACCAGATAGTGGAGAACCTAAAGATTAGCCGCAGTCGACAGAAAAGCTATGAAGACAACCGGTGTAGACCACTTGAGTTTCAGAAGGGAGACCGTGTATTCTTGAAGGTTTCCCCAGCTCGAGGCACCCTTAGATTCGGCGAGAAGGACAAGTTAGCACGGAGGTACGTCGGACCCTTTGAGATCAAGGCTAGGATCGGAGATGTCGCCTACAGACTTCAGTTGCCAGCAGAGCTATCAGGTGTGCACAACGTCTTCCACGTCTCGATGTTAAGGAAGTATGTGGAGGACCCTACCCACATTCTCCATCACCAGCCGCACGACATCCAGCCCGACACGTCCTACATCGCTAAGCCAGCCGCCGTCATCGACACCAAGGAGAAGGTGCTTCGGGACCGAACCATTCAGTTTGTGAAGGTTCATTGGGAGCATCACACCCCTGCTGATGCTATTTGGGAGCTACGAGACCAGGTGGCGAGAGATTATCCACATCTTCTATCACAGGTATGTTCTTACTTGTTTTTATATTTGGGGACCAAATGTCTATAACGAGGGAGGAATGTGAGGCCCCACCCCTGGTGGGCCCTCAACTTGAATTTGAATATTATATATTAGCCTAAGTATTTTAATTATACTAATTATGGGGTTTAGATAACGGTAGTTATGTATTTTCCTAGGTTTGGTCTAGTTGTATAATTAGTAGAGTCAATAGGGTGTCTTTTGTTAATTTTAGAGTTAGTTAGTTTGTTAGAAGCCCTGGCTAGAAATTTGTGTTTATTATAGGGGGTTTGCACTAAAGAATCTTCTAGAAGCCACCTAAAGACTTAAGTATCCTCTACCCTAACCCTAATCCTGTTCTAACCCCAAGGGCATTTTTGTCCCTAACCCAAAAATCCAACCTATTTAAACTAAAGCCTCCATGCCCAAGCAACCACTGTTCATCTCCTCTCTCTCAATTCCCATCTCTTTTCTCTCTTCTTCTTCCCCACTTCTCTCCAACGAACCCTCATCTTCCCTCCAATTCCTATCTCTCTTCCTCTCTCTTTCTCTCCCTAGAATTCCCAATAGTAGGCCAACCCCAGCTAAAACTCCAAGACCGATTTGCAACGGAGGAGCCCTACTGCAGAAACCCTCTTGGTTCTCTGTTGTTTTCTCTCTTTTTCCTTCTACCTTCAATCGATCAGACAAGTGCCCTATGCTGATAGTCTAGATTGCATGTTTTCCTTCTTTGATTTGCAATTACAATTCCAATTGCAGTATATATATGTTTAGATCGATCTTTGACCTTGTCTGATTGGTTTTCTTTGGCCATTGATGGATGGGATTACCTCATTTGGATGATCAATGGCCGGTTGATGATGGATGGATGATATGGGAATGATTTTGTTCTTCGATTATGCTTCTGTGATGGTCTGAGGAAAAACCCAGGAGAATTGGGTCACTATAATAAGTTCCCGGAGATGGAATTGTGAAAACCCATCTTGCTGCGTCGAGATCGGGACCGAGGTGGGACCACCTTTGGTAAATCAGGACCCTACATCTGTTTGAGGGGCCCTGAGCGACCATGGGGGCGGGACCTGATCTGGATTTTTGATCAGAGGTGGGCCACCATCCCTGTGCATAATGAAGATGAGAAGTTGTGTTCTGTCACAGAACTGAGTTCTGTAACAGAACACAACACTGATGGGGGAGCATGGACAGAGCTCAGTGATGGCCGAGCTCAGCACTGATCGAGTCCAGCGATGGCCGAGCTCAGCACTGGCAGAGCCCAGCGGTTGCCGAGCTCAGCATTGGCGGAGCTCAGCGATTGCCGAGCTCAGTACTGGCCGAACTCAGCGATGGCCGGATTCAACTCTAACCGAACTCAGTGTTCTGCTGAGCACAATGCTCAGGTTGAGATCCGCGTTTTAGCCGAGCTCAGCGTCTAGGCCGAGCTCATCGTCTAGGCCGAGCTCAGTGTTATGGCCGAGCTCAGAGCCAGACCAGGTTCCGCGCCAGACTAGGCTCCGTGCTTAGCCGAGCTCAGCGCTCAACCGAGCTTAGAGCTTGACCGACCTCAATGACCGACCGAGCTCAATGCTTTACCGAACTCAGCTGGGTAACCGAACTGAGCTAGGCACTTTGCCGAGCCGAGCTGGGTGACCGAGCTGAGTGTTCAATTGAGCTCTAATGCTTAGCCGAACTCCGAGATGGATTCCGAAAAGGCCGGATTCCAACAAAGGAGACTAGAACCTGAGACATTCCCTTCAGCCAGAATTCTTAGTGAGCACGGTCAACTACCCAGGCCAGGGGGTTAGCCGAACTCACAGGAAGTTCTGGGCAATCAGGCTTTGCCTGCAGGGTGTTTGCTTCTCTGATCCCAGTGTGCCGAGCTGACCGCCTAGGCCAGGAGGTCGGCTGAGCAGACTGTGTACAGTGACACTTCCCAGATTTTAATTTCTATTGTTGCAATCATATGTAGGACCCATCGACCATCCAAATAGACTTCTATCAGTGTGCCAACCACGAGTCGATGGTGTGGCTGAACCTTGACTCGTGGGGTCTACTAATTAAGGTCCAGATTATTTAATCCAAGATGATTCGACCTTTATACGTTACCAAGTGATGCACATAACTTCTGAGCACCAAACACAGTAATCTTTAGCATCTGTGGTTTCACTTAAAGATCGAATTACCTGAGATAGACCTGAATTTAAAGTGGATCATTTACTTAAGTTGGACTGTTGATATCTCCCATTGATCCTTGTACTTGGAGAGTCATCTCCCTCATATTATTAGTGTCACTCTATTGTCCTTAATATTGCTTATACCTGTTAATTAAATGGAAAATGGAGGACTACTTAGAGGTGACCCGGTAATATGATTGGGTGAACATCGACCCGTGTCTGTGGCTAGGCAGGCCCTTTTATGGCCTAAGTTTGGATGTGAATTACCCTAGACTGGAGAGGTTAGATTGTATGGGCTTGTGACCCATTATGGATGTAAATGGATCATATGTTATTGAACATGGACTTGTATCTCATATGGACTATTATAGGCTAGGCCATGTTTTGGTGGGCCTTGGTATGGATCCATTGACTGGACTTGGACCTGGATTATGATCCATGGATGCTTGGACCTCTTAGGGACTTTGTTAGGACGTTGTTCACGCAAGGGAAAGCCTAGACAGACACAGACCTTTATTGTTTCCTGAGTCGGCATAAACATTCACTCAGCTGATCTAAGCTCAGCCAGTTGGACTGATCATCACCGGTAGGAGCTATTGAGAGCGTTGTGTGGCTATCATGATGAGCATTGTTGGAGACAGACGGTGCGATACCGAGTCCGGTCTCAGTGTGTGTTGATGGATGATGTTATTTGCGGAGCTAGATAATCCTCAGCACTGTGAGATTTTCCCCGCCGCGACTGTGTTTAGTATGGGAGGGCTGTGGCATAATATCGCGCGGTATCCAGCTTGTGTGAGTGTGCCATTTTGTGTAGGTTTATTATATTATATTTATCTTGATTCTATTTGTTTATCTTGCTCAACTGCCTAGGATTTGTACCATTGCTATTCTCGTAACTTTACTACTGTCTCTACTCATTTGATGCATACATTCTATGTTATTAGCATACTGTGACTTGCCAGATCTTTAGATCTGATCCACTCTTGGTGCTTAGGTGTTGACCCCGAGTTCGAGGGCGATGCGTACGCACTCGTTGAGGTGCCCGTAGTAGGTGACTACGGATGGGGACCGGCGGACCAAGAGGTCGAGCCGGAGGGTGGAGAGCCGGCACCAGTTGCAGGGGTTTGAGTGTCTATTGTTTGGGATTTTGAGAGATTTTTGTAGTGAGCTGGGTAATGTTGGAAATATGTAATTAAACTTTGGTTTTCATCACTTCACACTTTAGACTGGACTTCAGCCCATTCACATTTGATATACATATATGATGATACCTTATGCTTCCGCTAACTCTGTATTGCTTCCGCTTATTTTACGCTTCCGCAATGTTAACTGTTGTTATAATATTGTTCAAAATGTTTTAAATTGGACCTCACTGCGGAACTACGATCTTGGAAGTCCTCGGATTTTTTGGGAAGTAGCGCACCAATTTCGGTACTTTGACGGTTTTCTCGGCATCCGGGATTGGGGCGTTACAGCTTCCTTGAATCAATAAGCTCGTTTGCAATATGGATACCATCAAGAATTTGCCTTTCTTTAACAAAATTCCTGCATAGGACTTATTATTAGAGAAGAACCACTTTCAATCTATTAGCTAGAACCTTTGCCAAAAGCTTATAGACACAACCCACCAAACTAATGGACCTAAAGTCCTTCAAATCACTTGGATTCGGAGCTTTTGGGATTAACGTTAAGAAAGTGGCATTAATCTCTTTGTGAAGACGACATCTTCTATGAAATTCTGAAAGCATGTTATAAAAATCCTTACGAAGAAAACTCCAACTAGCCTTGATGAAAGCAAAATTAAAACCATCCGGGCCAGGTTTTTTTTTTCTCCTGCACAGTCATTCAAAGCTTTTGTAATTTCTTCTTCTTCAAATTCCCTTTCCAACCACTGCTTCATGTCCAAAGATAAAGAAGGAAAATGGAGACTTTCCAAAGTGGGCCTATGAAAATGTTCGTCAGAGTAAAGAGATTCAAAAAACTCAACAATCCCTTGTTTCACTTCCTCCGGGCTATGGACGTCCCTTTCTCCTCTCCTAATCTTGCCAATGTAGTTGATTCTTTTACGAGCATTTGCCATTCTGTGAAAGAATTTTGTATTTATGTCACCCTCCTTAAGCCACAAAACTCTAGATTTTTGCCTCCAGTTAATTTCCTCTATACGATTAACCTCCCATAACTTTCTAACAGCTTCTCCTCTTGCCCTTTTCTCGATGTCAATCAAAGGATGAATTTCTTCTATTTTGTCCCAAGCCTCCAACTCTTCAGTAATAACATTTCTATTGGAATCTAATTTACCAAAAACCTCTCTATTCCACTCATTTATCATGATTTATGTGATAAAAAAAAGTAACTTAAAGTAAAAACATGGCAGTTGAACTTTATTTTACCATACTACTTTTTTTATTCAGATCTGGTAAATTACTTATAAATTAAAATATTTAATAAAAAAATATTGTATAATGTAATTTACTTTAATCATAGCACATTTCAAATATTTCAATTTCAAATCTGTAAAATTCTTCAAAAGTCACCAAACAACAAAAATATTGTAATATTACATTATTCTATTCTATACTATCTTATTCTTGTAATATTAAATCTGTAAATATTTTATTTTGTAAACATCTAAACGGGCCCTATGTTCTTCCGTGATATCAAGAAATAACTTCACATTTCATAATACTATGGAATAATCTAAAATACACGTGTGATGATATTAAATAATTTTTTGATATTATAAATTGTCATTTTTCAAGAAATGGGCCCTAACTGTTTAAAATTTCAACTATACTTATTTGGATGAGTTTGTCACGATAGGTAAAGTATTGTTATTGCCACATATATATATATCCATTTCACTTTAACCGTTGTTTTGAATAAAAGTAGATTCTATTTCAAAAATTTAACTTCACATCAAGCATCCTAACATAGTGAAGTAAAGTACTCTACCTTAAATTTAACCCACTTTAATTTTACTTTATTTCACTCCTCATCTATCCAAAGAGTCCCTTACTCTTTTTTTTTTATTTATACAGTAAGAGAATAGTTTGAAAACAAACACCCCACAGAGAGTAAAACAAAACAACTACTAGGACCAAAATAAAAAGAAACTCCCAACCTACGCAAAACAAACCTATACATATGTACTCTAACCGGACCCCATTGGAGAGGCGACTGTGCCTGAGAGCAATTGAGACCCATAGTGAGCACTAGTTTCCCTTTTTGATTTTGACTATAAAAGCTACTTTATTTACTCGGCCCTTTTCCGAGTGGTGGCACTGAGTCAAGGGAAGGATCGCGGAAGGTCAGGAGCAGTTTCCACCATACTCGGGCCAAAGGCAGGGGAGGAATTAAGGCCTTTGTTATATAACTAGAGAGGTGTCAGGGCCTTCCTACAATCAATCTCTTGTTACTTCTTAGGCCTCAGCTCTTTTATCATTTCAGCAGAAAAGTCATGGTACTCTCTCTCTCTCTCTAATATTGGTATAATGCTTGGGCCGAAGTCTCCAGCTTGTCTAAAAATTTCTATTGAGTCCCAAATATTGCTAAGAAATGGCCAAAGGCCAAAGGGGTGAAGAGAAGGGTCTACCGGTCTACAGTGGAAAATATGTGAAGGGGTTTTGGAATTTCAAGACTTCTTTTATAAACTCTTATTATTTGGCTAATGGGTTAACTCTTTTTATTTGGCTATTTGTGGCAGTAGGATACTTTCAAGTGGGGTTAACCTGTTTATGTTTAACCACTCAAATTAAAGGTTCTAACCATCTTTCTTTCTTCTCTTTGTATTTCAACGGGAGAAACGCGACAATGCCCCGCTTCAAGGTGTGAGCCAGAACAATCGGCAGCCCAGTGATGTCAGAGAAATCGGCATTGACGGCAATGTTACCATGGTTTCCAAGGCCAGTTCGACAAAACACATCCAGGCTAGTCTCTAACTTCTTGGTCCTGCTACCTTCAAGGCTAATCTCCTGTAGCCATGGTTGGTGGTACACTTCCTCAAGTTTGTTAAAAGAGAGGAACCTTTGTCCAAGAGATTCTTACGTTCCTAAGAACCATGTTAACCTCTTAAAGAAATTTTGAGGAGAGGATTCATTGCCTTTTATGTTTAGAAAACACCTAAGAGAAGTCACTCTTAATTTAACTTAGGTGCTTCAATTCTTTGCGTCGTAGATTTACAAAATTCGATTGGGGAGGTGGAGATTAAGGAATCAAATGAAAGAGAAATTTTTTTTATGGGTTTTGAAGATTTGGAAAATTCTCTCGCTTTTTTTTCTCTTCACACAAACTTGAGTTTTCCTTAGAAGCAAGGAAAATCAGAGAGGATTTCTCCTTTTTGATGACATTACCCAAACATGGAAGTTTCTCTTTCTGCTTGTTAGGGGCTTTTGGATAATAGGGTTCCAATTTTCCCATATAGCAAAATTCTATTTGCACCTATATTTTCAAAAATACACAAAATATCCTATTTTTCTCTCCTCTCCTTTCCATCTCCTTCCCTGAACACACCCTGTCCCTCTCCCCCATTCTCTTTTCCTCCCTCTTCCTTTCTCCCCCTTGCCCGCCGCCGGCCCCTACCCAAATCCCTCCGTCCTCTGCTTCTCCCTCTCCCACTCTCTGCATCTCGCCCGCTGTCGTTGTAGGTGGCATCTCCTCTCCTCTCCCTCTCCGTACTTAATAAACAGCGAATCACCAGAACAATGCTTATTCTGATAATGATTGATGAACTTGCTCCACCCGTGCATAGAAAATGGTACACAGACTTTCAGAGCCGTGCGCAGAAGAGGTGCACGACTGGAGAATACAGTACATATATTATGTGCAAACACCGTGCACATGCGATATGCACAAAATATATATTGAATTTATGGGTATTTTCGTCATGTGCAAGTTTTTTTTGTTAAATGGTGGGAGTACTAAAAAAATCGGTGGTGTGTTTGGAATCACCCAATTTTCCCACATGTGAATACACTCCCCTAACAATTAATATGCTCATGAAATTTCGGCTATTTCCATGAACGATTGGTGCATTCCGGCGGATTTGCAATCGTTTCTGTTGCAAGCCATAAGCAGAATATCTTGTAACACCTCTGCTCAGACTCCATTGGCTGGTATCCTCCTTCGGGTAGTCCTTTCTCTTTCAAATCAGCTTAGAATCCGGTCAGCTCAGACTCTATGTCTGAAGCAGCCGCCATCTGCCGAAATGGAGGATTTTTGCTTGGAAACTTTTTGATAAGTAACTCCATCTTCTGAAATGGAGGGTTTTTGGTTGGAAACTTTTTGATAAGAAACTCCCTCCTGCAACTTAACTTGGGCCGAATCGATTGGAGTCTCTTGCCTCCTGCAATGTTCTATATGTCTCTCAACGATGGTAAATCTTTCAGTCACCTTTTATTCTCCTGCAAGTTCCCATCAGGCCTTTGGTGTTGGATTCTTTCCGCTGCAGGCAGGGTGTCCTCAGCCGGCAATTTTCTCTGCGTCTTCGATCCGGCGTTCCTTATCTACTAACTGTTGTAAGAAATGCTGGATCTCATTTTCATCATCATCATTCAATACCATGTTTACTATCTGGCGAACCAGAAACCACTACATATATAACAATTCATCCAAACCCTTCTCTGCCCATTCTTTTAGAAGAGGATTTTAGCAAGGTTCGTAATGGAGTCAAACATAGCTCCAGTGGAGATCCCTTTCACACTCTTTTACTCTTCATAAGCTTATGACCTCTCATGTATTTTTCTTGATTTGAGCTAATGTTTGCTCTCTCTCTCCGGTTTTCTGCTCCATTTTTGGAGTGTGTATTATTTTGGGATGCCTATTGCGGCCTCCTTATTCTACCAGAAATTCTAAAAAAACACCGTACTTTAGAAATGCCGTTTTTTGGGCCCCTCTTTTTTTTTTTTTTTTTTTTTTTGTCAAAGGGGCTACATTGTGTCAATCAAGTGTTTTCACATGCATTACCCTCAATAAATAGTCACAAGTCTAAGTTTGATATTTTTTCAAATTTTTCTGGTATTGAAATCATAATAAATTAATGCATCTAAACTATTAAATTTTAGGGTCAAATGATCTTATGAGCTTAAGATTTTGCATATAGGTAGGCCACATTTGGATTTTTTCATCTAATGGGCTTCCATAATTAGCATACATCCTGATAGGCCAAACTAGGATGACTGTGTTTTTTTTTTTGTAATGTCTGGCCGCTGTGTAACGCCCCCTACTATAATACTATTTGCAGTTTGACTAAAAACAAAAGAGTGGGGTTTATCTTGTTGAAGACCACTCAAGTTAGAAAATATTAACTGTTTTTCTCTCTTTATTTATTTTGGCAGAACAAGCTAGCGAAGCTACCCGTCGGCACCAACACTCCCAGGGGCGTGAACAATCCGCTAGCAGGACATACTGTGGAGCCTAATATCGGTCCCATTAACAACTTCTTTAACAATGGGAACAAGGCCGATAAGCAAATGCAAGGTCTGAACAATTGCCACATCAGTTTAGGATGAAAGAAGATGTTAGTATTGGATCGGATGAGAAGGGGGTGTCCCATTCTATACCGGGTCCTTCTTGTTATGTTATGTACTCGCTTTGTCTAATGTTAGTATTGGATCGGATGAGAAGGGGGTGTCCCATTCTATACCGGGTCCTTTTTGTTATGTTATGTACTCGCTTTGTCTAATGTTTGCCTCAAGTGTCTGTGTGACTTGAAGCAAATAAATAAATTTGGTGGTTTTGCTTACTTGCAAAAATTGATCCTTCAAATATATTTCAAAAACTTGCTAGCAAAAATTGATCCTTAAAATATATTTCAAAAACTTGCTGTGTACATCTTCAGGGTCTTTTTCCCTCTACACGTAATTAGAAATAAGATATACATATGCAAATGCTATACATGTAAAATACATTTTCATGTATTGTCAAAATAACATACTTCTTATACATAGTGGCACATAACAAGGTAGTAATGCATTGATATTTCGAATAAATCTTGTATTGGACGTTAATAGACTACAAAATAGTTAGATTGGCTGGTAAATACCTTGACTCCTCTAAATCTATTGTATTCATATTGGAGTTGGATGTCTTTATTAAAATGAATTCTAATTTATCAATTTGTTACATTATGATTCAATTTTTCATCTTCCAATTCACTATCAATTGTTATACGATTATTCGGTGAGAAAATTTTTAAAACAGGGCTTAAGTTTTTTGCAGATTTCTAAACAGGGCAAAATTAGAATGTGATGTCAAAAAAAGGTCTTAAATTTTCCAAAAGCATTTCAATCGAGGACATCCGGCGATTTTAATGATTTTCTGGCCGTTTCTTCCCTTATTTTTTCCAAAAACCCCAAAAGGACCTTGGCTTCATCCTCTCCAACGACAGGATGCGCCAGCCACCCACCCACACCGCCACCGTCGATGCCCTCGACCCTTCTGGCTTAAGCTCCTTTCCAACTACACCTCATGGTGCTTGTACCATCGCAGATCGGCCCCCTCCAGGCGCTGGAAACCCTCTACCTCCATCAAAACCTCTTCAACGGCTCATTACCATCGCAGATCGGTGATCTCTCCAATCTTCAATCTCTTACTCACCTGTAAGTAGCTGCAGCCAGCGAGGATTCCTGCAGAAATCAGTCGATTGCGAAAGCTAAAACATCTCTGGATGGCGATCAAGTCGACGGCTAAACCTGTTTGACATTTTCGGAAGTCGCAGTAAAATAAAAAAAGTTAACTAGAAACCATGAAAAGAGTGGAGAAACCCACCAAGTTTACCCAGAAGCATTATTACTCTTTCACTTTCAGTAAAAATGAAAAAATGATGCTACAAGATGAGTGCGGATTGCTTACCATTCTAATTTTTTATTTTTAGTTTAGTGTTTTGCTTACAATTTTGAGTGAGGATTGCTGTAGTTTGATTTACCAAACAACAATCTCACCGGGTTTGCCACCTTCTTCCCTCCCTCTCTCTCTACTTGTAAATGTTGCCAATGGATCAACAATTTCTATCTTGTAGGTATCTACCTCTGCCAGAGGGAGCTCTCTGTTTGATGGCTTCCGCTGCATTCTGTGCTGAATACCTGCAGTTTTCATTTCACTCCACCACTCATAAAGGACTGGAGGGCTACTACCACCTCCTGCTTGTCATCCTCATCGGCCTTTGTGTACTCTCCACTATTTCCAGAGCCCTTTTTCCAACCAGTTTAGCCGTCCACTTGATCAGTTACTGGTCCATTTTTATATAATTGCCTAGTCATTCCTTTACATTGGTATTTTATTAATCAATTGTCGTTAAATTCATTTTGAAACATTATGTATTTCTTATTTATTGCTTGTACTTGTCAATTCGTCGTATTTGAGGTACTACCCTTGTGTCACAGGCGCAGATACAACTCCCGGCTTTGAAGAGGTCCAGGAGGGAGAGGAGGAGGCCCAAGAGTTTCCTCCATTATTAGAGGAGTGGCCGGGCAACGGGCCAATGTAGAAATTCTTTCCTCGGAGAGCGCACTTTATATTTTGAGAGTTATACAGATAGAGTGCGACTAAACTTTTCTTTATATTTTGTTATACTTTTGGTATTGTTATATAGGGTACCTTTGTGGGCCCTCTTTTGTATAAACAATGTATGATTCTTTTGTATTAAACTTGAATGATGTAAATGGACTGGAAAGGGAAATGATATTCATTTTGTGAATGAGACTGCAGCTTCCGCTACATTTAAAATGTTTATTGATTGATTTTAGTGAGCTAGACTCACGAGTGGAATAGTTGTTTTCTCTTTCGTGTGTTGTATTTGACTCGCCATAGGTACAATCACACGGGAGTACGTGTGTCTCACCTCGGGGATTGCCTTAGGCCAGGGTGATTCGGGACCGGGATGTGACATGTGAAAAAATGAATGATTATTCTGCTTTGAAATGATTGGTCTATATTTCGGCCATGACTCCGAATAAAAGTTTGCTTTGCGCGCACACTAAGCAACATCTTCATGGTCAGTGCATGTATTTTTCTGACCATGAAATCTATTTTCCACTCAAAAAGGATAAGATCGTTTTCCATGGATGTTACTCAAACGTGCCCTTATGTAATGTTAGATTCATGCCACTACTTAAAATATTTTGATTTTTGTACATACAAATCATTTCAAAATTTGGTGCCATACTAAAAGTTTTGATCTGGTAAATTTTGTTCCACTGGCAAGATTCTACCTAAACTAAATAAATCTCTTATCGCAAACCACAATATTTTTTAAGCTTTTAGGACATACTTCATTAATTAATTTGACAACTTCAACTTTACACTAAATCACCTAATTTTTGCTGGATCACAGATAGTGACTTTAGGCTTGTACCTAGAGTTTACTCAGATCACAGAAATCTAACCATCTTTTATTTTATAGTTATCATCATCATCTTCTTGTTTTTTTTTCTTTTCCATTTCTTTCATAGATGATGCCTGCGCAAGGATATCCTGCTTACGGCCGCCCTCAAATGCAACCTCCAGTGTGGCCTTACCAGCATGCTAATGGTTATTATTACCAGAAAGGTGGGGGCACGTACAATCCACAAATCCAGGGGGTTGACGAAATAAGTAACGGTGGAGATTTTACTATGGGACCCAAGATGGGTGATAATAATAAATTTATTATGGACTGAAAGTAGTATGTCCATGCTACTATCAGTTTTAAGTACAGACTATAAAAGTCATTGTTAGCCATGTTCGTTTTGTCTTGTCGTCGTGCCGTTTACTGTGTCTCGTGTTTATGTTATGTATAAGCTGAGGGTTGTCAAGATAATTCAAGTGTCAAGAAGCAAATATGAGTCTGTGTTGACTGTTGATAAACAAAATTATTAGTTGTATGATTTTTTTTTTTTTTTTTTTTTTTTGTGACTGCTGATCGGGAACTTGACTTAAGAGAGCACACACAAGTGAGAAGCGGAAGTCCACAAAGTGAAAAGAGTGGCATATCCGGTGATCAATCTCTCGCCGACATGCGGGGTTGCCAACCAACTTGAGCAACTCGTCTCAGTAAAAAGTTGTTAGTTGTTGTGTTATATACTATGCAGCACATTACCTAAGATTTAGAAAATATAACCTTGTCCTAGCATGGGGACAGTATTGAACTCGGCTTAACACGTTTTTAATTAGTATGGTTACAAAATGCCCCATTCTGGGTGCCTTTGAACATCTCAGAACACTGCTTACAATACAGTGATTAGGCTTTGATGTGATTATCTTAATGATGTTTAACCTACAAGAATCTCATGTTAAGAATTCATACTGATCCAAGCCATCAAATTAGGATATCAATTGCAAATCCACTGCTAGTCAAGAGCTAATTAAGGCAAGGCCCATGTCATGGGAAAGATTAGGGTTCAAATTTTTTATGGGTAGTTTGGAAAATAGAAGGATTGCCAGCAAGTGGCGGAAAAGAAATTTGTTATCCATGACAAGCACTAATGTACCCATCTAGGGATATCAAATGGGCCGTGCCGTGCCGCCAACGGGCCGTGGCACTGCACGGCCCGGTCAACGGCACGGCCCACAGGGCACGGCCCATGACGTGGGCCGTGCTGGGCTGAGGCTCGTTGACGGTTGGCCCGTTTGCCCCGGCCCGCCAGCCCACCCAGCCTATGCAAACTCAATGTAAATTGTGGCTAGAGCACTCACCAATCTTACCCAATTCCTGCTGTTGGAGGGGCCACTTGGTCCATAGACAACTTGTCCAGTGGTAACATACCAAACAATAGGAGCAAGGTTCCCCACAAACACCCATCAATCCCTTCAGAGTTCAGACTCTGCTTATATTCACAAACGCCCATTTCATGGTATATACTAATAGGTGTTGATGAAGAGCATGTCTATGACTGCCAGAGGCTATCCATAGTTTCTTCAAGTTTTGATTTTTATAGTGGGACAATATACTACTGTGATCCAGAGGATCAAGTGGTGGGCCACAACGTCAGTAGAGAATAGCTAATAAGATCTTCCTGTGGGGCCATTGTGTGTTGTTTATAAGGACTTAAACCAAATAATTAATCTCATTTCTCAAAAATTGATTAATGAACGGAATGAAATTTGGGCCATAATCTTTTCATTGGGTGTTCAATGTTCATGGGCTGATTAGGCTAGGACAAAGCTAGTACAGGACCAGAACATTTAGTTATTGGGCCAATTACATTTGACATGGTTCATTACATTGGCCTGAAATTTACGCCCGGACAGTCCATCTGCAAGATATATGTCCCCCTTAATCCTAAATATGTTGGGGGTGGCCCAAGCTTATTACCTGGGTTTTAAGCAACATAAATCTAGGCCCAAAGCATTCAATTATTGGGCAAGAAAAAAAAAAGAAAAAGAAAAGAAATATGGAGGCACGCCTGGCCCGCAAGCCCGGCCCGCTCCAGCCCCCCCATTGCGGGCCGTGCCGTACCGGCCTGCTAGATGGGGCGGGCCGTGCTTGGAGCGGCTGGCACGGCCCGTTTGACATGCCTATGCCCATCTCAACCAAGAAACAAGTAATCAAATTAAAAGGGTCATCATGAAAAATCCCTCAAAAAACATATTTATTCAAATGGTGCCTTCCTCAAGACACAAGCAGTTAAGCTGGAGGGTTTCCATGCTTCACACATAAAAGAAAAAACTTCTTAAAGCAAAATCACCTGGAACAAAGGTTTGGTTTATTGTGACCTCTCTCTGAAACCTTCTTTAATTAGCTCTTATTAATTAGACTAGAGTTTCCAAATGGCCCATGAGTTGGTGTCCATACCCCATACACATCTTTTACATGTTGGGAGATCATTGGGTGTCACCTAACCAACCTGTGCAAGTTCTTGGAAATACTTGTTCAGTTAGCTAGAAAGATTCTTCCTAAATCATCATCATCAATGTCTTACCAATGCTACATAGCCCAATAATCCTTGAATCCCAATAATCCTTGAATAGACTGCACTTCTTCTAGTACTACTTTCATCCATTTCCACTTCTATCTTTTCCTTTCTTGAGTGGCAATCAACCTACATAAAAATGTTTTTCCTAAATATTGGACACCAATATAGATCTCATGCGATAAGGCATGCACACTACAATAACTCCACAACTTTCAAATTCTATATGGTTAATTTGGAAGGTTGATTCAGCTAGATCACAATAAATAACTTTAAGCTTTGTGCCTAGAGTTCGTTCAAATTTCAGAAATCCAAATATCTTTTATTTGTGTCCATCTCCCTGATAGATGATGCTGCAAGAAGCAAGTCCTCCTTTTGGGGGCCATCAAGTGCATTGGATGGGAATGTACAAGCTACCATCAGTGTGTTAAGTGCTATCTTAGTCCACAATAAAAGTCATTGTTGAGCATGTTTGTTGTGTCATCGTCGCCCTATTTATTTACTTAGTCCATGTTTAATGTTCAAGTTATGTATAAGCCAAGTGTTGTCCAGTAAATATAAGCTTAAAGAAGCAATATCGGCATGTGTTGATAACTTTTGATTTTAGGAATTTAGGCTCTTGTTATGCAGATTGGGTTTCTTTTATTTTTTTGGGTCTGTTTGTTTGCATGGATTCATTGAAGTCAAATACATGTGAATTATATTATTGGTCAAATGAGCTCTATGGAAGGATTATTAAAGAGGAGATGGGTGAATGATAGGAGTCGATGAGTGAAAGACATAAGCTACCAATGTATATCAAACACTCATTTTCCTAGGGTTTGAATTCCTAGAGTGGTGGTTAGGTATTCATTTCCCACCTACCATGATTCATTTTCCATTAAAGGAGAGATAATTTGATGGTCATTTTTTGAAATCCAAATTTATTTCTTTGATTGAAGCATTTTTAGAAATAAAAGTTTTAAGATTCCCGTGTATTCAATTACATGAAACAAACAAGCCCTAGGGATCACCTTAGATCCGGAGAAATAATCTCATCCCAGGATGGAGGCAATACGGACCATGTTTAAACACCTTTACTTAACCAGTTGTAGACGCCTCATTTTCGCCTCCTTTGAGTATCTAAGCACATTGCTTGTGATAGATACGTTGATTAAGCTTTGATGTGTTCGTTTTAATGCTTTTTTATCTAACAGAATCTCATATGAAAGTTCATGCTGATCTGATCAGACATCAAAATGGGGATAACCCAACCATAAAAATTCTAATGAACCCATGTGATCAAAGAAAGAAATATCAAATTACAATGGTCTCCATGAAAGGTGTCTCAAAAGCATTTATTCAATTTGTGAAACACTTAAATCAGTGTCATACTCTAAAGCACTGGTTTGATTGCCATTTTGTGATGATCATATCACAAATCTCTCTGGCCTTCAGTCTCTCTTTTGATTGTTCAAATGACTTGAACATATAGGCATATATGGTTACAATTGTGAGAACCTTCGGAATATTCTCTATTCCATGCATACATCTACCACACATTGAAAACGGATCGGACATTCGGACTGTAGGCCATTGCATTGGAGTTTTTATTTCTATTTACTTATTTCTGGCTAATTTGCAAATTATATCTGTAGGTGCAGAAAATAATGACCCACAATAAGGAGGGAGCCTTATAGGACTTATCCGATGACGATGATGACTGGGTGCCGTCCGAAAGCCTAAAAGAGAATAGCAAACGATCAAAGGACCCTGGCCTGGGCGGCGCAAGGCTCTCCGATGCCAAAGTCAGTGTGGGAACTGGAACAATAGAAGGAGAGGAAGAAGAGAGGCAGAGTAACGGCTCTGTGTATGAAAATGTGCGTACCTTAGATGGTGGTTTGAGCCTCTATTTATAGAGTTTGGAACGTATCTTTGGGAGATATTGTGGTGTGGGTCCCGTGATTCGAATGGGAAGTCACGATCAGCCCACATTGCATTAATTGCGGTCCAATCCAGCCCACTCTGCATTAAATGCCTGTCGGGTCAGCCCACATCGCATTTAATGCACGTCTTGTTGGGCCAGGTCGTGTTGGGCGCCTTTGGCGGTAGGGGTACCAGCGGATCTGCCCTCGGGCCCTGCCCTGATGTGGCCTCAGCCGCTGGATGCCGCCCTGTCAGGGATCTGGCGAAGATTGTGAGCGGTTGGATGTCGCATCTGTCCCACTAGCTCGCGCCCCTATTCTTCCACGTGCCTGATGACGTGGGGGATGAGGGGCGCAAGTGAAGGATCTCTCTTGCTTCGGCTTCTGTCCCGGCCTCTTCTGCCGAGGTGGAGTTTTCTGCCGAGATGGGTGCCGGAATGGACACAGGGGTAGCCGAGTTCGGCGCTGGCGGTCCGGGGTTGCTTGACTTCGGCCGAGGCCCTTGTCCTGGTAGCCGGGGTGAGATTGGTGCCACGTGGATGGCACGAGGATGCCACGTGAGAGTGCTTAGCCTCATCTGATGGCTGCGATTAGCCTAATCCTGTGGTTCTGGAAATCTCCCCACACAATATCAAAGAGAAATGAAAACCAAGGCTTAGAGGAAATCACCAAAAGAATTACAAGGCCCAATAAAAAACAGGGCACACAAAAGAGAATAGATGGTGAGACAAAAAAACAGCAACATAGGGGCACACGTACAAATTACATACATCTTTGGTCTCATACATCCATTATATTGTAGTGGGCATGTGCAATACGATTGATGGAATTGACGAGGTTTAGTCCAAATGACCCATAATCAGTCAAGCTAAAAAAAGATCCAAAGATTGAAAAACATCAACGAAGATCAACCACAATCAGCCATGATTGATAAAACTCAGGTGGGGACTTTAAAGATCGGTGGATTTCGACATAGGACATAAGGATCAGCTACGATCTGCTACGTAGATAAAGATCTATGTAGATCAACATCGTTTGCTGGGGCCCACACAGGAAGTTCACAACAGCTCAGTGAGAGGTGCTGGAATGCTGGGTTATAGGAGATTTTTTTTCTAGTTTTCCATAATACCGCTTTGAACTTTGAAGCTGTCTTCTCTCTTTCCAATTCCATCACAGGTTCTCAACCCAATTCATAAACAATAAAATGGTAAGTTCTTACCTGGCTACCCGGGGTCCGAATTCTTCTTTCTCACCTGAGTGACTCTCTCTTAGATCCTAGCCCCTTGACTGAGGTACCCAAAAATAATTATTCACAAACAACAAAAATGTGTTTCTACCAACTAAAAATAAAATCAGGAAAGTGCCTATTTATTTTAGTTCCAATGTCCCAAGTGACGTTGATGTTCAGAAAATTATGACGTTATTGCATTATTTATGTGAAATAATTCTTTCAGAATGTTGATGAAAATAAAATATGGTGATAACTGTTTGTACGAATGTTTCATATTTTTCTTAAAAAATCCTCTGAAAATCTCCAAGTTTAAATTATGTTTGTACAAATAAAAATAAGAAGTCCAATACACCAAGGTCGAATTTGTGTAGCGCCAGAATTCACACTCACTCGAGAAATCTGACTCCCCACCTCCTCCCACTAAATTTTAGTTTTCTCTCCATCCAAATAAACAGAGTCTAAAAAAGTTCATTTTCTGCATAAAATTGTACTTCACATTGAAAAATGAAGCAGCATGAAAAATAGGAGCGCTTTCATCTTTATCAAAAGCACCCTGCCTAATCTTTCATCAAGAGAAAAACTAAAAACCCTTTTGTTGGCCCCCTCTCTCGAGTCCCTAGCCCGTAACCTTTTGTGTGGTGTAGCTCCTCTGTTTGCTGGTTTTCTTACCCAGTATATAGTCATGTCCGCTTTGAGATTTTTGGCCTGTTTGGAAACTAAAAGAGTTTATTCAGTTCGATCTAGAGATATTCAATTTGACCCTTTTACAAATAGACCATTTGCTACAAATGGTTCATTTAAAAACCAAACACCTTGTTACATGCTAAAATGGCATGAGCAGACTTATTATATAATCAAAAGTAGAATGACAAACTTATCATAAACAGATTTTTGCAAAAAGAAGTTATCTAATTACTTTAGATGTTTTTTTTTTATAGTCAAACTTATTACTTTAGACATTGGTAATTACCTGAAGAAATTACCCTCCTATTCCTTTTTTAAAATGGGGGCAAAAGGTTTTAAAGCTTTATCTAATCAAAATTCACATGAACTTTTCCGAACAATCTAAAATATTTGAACATATGTTTGTGGCTCTAATATAATTTGTAACACCACTGGCCTTACCCACCTCAAAAGCTAGCTATTGAAGTGGAGGTAACCATAAGTACTTAACTCAGGCTCTAAACTATGGATGATTTTGATGTGGGACTTATAAGGTCCCTTATATCTCGGCTTTTGGCCCAGGCCCGCCAGATCGCACACTTGTCCATTGGCACTTTGGTCTACAACATTATCTTGACACATTTGGATATTTGGAGTGTGATACACTAGTGACGTTGCAATGCTACTAGAAAGAATTTTAGCGTCAAGCATCAATTGACTTTTTTTTTTTTTTTTGATAATGCAGGGTTCCTAGCCCTTTGGGTCAGAATAATCCCTACGGGCCCAAGAGAGAAAGCCTGGTAAAATTTTCCTGTGGCCCTAGTGTGGTAAAGCAGTTTCGAACCCACAACCTATGGGTGCAAACCATGTTCCTAAGCCAATTGAGATACCCAGTTTCTCTACCTGAATTTCTAGAATGCATGTCTGGTAATCGAATTACAAGTCGAAATGTTCGAGTTTTAAATGCTGGTAAATTTTGTCATTTCTGAGTTCCTTATTACATCCATGCTGGAGTTCCCACTTTAGAATTCCATGCATACTGAACTTCATAAATTCTTTAGTATGTAACTAATAGAATTCCTACCTAGAATCACACTAGTATATGCATTGTGGAACATGGGCCTGCCTTTAGAAATTCTAACACATTGAACTCACATTTAGGAATTAGTGTAGGGCTCACGTTTAGAAATTGTTGGGTGTGGGGGCCACCGGAAGGAACTACAATGAAGCCAACCTTTTGGTAGGTACAACTTCGGGTCCACCTTTAGAAATTACAATGTAAGCCCACTTTTAATAATTGTATGTGGGGATTTTAGGAATTACAACATGGGTTCAACCTCGGAATTGCAAATGTGCCAATTTTAGAATTTGTATATGAAACCTTTAAAAATCACAATGTAGGACCCCCCTTTAGGAGTTTTTTAGCTAGTTGGCATGGCGGCCAAGGGATATTAAGTAAACTGCCAGCTAGGGATCGATCCCTGGCTAGAGATGTGGGAGCGGTCACCTATCCATTGAGGCAGTCCATTAATTCCCTACCTACCTTTAGGAACTACAACATGGACACACTTTTAAAAATGATCTTTTTGTATATACCCCCTAAGGTTTGTAGGATTTGTAATTAAGCCCCTGAGGTTTTAGTATTTACAAATAGGCCGACGTAGTTTTATTTTAATACCTTCCGTATCCCCAAAAACGAGTGTATTCCAACCACGATAGGTTTGATCCTTATATGCATGATTTCAAAAGCTTGGACTCATTTTTTTTTTTTAATAAAGCATGTAACATTAACAATTGGACTTAGTGGGCGTGAATAACCCTATATAATTTATTTATTTATTTATTTTATCATTATTGGGCTCATTTCATTAAATCCAAATTGATCATGAGTCATGATGATAATCATATTTATAACCGGTTATGATTTATCCAATCCACTCATGACCCACCATTGAATTGATGAAAGTTTTGAAAGACATGATTATGCTTCATGTGTAGGGGTGTAAAAGCAATATTGGGGGAACAGGCAAATGAAAAAAAAAATATATTAATTTTTAGAATTTGCAAGGTGGGATGGTGTTTGGCTCTATGTAAAAGAAATATTGGGTGAAGGGGCATATGTAAAAAAAAATATATTAATTTTTAGATTTGAGGGGGAAATTTTAAACTTTTCTCAAATATGGGTAGGGGCTTCAGTCCCCAGGCCCTTGTACCTGGGTCCACCCCTGGTCATGTGCATGAAAGAGTTAATAAGAGAAGCAATTGGTACTTGAGATAATGGTAGTTTAATAAATAATAATATGCTCATTTTTGTTTAGTGGCAAAGCTGTCATTTATATAAAAACCCAACACAAGTCTCATGGTGGCTGCCCATTCTTGTTTGGAATATTGATTTTGAAACTTAAAAGGTATTAAAAAGAAAAAGCAGGAGCCTATTTAAAAATACTAAAGCCTAAGGGGCCTACAAGCCTTAGGGGGTATATACAGAATGCTCTTAGAAAATACAATGTGGATCTATTTTAGAAATTACAATATGGGACTCACCTTAGAATTAGAATGTGAGACCAACATTTAGAAATTACAGCATTGAACTCACATTTTCTAGATATTACGACGTGAGACCCACTTTTAAAAATTACAATATGAGGCCTACATTTAGAAATTATGGTACATTGAGGCCCACCTTTAGAAATTAAAGGCACGGAGTTCCACCATAAATCAATTGAGGGCATAGGAATTCCAAAATCTGTGAAATGCTTGAAGCTTGGCTGGGATTGGGAAATGCCTCATTTTGAGAATTTGGAAATTCCAGAAAGCAATTGTCTGTGCTTTTTTCTTTCCAAGCATTCTGACAGAAATTTCAGCTGTATGGAAACTTTTGTCAAAAGTTCCATGTTTAAATAGAATTTGGAGAAGTTGGAAATCCCAGGATATTTAAATGTATCAAGGGCCTCTTTGGCCAAATGGAATGAAAACTGCCCCAGTTTCATGCTACATATAAAGAGTACAAGCAAAACTTAAACCAACATAGAAGGTGGAGTTAGGAATCTTGTTTGAACGAGCCACGATGCTAAAAAGTTAGGGATGGTTTCAGTTAAAAAAAAAGTTAGGGAGAGGATAATACACCTTTCATTGAAAAGATACATATAAAAATGTTTTCAAGATTCTGGGGGCCCAGTTCCACCCTTGCCTACAGCAAACTACACCTTATAATATGATGGAGGGGCCAGTTTCAAGGTTCTTGTCATTGCACCAAGTGGACCAGGATGACAAGGCACATATTAGAGTCCTACTACATAGACTAACTCATGGACATAACCATGAACTAGTTCCATGGTTCTCATCCAAATATTGGATGTTCTCATCCAAATATTGGATGTTCTCATCCAATATTTGGATGAGAACTGATTACTGATAATATGTGCAAAAAGTCTACATGGACAAATTCCATGGTTCTCATCCAATTATCAGCTGCAGTATTAACTGATTTCTCAGTTTGGCTTCTCTCTCTCTTTCCTTTCTTTTCTATCTTCTTTTTTATCATAAAAATTAAAGCAAAGAATCATCTGAGTGCCCGTTGGGGGACAATACAAAATCTTCAAGTGTTGGTCCCTATCAGTATTCACAAATGCGCTAGTACAATCCAGCATGCTGGATTTCAAAATTTTGATGATTCAGCTAAAAAGCCAAATGTGAAAATTGGAACCTCACTAATCAAACAATGGGCTTTCAAAATGCTCTAGGACAACAACTGAAATTGCTATTTTTCTGCATCGTAGGGCCTTGCTATCTCTTAGTGCCTTGCTTTGTTTTGTCAGCTCATGTAACTAGGGTTGTAAATGGTACCCGATTCTCCGATTACCCGAAGGTTCCGACCCGTTAGGAACCGGGTCTGGGTCCTTATTTTGGTCCCGATAAGAAAATGGTTCCGATTCCGGATCCTTTTCTTGGATCCGATATCTAAACGGTTCCGGTTCCGGATCCACAGTGGCTCAGACCCGTGGACCCGGGACCCGACCCAAAATATACTAACATAAGGTAACTTTATTGTGTGAGAACAGAACCCTTTTTACTTTTCTACATTATGGTTTTCTACTTTTCTACATCTCATTGCCGGTTTGGATGTGATTTCTGAGTTTTTGGTTAAAAGTGTCTGTTATTAGTAGACAAAATGTCACATTAGTGTTTGTAGGTACGTGATCCAATTGAAATGTGAAAAAAGCATAATTTTTTTTAAAAAAATATAGGTATTAGTCTAGACCCGGAACCGGAACCAGACCCGCCTCACAAACGGTTTCGGTTCTGGTTATGGTTCCCATTAATATTATCGGTTCCGGTTCCCCTTCTTAGAAAACGGTTTCGGTTCCGGTTCCACCTGGATCCGGACCGGAACCGACCCGTTTACAACCCTACATGTGACCCTCTGTTTTTAGACCAGCCATTGAGGCCTGGCTTATTTTGCAAATTTTGGGCCTTCTAAGCCCATTCTTTTAAGTTGTTTCATTTGCCTTACGGCCAATAAAGGAAAAAAAAAAAGAGTTAGAAATTTCCAACATATGAAATTTTGGACAAAATTCAACAAACCAGCTAAAAGTGATTTTTGGAGAATCTGTAACAGTATCATGTACTCAGCATCTTTTTTTTACTCTTATCATGTCGGAATTTATTCCTTGGAATATAATCTTCTTTAGAGGTAGCACAAGAACCATGCACCCCACAAATTCCTAACCACCTGAACCAAAGGTGAAGAATCATCTTTTAGAGGCAGACTAGTTTCATTTTTAGTTATGTTGAGAGCATTGGATCTTCTCTGACCCTAATCCATTCAAAGGTGCTATAAATTTGTAACTGCCTAAATATTACGGACTTGGAATGAAGGATTAGAATAAGATTTAGCTCTCCTTGATGAAAATAAAATGCCTTGAACATGAAAGGGGAGAAGAAGAACAGTAGTCAAAGACTATGACTGTAGTCACGCAAGGTTCTCCGATGCCTAAGTCAATTCAACAACTCAACAGTAGGATGGATATTTAGAGAGACAGAGTAACAGCTAGGAATATGATATTGTGTGTTACCTGAGTTGGAGAAGGCTTCTTTATTCATAGAAGGAGGGAGTTGACCTTGGGTGGTGAGCTCATGATTTGATCCTGGTATTTGAGAAGTACAGTCTCTCATTAGCCCACTTTTCATTAAATGGCAGTCCTATCGGGCCATACCCTATTGACCTCTCGGCCCAGTCCCATCGGGCCTTGCCTGGAGCCATACATTGATGCGGACGTAGCCGCTGGATGCCGTTCTGAAAGGGATTATGGGCGGCATGACGCACTTCTACACGTGCCCCCTGTCTTGTCACACGTTCCATAATGTGGTCGAGTACTCTTGGAAGTACAACTGTTAGTACCCGTCTCGGTTAGCATGCTGGCGCAATGGCCGATATGTGTGACCGAGGCCGAGGCACGATGCTGAGGTAGGGAATGACCGAGGTCGGTGGTGAGCTTGATCTCGGTTGGCGCCCTGGCACTGCTGTTGAGGTGCGCGTGGCCGAGGCTGAGACATGATTAGCTGGTGCTATTACCAAAGCTAATGTAATATCGGTGTCTTGGAAATATCCCCACACAATATCTATTCGATATCGAGAATGTTCATTCATCACCCATTCATTCTCAATGACGTCTCTTGTCTTAAGCTGTGAACAACCTAAGTAGAAAGTTAGACCCAAACAAACTCTAGATTTTTTGGGGAAGTACATAATTGGAGTGTCCAGATCATGGATGTGGTCCAAAGAATATGTATGATTGTTTTATTAGATATTAGTAGCTTAATTTCATCCATGTATGGACCTTCTCCTGCTTTTAGACATTGTGTTGCCCCTAGGGATATCTTATGCCATATACGTAAGATATGGCATATACCATAAAGAACCGCAAAAAAAAAAAAAAAAAAAAAAAAAAAAAAAAAAAAAAAAAAAAAGCCATATACATATGTATTAATTAATTTAGTACATAAAGAACGGCATCTTATCCCAATGGTAAGAGGCATTAGTTCTTATCTAGTTGCCCACGATTCAAACCTGGACAGTTACCTTCCCTCACCCGAGGTCTACTTCCGTCACTAAAGAGTTAGGGTCCCCGTCCACTAAGCTGGGTGCCAAAAAAACAAATTCTAGTAGACACATATAATTGCATATGCAATTGAAGCATAAATAATTAATACATATGTTAACAAATTATCAAATCCAACTATTTATTCAACTTCCTCTTCACCTCATATTCTTACCGGTCAATACAAACAGAACATCAAACGCCTCTGGTGCCCCTTTCTCATCCATATCATCTAATTATTGCTGCTATCAAACCCCATTAAACAACAACTTCCAAATATCGAATCCCCATGAAGTGCATAGATTTGGCCCCGCATTTCCTCAACCCACCTAGCCTTGGATAGGTATCTGACCGACCATGGCAAAAATCTACTCTAAGAACTCCTTTCACTACTATAAACCTCTCCCAAAAACCGAATCTTATGTTGCCATCGACCTTCTTAGATTGGAACCTTCAAATGCAAGATACGTTTAGTAACTATAGTTCGGCCTCGACCAATTCAGGGAAGAGCTGAACGTTAGGAGGGACTAGCGTAGTTCTTTGTTTGGGTCCATAAGACCCACCATGGATTCTCCCATATGGATTTAAAAATAAGAATCGCATCTTACTCCAGTGGGTAAAACGTGCAATTCTTACTGGGAGGTCAGGGTTTAATTTTAACCCTGGCCTCCCCCTTCACCTTGCTGATGTGAGTTCGTCTTCTCGTCGCTTGGGTGAGTTTCATATCTCCTCACTTGTGTTGTGTGAGTCTCTCAAGGATGCCAGCCTCTTAGCCCGGCTTCCAAAAAATTATAAATTTAAAAATAAGGAGCAAGGTAGAGCCTCAAACATCAAGGGTCCCTAACCAAATTTCAGTCTCATACTCAGTGGGTGTAGCTGTCTTCTTTTTCTTCTTTTTTTTTTTTTTTTAAATCTATCGCTCTCTCTCTCTCTCTCATACTCGGTGAGTGAGAACTCGCACATGTAAAAAAGACATTCTATAGCTACCATTAAAGAGTTTTAAAAATTTAATTTCCCCTACACCTAGGTATGAAACTTTGTGTGAGCCCATGCCCGGAACGGCCCAACATGGAAAAAATCGTGCCTGCGCCTTCGACTTGGTCAAAGAGTCTATATGGGGAGTGAGAACTCACACATGTAAAAAATTCATCTTGGTGGGGTTTTTGAAAATTAATTCATCCAAGCGGTCATTATGGGCTTCCACACATAACCTTCTTCATGCTTGTAAGTGTTAAGATTATCAAAGGCTCAAATATTAATAACATGTAAGAAACTAAGAATGTATGAGCCTGTCAAATAGACCATCTAACCCAGGTAAGGTCAGCTGAGTTCGCACTCAAATTGCCAAGGTTCTAACTCGGCTCAACTTCCCTTTGAGCATTACACCCGTGGCCCGGCCCAGTGCCTGGCACAACTCGGCTCGGGCCCAGCAAAAAAAAAGTCATATGAGGGGTAATTTGGGTAATTTATCGTTAAAGTCGTAAACTTTATTTTAAGTTGGAATTATCATCAATTTTCATTTGTAAATCTTATCTCAACTTGGTAGGAACTGGAGAATCATCATCAATTTGTATTTAATTTTAAAAGATGAAAAAAACACAAAAAACCCATGGGCCACCAAGGCCCAGCCTGTGGACTAGCCCAGCCCAGTATCAGGCCGAGGCCACACCAGCCTAGGCACGGCAATTTCACGGGCCGGCGCGGCTCAATTTAGATGCTTGCTTCTACCAAAGAAAAACTAGAAACCAATTTTCCCACTTTGATGTTGGTACTTTTGGTTAAGCCATCATATTGGAACCTACACAATCAGGGCCGAGGGCTTTCAGAGCAAATGAGTAGGAACTTTTGGCTAAACCATTGTGAGGAGTCATGCTTAGATTTTGGGCTGGGCTAAGGCCAATTCGAATATTAAGTTCATTATGCTTTAAGCGATGACCCTGACGACATAAACAGACCTGGGACGAGTTGAATCCATTAACCTTTTTTCTGTATAACCAAAGGGCCGGTTTGGCTGAAAGGGATGACAGATTATTTTTCTATGGGACTACATACAAGGAGTATGAGCAAAAACAACATAAAAATTAAAAATTTGCTGGAATTTCTTAACTCTCATGCTTAAGATGTCTGCAAGAAGAGTGCTGTATATTTATAGAAAGTGAACTTTCAATCAGGGATGCTTTACTCAATAATCCATTCATCAAGAAATCCAAACTTCTTGAGGGCTATAAATAAGAATTTCAAATTTAATTTATCAAAGGCTTTGAGAATATCTAGCTTCATACAGAGACTCTTAATTACTTGATGACATGAAATTCATATACTGAATTAGTGAATGAGGTCATAAGCCACAGCCGATTGAACTTGGGTGGATAGTTGAGCCCCATTGACTTATAATATACTGGAGGGCTATGTGATCCAAACATCATTAAAAAAAAATAAAAAAAATAAAAAAAAGTAAACTTAATATATTCAATGGCTTATTGAAAGCCTATAAATTGACAATAAAAAATCAAGAAGCACTTCATTTTAATCCTTTTTCTCATAGCCTTTTATCAAAGGCTAGGCAACATCTAAAGAATATTATCTAGATAAATGGATTCCAAAACCCTCTATATCATATATTCTCAAGACAGACAACCCCCACCATATGCCTATTTTTAAAAGAAACTTATCGGATCTTAAAAGCTAAAGAGAATTTGGATTAAGTACAGTGGCAAGTGGTGCCCTTGTGCACAGAGAATCAAATTCATTATAGAATGGATAAAGATGAATGAAAAAGATAAAACAAACAAGTAGATCAAGGAAAGACACAATTATGACTATTGCGAAATTTAAAACGAAGTTGAATGAAAGTAGAAATTATCATTAAAGTAAATGGGCAAGAAAAGAAAAAAAAAAGGATTATTAAAGAAAAGAGAGGCGAAGGATATAATATGGAAATGTAGTTAAGACCTCTGGTGGAATCAGAAGCCCCACCCCAAAAGAAAAAATAAAAGAGAATAAAAAAACCCCAAAATTTTTAGAAAGGCCCCTTTATAGTATGAAAACTACATTCATATTTTATATGACCCTTCCAAATATTTCTCGACATAGCGCACCTCCTTTACTTTAGTAGTGTGTGATATACTAGGTTTATGGTTGAATAGTCACCATCTCTTCTAGTCCATTTCCATTAAATGAGAGATTATTTGATGGCTAATTATAGATCTTCACTCTTTATTTAAAACACAATTCTTAGAATTCAATTTTTGTGCAAACAAATCCGCCCTTATTTGACATATTAGTCCTCCTTCACTACTAGAAACTTGGGCATTGGCGGTTGAGAAAGCGGGCGGCCGCTTGGGGCGGTCGCAAATAGAACTATTAGCGACCGCCAGTAGGACCATTAGGCGGTCGCTGAAGCTTTATATACACCCCCCGCGCGCACCACTTTTCCTTCCCACTTTTTTTTCCCCTTTTCCCATCCCGCCCGCACTCTGCACTCCCCTACTCTAGCGATCTGCAGTCCCGCCGCACCAGCCACCGGAGCCCGCCTGCGCCGGAGCCGCCACTGGTTCTCTCCCTCCCTCCCTATCCGTCTCCCTCTCCCTCCCTCTCTCTATTTCTCTCTCTATCTCCCTCACTGTCTCTCCCTGTCGCTCTGCACTCTACCCTCCCGCGCGCCGGAGCCGCCACCGGAAATTTCTCTCTCGCTCCCTGTGCCGGTGGCCGCCCCTCGGTCTCTCTCTCCCCCCTCCCTCCCTCTCTCTCCCCTCACTCCCTCTCGCTCTGCCTCTCTCCCTCTCTCTATTTCTCTCTCTCCCTCTCTCTTTCTCTATCTCTCTCTCTCTCTCCCTCCCTCCCTCCCTCTCCCTCTCGCTCTGCACTTTGCCCTCCCGCCCCAAGATCCTGTGTTTGTCGGATTCTAGACCGGATTCGCGTGAATCGGCCGATTTGCTGTGCTGCCTCCCTTTCCAAACCGACCATCGCCTCTTGCTACTTGTCAGAAGGAGAAATCCACTTCTGGGATTTTTTGACTTGCAGGTAAGTTTTTTTTTTTTTTTATTTGCTGCTCTTTTTCATGCTTTCTGTTTACATTTTAATTGATTGATTTTAGTGGATATGGTTTCTGCATTACATTTTTTGTGATCAAATTTTATAATCCTTGTTAGGATACCTTAAAGTTGTAATTTATAACCCTTAGATGAAATACATTTTTTGTGATCAAATTTGGGGTAAGTAAAAACACATGAATCATATGTCTATGCAAGGGTTTGGATTAAGCAACAGGTACCACATTAAAGCCTCCTTCTAAAAGTTAAGAATCAACCTCTATATGTGTATATGTGTGATACAATATAGACCTGGAAGTTTGATTTATAAAATAGACAGCAGCCAAGTTACATTTTAACAAAGTAATAATATCCACAGCTAAATACATCAAATTGTGAAATTAATAGTTATAAGATCAATTATTTAGCATATAGATCCAACTGCTACTGAAGTGAAACTTGACTGAGTGATATTGTAACTTAGTATTAAATGGTTTACATCAAGTAAATGTGGAGACCCCATGGGTAAAAACAAACTTATCCACATGGAAACTCCCATGCCAACTTCATGATGTGGTCAGTGGGTGCTTTTCCATTTGATGATCCATATATCTTCCCCATATCAAATGGTGGAGTATATGTCATGTACATCAACTAGGATGCCCACTAGAAGATCCATCAGATGGACTTCATTAATTATAACCTGATCACTGATCATCAACTGGTCCTTAAGCCTGGAAAATTTTCTTTGGTTCCTATTCAACCTGAAAAATCAGATGGCCGGCCATGATAGCTTGGAAATTTCATTCCGTTTTGATACAACCTGCAACTATTAAATAAAGAAGAAGTGCATCCCCTGTGTCTCTTTGTGCCCCCACTTTTGGATGGTCTGCATTAAACTACACTAGTGCCCACATGGTAGTGAATGCATGCGTGACTACAGTTATATGTAGGCATCCAGAGACCAGAGTACAATGCACCCTCACATTTATGTCCATCAAACAAAACTCTCATATTCTCCTCTGACCGAATACTATTGTTGAAATTGACAGTTCAAGCCCAAATTTCTCCCAAATGAGAAATTACTCCATTTTGTCTTCATTTCTTACAAAAGTTCTTATTGCATGTATAAATATGGCATGCTCACTCCTCCATTGCACCTGCATCGTCAAAAACCAAGAAGAGCACCGCCATGGACTCCAAAGTTCCCAAGGCCCTTTGGGTCCCAAGTACTGTGAAAAGTGTCGTGTTGAGTTTGATCAAAGAAAGAGCAAGTGGAATATCATGAGTATGATCTTGGTGCTATCTCTACTAAGCTTTTTTCCTTCCGCCATATTATGAACCCTTCTTTTTCTTGACCTTGCAAGTCCAAAATCTAATCTTTATTTTTCACATTCACTCTCTACACCTTTCAACTAATTTGCTTTGTAAGGCTTCGGTTGCGGGCTCGCGAAAGTCATCTTCTCCCCTCTATCCCTCCTGAGCTCTCTCTAATCTTTTGTGTTAGGATTTGTATTAACTTTTATCTTCTTTTCTCTTTAGTTTTAGTAGTTTTTGAGAATGCATGACATGGAATGGAATCACAATGGGAATCAAACTTTGCGTGAAATGTACAAAAAATGAGTAAAGGTCCTTACACTGTGTCTGTGTCAATTGTAACAAAGCTGCTAAATAACCCACAAGTAAATTATATGGCAATGTTGAGATAAAGGGCAGGATGTATTTATCTGTGTGATCAGCAGTTGTATTTTGTCATGGAGAACAATTGGTTGAGATGGTTTTGCCACTGCAGAAAGTGTTATGGTTTGGACAATGCTACTATATAATTGATTTTTTTTTTAATGGTCAAAGTACAAGTGCATGGGTTACTAACTTATATTGCTTGGTGTTTCCATGACCAGAAGCCAAACAAAAGATTTTTAGTAAGGTCAGATCTGGGCCGTTGGTAGGATGGATTCCACCTTGGATTGATTGACCATAAATTGCTTTGCTTGAAGGAAGTGACTATCCTTCCTATTCCTTAGAAGCAGAAATTTTGCTGGTCAATGTTGTCTACTTCCCCATTTCCTAAGCCTCAAGCAGTTAAGCTGATGGGGAATTGGCTTTGACCCATCCATTAAAATTGAGCCAAAAAAAGGCTGGTACAATCCATTTCTTTCTTCCAACTCTATTTTATTTTTCCTCTCACTTGGTAGAAGAAAGACCCCTTTTTTGGAATCAATTTCTACTTTTTCATAAGGGGGTTCAACTATTATCAATCAAGTCCTTTTACACATCTGTCCTCTTGAATCGACACAGGTTATATTTTTACACTTGGGAACATTAGGCACCTATGGAACTTTGAGTACCTAAAACCATGTGCTACTAGTATCATTTGCTCGGGCCTATATTTCCTAATCCACATTCAAATTTCCCTAACCCACTTTAACACCTTTCCATCACCCTGGCCTTGATTATCGTACATTAGTGATGGAGAAGTTTTCATAATATTGGCCTAAAGCCCAACAATTTTTGCAGATTATATATAATGGCTTGGCATTATTTCATCCACATTCCTAAGCTACCATTTTACTTTGCTACTTGCCAATAAAATCATGAGGTTACCTAACCATTCTTGAACAGATATGTCAGGACGAAAGAGGAGAGATCGTCCGCTGACGATGGACGAGCTACTGCGCCAGGCCCAGGCCAGTACGTCATCAGGGGACCCTAGACCTACATCGGGTTCTGCCCAGCCCAGTTCGATGGCCCCACTGAGTAGGCCATCGACCTCTCATCCGGTGCTAGCTACTGCGCCAGCTTCTACATCCCGGCTTGCATCAGCCGATACACAGACTGGTATAAGTTTATTTAATTAAAATATTTTTATTCTAGCAAATTATTTTATTTCAATATAATTATATTGTCTCTAATTTGAACAGATTCTGTGAGCTCGGGCCCATCTACCAGCAGGGGGAGAGGCCCTGCTAGAGGGATCCGGACGTGGAATTCCGGTCATCCCATTGACGTGTCATTTGATGAGACGTACCACCCGGTGGGTCCGCATGCTCGTCAGCTTATTAGCCAGTTGGGACATATGGTCCGGGATCCACATGCATTCCCTTTGACTGCACTTGATTGGGAGGCATTCCCTGTGGATGCATTAGACCGTATCTGGAGTCAGGTCAAGGTAATAATATAACATTTCGCCGCAGGATGTGTCAATTTAAACTATAACTGAATGAAAAATTATTTGTCCTTCGCAGGACAATTTGAGGGCATGTCCTGAGCTCTTCCGGCCAGTTTGCATGTCGAAATGCCGGAAGATATGGAAAGATCATAAAAATAAGATGAAAATGCAGCATTAGAAGCCACACCAGGATGCCCCTGACATACTTGAGCGAGTTCCGAGGGGCATTCTCCCGGATCAGTGGACTCAGCTCGTCCGATATTGGACGAGCGAGGAGGCAAAGGTGAGAAAAGTTGTATATATATATATATTTTTTCATTTTAACGATTTATTAGTGACTATCGTAACTAATAAAAATTAACTGATAAATATTGAAAACAGAGAGTGGCGGATACAAATGCACGGAATCGTGCAATGCAGGGTCCCGCACACAGGTTGGGGACTCGACACATCACGCAGGTCCGCCACGAGGTAAAAAAGTTAGATCGTATATGTAATTTATATTTTTGTCATTTTGTATGATATTATACTAATATAATAACTCTTAACCAACAGCTGCGTTCCAAGGGCGATCCGAGCGACAGGATGTCCGTTTGGATGTTTGCTCGAGATCCTCGCCATCCGAAGGTAAGTTTTTATATTGAACCACTTAAATTATCAGTTTATTACTATGTCCTGTTATGCATAATAATATATTAAATGAATCAACTACGCATGGCCCAGTATCAGTCACGCCTGGAGGAGTTGCCCGAGGAGGAGCGTAGTTTGCCATCGCGGAGGGATGAGATATTCCACTCCGTCGTTGGCCGGGACGGGCACGGATACACGCTCACGTATGGGTTGGGCATTCCACGCTCACACATCGCACGAGCGGAGTCATCCGATGCTAGCTCCTCCCAGGGCTTGCGCTTCCGTACACATGAGGAGGTTGAGGAGATGCTGCAGTCCATGAAGGCAGCGATCAGGGATGAGGTGACAGCCGATGTGCGGGCCGAGATGAGGGCTGAGATGAGGGGTGAGTTGGCAGCGCTGGAGGCTCGTCTATCACAGAGTCGCGGCCCGCTCACTTCAGACCCACCACCCACCACTCAGGTTAGTAACAAATAAATTTGTACATTTAAATTGTCAATTATGTCATTGATGTATCAATATTTATGTTACTTTTTTTTAAAATTATTTTTAACTGTATAATAAATAATTACAGGCACCTGACGCTGGCAGCGGCTACAGAGCGAGACATGGCTCGGTTGGAGAGGGCAGTCATGATCCAGCAGGCTCGACTGATCCTGACCAGGTATAATTATATTTTTAATTCAAGATTTTAATTAGCCTCTATATACAATCACTGAGCAAACGGGCTCCGGTGAGTTACATTCATCCATTATTATAGAGATGCCACACTTTCTCCTCTAATATTTGAATGTATTATTACAAGAGAGCAGTGAAAAAAGGTTCAAAAGTTAAATAAAAAGGTCAAGGTTGTTTAGACTTTAGAAAAGATTAAACCTCGTTGTGCAGTTCACGTTAATTGTATGTTAATCTTTACCATTTTTTTAATGCAGGATTGAAGAAAAATGGATGCAGAGTAGGAGATTGTTATATGTTAAAAACTGATGCATGTAGTTTTTTTAAATCTTGTTGCAGGTGTTGGAATGTCATAACAATGTCTTTTTTTAGCATGTGTATCTATTTTGCAATGGTAATGGTAAAGTGCTTTTAATGCTGTAAGAATATTTGAATATTTAATTTTTCATTGGCATTTGAATGTTGGTGAGTAGTAGAATGTTATCATTGATTTTTATTTTGTAATGGTAATGGTAAAGTGGAGGAAGAAGTAGTTGGCAGCGTGCAGGGGCTGTGGCAGGGAGGAGATGATTTAAAAGAAGTGAAGTTCCCACATTTTTTGATGAATCCAAGAACATAGTAACCAAGCAAATCTACAAGAAATATAAGCAGGTAACTAGTTTTTTATTTTTTTATTTTTGTTTTTGTTTCCTTGTACTTAGTTTTTTATTTTTTATTTAATCTGACCAGGATGCTTATTCATTTGTATTTGATTAGTTGTCAATTGTGTCATCCAAGCTATACTTCAAAAATTCTTGAAGCAATAGATTTGCATGTACTATTGCTCTCCATTACTTATTCCCTTTTCCTCAGTTGTTATCCATTACTTTCAATCTTTTTTTCTTCTTATTTTCTTCTTTGGATATGTGATTATAATGAACAAATGAAAGTAGTTGTTATGTTCTTTTGTAAGACTCATATACTCCCTTTTAGAATGCTTGAGATGCTCTGTATTGAAAATCTCAATATGATTCCTTAGCCTGACTTGGTTATCCTAAGTTAATTTTATGTTTTTGATTATGTAATTTATAGTTGTTATATTTTGTGTAAATTAAACTACAATTTACAATTTATCATAGGTCATGAACTGATCACTTGAGTTAGGTCCTGAATTGTCAGGTTCATACATTTCTTCATACATGCCCTACTTTACATGTGCATGATTCTATAGCTACTCCACTGATGCTAGTGGATGCATCAGTGAATAACAAGTTGTTGACATATTTGATGCTTGCATGCTGTAACCACACTAGAGGATAAAATTTGGAATTCCCAGACTTTAAGTTTTCATCTTTTCTACATCTCTTGATAGTTTGGCGAAATCTCGTTGATTGATAGCGATCCTGTTGTCAAATGCTAGTGAGGTGGCTGTGTTTGCATGATTCATGTAGACTTAACTTAGAATCTTCATTTTTTTTTTAATTACTGAACTGGGATTTTAGTGAAGTTCAATGGTAATTGCTGCTGGATTGTATTTCATTTACATGATTAATGCTGGTTTTGTATTTCATTTGCATGATTTATGTGACAGTTGGGTTGAAAACTCACTTGGAGAATTTTTCTTTTTTCCCATGACATCAAACTTGCCATTGGAAATAACTTCAGTTGTATAAGGCTGCTGATTTGGTGCTTCCATTTTATAATTTTCTATGTTATCATTGTGATTTTGCCTTGGCCAAGCATTCTGTTACATGTAGGGCCAGCATTCAGTGATCTTCATGTTCATCAATGGAACTCACTGTTTATAGGCAATGCGATATATATATATATATATATTTTTTGCGTTCGACATTGAATGTGGACTGTGGTTATGGCAGCAGGGTCCTTCTAATCAGATGGCCACTATTGTCTGGGAACTTCTAATCAAAATGGCTGAGCGTGTTGTAGGGCATGGATCATTTTGGATTGTGTTTCAGGTATGTTCTACCCCTACTTTCTCCAGTATATCGTTTTTGAGTGCCCGTTATTGTACCCCTACTTTCTCCAGTATGTTCTACCCCTACTTAGGCTCGAAAACGGCCCGCAGGGGGTCCGGAACTTGAAACGGCCCCCGGAAAAATTTGAAACCGGCACGAACACTTCGCTCGAGGGTAGATTGACTTGTAGGAACTGACGTCTCGCAAATAGGACTCCCGGTTAGAGGATTACGAGCGAAAACATCGGATTTTCCAACACTTAGGCTCGAAAACGGCCCGCCGGGGGTCCGGAACTTGAAACGGCCCTCGGAAAAATTCGAAACCGGCACGGGCACTTCGCTCGAGGGTAGATTGACTTGTAGGAACTGACGTCTTGCAAATAGGACTCCCTGTTTGAGAATTACGAGCGAAAACATCGGATTTTCCAACACTTAGGCTCGAAAACGGCCCGCGGGGGGTCCGAAACTTGAAACGGCCCCCGGAAAAATTCAAAACCGGCACGAGCACTTCGCTCGAGGGTAGATTGACTTGTAGGAACTGACGGCTCGCAAATAGGACTCCCGGTTAGAGAATTACGAGCGAAAACATCGGATTTTCCAACACTTAGGCTCGAAAACGGCCCGCCGGGGGTCCGAAACTTGAAACGGCCCCCGGAAAAATTCAAAACCGGCACGAGCACTTCGCTCGAGGGTAGATTGACTTGTAGGAACTGACGTCTCGCAAATAGGACTCCCGGTTAGAGAATTACGAGCGAAAACATCGGATTTTCCAACACTTAGGCTCGAAAACGGCCCGCCGGGGGTCCGGAACTTCAAACGGCCCCGGGAAAAATTCGAAACCGGCACGGGCACTTCGTTCGAGGGTAGAGTGACTTGTAGGAACTGATGGCTCGCAAATAGGACTCCCGGTTAGAGAATTACGAGCGAAAACATCGGATTTTCCAACACTTAGGCTCGAAAACGGCCCGCGGGGGGTCCGGAACGTGAAACGGCCCCCGAAAAAATTCGAAACCGGCACGAGCACTTCGCTCGAGGGTAGAGTGACTTGTAGAAACTGACGGCTCGAGATTCCGACTCCCGGATTGCTCGTATAGTGAAAACGTACGTTTAACTTAAAACTTTAAAAATTAGCCTCCGAGCGCCTAAACCGAGAAAACGGGCTCCGGTGGCCGTGAAATTGGACGGGCACGAGCCCATAATCATTCCTGACTTGCCGGAACTGACGGCTCGAGATTCCGACTCTCGAATTGCTTATATAGTTGAAACGTAAGTTTAACTTTCAAACTCTTAATACTTAATTTTATCTATATTTACTATATATTCATAATTTTGATAATTAACTATTAATATTTTTTTTTCCTGTTTTGTCTTCAGGTTTGAGAGCATCGGATCGATTACGGCACCCCGCCCAGCAAATATATTTATTTTTGTGTTTTTTTTTTTAAAGTGTATTTGTAAGGATCATAATTTGTTCAAACATTTGTAATGTTTTAAATGTTTTTAGTATAAGACTTTGTTTTGTTATTAGTATTTTTAATTGATTGTTATAGTTGTAGATATATAATATATTCAGGTACAAATACAGGTATAAAAAAGCAGGATAAAAATAGTGAAATTCGAAAAGTTGTAAAAAAAAAATTTATTAGCATTAGCGACCGCCATTGGCGGTCGCAAAAAATGAAACACAAAATAAGAAATTAAAAAAGAGCATTAGCGATCGCCATTGGCGGTCGCAAAAGCCTATATTGGCGGCCGCAAAAAGTTAAAAATGAAAAAAAAAATTTATGGAAAAAATTAAAGAAAGAGTATTAGCGACCGCCTTTTAAGCTTTTGCGACCGCCATTGGCGGTCGCAAAAATTGATTATCAGCATTTAGAAAATAAAAAAACTAATATTAGCAACCGCCATTTATACCTTTAGCGACGGCTTATGGCGGCCGCTAAAAGCTGTCACGCGGTCGCTAATACTTTTTGCGACGACGTTTCCGCGGCAGCTACTTGGCGGTCGTTACGCGGTCGCTAAAGAGTATTAGCGACCGCTACTTGACTTTTAGCGACGGCTAATGGCGGCCACTTAAAAGCCTGTTTTCTAGTAGTGAGCTTAGACATGGAGTTTCCAATTTCATGACCTAAATTCGAATAATGTCACTAGTTTTGTTTGACTCCAATCGATATTAATTTCTTCAAGAGTTTTCTGCACCATATCCCACGATATCATGAGATTAATCAATTCCAAAATCATACGTTTTCTGCAACTAGCAAATGAATTCTTTTTTTTAATGTAACACGAAAAATGGTATTTTATGAAAAATGAATACACATCTGACCATTATGGCTTTGATTCTATCATTTAGAAAATCTTTTCCCTGCGATGCTGTGTAAAAGCAATAACATCATGGGACAAGTCCATGATATCATGAGATATATCAATCACTGTGACATACAATGTTCACATGATATCATGTGATATAAGGCAAAAAAGTTTAAAAAAGCTATTGACCAGAGTTAAGCGACTTTGGTAATATTATTTGAATATTGGTCATGAATTAATTGAAAAAAATGGATTTTAATATCACCAGTACGTCAAAACCCCAAAAAATAAATCATGAACCTATTATTCTAATTTCTTGTTGCTATCTTAGCGGGGAATTTACGCAACCTGCAACTTTATTTGATCCCCTTAGTGGGAAGTAGAATCTATTATATGGGCTCAAGTGAATAGATTCAACACTCAGTCTATATAAAGCAGGTATGGGGGCGTATGAGCTATGCTGGGAAGGCATTCTTCAACTTCTTCTGAGTTGAATACCTATTTCTCTGCTTTGGTTATTCCAAAGAACCAAACAAGTGAGGGATCATGTCTAACGGTTGTTATAATTATGCACGCATGTCCACTCGACCGTCTTTCCCTCCACCCACACATCCTCCATTTACAGGCAATCCATATCCTTTTACTCCATTCACGCCATACGAAACACACCCTGCACAGGTATTCTCTCTCTCTCTAAAAAAAAATAAAAAAATAAAAAAATGAGGGATTATTTTGCTTTGATAGGTCTATGTTTCTGCCTGACTAAGCAACTTTTAAGAAAAGATTGCTTTGCACTAAGCGACTTTTTCATGGTCAGTGGGTGTATTTCTACGTACAAGAAAAATGATTAAAAAGCAACTATTTTTCTCCCAGACCATGAAATCTATTTCCCGGCCACTAAAAAAAATTGCTAAAATCACACTCCTCCATGGATTGCGTGCTTACTCACTTTCCATGGATGTTACTCAAATGCAGCCTTATGTAATGTTAGATTCATTTCACTACTTCAAATATTCTGATTTTTGTATATACAAATTTTTCGTGATTTGTTACCATACTAAAGATTTTGATCTAGTTTTCCTCATTTCGTTAAATTTTGTTCCACTAGCAAGATTCTACCTAAACTAAAGAAATCTCATATTGTATACCACAACATTTTTTAAGGCTTTTAGGACAGACTTTATTAATTTCACAACTTCATCTTTACTACAGTAACTCACCTAATTTTTGCCGGATCACACATAGTGACTTTAGGCTTGTACCTAGAGTTTACTCAGATGTACAGAATTCTAATCATTTTTTATGTGACGCCTTATAGTTCCACATCGACTGTAGAGAGGAAAGTGAATGAGGTTATGTGTAGAGCTTATAGCCTTACCTTCTATGATGCATTTGAATGAGTTGAGGCCCATCAGAATCAAACCGTGAGGCACGTGGGTTAAAGCGGACAATATCATGCATGCGTGTAGGGGTGGGGCGTTACAAATGGTATCAGAGCCGACTCTTGACTAGTTCTTTGCGGGTCTCCTTATGGGCGGGCCAAGACGGACGTACCCCCTTAAGGCCTTGAGTCCCACATCGACTATAAACAGGAAAGTGAATGAGGTTATATGTATGAGGTATTTTGATGGGTTAAGGCTCATCATAAGCAAAACTTCAATCCATCTAAAGCAAAACCGTGAGACTCGTGGGCCAAAACGGATAAAATCATGCATGCGTATATGGGTGGGGCATTACATTTTATTTTATAGTTATCATCATCTTCTTCCTTTTTCTTTTTCTTTTTCCATTTCCTTCATAGATGATGCCTGCGCAAGGATATCCTGTTTACGGCCGCCCTCAATTGCCACCTCCTCCAGTGTGGCCTTACCAGCATGCTAATGGTTATAAATACCAGAAAGGTGGGGGCAAGTACAATCCACAAGTCCAGGGGGTTGACGAAATAAGTAACGGTGGAGAGTTTAATATGGGACCAAAGATGGGTGATAATAGTAAATTTATTATTGACTGAAAGTGTATGTCCATGCTACGATCAGTTTTAAGTTCCGACTATAAAAGTCATTGTTAGCCATGTTTGTTTCGTCTTGTCGTCGTGCTAGCTGTTTACTGTGTCTCATGTTTATGTTATGAATAAGCTGAGGGTTGTCAAGTTAATTCAAGTGTCAAGAAGCAAATATGAGTCTGTGTTGACTGTTGATAAACAAAATTATTAGTTGTATTTTTTTTTGTGTGACCGCTTATTGGGGTTTTGACCCAAGAGAACACACACAAGTGAGAAGCGGAAGTCCAAATAGTGAAAAGAGTGGCATATCAGGTGTTGGGTCTCTAGTTAGCTGCTTGAATATATATGCGGGGTTGCCAACGAACTTGAGCAACTCATCATAGTAAAAAGTTGTTAGTTGTTGTGCTATATAAATACTATGCAGCCCATCACCTTAGATTTAGAAAATATAACCTTGTCCCAGCATGGGGACAGTATTGAACTCCCATGTATTGAACTCGGTGAAACACCTTTTAAACTAATATGGTTACAAGATACCCCATTCTGGGCGCCTTTGAACCTCTCAGAACACTGCTTTTAATACAGTGATTAGGCTTTGATGTGATCATTTTAATGAGGGTTTTTTTTTTTTTTTTTTTTTTGCAAATTGGTAAATTAGTATTAAAGAAAAGGGGCAAAGCCCCCAAGACAAGAGAAGAAAAAATTGTACAGCCAAAAAGGAGAAAACCATAATGCTCCCTGAAACAGAGGGGCAAAAACAGAACTAGAACTTTGCACAAAAAATATGACAAGGGGAAGAAGCTATCCACTGCTCCTCTACTAACAACAGAAGCTTAGCACCCAAACAGATGCTTTGCTCTGTACAAGCTGGCTCCACCTTTTTAACGAAACAGACCTAACAGCTGCTAAAGGACCTACCACTGATACGGTCACTGGAACTCCCCTGCTTAACAAGGCACTGCATTACCATAGCTATTTGCTGGAAAGAAATTGTAGGCCCCTGATTACCAAAGAGCACTCCCATCAAGAACTGCAAACAGCCCAGCTCCTCAACGAGCTACAGATGGTTGACACAGCACAAACCAACATAAAGAGGCAAAACCTGACTGCAGCTAAAGGGACCACTAAAGTAGCTGACAGGGAACTTCCCCTACTTATCAGAACACTGCCTATCCTTGCAGCATCATAGGAGCAAAGTGAGACAGATCGCTGCAAAGCTGCCGAAGTGTAGCCCGGCAATGAAGGAAGACAGCAAAATAGGGAAGAATCTTATCTCCATGTAGCTATGCAAACCAGAGAAACTCCTCCCCTAGGCAGACGAGAATCTGCGGTTGCAGAAAAGAAAACACTGAAGATCCCAAAATGCCAGAGGCCTCTCCCTCATAGATCAGCAGTGACTGGTAGGTCGAAGATCTTAGGCAGACAAACTACCAAGGACACTGCCACAAAACTGGGAGAGGAGGAACCTGCTTGGAGTGGCTGGAAACTGCCAAACTAATCTTCCCAGCCTAAAGACCTAAAGATAGAATCTCATGAGGGTTAACCTACAAGAATCTCATGTTAAGAACTCATACTGATCCAAGCCATCAAATTAGGATATCAATCGCAAATCCACTGCTAGTCAAGAGCTAAGGCAAGGCCCATGTCATGGGGAAGATTAGGGTTCAATTTTTTTATGGGTAGTTTGGAAAATAAAAGGATTGCCAGTGAGGGCAAGTGGCGGAAAAGAATCTGTATCCATGATAAGCACTAATGAACCCATCTCAACCAAGAAACAAGTAATCAAATGAAAAGGGTATGTTGGAAGATAAAAAAATATATATACATCATCATCAATGCTTAGCATGATCTTGATCAAGTGGGACTAAATCACTTTAGCCACCGGACCCATCCCCAAGCCAATAATTGGCAACCACTGCATGGCATGGAGTTGTACCCTAATGAATTTGGTGGGTCCCGTCAAGATCTCTTGGATTCACGAGAGAGATTAATATGATTAATATAGGTTCAAGCCAACCCGTATAACCATATCATCCCAGGTCCAATGAAGCCCAAGCTAATTTCTGGCCTAGGCCTGACCTACACCACATGATCAATTTTGGTTGAGTCGGGCCCAAGTCAATTTCTGGCCTGAGCCATATGAATTAACTCATGGCAATCTATGGCCAGTTTCTGGCCTGAGCCATATGAATTGGTCCATACGGTCAATTTTGATTGAGTAGAGGAGGGTCATTTCTGGCCTAAGTATATTTTGGTTTAAGCCCAAGCTAATTTCTGGCCTAGACCTGACCTAAACCACATGATCAATTTTGGTTGAGTCAGGCTCAAGTCAATTTTTGAGCCAGCCCATGAGACCAACCTTTGTTGATGATGGCCTGAGCCATATGAATTAATGCCAATCTGTGACCAATTTTTGCCCCAAGCCATATGAATTAATCCATGCCAATCTGTGGCCAATTTCTGGCCTGTGCCATAAGAATTAATGCCAATTTGTGGCCAATTTCTAGCCTGAGCCATATGAATTAGTCCATACGGCCAATTTTGATTGAGTAGAGCAGGGCCATTTTTGGCCTAAGTACGTGACCAATCTTGGTCTAAGCCAAAGCTAATCTGGCCTAGGCCTGACCCAGGCTAAAAATGACAATCTATGGAACATAAGACCCATTGTTGTGGGACCTGTTTAGATGGGCCTAAACCCAACTATGCATTGGGCTCACTTATGTGTTGACATGTTTAAATCCATTTAGCGATTGGGCTCACTCCCAAGTTAGTAATTGGACACCTGTTATATCCAATGGCTAGTAATGTATTTCTATCCAATTAATTTCCCATGACCCATCAAACTCTCTTAAATTCATGTGGCAATAAGTTGAGACCAATTAATATAGGTCTAGACCAATTTTTGTGACCATGTAATATTGGGTTCAGGTCCTTTACCATAAGATTATGGGTGGGCCATTACACATGGGCCAATATGAATATATAACCATCAATCATATGATCGCACAATCATCAATTTACATGTCATCAATGATGTGAGGGAGGCCATGCCTTTTGCAAATGCACAGTTAAAAGGATGTGGTGTGGGGAAGTTTTACTCATTCAAATGGCCATTCACTCACCCACATGACAGGTGTCTATACACTCTAAGCTTGAGGAGAACGTGTAGCATCTCAGCCCATTCTTTGAAATGGGCAGGAAAGTAGAGAACATGGGGGCAGCAACTGCCTTGGAGATGGTTCCAAGAAGCCTATAAAAGGCCACCACCTGGTACAAGAAAAGAAAGAGGAAAAACAACACCAAAAACTCTGCAGAATTTCATACAAAAAAGAGAGAATTAAGCTGCCATTTTCCGACGAAGTGCTGCCGGAATTATCAAGCGAAGAGGTCATTCCTGAAGAGAAGATTTGAAGCAAGTTAAGGACTATGATTATGCCTCCATCAAGGGATGGAGCATGATTTCCTAGTTTTGAGCCATATCCCTATATTTCTTTTACTGTCTATTTGCATTTCATGTAAAGTGAGAAATGGGATTGCATGTCTAGAACATTTTTTAATTTTTAGTCTACATTTTTTTGCTTTCTCTCTTAAACTTATTGCTTGTAGATAATGTGGCATTGTAAACTTCTTCTCATGAATACAAAAAAGAAAAAAAGAAGAGGAATGAATTAATCTCTTTATCAGCGAATAGTACTAATCTCAAGTCTTTTTGTTGTTCTTTGTGTTTGTAGCTATAGTAAATCATAAGTTATTTAGGTAGTGGCTGTCACCATCCAATGCAAGAAATTAAAATAAGTGTGCACAGCACACTTAGCTTCTTGTTGGTATGGGTCTTGTTTGGCACTTCTTGAGGGCTATAAATAAGAATTTCAAATTTAATTTATCAAAGGCTTTGAAAATATCTAGATTCTTACAGAGACTCTTAATTGCTTGATGACAAGAAATTCATATACTGAATTAGTGAATGAGGTCATAAGCCACAGCCGATTGAACTTGGGTGGATAGTTGAGCTCCATTGACTTATAATATACTGGAGGGCTATGTGATCCAAACATCATAAAAAAAAAGAAAAGAAAAAAGAAAAAAAAGTAAACTTAATTTATTCATTGGCTAATTGAAGGCCTAGAAATGGACGAAAAAAAACATCAAGAAGCACTTCATTTTAATCCTTTTTCTCATAGCCTTTTATCAAAAGCTAGGCAACATCTAAAGAATATTTTTTAGATAAATGGATTCCAAAGCCCTCTATATCAAGTATTTTCAAGACACACAACCCCCACCATATGCCTTATTTTAAAAGAAACTTAACGGATCTTAAAAGCTAAAGAGAATTTGGATTGAGTACAGCGGCAAGTGGTGCCGTCGTGCACATAGAATCAAATTCATTATAGAATGGATAAAGATGAATGCAAAAGATAAAACAAACAAGTAGATCAAGGAAAGGCACAATTATGACTATTGCGGAATTTTAAAAAGAAGTTGAATGAAAGTAGAAATTATCATTAAGGAGGTGTTTGGATAACTTCGAAAGTATCTTATAATATCCCACTTTCTTCCAAAAACCTTCATATTACATTATTCAAGGATACGCTGTATAAAATAATCTTTAAAAAATATTTTTTAACTACAAATGGAGAGTTTGAGTAAAAACCATATGATAGATCATGAGCAACCATTAATTATAATGGCCCACTATAAGTTTTAACATTTATAGGTCCCACTATTAGATTGGCCCCACAGTGCTTACAAATTTAATGTGCGGTCCTATAGCCATATCACGACTACATAACCCTTGTTAATTATCAATATTAGGTGGGTCCTACAAATGTCACGCTCGGGGCTTTCATTGTGATTACCAACAATTAGGTGGGTCCCATACTATCAAAATCAGCCAGATCTCATGATTACCAAGATTGAATTGTGTGATTGTAATTATCAGTTTGCCATCATTAAATGGGTCCCACTATTTGATAGCTCCTCCTACCGTTAATATGACCACAACATCAAATGGGTCCCACAATGATTTCTCATAAAAAGCTCGATATGGCCATTTGTGATAATCACCATTAGATGTATATAGTATAGCTACCAACGTTAGGTGGACCCACCTTAATTAAACAACATTGCTTGGATCTCATGATTTATCTCATGATTTAATTTAATCTTATATTTCTTTTTCCAATAGATGGGTCCTACCATGATTATTAACACGTGTGATTACTAATTAGTGGGTCCTATATTGGGTTAATTGATTATATTCTCTAAATTTCTTATTTGGTACATCATCTTGTGAGTTTTTTTATAAATTGTCAAACGCTTCAAAGGTATATTAAAATCTGTGAAGATTGCCAAACACCATAAGTGACACAATATAATAATATGACAATATTTTATTCTATGATAATGAAATCTTACAATATTTAAACTTGTTGATATTATATTATGCACTTATCCAAATACCCCCTAAACTAAATGGGCAAAAAAAAAAAAGGATTATTAAAGAAAAGAGAGGCGAAGGATATAATGTGGAAATATAATTAAGACCTCTGGTGGAATCAGAAGCCCCACCCCAAAATAAAAAAATAAAGAAAATAAAAAAACCCCAAAATTTTCAGAAAGGCCCCTATATACTATGAAAACTACATTCATATTTTATATGTGGCCCTTCCAAATATTTCTCGACATAGCGCACATCCGTTTACTTTAGGAGTGTGTGATATACTAGGTTTACGGTGGATATTCACCATCTCTTCTAGTCCATTTTCCATTAAATGAGAGAGTATTTGATGGCTATTTATAGATCTTCACTCTTTATTTTAAACACAATTCTTAGAATTCAATTTTGTGCAAACAAATCCGCCCTTATTTGACATATTAGTCCTCCTTGGAATTGGAGTCCCAAGTTCATGACCTAAATTCGAATAATGTCACTAGTTTTGTTTGACTCCAATCGATATTATTTTCTTTAACAATTTTCTGCACCATATCCCATGATATCATGGGATTAATCAATTCCTAAATCATACGTTTTCTGCAACTAGCAAATAAATTATTTTTTTAATAGAACACAAAAAAGATATTTTATGAAAAATAAATACACATCTGACCATCATGGCTTTGATTATATCATTTAGAAAATCTTTTCCCTACGATGCTGCGTAATAGCAATAACATCATGGGACAATCCCATGATATCATGATATATATCAATCTCTTTGACATGCACTATTCACATGATATCATGTGATCCCATGATATCATGATATATATATCAATCTCTTTGACATACACTATTCACATGATATCATGTGATCTAAGGCAAAATAATTTTAAAAAAGGTATTGACCAGAGTTAAGCGACTTTGGTAATATTATTTGAATATTGGTCATGAAATTGGAAAAAATAGATTTAAATATCACTAGTATGTCAAAACCCAAAAAAATAAGAGAAAATTAGCGAAAGGTTCCCAAGTAGATTGTATCCAGCCTCCAGTCCAAGCAAAAACTTATTAGGGCGTCTGGTCCACTCAGCTAGACTATTTGCAGCCTTAGGTCCCTTGATGCATATGTTCTCATTTTTTAGGACTAAATTACCCTTTCAACCCTTTTAGGTATAAAATTTTAAAATTTCAAATCTTCCCTCCTCCCTCCTTCCTAAATTCTTTTGATCTGTGCATTTGATGGTTCAGATCTTGCGATAAAGCTATGGATTATGGATCTAAGAACTTCTTCATCGTGTTTCTTTCGGTTGCACTTTGCTCTCTGCAACAGGATTTGAAGGAGATGACCTGCTGCACTCGATTTGCGAGGACGAGACACAAGAAGGAAACATGGAAGACTTGCTCTCGTTTGGCGTGCATTGCAAGCATCACATTTTGCACAAAATGAAGCATCAGAGCTATCTTTTACATCTTTTTTTTTCAGTTTGCGCACAGGACAAGTACAGATCATGTGGGTTGTTTTTTTTTTTTTTTTCGAAAAGATTATGTATTTTTTTCCCTTCCGCCCATTTGGCATGCAAGTGCACTCTTGGTTTGCCTCGGGATTAGCGCCAAGAAAGAGAGATTGGCCGGTTTGAACGCAACATGTGCTGCTGTGGTTTTTCACTTCAGAAGTCACTCCAAAAGAGAACTCATGTAGCCAAGTGGACCGGAGTAGATCTGGTGTCCATCGCCATCGCCTGAAAGGAGTTATTGTTTCCGGATTAAAGACCGGAATTGAAGCACAGAGGTCCTAGAGGTGGTTTATCTTCGTTGTTTTCGGAGAAGAACGACAGCGGGCTCGTTCTTTTTTTTTTTTTTTTTGCTGCGCACAGAGGGCTGCCATCATCGCCGCCATTGTCACTGGACCGGAGGAAGACTACATCTTTGTTGGAGAAGGAGACAAACAGGGGATCATTTTCCCTTGGCTGGCCGCCTGGGTTCTTGATTTGCAGGATCGAAACCGGACCCATATCGCTGGACTTCCGACGTGTCGCCGGGGAAGGAGGATCGCAATCGTACGCCACGCTGTGCCATCTCCGGACTTGAGCAACGAGAAAGCAACAGAGGACTTCTTGTTGCACTCGCTGATTTTGATCGCTTGGGAAGAAGGGCTTCGCTCAGTTGCAGATCACCGAACGAAACAGAGGACCGCTTGGGCTACTATTAAATTTATCTGAGTTTTTCTCATCGCCGGAGGTTGATATTTGTAAATTTATCTGAGTTTTTGATAAGTTTATTTGAGTTTTTTGCAAATATATTTGAGTTTCTAACAAATTTATCTGAGTTTCTATCAAATTTATCTGAGTTTTTATCAAATTTAGCTAAGTTCTTATCAAATTTATCTGAGTTTTGTACAAATCCATCTGAGTTTTTGGCTATTTATCTGAGTTTTGAAACAAATTTATCTGAGTTCTAAACAAATCTATCTGATTTTTTGTCAAATTTATTTAAAAATTTGAAAAATATAGCCGAGTTTCTGACAAATTTATCTCCATTTTGAAAATTTTAACTGAGTTTTTGAATGAATGTTTTTTTGACAAGTTTATTTGTATTTTCTTAGATCTATTTGTTTTTTTAAATTTTTTTTATGATTTTTTAAATTTATTTACATTTTTTAAATTTATTTAGAGCAAGGTACTGTTTGTTTCGACGATTTGGATTGCAAAGTCGCGGTTTAGATCGGAGTAGATCTAAGGTTTTCGTTGGACTTAAGCCGCCTTCGTTTTTCTTTGCAAACCGAAGTGGGAAGAAGATGAAGTTGTAATGCCTCGAGTACTGTCATAAGGAAAAGAGAAGACAACCACGTGTATGATACCATTCTGTTGGCGGTAATCTGGACCACCAAAGCACTTGGGTTCCGTGCACTCTCTCCTATTTTTCTTTCTTTCTAGCGAAAGAGAAGAGAAGAACTCTGCACATGCTGCCGTTCCCTTCTTTTTTCGCATTATTAATGGGATATCCCACCAATCATTGGATATGATTTAAATAAAGGGTAAATTAGACATTTCAGGTATGAAAATGTGTGAGAGGGACCTTTGGTGTATGACTTTTTTTTTTATAGACAATTTGCAATAAAGTCATGTTTTGAGAGACCTCCGGCCGAAGCCCAAAAAATAAGTCATGAGCCTATAAATTATTCTAATTTCTTGTTGCTATCTTAGTAGGGAATTTACGCAACCTGCAACTTTATTCGACCCCCTTAGTGGGAAGAAGAATCTATTATGGTCTCAAGTGAATAGATTCAACACTTAGTCTATATAAAGCAGGGATGGGGGCGTATGAGCTATGCTGGGAAGGCATTCTTCAACTTCTTCTGAGTTGAATACCCATTCCTCTGCTGGTTGCTCCAAAGAACCAAACAAGTGAGGAATCATGTCTAACGCTTGTTATAATTATGCACGCATGTCCACTCGACCGTCTTTCCCTCCACCCACACATCCTCCATTTACAGGCAATCCATATCCTTTTACTCCATTTACGCCATACGAAACACACCCTCCACAGGTACTCTCTCTCTCTCTCACTGCCTTTAAAAAAATGACGGATTATTTTGCTTTGATAGGTCCATGTTTCTGCCAGACTAAGGCCACAATTAAGGCACTTTTAAGAAAAGATTGCTTTGCACTTAGCAACTTTTTCATGGTCACTGGGGGTATTTCTACGTACAAGAAAAATGATTAAAAAGCAACTATTTTTCTGCCAGACCATGAAATCTATTTCCCACTAAAAAAAAAAAAATTGATAAAATCACTCTTCCATGGATTGCGTGCTGACTCACTTTCCATGGATGTTACTCAAATGCAGCCTTATGTAATGTCAGATTTATTTCACTACTTCAAATATTCTGATTTTTGTATATACAAATTTTTCGTGATTTGTTGCGATACTAAAGATTTTGATCTAGTTTTCCTCATTTTGTTAAGTTTTGTTCCACTAGCAAGATTCTACCTAAACTAAAGAAATGTCATATAGTATACCACAACATTTTTTAAGCTTTTTAGGACAGACTTAATTAATCTTACAACTTCATCTTTACTACAATAAATCACCTAATTTTTGCCGGATCACACACAGTGACTTTAGGCTTGTACCTAGAGTTTACTCAGATGTACAAAAATCTAACCATCTTTTATGTGATGCCTTGGAGTCCCACAGGCACATCGACTGTAGAGAGAAAAGTGAATGGGGTTATATGTAGAGCTTACGTACAGCCTTACCTTGCATGAGACCTTGTGATGGGTTGATGCCCATCAGAAGCAAAACCGTGAGGCCCGTGGGCGAAAGCGGACAATATTATGCATGCATGTAGGGGTTGGGCGTTACAAATGATATCATATCTCGACTCTCAACTAGTTCTTTGCGGGTCTCCTTGTGAGCGGGCTAAGAGGGCTGGCAGGCTTGCAGCCTTAAGGAGAGTGAATTGTGACTATTATGCATACGGTGTGGGACGTTACATTTTATTTTATAGTTATCATCATCTACTTCTTTGCCCTCAATTGCCACCTCCGCCAGTGTGGCCTTACCAGCATGCTAATTGTTATAATTACCAGAAAGGTGGGGCCAAGTACAATCGACAAGTCCAGGGGGTAGACGAAATAAGTAACGGTGGAGATTTTAATATGGGACCCAAGATGGGTGATAATAGTAAATTTATTATTGACTGAAAGTAGTATGTCCATGCTACGATCAGTTTTAAGTACTGACTATAAAAGTCATTGTTAGCCATGTTTGTTTCGTCTTGTCGTCGTGCTGTTTACTGTGTCTCTAAAGGGTTGTCAAGTTAATTCAAGTGTCAAGAAGCAAATATGATAAACAAAATTATTAGTTGTATGTTTTTTGTGTGACCACTTATTGGGATCTTGACCAAGAGAGCACACATAAGTGAGAAGCGGAAGTCCAAAGATGGAAAAAAGTGGCATATTTAGTGATGGGTCTCTAGTAAACTGGCTGAAAATGCGGATTTGCCAACCAACTTAAACAACTCATGGTAGTAAAAAGTTGTTAGTTGTTGTGCTATATAAATACTATGCAGCCCATCACCTTAGATTTAGAAAATATAACCTCGTCATAGCATGGGGACAGAATCGAACTCGGTTAAACACCTTTTTAACTAATATGGTTACAAAATGCCCCATTCTGGGCACCTTTGAACCTCTCTGCTTTTAATACAGTGATTAGGCTTTGATGTGATCATCTTAATGATGTTTAACCTACAAGAATCTCATGTTAAGAATTCATACTGATCAGGATATCAATCGCAAATCCACTGCTAGTCAAGAGCTAAGGCAAGGCCCATGTCATGGGAAAGATTAGGGTTCAATTTTTGTATGGGTAGTGTGGAAAATAAAAGGATTGCCAGTGAGGGCAAGTGGCGGAAAAGAAATCTCTATCCATGACAAGCACTAATGTACCCATCTCAACCAAGAAACAAGTAATCAAATTAAAAGGTTCATCAAGGAAAATCCATCAAAAACATATTTATTCACATGGTGCCTTCCTCAAGACACAAGCAGTTAAGCTGGAGCGTTTCCATTTCCTCTTCTATTTTTTCCTTTTCAAGTGGCAATCAACCTACATAAAAATTCTTTTCCTAAATATTGGACACCAATATAAATCTCATGCGATAAGACATGCACACTACACTAACTCCACAACTTTCAAATTCTATATTGTTAATTTGGAAGGTTGTTTCAGCTGGATCACAATAAATAACTTTAAGCTTTGTGCCTAGAGTTCGTTCAAATTTCAGAAATCTAAATATCTTTTATTTGTGTCCATTTCCCTGATAGATGATGCTGCAAGAAGAAAGTCCTCCTTTTGGGGGCCATCAAGTGCCATCTCCGGTGTGGCCTAACCTGCAGTATGCTGATGGTAGTAATTGCCAGATTGGTGGGGGCAAGTACAATCCGCAAGTCCAGGGGGTTCGCCGTATAAGTAATGGTGGCAATTTCAATATGGGACCCACGATGGGCAATAATAGTGAATTTAGGCTTTGATTGCAAATGGTATGCATTGGATGGGAATATACAAGCTACCATCTGTATGTTATGTGCTATCTTAGCCCACAATAAAAGTCAGTGAATTGAGCATGTTTGTTGTGTCATCGTCGCCCTATTCACTTACTTAGTCCATGTTTAATGTTCAAGTAATGTATAAGCTAAGTGTTGTCCAGTAAATATAAGCTTAAAGAAGCAATATCGGTATGTGTTGATAACTTTTGATTTTAGGAATTTAGGCTCTTGTTGTGCAGATTGGATTTTTTTTTTTTTGGTCTGTTTGTTTGCATGAATACATTGAAGTCAAATACATGTGAATTATATTACTGGTCAAATGAGCTCCATGAAAGGATTATTAAAGAAGAAAGGGCTGAAGGATAGCAGTTAAAGAGTGAAAGACATAAGCTACGATTCACTTTTCTACGGTTTGAATTACTAGAGTGGTGGTTATGTATTCATTTCCCACCTACCATGATTCATTTTCCATTAAAGGGGAGATGATTTGATGGTCATTTTTTGAAATCCAAATTTGTTTCTTAATAAAAGTTTTAAGATTCCTATGCATTCAATTACATGAAACAAAGAAGCCCTAGCGATCACCTTAGATCAGGAGAAATAATCTCATCCTAGGGTGGAGGCAATATGGACCATGTTTAAACACCTTACTTAACCAATTGTAGACGCTTCATTTTCTTCTCCTTTGAGTATATATCTAAATACATTGCTTGTGATAGATACGTTGATTTGATGTGATCGTTTTAACGCTTTTTTTTTTTTATACCTAACAGAATCTCATATGAAAGTTCATGCTGATCTGAGACATCAAAATGGGATATCCCAACCATAAAAATCCTAATGAACCCATGTCATCAAAGAAAGAAATATCAAATTACAATGGTCTCCATGAAAGGTGCCTCAAAAACATTTATTCAATTTGCGATACACTTAAAATCAGTGTAAGACTCTAAAGCACTGGTTTGATTGGCATTTTGTGATGATCATATCACAATTCTCTCTGACCTTCAATCTCTCTTTTGATTGTTCAAATGACTTATACATATTGGAATAAGGAGGAATAAGTTTGCAATTGTGAGAACCTTGGGAATATGATCTCTATTCCATACCGCTACCTCACATTGAAAACGGATCGGACTGTAGGCCATTGCATTGGAGTTTTTATTTCTATTTACTTAGTTCTGGCTAAATGGCAAATTATATCAAAGAGAAATGAAAACCAAGGCTTAGAGGAAATCACCAAAAGAATTACAAGGCCCAATCAAAAACAAGGCACACGGAAGAGAATAGATGGTGCATGAGACAAAAAACAAAAAACAAAAAAACATCAACATAGGGGCGCCACACGTACATATTGCATACATCTTGGGTCTCATATATACATCCACTATATTGTAGTGGGCATGTGCATGTGCAATACGATTGATGGAATTGACGAGGATTAGTCCAAATGACCCATAATCAGTCAAGCTAAAAAAAGATCCAAAGATTGAAGAACATGATTGATAAAATTCAGTAAAAATAAAGGATGGGGACTTTAAAGATCTGTGGATTTCGACATAGGACATGACGATCAGCTACGATCTGCTACGTAGATAAAGATCTACTTCGTTTGCTGGGGGGCTCCACAGGAAGCTCACAACAGCTCAGTGAGAGGTGCTTATAGGAGACTTTTTTTTTTTTTCCAGTTTTCCAGAATATCCGCTTTGAACTTTGAAGCTGTCTTCTCTCTTTTCATTTCCATCACAAGTTCTCAACCCAATTCATAAACAATAAGAACAGGCTCCTTACCAGAGTGGTAAGGAGTGTAAGTTCTCACTGTCCGGGTACGAGTCCTAGCTTCGTTGGCTGGGGTACTGTAAGACCGCGACCCCGCCTAGGTTTGTTTGGCACTTAATTAATCTTGATTAAGTGCCTAATTGGTGTTTTGGTTGATTTTGTGATGGATTAGGTAGATTAGTGGAGTTTTGAGCCAACTTAGGTAGACTTATGACCTTTTGACAATGTTGGGCCCCACATGTGTGCCAAAGTTTAATGGGTTTAAGTGCATGTCATTAGCATTAATCTTCATGTTTGGACCCAGACCATTTGAGCCCAACTGGGATCCATTTAGAGCCCATTTCCATCACCAAGCCCCTTTCCCAAATTTCCTCAAATTGAATGGACTTGCATGCAACCCAGCCCAAAGTATGCCTTTTAAAAAAAAAGCCCAATCCAGTTACTGCACCGTTCCTTTCTTCCTTTTGCCTCTACCAGAGAAGTTCTCTTCTCCTATTCTTCTTCTTCTTTCAAAGCCTCAAAGGGGAGATCATGCATGTGGGTTCTCTAGGCTCCTTCTTCACCATCAAACCCTTCTCCATCTTCTACAACCTGCCATTCTCTCTTATCACCTTTAATTGGTAGAAATCCCACCAATCATCTTCTTGTGTTTCTAATCAAGTCATGGAAGGCCATGTATGTGGATGTTGAAGAGTAAAGAGCAATACCCATCTCCAAATTCGTAATCTTCTCCAAACCTCAAGCTTCCTTCATCATTATCTTCTCCACACCCATTTCTTGGTAAGAAAGCCTCAACTAATAATGCTTCATTTTATTTTTACTTATTTATGACTGTAGAGATCCAATTTCATTACATGCATATTAATTAGCATCATCTATTGCATTAATCATTGTAGGAGTTCTTATGAGTTAGCATTTTGGGGATTTTGGATGAACCAAGTAAGAAGATTAGTATTGGAAGACACCATTAAAGGCAAGTATGAGCAAATTGGATTTATACAAGTTAATTGATTCATTGATTGAGTTATGTAATTATGTTATTTATTCCATGGTATGTTAATTCAGCCCTTTTTATTTGAATTAGATTCATAATTAACAATGGGTTCTATATATACTAGCAAAATCCCGTGGATAACCACGAAACCACCAAATGCACAGACTGATATGAATTATTTTTAATAAATTTATTAATTAGTAAACTTGTGAGTCCTTTTTTTTTTTGTTGCTAATTTGATCTTTATGTTTTTTTTCCAAATGTTTTATTCTTTAGGTGAGGCATGAATTGATTAAGAAAGATCAAATGATCATAGACCTAACAAATTGACCTAATATATATAAGTGGGACCAAGATGAATGGGGTCCATCATTTCTATTCTAACCGTTCATAAAATCATATGATGCGGGCTGGGACCCATTAATTGATTGATAAAGATCAAATGATCATAGACCTCTCAAATTGACCAAACCTAACCTATTTAAGTGGGACCCCCAAGATGAATGGGTCCACCATCTATATTCTAACCATCCATAAAATCATATTATACGGGATGGGACCCATGAATTGATTTAAAAAGATCAAATGATCAAATGATCGTAGACCTAACAAATTGACCTAATATATTTAAGTGGGACCCAGATGAATGAGGTCCACCATCTTTATTCTAATCGTCCATAGAATCAAATAAAGCGGGCCGGGACCCATTAATTGATTGATAAAGATCAAATGATCAAATGATCATAGACCTCTCAAATTGACCAAACCTAGCCTATTTAAGTGGGACCCCCAAGATGAATGGGGTCCGCCATCTATATTCTAACCGTCCATAAAAACATATGATGCGGGCTGGGACCCATGAATTGCTTGATAAAGATCAAATGATCATAAACCTCACAAATTGACCAAACCTAACCTATTTAAGTGGAACCCCCCAGATGAATGGAGTCCACCATCTTTATTCTAACCGTCCATAAAACCATAATATGCGGGATGGGACCCATGAATTGATTAAGAAAGATCAAATGATCAAATGATCGTAGACCTAACAAATTGACCAAATATTTTTAATTGGGACCCAGATGAATGGGGTCCACCATCTTTATTCTAACCGTCCATAAAATCAAATGATGCGGGCCGGGACCCATGAATTTATTGATAAAGATTAAATGATCATAGACCTCTCAAATTGACCAAACCTAACCTATTTAAGTGGGAACTCCAAGATGAATGGGGTCCACCATCTATATTCTAACTGTCCATGAAATAATTTGATGCGGGCTGGGACCCATGAATTGCTTGATAAAGATCAAAGGATTAAATGATCATAGACCTCACAAATTGGCCCAACATAACCTATTTAAGTGGGACCCCTAAGATGAATGGGGTCCACCATCTTTATTATAACCGTCCATAAAACCATATTATGCGGGATATGACCCTTGAATTTATTTAAAAAGATCAAAGGATCAAATAATCGTAGACCTAACAAATTGATCAAATATGTTTAAGTGAGACCCAGATAAATGGGGTCCACCATCTCTATTCTAACCGTCCATAAAATCATATGATGTGGGCCGGGACTCATGAATTGATTGATAAAATAATTTTAATCAAATCACGAGGGTGTGACAGAAATGTCTTGCTAGATGTGTAGATGATATTTAAATGGATAAAAAACAGAGATCTCCCCTGAATCACAATGGATCCATGTAGGTTTGCACCCATTCTGACCAATTGAGCCCACAATCGACCACTCTATTTGTTTCTTTTTTTTTTTTAAGCCATTAAAATTTGTGGGTTCCTGTTGAATTGGTTAGGATGATCAGTGGGTCCCAACCTTGACAGTGATGTAGGCCCCAAGTGGGCCCCATAGAGAGCACAAATTTCTTCTATGGAATTAAGGATTATATTTCAATCCTTTACAATTTGGGATTTTCCTCTTCCCCATTTTGTGTGGTTGTCTTGGAAGTGAAATTTTAGATGGAGAATGAGAGATTTTAGGGATTGCATTAGCATGGAGAAGGAGAGATTTTAGGGAGGGAGAGATGGAGAAATTTTAGATGGAGAATGAGAGATTAGCATAATACCATTTTAGGCTGGCTGCTGCCACGTGTCCATCTCCAAGACATGCCAAGTGTCCTCCTCCAGGAAGTGTATACATCCCTTTAGTAATATAGATGAGTGTTAATGGATAATTGAATGAATGTGGGTTGATAAAATAGTTTATACATTGAGCTTGGGGAGGCTCAAATCATACCTAATATGGTCTAAGGATGATTAGCAAGTGAAATGGAAGAATGAACAACTGAAATTGGACATTTCAGACTCAGAAATTGCCCAGAAATAGGCCAGCCGAGTTGGGCCCGCTCGAGTGGGTCGGCCCATTTGGGCCCAACAGTGCCAACTTTGGAATGGCCACAACTTTTTACCCGTATGTCGGATTTTGGAGTTCCACATACCGTTGGAAAGCTCTCAAAGTGTGGAATCCAATGGTATACACCACATAATGATCAGAGATTGGGAGAGAATGTAAATATTTTGACAATTGAATCGGTCCCTATATCTTTTAGAAAAAGGGACTTTAAATCTAGTTGGACTCTTAGGTTGGAACCATTGGCCATTAAGGGAGCTAATCCCACTTCAGAAGGCCTAAACTCTTCATAATCAATCCCTGAGGATGATTGTGACGTAAACACTAAACCAATCAATAAGGTTTTTAGGTTGTAAATGTTTGAACTTGTAGGTCCATAGAATGGTAGCCATTACCGATTATCATTGTCCAAGGGAAATTGTAACACATGAGAAATCTTGGGCTGAGTTTATCTCATGTGCCTATCCGTTTGTCTAGCACTTTACCATGGGTGTTGGTTTAGGAATTTCGGTGCATCACACACACACACACAAAGTGACACCAATAAAATGTAGCACGTGCATCAAATTACCTAAAACTACATCGAAATGGATGGTTAGAGACGACGGATAATTAGATTAGGTTTGGCTAGTAAATATCCTTGATTCTATTAATCTATTTGCATTTGCATATTGAGATTGATTTATTTATTGCCCTCAAATATTCAGTTACTTGTTATATGCATTATTCGTATTTTCCACAAATTGTACTACAATTGCCTTAAAAATGTTATCGTACAATATTGATGTGATATTAGAACGGGGTAAGCATATGATTCGAAATAAATGGCTTTGATTAGAAATGATTGATTCAATTAGAAAAGTCTTACTTCAGTCTAATTATTATTCGATTCGAATGGTTCGGCACTACTTAGCTTCGACCTTGTGATACCCGACGGGGTTACAACTTGGTTCAGTTATTCGAGACTACTGCAGTATGTCATCTGGAGTACCGGAACTCCAGAACCGGGTAGCCAAGAGAACCTTTGGCCGGGTCGTTGGTGACATCCCAACCAGATTCGCTTTCTATCGGAGATGATGAGCAAATGTAGTAGCCAACTAGAAAGTAATTATTCGATTATTGATTCGATAAAGCATGAATTATTCATAATGCACAATGTGCCTAGTTGACATTTATTTGGTCTCTTTAATCTATTCGTCTTTAAATTCGAAATTTGAATAACATGTGTTGAATCTTAATTGCTCATATATTGTTGAATCGTCGTATTCATGGTGCTACACTTGGTGTCACAGGGATCCAGATCACCGAACATGATAGCTAATGGCCTTCAGATTAGAGAGTTGATTGGTAAGGTTAATGGTTAGCTTTGACCCCAGAGTACGTACAAGTGTGGTAATTATGACTTAAAACTAGATAGTTAATCTTGCACTTAGTTTAAGTATGCATTTAAGAGATTTAAATTAATAGCTTTGTTATTGATAAATTGTAATATAATGGATTGGATAATGGACTGCTCATGGCTTTGTTATTGTTGATATACATGTTTCCGCAAATAAATGTTCTTGACAGGTGTCAGTGAGTAATCCTCACAGCATGAACGTGGAATTTTCTCCTTCGTGAATTCGGATTTGGTCCGGAACAGGTGCGAGTTCATGGGAGTACGCATGTCACACCTCAGGAACCACCCTAATCAGGGAATTCTTGGGTCCGGGATGTGACAGGTACCCAAAAATAATTATTCACAAACAACAAAATGTGTTCTACCAGCAAAAAAAAAATCAGGAAAGTGCCTATTTATTCTAGTTCCAGTGTCCCAAGTGACGTCTATGTTCAGAAAATAATGATGTTATTGCATTATTTATGTGAAATAATTCTTTCAGAATATTGATGAAAATAAAATTAGGGGATAACTGTTTGTACGAATATTTCATATATTTCTTAAAAATCCTCTCAAAATCTCCAAGTTTAAAATATGTTTGTGCAAATAAAAATAAGAAGTCCAATAAGCCAGGGGCGAATTTGTACATGTAGCGCCAGAATTCACTCAGTTTTCTCCCCCTCCAAATAAACGGAGTCTAAAAAAGTTCATGTTCTGCCTAAAATGTACTTCACATTGAAAAATGAAGCGGCATAAAAAATGGGAGCGCCTTTCATCTTTATCAAAAGCACCCTGCCTAATCTTTCATCAAGAGAAAAACAAAAAATTAATTTTCTCTGCCTGCCTCGTCTTTTAGCCTAAGCATCCAAATGCCTGTTTGGTTGCAACCGATAATGAGTTCTTGTTTTGGAGCATTCGGAGAATTCTAAATGTTATTCCCCATGTGGAATTCCGAAATACCCCATGACTGATTAGCATTCAAGAGTTGCTGGATATATGAGAGTTCCACATTGCAAAAGTGTTACTTTGTTCTTAAATCCATTCCGAGATTCTCCTCTTAATTGGAAAAACTAAAAACCCTTTTGTTGGCCCCCTCTCCAGTCCCTAGCCCGTAACCTTTTGTGTGGTGTAGCTCCTCTGTTTGCTGGTTTTCTTACCCTGTATATATTCATGTCTGCTTTGAGATTTCTGGCCTTTTTGGAAACTGAGTTTATTCAGTTCGATCTAGAGATGTTCAATTTGACCCTTTTACAAATAGACCATTTGCTACATATGGTTCATTTAAAAACCAAATACCTTGTTACATGTTAAAATGGCATGAGCAAACTTATTATGTAATCAAAAGTAGAATGACAAACTTATCATAAACATTTTTTCCAAAAAAAAGTTATCTAATTACTTTAGATGTTTCTTTTATAGTCAAACTGATTACTTTAGACATTGGTAATTACCTGAAGAAATTACCCTCCTATTCCTTTTTTTTTAACGGAGAAGGTCTTAAAGCTTATGTAATGAAAATTCAAATGAACTTTTCCTAACAATCTAAATCATTGAACATATGTTTGTGGCTCTAATATAATTTGCAACACCACTGGCCTTACCCACCTCGAAAGCTAGCTATTGAAGTTGTGGTAACCATAAGTACTTAACTCAGGCTCTGGACTATGGATGATTTTGATGTGGGACTTCCCTTATATCTCGGTTTTTCTTTGGCGAGTGATGGGTGCACCAGCTTTCAACTGGATCTGCCAATTTAGCCCAGGCCGGCCGGATCGCACACTTGTCCATTGGCACTTTGGTCTACAACATTATCTTGATACATTTGGATATTTGGAGTGTGATACACAAGTGGCGTTGCAATCCTACTAGGAAGATTTTTAGGTAGCGTTTGGATCGCTGTAATGAAGGTCGGAATGGAATGGTTATTCCAACGGAATGATCATTACCGCGTTTTGTTAGCCAAAAAGTGATGGAATGATCATTACCTCCGGAATCCTCATTCTCTTATGTAGAGGAATGACCATTCCACTCATGAGGTAGAGGAATGGTCATTCCATTCGTTTGTAACTTTTATTGAGACCAAAATACCCTTGTTTCACATCTTTTACTATTATAAAAGAGAGTAAGATGCAAATTTTTTTCACTGCACCATTGTGGGGCCTACCCCCAAATATTATAATGCAAGCCTTTTCACTATACCTTTGTGGGGCCCACCGCAAAATATTATAATATAATATAATATAATAAGATATTATTATGAGAAATTGTAAACTTTTCATTACACCTTTGTGGGGCCCACCCCTAAATATTATAATGCAAACTTTTTCACTACACCATTGTAGGGCGCACCCCCCAAATATTATAATATAATAATATATTATTATGAGAAATTATAAACTTTTTCATTACACCTTTGTGGGGCTCACCCCCAAATATTATAATGTAAACTTTTTCACTACACCATTGTAGGGGCCCACCCCCAAATATTATAATATAATATAATATAATAATAAATTATGATGAGAAATTGTAAACTTTTCATTACACCTTTGTGGGCCCACCTCCAAATATTAAGATGTGGGCCCTACTTAGTAATATATATATATATATATTGGTGGTTCATAATGAATTTGGTTTATCATGAATTGAAGTATGGTCTGGGGACCACAGTTAAGAGTCTTGGGTGTAGTATTGTATCTTTGATTGACCCAAAGATAAAAATCTAATAAGGATATTTTGGTCAGTCCTATGTAAATCTTATTCCATTCCGGGCATCATTTTGGCGTACCAAACGCAGGAACAAGAATCAGAATTCTATTACTGGATTAATTATTCAGTGGAATCAAACGTTGGAATGGGAATGACCATTCCTGTTTCATTCCATTATAGACTCATTCATACCTTTATTCCATTCCCGCCTACAACCATTCCAGCGAATCAAATGCTACCTTTGTGTCAAGCCCCAATTGACTTATTAGTAACTCATCCTACCCAGTTTCTCTACCTGAATTTCTATAATGCATTTCTTGTAAAATGTTTGAGTTTTAAAATGCTGGTAAATTTTGTCATTTCTGAATTCTTTATTACATCCATGCTGAAATTCCGGCTTCGGAATTCCATCCATACCGAACTTCATAAATTCTCTACTCTGTAACTAATAATAGAACTCCTACCTAGAATCACACTAGTATATGCATTGTGGAACATGGGGCCTGCGTTTAGAAATTTTAATACATTGAACTCACTTTTAGGAATTAAAGTATAGGGCTCACCTTTAGAAATTGTTGGGTGTAGGGGCCACCTGAAAGAACTACAATGAAGCCAACCTTTTGGTAGGTACAACTTGGGGTCCACCTTTAGAAATTACAATGTAAGCCCACTTTTAATAATTGTATGTGTGGATTTTAGAAATTTCAACATGGGTTCAACCTTGGAATTGCAAATGTGCCACCTTTAGAAATTGTCTATGAAACTTTTAAAAATCACAATGTAGGACCTACTTTTAGGATTTCTTTAGCTAGTTGGCATGGCGGCCAGGGGATATTACGTAAAACTGGTAGCCAGGGATCATACCTGGCTAGAGATGTGGGAGAGGGGTAGCCGGGTAAACTCCCTTGTAGCCTTAGTGTGGTAGTGTAGTTTCGAATTTACAACCTCCAGGTGGAAACCGTGGTCCTAGGCCAACTGAACTACCCCTTGAGGTTACCAAAAATCAATTGAGGGCATGGCCGAATTCCAAAATGTGTGAAATGCTCGAGGCTTGGCTGGGATTGGGAAATGCCTCATTTGGAGTATTTGGAAATTCCAGAAAGCAATTGGCTGTGCTTTTTTTCTTTCCAAGCATTCTGACAGAAATTTCAGCTGAAATGCTCTAAGACAACAACTGAAATTGCTGTTTTTCAGCAGCGTAGGGCCTTGCTTTGTTTTGTCAGCTCATGTAACCCTCTGTTTTAGACCAGCCGTTGAGGCCTGGCTTATTTTTCAAATTTTGGGCCTTCTAAGCCCATTCTTTAAATCAGTTTAATTTGCCTTACAGCCAATAAAGGAAAAAAAAATTAAATTCTGCTAGAAAATTCCAACATATGAGATTCTGGACAAAAAATTCAACAAACCTAGAAGTGGTTTTTGGAGAATCTGTAACAGTATCATGTACTCAGCATTTTCTTTACTCTTATCTTGTCGGAATTTATTCCTTCCAATCAATGAGGAATATAATCTTCTTTAGAAGTTGCACAAGAACCATGCACCCCACAAAATTCCAGTCACCTGAACCAAAGGTGAAGAATCATCTTTTAGAGGCAGACCAGTTTCATTATTAGTCATGTTGAGAGCATAGGATCTTCTCTGACCCTTATCCATTCAAAGGTGCTATATATCTATCCGATTGAGAATCTCCATTCATCACCCATTCATTCTCAATGACGTCTCTTGTCTTAAGCTGTGAACAACCTAAACAGAAAGTCAGACCCAAACAAACTCTATTAAAGATTTTTTGGAGAAGTACATAATTGGAGTGTCCAGATCATGGATGTGGTCCAAAGAATATATATGTATAATGGTGTTATTAGCTATTAGTAGCTTAATTTCATCCATGCATGCATGGACCCTTCTTCGACTTTTAGACATTGTTTTGCCCCTAGTGATATCTTATGCCATATACATAAGATATGGCATATACCATAAAGATTGGCAAAAAAAAAAAAAAAAAAAAAAAAAAAAAAAAAAAACTTGTAACATACATTATCCCAATGGTAAGAGGCATCATTTTTTATCTGGCTGCCCGTGATTCAAACCTGGACGGTCACCTTCTCTCACCAGAGGGTTGTTCTACCTCACCCGATGTCCACTTCCGTCACTAAAGAGCTAGGGTCCCCTCCCACTAAGCTGGCTACTAAAAAAGAAATCTAGTAGATACGTATAATTGCATATGCAATTGAACCATAAATAATTAATACATATGTTATCAAATTATCAAATCCAAACTATTTATTCAACTTCCTCTTCACCTCATATTCTTACCGGTCAATACAAACAGAACATCAAACGCCTGTGGTGCCCCTTTCCCATCCATATCATCTAATTATTGCTACTATCAAACCCCATTAAACCCCTTTCCCATCCATGTCATCTAATTATTGCTACTATCAAACCCCATTAAACAACTTCCAAATATCGAAATCCCATGAAGTGCATAGAGTAGGCCCCGTATTTCTTCAACCCACCTAGCCTTGGATAGGAATCCGACCGTCGACCATGGCAAAATTCTACTCTAAGAACTCCTTTCACTACTATAAACCTCTCCCAAATACCTAATCTTATGTTGCCATCAACCTCCTTAGATTGGAACCTTCAAATGCAAGAAACGTTTCGTAACTAGCTATAGTTCGGCCTCGACCAATTCAGGGAAGAACTGAACGTTAGGAGGGACTAGCATAGTTCTTTGGTTTGGGTCCATAAAACCCACCATTGGATTCTCCAATATGGATTTAAAAATAAGAACCGCATTTTACTTCAGTGGGTAAAACGTGCAATTTTTACTGGGAGGTCAGGGTTTGTGTGAGTTTTATATCTCCTCACTTGTGTGAGTCTTTCAAGGGTGTCTTACCTGAGCTACCAAAAAATTATAAATTTAAAAATAATGGGCAAGGCAGAGCCTGATCAAACATCAAGGGCTCCTAACCAAATTTCAGCCTCATCCTCTGTGCAGGGTGCTGTCTTCTTTTTCTTTTCTTTTTTTATTCCGTATCTCTCTCTGTATTCTAGAATAGAACAAAATGTCCATCGAAGAATGAAATTATGAAAATTTGTATGGCACTACATTTCAATAAATTCACCGTAGCTTTATTGAGGGGAACTGATCCCAATTAATTTATAAAAGGAAGAATAGACAAGAAACTTCAAATATTTAAAATTTAACTTTTCCAACATCTCTTCTATTAACTCTAGCACCCCTCCCACATTCATATGTTCCTATCAAGAAAAAGATTGTGATGATATATATCTCCTAAGCTGAAGCTTAAGATAGGGTAAGCTGAAGTAAACTCAATTACATAGTGGGGCCCACTTGGGGACCCCTATGGGGATGGGGGCGGGGGGGATTTCAAGGACTCCCTAGGACCCTCATTCCTACAAAAAATCAGCCCAAATCGTGGTTTCTATCATCTCCATCTGGGCACCAAAAGTTTAATGGTCAACAGTCTATTCGGATTGGTACATAGTCGATCCAACGGTCTAGTAAATTCGGATTTGACCAAAAGTTGGTGGGCTTGTGCAATTTAAGGGGGTCGTGTGTTTGGTCCATTTGGATGGATCAAAGATGGGCCCTAGAGCTTACGGAATCATATCATAAGCTTAAGCTTAGGAGAGCCTTGCTCTATATATATATATATATATAAATTGTTACCGGGGCATGATTCTGGTGCATTTAAAAAATTCAAGTACACTCTCTCTCTTTTTTTCTCAATAAGTTAACCAATAGCTTATTTAGTAAAATGATATCAATTTATAGAAGATAAAATATGTAAGTAACTTCAAATACTTAAAAGAGAAATTCTCAAAAACTCCCCTATTTCAAAAGGAGGATTTATGCCCCTATCTAATCGTCAATGATTTGTTAGTATTTTAAGAGAAAATATAAAAAAATCCACATTTATAGGAGAAAGTACATAAGAGAGAATTGATAAATGTATCAGATGACATTTGTCACACTTTACCAAAAGAGGGGCGTTATTTTTTTAACTAATACTTAAAATTCGACTTTTCTTTACCTCTTCTAACATCTCAGAGTATCTTCCTACCACTGTCACGAACAAAAGTAAGGATGCTGGTGGGCCAAGTGAATTGATGCAGCTAGAATTATATTCTTTTCACTTGATCCCGAACGATCCCACTATCATGAAAAAATATATCAATTCCTATTGTGACCCCCTTCTATAAAATCCAGGCAGAGAAGTAACATATTGTGGGGCAGCTTTAGAAGTCCAACATCAATCTATAACTCCTTTTCTCATGGTACTCTCTCTCTCTCTCTCTCTCTCTCTCTCTCTCTCTCTCTCTCGTATTGTAATAGTAAGATCTAACCTTGGGGCAACATGCAGGAGCGAGTTTATGTATATGGCGGCCGCATCAATCAAGGTGGTCCACTAGACATTTCAGGGTCGGGGGCTCGACAGCAAGTAACTCATGTAACTCGACGCGTTTACGTTTGCAAGGAGTCTCTCGACCCATTTGTGACTCAGCACAATTTCTTTGAGGATCATGATTATCCATCAATGTTTCCCACAATGGAGACATCCATGATCACTGGTCATCGCCTCTATGGCAGCGATTCTCCTTCATCACCTCCGTCCAAAGTCGACTCTCGCATGAGAACTTCTGGCTATTATGGCAATGATTCTCCTTGTGAATTTCCTCCCATGGTAACTCAACCCTACTATGGCCATGAATCCTCAGCCTATCCAGCAAGACAAGGTCCAGCCAGAGGGAATCCTATAAATCAAGACGTAAATTTTCATGTTACTTTATTATATACATATGCTTCTTTTCCTGCACTTTTGTGGGCTCTGAATTCATGATCCTAACAATTCAATATTTCTATGACCCATTATTTTCATTCTAGAAAATTTCAAAAGTAATATTTCGAGTTGTTCATAAACTAAGAAAGACCCTGGCTCTATTTCTGCTCCTAAATCCACCCAGAAAGTTAATTTCGTAATTTATGTGGACTTATTCATCTAGTTAAAGCTAATTAAAGTGGTAAAATGAGTTGCAGGTGAAAATAGTATGCGCGCCATGATTATAATGATAAGTACTTGATTCTGTTCATGTTTTATATTATGGAGTTAGATCAAGCCGTATATGATATTATATACCTTTCCATTGACATCATTCACTATGAATGGAAGGGGCTAAGTTGAAGAAACTGCAATATATTAAAAAATAGTTTCAATCACCAAATTGTAAGCCACAAAGTGTGGGCTTATTTCATTTATTTTAATCTTGATTTTGTACATGATCAATTTGATGATTGTAATTGGAATAAAGTCTTCCTAAGTGATACTACAAGCTGGACCGGAATGTTTTGGGTCTTTCGGATTTCAAAGTTTGGATTGGCTGTTGGAAGACTTTTTTTTTGCAAAGTCACTTTTTTTAGGCTTTGTTTGTACTTTAGAATTTACTTAAATTTCAGACATCCAACCTTCTTTTGTTTTTGTTCATTTCCTTCATAGATGATGCCGCAGGAAGCATATCCTCCTCCTGGCGTCCCTCTTTCTGCCAGCCCTGCTCCTTATGGCGGCCGTCCTTATGGTGGCCCTCAAGCGGCACCTCCACCTCCACCTCCAGTTTGGCCGCAGCAACCTGCTAGTGCTAATTACCAGATTGGTGGGGGCAAGTACAATCCACAAATCCAGGGTGGGGTCCGCAATAATGGTGGCGATGTTGTTATGGGACCCAAGATGAATGATCGTAATAAGTTTAGTATTGATTGAAAATGGTATGCATTGGCTGAGAATGTCCAAGCTACCATCAGTGCCAAGTATCATCATAGTCGACCATAAAAGTCCTTGTTGGACATCTTTATTTTGTCATCATCATGCTATTTCACTTATAGTCTCTTGTTTAATGTCAAAGTAATGTGGGTCTTCAAATTAATGCGAGGGTGAAGAAGTGATGTTGTGTTGATAAACATAATTGTTAGCTCTTGTATAATTTTCTGCAATGCGATTAGCCAAAATTCTGTTTTTAGGAATATTTTGGGTTCTTGTTGTTCAGATCAAATGATGTTGATAAACATAATTGTTAGCCCTTGTATAATTTTCTGCAATGCGATTTGCCAAAATTTTGTTTTTAGGAATATTTAGGGTTCTTGTTGTGCACATCAAATGATGTTTGACCTAACAGAATTTCATATATTAAAAGTCTAAATTGATCCAAGCCATCAAAACGGGATATTCCTCCATAAAAACCCTGAACAAGTAATCATATTACAAGGGTCTCCATCAACTTGCCTATAGAACATATTTATTCAAATGGAGCCTTCATGAAGAGTACACTAGTTAAAGGTGAAGCCTTAATTTTCTTCAGAATGATAATGTGATAACTTCACTAATGGTCCAAGCAAAACCCTGGCATTTTAGGGCACAAAGGTTTTTTTTTTTTTTGGTATCCAAGCTTAGTGGGGCTGGATCCCTAGCCCTTGGTGAGAGGAGTAGACCTTGAGTGAGGTGGGACGGCCTTGGGTGAGGAAAGGGACCTTAAATGACATAGTACACAGCGCTCTAGTAAAGGAAGGTGACTGTTCAAGTTCTAGCCCTTGGGAGCCAGGTAAAAACAATCATCTCTTACCAATGGGGTAAGTTGTTTTCTTGTTGAATGGAGGCATCTAGGTAACATGAAAGCAATTGGAAAGTATTCTAGAGTTTTGAAGAAGCTTCTTTCATTTTTTTTCTAACTTAAAAAGCATTCTCCTTTTATCCGCGCATTGCTTGCTATTTTACATGTTAATAGCACCCTTAAACATAGCACATTTAATTTCAGCTTTTGGAAATCATAATTGCAAGAAAACTTTGAGCTTTAGCTTTTGTGTTAGGATTAGATTGGGTGGCTTAGGTTATAATGAAGATTAAATGATTTTCCAAAAAAATGAAATAAATAATATCTTGATTAAATTTGGGGTACTCACTCAATAAATGATTCTATTTTGATATTTACACAAATTCCTTTTTATCAAAATCTAGAATATTGATTTTATGCATCTATGCTTCGTAGCAGTGGTTATATAAATAAGAAAAATAGCATTTTATTTTGGTCAATAATAAATAATGTATTATTGCCAGAACCAAACCCAAAAAAAAAAAAAAAAAAACCTAAAGCCTTATGGAGTCAGTGGCCACTTACCATCTTCCCACCCACATGGACTGTTAGTGGTCGAAGCCAATGGTAGAACCAGGAAATTTACTTTCGAGGCCTGTTATTTAATAAGGACATCTTTAGTTTTTTCGGACATCCCAGAGCTAAGGGGGCTGGGACCCGAGATACATGCGAGGATAAAATCTGCATGCACAAGAAGGAAAATTTACACATGTGATGAGAAAAAACCCACACACACACGGAAAGTGAGAACTCGTACATGTAAAAAAGACATCTTAGGACTACATTAAGGAGTTTTTAAAAAATTAACCTCCCCTATGCCCCGTTACGCCTCTAGTCCAACTACTCCATGTGGGCACGCCCACACATAAGCTTCATCCTTGTCAGTGTTAAGATCTTGGAATGCTCAAATATTAATTGCATGCAAGAATGTATGAGGCTGACAAAGAGCCCATACCGAGAGTGAGAACTCGCACATGTAAAAAAGACATCATGTGGTCATTTATTGGGTTTTTGAAAATTAATTCCCCCCATGCCCTATTATGCCCTGGTCCATTTTGGGTCATTTATTATTAATGTTGAAAACTTTATTTCAAATTGGAATTATCATCAAAGTTCGAAACTTTATTTCATTAAGATTATATCCTTTTCATTTTTAAATCTTATTTCAAGTTGGTTGGAACTTAAAAATCATTATCAAATTTATATTTAATTTAAAAAAAACCAAAGTATTTAATTTTAAAAAACCAAAAAAAAAAAAAAAAAACCCTTGGGCCAGCCGGGCCAACACTATGGGCTGGCCCAGCAGTGCACCAGTCAGGCTGTGCCCAGGCCGAGGTATGCGAGCGTGTGCACTTCAATTTCATGGGCCGGCAGGGCTCAATTTACACACTTAGCTTCTACCAAAGAAAAACTAGAACCATTTTTTTCTCCCCTTTATGTTGGCACTTTTGGACGTTTGGTTAAACCATTACATTGCGACCTACACAATCACCATGATAAGTAGGTGGGCCGACTGCTTTTAAAGGAAATGAGTAGGAACTTTTGGCCAAACCATTATGATGAGTCATGCTTAGATTTTTGGCTGGGCTAACGCCAATTCAAATATTGAGTTTTTTATGCTTTAAGAATGACCTACACTATGTAACGTACTAAAGGTGCAGAAAATAATGACCCATAATAAGGAGGAGCCTTATAGGACTTATCCGAGATGATGATGACTGGGAATGTCTGTGAACCGTCCGAAAGCCTGAAAGGGAAGAGCAAACGGTCAGAGGACCCTGGCCTGGGCGGCGCAAGGCTCTCCGATGCCAAAGTCAGTGTGGGAACTGGAACAATGGAAGGAGAGGGAGAAGAGAGACAGAGTAACGGCTTTGTGAATGGAAATGTGCGTACCTTAGATGGTGGTTTGAGCCTCTATTTATAGAGTTTGGAACGTATCTTTGGGAGATATTGTGGTGTGGGTCCCCTGATTCGACTGGGAAGTCACGATCAGCCCACATTGCATTAATTGCGGTCCAATCCAGCCCACTTTGTATTAAATGCGCGTCGGGTCAGCCCACATCGCATTTAATGCACATCTTGTTGGGCCAGATCGTGTTGGGCGCCTTTGGCGGTAGGGGTACCAGCGGATCTGCCCTCGGGCCCTGCCCTGATGTGGCCTCAGCCGCTGGATGCCGCCCTGTCAGGGATCTGGCGAAGATTGTGAGCGGCTGGATGTCGCATCTGTCCCACTAGCTCGCGCCCCTATTCTTCCACGTGCCTGATGACGTGGGGGATGAGGGGTGCAAGTGAAGGTTCTCTCTTGCTTCGGCTTCTGTCTCACCCTCTTCAGCCGGGGTGGAGTCTTCTGCCGAGGTGGGTGCCGGAATGGACACAGGGGTAGCCGAGTTCGGCGCTGGCGGTCCGGGGTTGCTTGACTTCGGCCGAAGCCTTTGTCCTGGTAGCCGGGGTGAGATTGGTGCCACGTGGATGGCACGAGGATGGCACGTGAGAGTGCTTAGCCTCATCTGATGGCTGTGATTAGCTTAATCCTGTGGTTCTGGAAATCTCCCCACACAATTGCCCCCTAGCTTTTGACCTCTGAAGTGTGCTAGCCTTTAGGGGTTGAAAGCTAGAAGAATCCGTCTGGGGATGCGATGATCATTACCTGGTGTCGCTTCAACTCTTTATGCCTGGTGTCGCTTCAACTCTTTATGCCTGGTGTCGCTTCAACTCTTTGAAGTAATAAATGCTCTGCCCTGTTCGTCTTGGGAACCGAGTTGACGGCTACACGCGTAGCTTCTGCGCTGGTTGCGTTGTCTCATTGATGGGACGGGCACGGGCTTTGAAGTGTCTCTTCGAATTCGGAGGCGGTACCCAAATGAGGGTTCCCCTTCTATAAATAGGGCCGTCCCCTTCCTTTTCTCGCTTCTGATTCCTTTCGCCTTCGCCTTTACTTTCGATTTCTGCTCTGGTGCCTAAGATCTGTTCGAGGAAGACGACCGTAGAACGCGCCCGGATCTGCTCTCGATCTGCTTCTTCGTCCCTGTAAGTCGCTTTGTTTTTCTGTCTGGTTCTTCTTGGGGTTTTTCGATTTCTAGGGTTTTTCTTCGTCGTCACCCCTTCTAGACATGGGCACCCTTAGATTCAGGGTAGATTCCGATGAGGGCTTAGCCGAGTTTAGAGCTGCCTTCAACATTCCGGAGGGGGTCCTCCTGAAACCGGCGGACCTTGCCGACGCTGCCCTGTATCGCTGCTACGGCGGCTGGATGCCGTTCCCTCTGATCTCCGTGATCGAGGGTGGGGTCAGGTTTCCACTGCACCCCCTGCTTAGGGCCTGCCTTAGCCTTTGGTCCCTCGCCCCGGGCCAGTTGATGCCCAATGGCTACAAGGTCATCATGGGCACAGCGAAGCTGAACGAGATCTTGGGGACCAACCTAGGCCCTCACGACATCGAGGATACATATGATATCTGCAAGGCTGGGGTGGGAAGATATTATCTCCGTGTGAAGCCGCAGCGAAGGGGCTTCGTCCTAGCCTTGGAGGATTCAAGTAAGAATGCCGAGGAAGATTTCTTCTGTGTCTCGGGGGACTGGGAGTTCGGCCCAGGTGAAAGCAGGAGGCTGTGGGTCCCACGTCGCCCTGGGGAAGTCCCAAGTAATCATCACTGCTTCTCTCCGTTTTGCTTTGCTTACCTCAGTGATGCCGAACTGATACTCTTTTTTGCCTGTTGAGCAGAGGCGGGTGCAAGGCGACGCCGAGCTGTCAGCGAAGGTTGGAGGAGGAACTCCGACGACATCGACAAGGTCGAAAGATACAAGGGGCACGAGACCAGGTCTGCTTGGAAGCTGCTCGGGTACACGCCGAGGTATCGCGGCCACTACCACAGGACTGGAGTACCTGAGGTGGACGAGACACAACCTGACCGTCCAACCGTATCAGTTGCGGTGTTTAGCGGGGTCCCCTTGACCGATCCCGTTGCCGACCGAACTGCGTCTGGTGCCGAGGCGTCTACTTCTGATCCGGAGCTGCCGGACTTGACGCAGATAGTGGACGCTTATCTCTCTGATCGAGGAGAGGACATGGAGGGAAGCTCGAGGGAACCCGCTGTCAAAGATCTGGCTGCTAAGTTTAGGCAGAGGTCAGCGCCTTCTGGAGCCCCGTCGCCTGCCGGTACTCGTGCTGCTTCGGGCCCGGTGGGTGCTGGTGCTCCCTCTGCTCCTGCCCCCGCTCCGAGTGGGGGAACCCGGCGACGCTCGCCGGACCGCTCGAAGGAGGGGTCCCCGCCCAAGAAGAAGTCCAAGGCGGGGGAGAAGAGCTCGAAGGCTGATCTGCAGTCGAAGGGCAAAACTCCTGAACGAGCCCCTGGGGCTAAAGCTCCATCTGAAAAGGGAGGCGAGAAGAGCGCGCCGAAGGAAAAGAGTGCGCCGGCCGAAAAGAGTGCGCCAGTCAGCAAGTCGGCTGTTGTTCCAGCGCGCGAGCCTCTCATCTCGGCGGGGCAAGGGTCCGGATCGGCCTCCGGGCCCCGAATTGCCCCAGCACCGTGGAAGCCGAGAATGGAAACGCAACCCGGCAAACCCCTGAACGTTGGAGACCGACTGCTGGGGAACGCCGAGGTGATCGGGGCCCTTGCCAAGGCCTGTGCTCTGCCTCGGGATATGGAGGATCATGAGAAGTTTGATGACGAGAGTCTGATAATGACAGCGATCCAGGCTGACCTCCTGGTAAGTGTCTCCTGTGTATTCTTTCAAGTGGCCTAGCTTGGCTGTTCCTGTTTTGATTCTCCTCTTTTCTCTTGCAGAACGTGCAGAGGCTCCTAACCGTGTTAGGAAGGAGGGATAGGAATACTGCGAGGATGACCCGTCTGGAGTCTGAGCGGGAGAAGCTGAAGAAGGAGCTGGACGAGCAGCGAAAGGGAATGGAAGAGCTCAAGGTGGCCGGTGCTGGAGAGTCCGCTCGGTTGGCATCGGCTCTGACTGAGGTCGCCGAACTCTCGTCCCGGGCCAACCATATGAAAGGCGAGCTTTGGACGAAGAACAAGAGGATCTCCGAGTTGGAGTCGGAGTTGGCCAGGTTGAAGTCTGAGTCGACGGCTGAGGTGACCAGGTTGCGAGGGGAGGTCTTGGCCGGTCGCGCTGAGAGGGAGAAGCTGGCGAAGGCGAACGCCGACCTGGAAAACGAGAAGGCCTCTCTTCTGTCCGAGGCTCAATCTGTCTTCCAGAACGGGGTGGATCGCGCCACCGAGCTGTATGAGAAACAGGTGGAGGAGATCACGTCCATTCTGTTCGAGGAAGGATGCCTGGCCGCACTGAGACGTGCGGGGGTCCCTGAAGACCATCCTGTCTATCAGGACCTGCCGAAGTATTCGGACCTGGATCCCGAGCCGAGCTCCGCACCTGCAACTGAAAGCGCTCCGGTCGAAGCCCCTGTAGCTGAAAGCGCCCCGGTCGAAGCTCCTGCTGCTGACGACGCCCCAGCTGCCCCGGTCTTGAGCGATGCCCCAGTCGCCAGCGAGGCTTTGGCCGTGCCTCAGGGTGAGACCTCTTCTGCTCCTGGTTCGGCTGAGGTACCAGTCGAAGCCCCTTCTGCCAGCGACGCTCCAAGCGAGGTCCCTGTCTCGGCCGAAGCCTCTGGCCCCTTGGGAACGGTGATTGATCTGGTCGAATCGCCGAGACCGGAGTAGCTCTATCTCTTCTCATGTCCTTGGTCTTTCTTTTGTAACGCCCCCTTCTTTCAGCCTTGTAATTCTTTCCATTATTAATGAAAAGACTTCTTTACTTGTGTATTTTTCTCTTTGCATTTGTCTCTCTTTTCATTTCTGGATGTGCATTGAATGGTATTGAATGCCTTTACTGTGTGGTGTGGCCCTTGAGGTAGAAAGAGTCAAACGGTCCTCGTAGCTGTCAGTGCTGACTCTCCGTATTCTGGAGACCATAAATAGCAATAAACATGGTGGCACGGCTGACGAGGGAATCGGACGGATGTCTTCACGTGGCGCCATAGGGATCGCTGGTCAACAGTCGTGCATCCCCAGTAACGCGTGGGAGACTTCGCCCTCATAACTTCTTTCGGAGACTGAGCCTTTCTTCTTCCTATAAATAGGGATGGCAAGCTCGCCATGGGAGAAGAAAAGAAACGGAAGTAGGATAGCTTAATTCACTTAGCTGTAGGAACCATGTCTGACAGACATTCTATAATCTTTGATCCGGGGGAACCCTTGCGCCTGTGGACGGCTTTCTCCAAGGGGGGAAGCCCGTCGTGGACTGCGCGCTCTCTGAAGGAACTCCCCGTGGACCACGCGCTCTCTGAACGCGGGTTCATGGCCATCCGTCCCTGGCCAGACAGAGTGAGGACGCGCTGCAACGCAACCGGGGGACGGTGGCGCATTCTCGTCCGACACGGTCCTGCGCGACCGTCGTACGGAAGGCGGGATTGAGGCCCCGCTGGACCTGGGTTTCTTCAAGCTTGGCTGGTCTCATTGACCGGAGGGTGTTGAAGAGCTCAGCGAGGTCCAGGGCCTCCGAATTGGAGGGGCTGTGCGATGCTTTGGTCTGACCAGCCAAAGTGTATTGTACAGCCCGGTGAAATTCAGGATCCCTGAGAACCTCCAGGCAACGACCCGGCGTCTTCGAGCCTGCAGCCTGAAGAGTCGGTGAAGATCAGTCTCCCGGCTTTTCTTTATTTTCTGTTTTTAGAGGACTGCGATCCTCCTTTCTGTTATGTGGCTTTTGTAGTGAAGCAGTTTACAATGAATAAAATGCCAAACTGTGTACAATGCTCTTGCATCGTCTTCTGTTTTTCTTGCATTGTTCTGGAACACTTTCTGTGCTGGCACTGACCTCGGCCGAAATGGTTGGCCTTGCGCCGAGGTGGATCCATACCTTGGCCGAATTGACCTGCGCCGAGGTGGCCCCATCGTTCCGCTGGCCTCGGCTAGGCGAGAGTGAGTTCGGCAATGGCCTTCTGAGGGGTGTATGAACCCGGACTTCAGGAAACTGACCTTGGCCGAACTGCCTTGCGCCGAGGTGTGAGGGGTTTATGAACCCGGACTTTAGGAAACGGCTGAGTGTAGGAACTCCAGGCCATTTCCAGGGCGTATGTACCCGAAGTGTGTCCAAGACACGGGGGCTTTAGGAAAGGCTGAGTGTAGGAACTCCAGGCCATTTCCAGGGCGTAAAGCCTGAAGTGTGTCCAAGACACGGGGGCTTTAGGAAAGGCTGAGTGTAGGAACTCCAGGCCATTTCCAGGGCGTAGAGCCTGAAGTGTGTCCAAGATACGGGTGCTTTAGGAAAGGCTGAGTGTAGGAACTTCAGGCCATTTCCAGGGCGTAGAGCCTGAAGTGTGTCCAAGACACGGGGGCTTTAGGAAAGGCTGAGTGTAGGAACTCCAGGCCATTTCCAGGGCGTAGAGCCTATGCTGCCGGAGTCGACCAGAGAGAGACGACAGATTGATGACAAGGCAAAAGCTGCTTTTATTGATTCTGAGATTCATTACATCTTTAGAAATAAAATTTCTTCCAGTGGGATGCATTCCACGGTCTCGGCAGCGGCTTGCCTTCCAAGTCTTCGAGCTTGTAGGCTGACTTTCCTGCCAGTGAGACTACTCTGAACGGGCCATGCCAGTTCGGGACAAGCTTCCCCTCGTTTGGTTCTTTGTCAGCTGGCAGGGTCTTCTTTAAAACGAGCTCTCCCGCGGTGAACCTTCTTTCTTTGACATTCTGATTGTATGCCCTGGCTAACCGCTGCTGATAGTCGGTCAGTCTAAGGGCTGCTGCTTCTCGTCGCTCGTCTGCCAGCTCCAGCTCCATTGCCAGGTTCGTTTCATTTCGGCCTTGGTCGACCAGCTCTGTCCTCAGGGTAGGAAGGCCGATTTCCAAGGGAATGACCGCCTCCATCCCGTAGGCCAGAGAGAAAGGTGTTGCCGAGGTGGACCTCCTTGGAGTTGTTCTATATGCCCACAACACGCTCGGAAGCTCCTCTGTCCATCTGCCTTTTGCCTTGTCCAGTCGCTTCTTCAGGCCGTCCAGGATCACTTTGTTAGAGATTTCCGCCTGGCCATTACTCTGTGGATATGCCGGGGTGGAGTAATGGTTTCTGATGCCGTGCTCTTGGCAGAAGTCTTTGAAGGACTTGGAGTCGAACTGAGTCCCGTTATCCGAGATCAAGGTCTGGGGGATGCCAAACCTCGTAAGGATGTTTTTCCAAACGAAGTTCCTGGAGTCCCTGTCCGTGATGGAAGACAATGGTTCAGCCTCTATCCACTTTGTGAAGTAGTCCGTAGCCACTATCAGCCATCTCTTGTTCCCTGGAGCTCGGTGAAGAGGCCCCACAATGTCCAGGCCCCATTGAGCGAAGGGCCATGGGCTGGAGAGGGGACTCAGATCCTGTGCTGGCTGATGGAGGGAGTGGGAGAACTTCTGGCATTTCTCGCATTTCCTGGCGTAGACCTGGGCGTCCTTCTGCATGTAGGGCCACCAGTAACCCTGGCTGATTGCTCTGTAGGCCAATGACCGACCTCCTATATGGTTGCCGCAGATTCCTTCGTGGATCTCATACAGGAAGTCGTCCACCTTGGTCGGGTGGACGCATTGGAGGTATGGACCTGTGAAGGACTTCCTGTAGAGTTTGCCTTCGGGAGAGAGCCAGAACCGAGCTGCCTTGAGTCTGATCTTGTGGGCTTCAGTCTTGTCCTCGGGGAGCTGGTCGTCCTTCAAGTAGGCGACGATTGGATCCATCCAGCTAGGGCCGAGGTCAGCACAGAGGACAAGCCGAGATGAATGGAGCTCTAGACTTGACCTTGATACTGACCCGACTTCGATGGTCCTCTTCTTTCCTGCTTCGACAGCGGAGGCCAGATTTGCAAGCGCATCTGCATGCGTGTTGGTATCTCGGGATATTTGCCTGACCTCGGCTTTCTGAAAATGGGAGAGCAGTTTTTTCGCAAGGGCTAAGTAGGCCGCCATCCTATCGTCCCTGGCCTGATAGTCTCCAGCGAGCTGGCTAGTTACCAGTTGAGAGTCGCTGAAGATCACCAGGTGTTGGGCTCCAAGGATTTGGGCGCTGTTCAGCCCCGCAATCAGTGCTTCGTACTCTGCCTCATTGTTTGTCGCTTTGAAGTCGAGGGTGAAAGCCTGCTCTATGACCAGTCCCTCTGGCGATTGGAGAACTATGCCGGCGCCAGCTCTCTTGGAGGTGGACGACCCGTCGACAAAGATCTTCCATGCCGAGGTGGGAGACTGCTGGACCTCTGTTTCTACTGGCTCGTGCCCTGTGCCCCCCAGTGCCGTGCCGAGCTGGGTCGGAGCCGGGTTGGGGGAGACGAATTCCACTATGAAGTCTGCCAGAATCTGGGCTTTGATCGCAGTTCGGGGACGGTACTGTATATCATACTGCCCCAGTTCAACTGCCCACTTTGATATGCGCCCTGAAAAGTCAGCTTTCTTGAACACTGAACGGAGTGGATGCTCCGTGATTACCACAATGGTGTGGGATTGAAAATAATGGGAGAGCTTGCGGGAGGCGGTGACGAGAGCCAACGCAAGCTTCTCCAACAGAAGGTACCTGGTCTCGGCATCGAGCAGGGTCTTGCTCGTATAGTAAATTGGCTTTTGAATTCCCTCGTCCTCCCTAATGAGGACGGAGCTCACTGCATGATCCGAGACCGCAAGGTACAAATACAGAATCTCCCCCAAAGTTGGGGTGGAGAGTAATGGTGGTGACATTAAATAAGTTTTGAGTGCGGCCAATGCCTGGTCGCACTCAGGGGTCCACTGGAACTTCAAATTTTTCTTAAGAAGCTGAAAGAAAGGCCTGCACTTATCTGATGACCGGCTGATGAAGCGATTGAGTGCGGCGGCCATTCCTGTGAACCTCTGAACTTCCTTCGTGGTAGAGGGACTCTGGATGCCTTGGATGGCAGTGATCTGGTCCGGATTGGTCTCTATCCCCCTCCGCGTTACCAAGCTGCCGAGGAACTTGCCAGAGGCTACGCCGAAGGCGCACTTGGAAGCATTTAGCTTGAGCTTGTATGCACGAAGGATGTCGAAGACTTGGCCGAGATCCGCCAGATGGTCGCTGGAGCGCACAGATTTGACGACCATGTCGTCGATGTACACCTCTACCGATCGGCCGAGCTGGGCCTGGAACATTTTTGTGACGAGGCGCTGATAGGTCGCCCCCGCGTTCTTCAGCCCGAAGGGCATCACCTTATAGCAGTAAGTGCCACGGGGGGTGATGAATGATGTTTTCTCCTCGTCAGGCTCATAGAGCGGGATCTGATGATAGCCTCGGTAGGCGTCAAGGAAGCTCATTCGGTCGTGACCAGCGGTGGCGTCGATCAGTTGGTCAATCTTTGGGAGGGGAAAACTGTCCTTAGGGCAAGCCCTGTTCAAGTCGGTGAAGTCCACGCACACCCTCCACTTCCCAGTTTTCTTCTTGACCACCACCGTGTTGGCCAGCCATACCGGGTACTGGACTTCCCTGATGGCTCCTGCTTTTAGCAGGTTGTTGATCTCTTCGACGACCGCATCTGTCTGCTGCAGCCCAGTCCTTCGGGCCCTCTGCACTACCGGCTTGTGGTCGGGGTTGACATTGAGTTTGTGGCACATGACCTCAGGGTCGACCCCAGGCATTTCGCTTGGGCTCCAAGCGAAGACGTCCACATTCTGCATCAAGTACCGAGAGAGTTCGGCCCTTTCTTCGTCTGGCAGCTGGGGTGCCAATCAGGAAGAACCTGTCTGGGTCTGCCGGGTCTAGCCTGACCTCGGCCAGGTCCTCGATGCTCTTCTTCTCAGGGTCCCGGCCGATCTCATCGAGGCCTTTCTCGAACTCGGCCAGGTTGACGCGCTCTGGCTCCTTCACTGCTGGGGCTGCGGCCAGCATGCACTGCCTGGCCTGTTGCTGGTCTCCCTCCACTGTGATTACTTCCATCTTGCCCTCCCTGTTCTCAAGGACGAACTTCAGCTTTTGGTGGAGGGAAGAAGGAACTGCCTCTAGCTTGTGGAGCCACGTTCTGCCCAGAATGACATTGTAGGGAGAAGGGGCGTCCACAACCAGGAAGTCGGCCAGCACGGAGGCTCCGCCAACTCGGGTTTCCAAGGTGATCCTACCCTTGGGATAGACTGGCGTGGCGGATAACCCTAGCAAGGGTGCTCGGACCTCCGTGAGGTCTGCTTCGGAGAGCTTCATCCTCTTGAAGCAGTCGTAGTAGAGGACCTCGGAGGAGCTGCCGGAGTCGACGAGGATCCTCTTCACTGTGAAGTCCCTCAGCTTCATGGTGAGGAGCAGGGGGTCGTTGTGAGGGACCTGGATTCCCTCTAGATCTCGATCCGAGAACGAGATGGCGGGTCGGTCGCGGCGGGCCCTCTTGGATGCCGGAGCGAGTTCGGCTTTCATTACTTCTTTCCCGTGCGAAGCCCGCCTGGCTTCGGCACGGGCCTGAGAGCTTCCCCGGGACGAGGAAGCGGGAGCTGAGGACGCCAGATGGATCACGTTGATGATCTTCTCTGAGTCCTCGCTGTCTGGAGCCTGGGCCGCGCTCTGGTGAATTCGGCCCTCGCTGCCGCCGGCATCACCTGCCTTGATGAACTCTGGGATGTGGCCCTCTTCGGCCAGCTTCTCCAGATACCCCTGCAAAGTCCTGCATTCTTCAGTCTTGTGCCCGTTGCCCCTATGGAAAGAGCAGTAGAGCTTACTTCGGGCGCCTTCGGTGGGCTCATTCTTCAGGGGCTGAGGATACTTGAAGAACGGCTTGGACCTGATCTTGGTCAGGATGCGGTAGATCGGCTCCTTGAAGACGACGTTGACGCTCTGACTGGCGCTGGAGGGAGGTCTGGGCTTCCAGGTACCCCCAGACCTGGACGACGAAGGCTTCGCCGAACTGGAAACCCAGGCCTGCTTGGTCTCCTGCTTCTGGGAGGGCCTCCCGCCTCTCTGCCGAGGCTGGCTACTCCTCTGCTCGGGCTTCGGATGCCCGTCCTGATCCTTAGCTCGGATCTCGTCTTCCTCCTGGGCGATGAAGTGCTTCACCCGGGACATCAACTCTGGCATGGATTCTGGGGAGTCCCCGGCCAAGTTCTTCCGCAAGTCGTGGCCGGGGATCAGGGCATGCTGGAAGGCGTAGATCGCTATCCCTTCCCTCGTGCCCTCGATCTGGCTGTGGACCGCCCAGAATCGCTGGGGGAACTTGGCGAGGGTTTCGCCCTGCTTCATTCTCAGGGCGAGGAGGTCCCCTTCCTTCTTGGGGACGACGGTTGTAGGCTTGGAACTTCTTCAGGAAGGAGAGCTGGAGCTCCTTCCAACTGGAAACCGACTGCTCCGGGAGAGAGCAGAACCACTTCAGGGGGAGGTCACCCAAACTGGAGGAGAAGATTTTGCAGTTTAGGTGACCCTCGTTCCCCCAGATGGACATCTTCTGGGAGAAGTGTCGGAGGTGTGCGGACGGGTCGGACAGTCCGTCATAGGGGACGAACCGCGGGACGGAGAACTTTCTGGGCAAGGGGGTGCGCTCGATCTCTTTTGTGAAGGGCGAGCCCCCCAGATCAGTGTGACCACAGATCTGCTTCTGGTCCCGCATGTCCAGGTTGTGCTGAAGAGCTAGCCTGACGCGTTTGTCGAACTGCTCCTGCTCGTCGTCCTCCTCTGGAGTCTGAACTCTGGACTTTCGCTTGGGGTGGTTCGGACTGCGATGGCTATGAGCTCGGCCATCGCGACTATGGTGACTCCGGCTGTTACTCGAGCCTTCGTCACGAATCTGGCTCCGTTTGTGGTCCAGATGATTTCTGAGGTCCTCGCGGGGAGGCTGCGCTGCCCTGCTGGGGGCGTCCTTCTTCTTCCCTTGAGGCTCAGAGACCTGCCTCAAGGAGGCGGTTTGCGCTGCCCTCAGCTGCTGTTGGAGCTGCTGGAGCTCTCGGACTAACCGCTCCTGCTTCTGGAGAAGAGCGTCTTGGTCTGCGACATCTCCTCCAGCGGCAACAGCTTTATCTTTGCGGGGACGCTCGCGCCGGTGCTCGTCGCGTCGGGGTGGCACGGTTTCGTCCGCTGAGAGCGAGGCCTCGACTCCCTCTTGGAAGGGGATCTCGACAAAGAGTTGGGAGCCCAGGCGACCCTCGCCTGCGGATGTGCCTTGGATCGGTCGGGACCGTCCCTGAGGAGGGACGTCCGTCGACGGTGCTATCCGCTCTAGGATTGCCCTCGAGGACTCTCCGCCCTTCTTAGCTTTCGGTGGCATGGCTTCTGAGAGAATGAGGTTTAGAAGGTTGGGAAGGTTGGGAAGGTTGGGATATTACTTCCCCACAGACGGCGCCAATTGTAGGTGTAGAAAATAATGACCCACAATAAGGAGGAGCCTTATAGGACTTATCCGAGATGATGATGACTGGGAATGTCTGTGAACCGTCCGAAAGCCTGAAAGGGAAGAGCAAACGGTCAGAGGACCCTGGCCTGGGCGGCGCAAGGCTCTCCGATGCCAAAGTCAGTGTGGGAACTGGAACAATGGAAGGAGAGGGAGAAGAGAGACAGAGTAACGGCTTTGTGAATGGAAATGTGTGTACCTTAGATGGTGGTTTGAGCCTCTATTTATAGAGTTTGGAACGTATCTTTGGGAGATATTGTGGTGTGGGTCCCCTGATTCGACTGGGAAGTCACGATCAGCCCACATTGCATTAATTGCGGTCCAATCCAGCCCACTCTGTATTAAATGCGCGTCGGGTCAGCCCACATCGCATTTAATGCACATCTTGTTGGGCCAGATCGTGTTGGGCGCCTTTGGCGGTAGGGGTACCAGCGGATCTGCCCTCGGGCCCTGCCCTGATGTGGCCTCAGCCGCTGGATGCCGCCCTGTCAGGGATCTGGCGAAGATTGTGAGCGGCTGGATGTCGCATCTGTCCCACTAGCTCGCGCCCCTATTCTTCCACGTGCCTGATGACGTGGGGGATGAGGGGTGCAAGTGAAGGTTCTCTCTTGCTTCGGCTTCTGTCTCACCCTCTTCAGCCGAGGTGGAGTTTTCTGCCGAGGTGGGTGCCGGAATGGACACAGGGGTAGCCGAGTTCGGCGCTGGCGGTCCGGGTTGCTTGACTTCGGCCGAAGCCTTTGTCCTGGTAGCCGGGGTGAGATTGGTGCCACGTGGATGGCACGAGGATGGCACGTGAGAGTGCTTAGCCTCATTTGATGGCTGTGATTAGCTTAATCCTGTGGTTCTGGAAATCTCCCCACACGTACATAGAGCTGGGACGAGTTGAATCCATTAAACCATTTTCTGTATGACGAAGGGCCTGTTTGGCTGAAAGGGATGACAAATATATATATATATATATTTTTCTATGGGACTACATGAAAAGAGTATGAGCAAAAACCATAAAAATTTGCTGAAATTTCTTAACTCTCTTGCTTAAGATTTCTGCAAGAAGAGTGCCCTATTATTTATAGGGGGCTTCAGCCAGGGGTCCCTCAAATCATGACTTTGTTGCAAACACTCCAGAAAAAAAAATCATGAAACCAAAGGTCCCTCTCACACTTTTTCATACCTGAAATTTCTAGTTTACCATTCCTTTAAATCATATCTCATAATTGGTGGGATATCCAATTAATAAAGGCCAAGTAACACTTAATTGCCCATGATTAATGAAATCCCCATGTTTTCAAATAAATTTTAAAAACACACAAATAAATTTTAAAATAATGAAAATAATTTTGTAAAAAATACAATAATTTCAAAAAATATAATAAATTTTAAAAAAAATTTATGTATAATCAAATAGCGCAGATAAAATTAAAAAGATGCAAATAAGTTTCAAGACATCTAAATAAATTTTAGAAATTTAAAAAAATGAGATAATTCCAAAAAAATGCAATAATTTATTTTAAGACATCAATGTATAATCAAATAACGCAGATAAATTTAAAAAGATGCAAATAAGTTTCAAAATGTCCAAATAAATTTTAAAAAATTTAAATAAATTTCAAAAGACTTAAATAAATCTCAAAAGATCCAAAGAAAATTAAAAAAATGCAAATAAATTTAAAATAAAAAAATAAATTTTAAAAAATGCAATAATTTTAAAAAATGCAATAAACTTGAAAAGACACAAATAAATTTCAAAAGACGTAAATAAATTTAAAAAACACATATAGATTTTTAAAAACGTAAATGAATTTGCTAAAAACTTAGATAAATTTTGAAAAAAAACTTAGATAAATTTACCAAAAACACAAAGAAATATGACAGAAGACAGATAAATTTGAACAATACTTAGATAAATTTGACAAAAACTCAGATAAATTTGTTACAGAGCTCAGATACATAGTAAAAAACTCATATAGATTTGTTCAAAACTCAGATAAATTTGTTACAGAACTCAGATATATAGTCAAGAACTCATATAGATTTGTCAAGAACTCAAATAAATTTGACAAAAACTCAGCTAAATTTTATAAAAACTCAGATAAATTTTATAAAAACTCAACTAAATTTGCTCAAAACTCGAATAAATTTGACAGAAACTCGGCCAAATTTGACAAAGATTAAGATAAATTTGACAAAAAATTAGATAACTTCCATTCTCAGTAAACCCATCTTCAATGATCAGGTGGGCCCAATGGACTCAGACCCCGTGTAGACCAGATCTGTTCTATCTCCACAAATCACAAACTCTGTGACAGATGCCTCCTTTGCATCATGTCGATTGGATGAGGACCCAGGAAGGGTCCACTCTACATGAGACCATCACCAAGTAGGTCACCCCTAGGCCCACATCAAGATGTGGGATACTGATCAATGACCAGTTGCTGGTTCTCGGTTCGGGTTGCAGAACACGAAACCATAAGAAGAATCTGATTTGCGTTTAGTTCCAGGAGGGAACGACGAACGCCTTTGAGGATCCATTGGAGGAGATCGAGTTCGTCTCACATCTCCTCGATGCTGCCTGCCGCTGTGGCGGCCTCAGCGATGAGGCCGTTGAGCTTGCCCTCCTCCGCGCCCTGCCCTCCTTTGTCCGCTCCCCTTCCGTCTTCGCCTGCGGCGAGTCCCTAGTCCAGATCGTCAAGACCTGCTTCAATGTCTACCTTGGCAGTCTCAGCAGCACCAACCAAATCTGCGCGAAGGCCATCCCTGCACGGATCCTGACCATCGTTTATGCCATGGTTAAATGTTGATTAAATCTGGGCCACTCGTCGTCACAGAACAGACGAACAAAGTGTTCCCCGAGACGCACATCAGATCCAGATTTTCTTGGTTGGAGAAGGACTCCGGACTCGCTACCAGAGGATGAAAAACCTGTCTTCTCCTGATGCAAATTCCACAAGTATACGGTTGTCTCAAGTAATATAGACTATGGAAGTCTGAATATCGTTCCCACGAGGATCGTTACAAGGAAATAACAATGATCAATGAAAATGAGTATCAACTCAAATATAGCTAACAAAAGCAAATGGAAATAACAAAAACAATGGTAACAAGAAACAAGATAATAACAAGGAAAATAAAAAATGCAAACTAAAAGAAAACAAGAAACTAGATAACAAAGTGATGTTAGTAAAAATAGAAGAACTCAAGTTAGAATAAACCAAGAACAATGTTAGTAACAAGTTAGTAACAAAGTTAATAACAAAAGCAAAATGACAAGGCTAATACAAGAACAATGAAGCAATGTTAGATAGATCAAGTGAATGAGTGTGTGAAAGCAAGAAGTGAAAGATCAATATAAGAAAATAAAAACATCCATGGAAATGAGCTAATAACAAATGAGTAAGATAGGGAATGAATGGATGGAAATGTAAATAAGTGTGCTAAAATAGTGTAAAATCAAAGGGGGAGTAAAAACAAACACATAGAGAGTAAGAACAAATAAGTTGATGGATATGATGGTGTGGATAGAGAAGTGGAGTGTGAGAATTAAAATAAGTGAATAAGTGTGTGAGAATGTAAATAGAATCTAATTAAAATAAGTAAAATAAGCAACAAGCAATACTTAATGATAGATTGAACCATCTAGAATCCACTAAGTTACACTAATCAAACACTTTTGCTCTTCTCTTTTCCCAAACAAATACTCAAATCTAATGACAAATCAATACTTATATTTGAAAAATATAACTTTAAAGCTTTAAGATAGAAATTAACAATCTAATAGCCAAGATTTTCTTTCCTTCATAAAAGAAAAGATTCCTAATGACTATCTATCAAAAGTAAGCATAAACCATTAAAAGATATTAACTCATAGGCATGATTTATCAAACCTAAGCATAGATAGTAAAAAGAATGCTAAGATAGAAAATAAGTATGGAATGTAGCACATTGCAATGAAGAAAAATCTATTCTAGCATATTAAGCACATAAACAAAGGGAATTAAGAACATAAGCAAAAAAGAATAGCATTAACTTACCTCCATCTAAAAGATCCAATCAAAGGGATTAGCCACCCATTGGAGAAGACCAAGCTTTCATTTCAAATCTTTAATTTTTACAAGGCTTTCCTCACTTTCTCAACAATTGCTCTCAATTATATGAAAAGCTTAAGTAAAGAGGAGGGGGCTCTCCTTAATTACTTGCGTCTTTGATGCATAGAGCTCCCTTCCTTATATAGAAACATTTGCCTTACTCTCTTTTGATTTCTTTCCGATGTGACACTTCACAAAAATGGAAATATGAACAGATGAATGTCATTCCCGAGTTAGAAAATAGCTCCCAGATTGATATGCAATTTTGACCCCCAAAACGTCTGAATTGGGAAAAATGTCATGAAATATGATTTGTAGATCTTAGAACAAACTTTCCAATGCTTCTGAAATCACCTCAATTAGACACCCTAGTAAAAAGATATGGTCAAAATACCAACTCAGGTCTTTCATTTTTCTTCTTATTGTTGGCATAACTTTGTCATTTCTTCATCCAATTGTCTTCCAAGCTTATCCTTACTCTCTTTAACTCTTCAATCTCAACTATAATCTTCAAATTAATCTTCAATTAACACCTATAAAGAGAAATTAATATTAATGAGAGTATTTTTGAACATATTTTGTATAGAGGCCATTGGAATTCATATAAATATATACAAATGACCATCTATAATGGAAAGATATGAGCAAAGCATGATGAGGAGGGAATTTATGATTTTTATGCTAAAAATAGTGTTTTGAGTTTTTTTTTTATCTTGGAAGACTCATAAAATAATACTATGAAAGTGTATCTTTTGTGAACTCATCATCTCTTTCTTCGATCAGTCTGCTGCAACAGACCCGAACCTCCTTCTCCGCTTCGAGTTTCTGCAGGAAACTCGATTTCAGCGTGGCACCCCCCCCCCCCCCCCCCCAAGATCAGAACCTGCTTTTTCATACAACAAAGACGACGAGCAGAAATCAGCATATCCTAGCAAATCTAGTCTCGTTGCACAAGAAGATGGATAATATAAGATTTGAAATTTGAAATTTCAAAATTTTATGCCTAAAATGGTTGAAAGTGCAATTTAGTCCTGAAAAATGAGATCATGTGGATTGAGGAACCTAAGGCTACAAAAAGACTAATTGAGTAGACGGGAGGCCTTAATAAGTTTTTACTTGGACTAAGGCTGGAAACATTGACTTGTAGGGACCTTTCGCTAATTTCGCCATATATATGCAGTAGATGGGTTATGAGTGTTGAGGATAAGTGCTGTTACAGTAAGATAAGGACCGTTACAATACAGTTCTGGTGAATCAAAGGGTCAGGGCTAGATCTGGTGGATTTGCACAGTAGATGAAGTCATAAGATTAGGTCAAGTGATCTTATCATCAATACAACATGAGGGGGTGGAGTTAGGCCCGGCCGTACCACCCTTGCCTACACCCAAGTGTACCAACTACACCTTAAAAACGTAGAGGGTATGTGATTATGTCTTATCCCAATTTCTCCTTGTTTTAGTATAACATGGAAAAGCCAAGAATCTCTATAGGAAACAGTTTCAAACTCATGATTTCTTTGGGATCGATGCCAAATCAAACTAATGATTTTGATCATATTTTTCTGTGACATCCAAGAAGTGGGGTTGTGGACAATTGATGGCAGCAGCATGATGCACCACGTACTACGACTTTTTTTTAATTGCTCCTATCAGTTAGGGCCCGTTTGGTAACTTGACTAGTAAAGTCAAGTAAAGTTAAGTCATCCTAAACATCACATCAAAAGTATCTTTTTCTCAAAACTCCCTTCAACTTTTCCAACAAAAAGTCAAAAAGTAACCACATTTATTAACTAAAAGACAAAAAAACTCCATTTCTCATACCAAAAGTCAATAATATTCCATCCCAAACAACTAAAAATAAAATACAATCATAACCCACTACATAATTTATTCATACTTTTTATTTCACTTGACTCCAATTAGGACTTTGTTCCTTCCAATCAATGAAGAATAGTCTGCTTAACAATTCACTCCAAAAAATTCCAGAGATTGATTAGGACTCATTCTTGATCCTTGATCCATTCAAAGGGCTATATATATAGGGTAATATTCAGGTGGGAACCGTTCTTACACATTATGTGAGAACTTTTGTTGTGAGGCCCAATTGTGGGCCTCATTTGGGGATGAGACCAGGGGGGATGAAAAGATATATATGAGACCGCCCCAAAAGTATCAAGTTTGACTCCAAAGTGATGCCCCTAACCCCTTCATCTGTGGCCCACAAGTTTAATGGCTTCATATTAAAAAAAATATACAACCTTCGATCTAACAGTTCGATCCATTTGGATGTGTGTCAATCCTTGGGACTAGTGACTATCAAAGGGTTCCCTATTGGTTGCTAGGTTTAGATGAGTTGCTAATTGGGCTCCGCAAAAAAGTTCTCATATAATAGGTGAGAACTAGTTCTCACTTGAATATTTTCCTATATATATATGTGGATTGAGAATCTCCATTCACCGGCCACCGTCACCTATCTTACGCAAGGAATGCCCAAAACTAAACGGAAATCTAGGCCCAAACAAACATCATGGATGCGAAACACACTACACATCAAATGCAAACATTGGTACCAGATCCAGCATTGGATGGCTGGCATCGTGAGAGTTGGATGTTCCCATGTATTTTAATAGCTCCTAAAGGTGTGTATCACATTGTAATTCCTAAAGGTGTGTCCCATAAATACATTCACAAAAAGGTAGCCCCACATTATAATATCTATAATGGTGGGCCCACATTACAAATCCTATGAATATGGGCTCCGTGCTCTAATTAATTTTTTAATGTGGGCGTTGTAATTTTTGGAGGCGAGTCCAATGTAGGAAAATAAGAGAGTGTTGAAACAATAAAAGGTGATCCCCACATTGTAAGTTCTATGATTCACTTGCTTCCGTTCTTTGGAACAAAACTTTCACAATGTTACAAAACAAGTTACATGCAACATATTCTCAAAAGAGTAATTTAATATAATGTTGCTAAACAAGTTCTGTATAGTATAGTTTCGGCACAACCCGATCTCACCACAACCTGATCTGAGCGCAAAATTGAGAACAACACGAGATCGATGCCAAACACGCCCTAACATACCCAATGAGTAATGACCTTATTAGTGTAATTACATTTTTGGGTTGAAGAAATTTAAAAAATATGTAAAGGTTCATTCTATTAGATATGTAACTAGCAAAACCCCGTGGATAACCACGAAACCACCAAATGCACAAATTGATATGAATTATTTTTAATAAATTTATTAATTAGTAAACTTGTGAGTCCTTTTTTTTACTGCTAATTTGATCTTTATATTTTTTTCTAAATTTTTTATTCTTTAGGTGAGGCATGAATTGATTAAAAAAGATTAAATTATCATAGACCTAACAAATTGACCTGATATATTTAAGTGGGATCAAGATGAATGGGGTCCATCATCTCTATTCTAACCGTTCATAAAATCATATGATGCGGGCTGTGACCCATTAATTGATTGATAAAGATCAAATGATCAAATGATCATAGACCTCTCAAATTGACCAAACCTAACCTATTTAAGTGGGACCCCAAGATGAATGGGGTCCACCATCTATATTCTAACCGCCCATAAAATCATATTATGCGGAATGGGACCCATAAATTGATTAAGAAAGATCAAATGATCAAATGATCGCAGACCTAACAAATTGACCTAATATATTTAAGTGGGACTCAGATGAATGGGGTCCACCATCTTTATTCTAACCGTCCATAAAATCAAATGATGCGGGCCGGGACCCATGAATTGATTGATAAAGATCAAGATCAAATGATCATAGACCTCTCAAATTGACCAAACCTGACCTATTTAAGTAGGACCCCCAAGATGAATGGGGTCCACCATCTATATTCTAACCTTTCATGAAATAATCTGATGCAGGCTGGGACCCATGAATTGCTTGATAATGATCAAAGTATTAAATGATCATAGACCTCACAAATTGACCAAACCTAACCTATTTAAGTGGAACCCCCAGATGAATGGGGTCAACCATCTTTATTCTAACCGTCCATAAAACCATATTATGCGGGATGGGACCCATGAACTGATTAAGAAAGATCAAAGGATCAAATGATCGCAGACCTAACAAATTGACCAAATATGTTTAAGTGAGACCCAGATGAATGGGGTCCACCATCTCTATTCTAACCGTCCATAAAATCAAATGATGCGGGCCGGGACCCATGAATTGATTGATAAAGTTCAAATGATCAAATGATCATAGACCTCTCAAATTGACCAAACCTGACCTATTTAAGTGGGACCCCCAAGATGAATGGGGTCCACCATCTATATTCTAACCGTCCATGAAATAATCTGATGCGGGCTGGGACCCATGAATTGCTTGATAATGATCAAAGTATTAAATGATCATAGACCTCACAAATTGACCAAACCTAACCTATTTAAGTGGAACCCCCCAGATGAATGGGGTCCACCATCTCTATTCTAACCGTCCATAAAACCATATTATGCGGGATGGGACCCATGAATTGATTAAGAAAGATCAAAGGATCAAATGATCGCAGACCTAACAAATTGACCAAATATATTTAAGTGAGACCCAGATGAATGGGGTCCACCATCTCTATTCTAACCATCCATAAAATTATATGATGCGGGCCGGGACCAATGAATTGATTGAAAAAGTTCAAATGATCATAGATCTCATAAATTGACCAAAGCTAATTTATTTAAGTGGGACCCCAAAGATGAATGCAGTCCACAATTTATATTCTAACCGTTCATAAAACCATATGATGCGGGCTGGGACCCATGAATTGCTTGATAAAGGTCAAAGGATCAAATGATCATATACCTCATAAATTGACCAAACCTAACCTATTTTAAGTGAAACCCCCCAAATGAATGAGGTCATCATCTCTATTTTAACCATCTCTATTCTAACCGTCCATAAAACCATATTATGCGGGATGGGACCTATGAATTGATTAAGAAAGATCAAATGATCAAATGATCATAGACCTAACAAATTGACCAAATATTTTTAAGTGGGACCTAGATGAATGATGTCCACCATTTTTATTCTAACCGTCCAAAAAATCAAATGATGCGGGCCGGGACCCATGAATTGATTCATAAAGATCAAGATCAAATGATCATAGACCTCTCAAATTGACCAAACCTGACCTATTTAAGTAGGACCCCCAAGATGAATGGGGTCCACCATCTATATTCTAACCTTTCATGAAATAATTTGATGCCGGTTGGGACCAATGAATTGCTTGATAATGATCAAATTATTAAATGATCATAGACCTCACAAATTGACTAAACCTAACCTATTTAAGTGGAACCACCCATATGAATGGGGTCCACCATCTTTATTCTAATCGTCCATAAAACCATATTATGCGGGATTGGACCCATGAACTGATTAAGAAAGATCAAAGGATCAAATGATCGCAGACCTAACAAATTGACCAAATATGTTTAAGTGAGACCCAGATGAATGGGGTCCACCATCTCTATTCTAACCGTCAATAAAATCATATGATGCGGGCCGGGACCAATGAATTGATTGAAAAGCTTCAAATGATCATAGACCTCATAAATTGACCAAACCTAATTTATTTAAGTGGGACCCAAAGATGAATGGAGTCCGCCATCTATATTCTAACCGTTCATAAAACCATATGATGGGGCTGGGACCTATGAATTGCTTGATAAAGGTCAAAGGATCAAATGATCATAGACCTCACAAATTGACCAAACCAAACCTATTTAAGTGAAACCCCCCAAATGAATGGGGTCCACCATCTCTATTTTAACCATCTCTATTCTAACCGTCCATAAAATCATATTATGCGGGATGGGACCCATGAATTGATTAAGAAAGATTAAATGATCAAATGATTATAAACCTAACAAATTGACCAAATATTTTTAAGTGGGACCTAGATGAATGGGGTCCACCATCTTTATTCTAACCGTCCATAAAATCAAATGATGCGGGCCGGGACCCATGAATTGATTGATATAAATTTAGCACATCTTGTGTGTTGGCTTATTTAGGGATCTCATGGAGAGATTTTAGGCTTTTGAGTGGAAGATGATTCTTGATGGAGAGATTTTAGGTCTTTTGAGTGTGTAATAGATATAGAGATTTTAGGGATAAGGGCAACTCCGGAAATGACATTGCAAAAAATTTGAGGTTGCGCCACGTGTCTTTATGTGAGGAAGTGTATACATCCCTTTAGTAATATAGATTTGTGTTTTCAGATGAGATAGGATCGTGGTCAGTGGTCACGGGCCTCTGCTCTCACCCCCAATGCCAGGGATCAAGCCCTAGCACTAACAAAATACCATCCCAAGTGAACTCGAGCGAAAGAGGAGGACAGCAAAGGCAAATGCATACTCAGGTGGAGTGGAGGATGATGGCGCATGGAGTAGTTTTTTTTTTTTTTGCTAAAGGTTAATTTGTATTGAGAAAAGAAAAAAGAAAAAAGAAAAAAGGGGAGCCGGGCAAGAAGCCCCCAAAAGATACAAAAGTCCTTCCCAAAGGACAGAAGCAACCCAAAAGCGAACCCAACCTAGAGGAACACACTTGGCACAGCAATACTGATAAACACAATCAGAGGAAAGAAACTGCCAGAAGAGGGCAGAGCAAATAAAAGGGCCGACTCCCCTCCAGTCAAGCAAAGGAGAAACTGCCAGCAGAAAGAAGCCAATCAGCACACTACACCACCTAGCAGAACAGAGCAGTGCAGCGCTCAAACTCTGCAGGGCATTGGCAGCAAGGACAGGCAGAGCAACTACTCGCCAAGCAAACTGACATGGAGTAGTTAGGATAGTTTAATCTTCCATCCCGTGTATAAAAAAACAAAAAACAAAAAATGATATATTTTTAGATATTAGTAGACTGCATGGACCTTATTATACTTAAAAGAAATACTTTTCATCCTAAGTGTATCTTTGGAAATTTCTAACCCTTGAATTTAAAGGATTTTCTTTTTCTTTTTTTTTTTTTTTTGTTTTCTTTGTTTTCTTTGTAATGATAACGTGACTCTGAAACCCACGACCCTCAAGGTCGTGACTGCCGTGAGCACCTTCCACTCTCACATGAGTCCATGGTTCATGGGATATATTAATTGTTAATTGTAAGAAATGTTGTCTATGGTAGGTCCATTGGACTAGAATGGTCCTTTATGATGTTGAGCCATTTATGGTTCATTAAAGCATGAAGTAGGATATGGGGATCCACTTGGATGAAACTGCATGGTCCATCTAGATGAACATCTTCACTCACATAAACAAGAAAGTCCCACAAATGACTTTGGAAGGACTTGTTATTGACCGTCACTACTGTTCAATGATAGAGAATTAATACTGTTCAATGATAGAGAATTAATGTAGCTTTTAGTTCCTCTTATATATATATATATATTTATATGGCGCCAGCTCTCCTGAACTGCAGCTTATTATAAAACTAAGCTGGATGGTGCTAAAAGCACATGTGACATAATTTTTTATTTCACATCTCCCTCTTCCTCTGTTCTAATGAAACACAAGCTTCTAGTCTTTGTCGTCTGTTCTGCAACAAGGAACTGCAGCAGCAAAACCCACCTTCTCAGATTGGTGGTCTGCATCTTCCGGCGACAGCAGCAACGTTCGTGAAAGTGCGTGTCTTCTCCGGCGTCCTTTTATTTTATTCTCTGGTCTTCTGCACAATCCGAGAGAAATAGAGGATCAGACTGCCTGACGCGAGAATTCCACGTAATTGCTCTGTTTCTTCTTATGCATCGTTGCTTACATTACAAGGACTTCTTTTTATGTATTATTGTATTATTCGCATCCAAGTATTTCACAGAAGCATGGTTACTTCGATTAGTACCAATCCAGATCATCTCGAGTTCGGTTCGTTGAGAAGGAGAAGATGGTTTCGGATCAAAAGACATTTGAGAGGTTGGTGCTGATTGCAGGAGGGAGCAGATCGGCAGTTGCAAATCATCGCCCGTTGCAGAAAATCAGTAGAGTTCTCAATTTGCCTGAGCCCACAGTTGCCGGAGAAGACCCGTTGCAGGTATCGTGTTTTTTATTGCTGCCCACACTGCGGAGAACTGCTGCCTCTTGTTATTGGTGCCTCACACGATCGCTAGACTTGAAGGAGGAAGGCCAACGCCTGGGGTTCTGCCGATTTGCAGAGAGACTGGAAATGCTCTTGGTTGCAGAACCCAGATTTGTGTTAGATTTAGCCACTACATTAGAGAGGATGATCGTGGCACAGTCAGATCCAGGCTCGTCGGTGCACCGTAGCCGGAGAAGAACCAGATCGAAGGAGGGCCACTGCCCACTAGTGCTACTCGGAGCAGAGAGAGTCGCAGGCGAAGAAGGCAACTAGAGGTAAACAATCTTGGTGTTTCCGTTCTCTGAAAACGGAGAAGAAATGGATGAGACAACATGGGGCCACTGATATCGGACTTGTGCATTGTAGAGATCGGAGAAACCGCAGTGAAAGGAAAGAGGCTCGGAGTATCAATCTTTGATTTGTAGATCGATCTTGAAGTGGGGCGGGCACGATCGAAGCAAATCATAGAGGTGGGGCGCATGTCATCATGGTTTGGATCTGTTGCAGACATAGAAATAGAACAAGAGCAGATGCATCTCGGAACCCACCTTCTCAGATCTGTTGCAGAAAAAGAGCTGGCGGGCGCGATCGAAGCAAATCATAGAGGTGGGGCGCATGTCATTATGGTTTGGATCTGTTGCAGACATAGTCATAGGAGAAGAGCAGATGCATCTCGGAACCCACCTTCTCATATCTGTTGCAGAAAAGGAGCTGTGCCGTGTCACATGTGCTTTTGGCACGATCAAGCTTAGTTTTATAATAAGCTGCAGCTGAAGGGATATATATATATATATATATATATCATATAAATTGAACCTACAACCTCTTTGTTGCAATAGTGAGCACCTTCCATTATGTCACGAGTTTGTCTTCTTTAGTTGCTCAATTGATAGTATTGTGAAGTTAATTTGCGTTGTGTACCAAAATGAGCAGCCATACGTATCTTGGTGATCCTGATGGGCACTTGGCACACTCAAAAGGTCATTTATAAAGGGAATGAGATTTCAAACTGAAAATGTCTACGCATGGATAGTGGACCGAGGATTTCCTAAATATTGATCGAGGTTTCAAACTCAGTAGTGAGAGAAAAAATCCAACAATGGATAGAGTATGGATGAGTGTCAATTTGATGGTGATATGCTAATTCTCGCAGGAGAGGGGAAGTGGGTGTAGAGTAGGGAATATAGCTAGGGTAGTAATATATATATAAATGAGCTCCACAAGAATTGTTGTTCATTTTTGTCTTTTAAACGACATGATCTCTCATGAGATCATTTTTTTTTTTGTACACACTCAGTAAAAATGGAGTTACTCGCATGAGAAGAAATTCATTTCAAATAAAACCTTAAGATGAAATATGAAAATTTACATGACTAGGATATATAGCTGGCGCAAAATTTTTTTTTTCTTTTTTTTTTTTTTTTTTGTTAATCTAGGTGATCACCTAGATTAATTGATAGGATAAAACTATGATGTTAATAAGAATATACTCAAGTAAAACATAGTTTTTTGTTTGTATTTGTCCAAATCAGGATGAAGACTCATATATGAATTAAATTGTCCCATACTCAAAATGAATTTCTTTTTCTTTTTTCTTTATTATATAAAACCAACATACTGTGCTACATGGCCTGAAAAATCAGGCCTGAAAAATGGCCGACAGGCCCTGGACCCTAGGATCTCACTGTAACAATAAGATCTTAGGGTCCAGAGCCTTTCAGGCCATTTTTCAGGCCTGATTTTTCAGGCCATTTAGACTTTTACATTTATTAGAGAAAGGCCGGGCAAAAAATCCATTCGATCAGCCCATTCCTAGAATTGGCTAGAGATACAGCTTGTTAGGAGACAAGCCCGGCTAATATTTGGCCCGGATCTACTAAACCCACCATTGGAGTCTTTAGGCATGGATGAAAGTATTGGGCTGGGCAAAGTCTCATAAATCAGTCGGTCCTAAACAAATCCCAGCCTCATACATACAGAAGTCCTTCTATTTTTCTCTAAACCACAACAATGTTATTATGAGTCTGGATAACCCATAGAAGTTCTGAATCAAAAGGAGTGGAACTCCAAAGTAAGGCACACCTTTTAAAATTAGTATCTTTTAAAACAAATGCCTTATATTCTTAAATTTTACACCAATTTAAGTTTTTTCCACCATTGAATGACATCTATTTCATGAAAGCTGTGAAAATGGATGTGCATAAGATTATGTAAATTATATTTTTATCAAATAGTCAATCTATCAGTGAAGCAAATTCCGATTGATATATAAAATTTAAGGATGCTAGATATACTTAGAGGATATATATATATATATTTTTTCAATTGTTTAGATTTCAATAGTTTGGCTGGCTGTGGAGCCTTAGAGTATTCAGATTCCTTTGTTGTTTATGAAATGTGAACTGAGAAAAAGAGAAGCCAGTCAAAAAGACCCAAGTCTCAAAGTAACCATGTGGGTGGGGCAAGTGAATTGATGGAGCTGGAATGATATATACTTACAAAAAGTAGGAATATATCAAATTGCCATTAAACCGCAACTGCCATGGAGCCTACACGTACGCCTGTCTATAAAATCTGGGTTTGGCTTTAACTTGCAATTGTAACTCTCTCTCTCTCTCTCTAAAATAGATAGGAGTAAGCTTGGGCCAACATGCAGGACCCATTTTTTGGATTTGGTCGCTTCAATCAAGGTGGGTTTGGAGGTGGACATACTCGTGTAATTCGACGTGCTATCGTTCGCAACGACTCTCCAACTCAACTGTCCACACTAGACCCATTTCTAACTTCCCGTTTTCAATCAATGCTTCTTACAATGGAGCCATCCATGAATAGGATCACTCATCGTCGTTTCTACAACGATGACGATGACGATAATTCTCCTCCTACACCTCCATCCAAACCAGACTCGTCCATGATAACTCGTCACTACTATATCGATGATTTTCCTGCACCATTTCCATCCAAGGTTGAACCACCCAAGGCTCCGCGCTACGATGAGTACTACAAACCTCCACCCAAGGCTCCTCCTCGCTACGATGAGTACTACAAACCTCCACCCAGAGCCAACCCACCCATGATATCTGGAGGCTACTATGGCGATGGCATTTATCCGCTCGGAGAGAATCCAGTGAATGTCCATGTAAATCTCAATGTAAGTACCCATCAAACTCTTTTATTCTTCGTAAATATTTTTTGAAGTAGCTCAACTCTGAAACGAGCGACCATATCTTTTTTCCAAAAAGAAAAAACATGGGTCTCTTTTGAGTCAGAATTGTTTCCCTTAAAAAACTCTCTTTAGAGAGATTTTCTCAACTACTTAGGAAACTTAACTTAGAGAGAATAAATTTGTTTTTCCACACTCTTAGGCCTAGGGGTGTTCATAGCCGGGCCTAGACTGCTTCGGGCCGCAGTTGGATATGTAATTAGGGCCCGTTTAATTAATAACCGAGTTAGGACCCAGACTAAGTGGCAGAAAGCCCATAGCCCGGCCTGGCTTGGGAAAGATATGCATGTAATTTAATTTAATTAATGTTCTAATGCCAACAAAAGTGATGAAAAGTCCGGTTAGGCCTTGCGTGATTGATTAAATGGGTGGGCTTCGGCCTAACTTTTATGGCCCGTGTCTGGCATGAGCTGGGCCTGGGCCAGTGTTTCCAAAGCCTGACCGGGCCTAGACATGCCGTCGAGCCCATGAACACCCCTAAATGTAGGCCCATTTTTCTGGAATCTTAACGGTCAATGCGGCACATGATTCTCTCATCAATCACCATGTACAGTTTCACCCAGATTTTTCTAACAAGCACAAGTTGACTATATATTCTGACCATGTTTTCATTTTTCTTTCGCGTATAGATGGGACCACAGGGCTTACAAGCACCCAATCAGAACGCAAATAGCAATGCCAACTCAAATAGTAATCACAACGCCAATAGTAATCACAATAGCCAGGCTGGACCGCATGGTTGGCTTCAGTACAATCCACAAGTTCAAGGGGTTAATTACAACCCAAATGGTTATTACGATAGCCAGACTGGTTGGCGTCAGTACAATCCACAAGTTCAAGGGGATAATTACAACCCAAATGGTTATTACAATAGCCAGACAGGTGGGGGTCAGTACAATCCACAAGTTCAAGGGGGTAACAAAGTAGATGGTGATGGAAAGATTACTATGGGACCTGAAATAGGTAACATCAATATGGGAGGAGGAAAAGCAGGAAGGGGTCAGACTGGTGAGGGTAATTACAACGCAAATAGTAATTACAATGCGAAATAGCTTGTGTTGAATGGGAGAATATGGAAGCTACTTCATCATCATATTTGCTCTCATGTTTTATGTTTTTTTTTTCAGTATTATGTACTATCAGCTGTAGTCATATCGAGTGTTTGATAATGACTTATTGCAATAACTATGGTCACTCTCTGTTGTGAATAAACATATTTGTGATGCCCAATATACAATTACAATGTACAGCTCTTTTACATATGTGACACTAAATGGGATTCATTCCAAAACTCTGATTACCCAATCATATGAGAGGGAGGGCCAATCTCACAAGTTAAGCTTTATGTGTTTGTTTTGCGGCAAGAGGATTTTGCGATAGAGTTCGAAGTTATTCTAATTTTTTTTCAGAATTAACCACTATTAATCCATTTTTTTAAGGGATGTATTTTTCTTGCAAATAATAAAAAAAAAAAGAATTGATTATCCTCAATAAAATCGGTTTTGATTTAGGAATATGGAGAATTCCCCTCTCTCTCTCTTATGAAAATAGAAATTCATGGAGTGCAAACAAGTAATGTCACGAGAGAAGGGAGTGCAGGAAATGTGTCATGCAGGGCAACAGAAGTGATAATGAAACAGAAATGGTAAAGGGACATGATTAAAATACAAACATCAATGGATAGATGCAACCAAGTGGGATATGTTAGCATGTGGGCCAGTGGGCCGCACTTGATGGCCACAAAAGATCTTTAAAGAAAAAAAAGGGGTCATCCTCAATATTCTACCAAAAAAAAAAAGGGGGGTCATCCTCAATATTCTACCAAAATAAGCGGTCATGCTCAATAAATGCAGACTAGTTTAGAATGGAGAGGCACAAATGTTTGTTTTCTCGATGAGAATTTTATATAATATAGGAAATAGAATTTTGTAAGAAAGATTTCGTGACTCTAAAGATATTGATAACTTCACATCTCATGATACCTATGTTAAAGTTCTTGATAGAAAATATAAAGCCTATTCATATAATCAATTCTTAGAATTCATATGGCACGGCCAGATGCTATCTGTCCCTTAGGTTTTTCCTTTAAGTCCATACAAGTACATCACTGTTACAAATATTTGTGATATATTGAAAAATATTGTAAAACTTACTTTTAGAAGTGTATTTTTCAAATATTATACATGTGTGATTCGGCGGGCTTGGGTCAAGTGGCAGATCTGGTTGAAATTCGGTGCGCCCATCACCTACCAAAGAACACCTAGGATATAAGGGACTGTATGAGTTCCACAAAAAAAAAAAAAAAATCCCTAGGCATATATTCATGGCCTAACCTTAACCCCTATATGAGCATTTTAAAGCTATGACACTTTGGTCAAAGTAGACAAAATCATATGTATAGTGGGCCCAGATCGTTACATAATATGATAGCATTAAAAAAAACGCAAGAATTGGAAATATCTTGAGAAGTGTTATAAGATATGTATCATGGGTGGATGCCCTTATGAGATGAGTAAGGGTTAGAATCCTATTGTAATTTAGATTCTTCAACCCACAACCTATCATGGGGACATGCTGTGTTGAATGCATCAATGTTAACTAGACTTCGACCCCACATCGTGAAAATGAAGGGAGAATTGTACACTTAAGTGACATTATTCATAAAAAAAAATCTTGATGGGATTTTTAATATTAGCAGTGTATATGACTACAAAAGTGCTTGAAAAAACTACTGGTTATTTAAAGAAAGATTGATACCGCCCATCGAAGAAAATAAAGAAGTATTGGGTCCCGAAGTACCATACTTAAGTGATGTTGGAGCTCTGATGTACTTGGCACAACACATTAGATCAAATATTTCATTTTCTGTGAATCTACTTGCTTGATATAGCTCGGCACCAACTCGAAGGCACTGGACTGGTATTAAATACATCCTACGATATTTACGTAGAACAATTAATTTGAAAATATTTTATTCTTATTATAGTAGAGATTCTAGTTTTGTAGCATATGCAAATTCAGGTTTTCTCTCTAATCTTTATAAAGGTTGATTGCAGACAGTTATGTGTTTCTTAGTTGTAATGCTGTCACTTTTTTGCGTTCTACTAAACATACTTTGGTAGCTACTTCCTCCAATAGTGCTGAGATTTTAGCCCTTTATGAAGCTAGTAGGGAATGTGTATACTGAAATCTTTAATTCAGCATGTTCGTAATTCTTGTCAATTATCTTTTATTGCGGGTATCCCGAATATTATCTATGAGGATAATGAATCATACATAAAACAAATTTGAGAATGCTTCATTAAAGGAGACAAGACTAAGCATATAGCATCGAAGTTCTTCTTCACTCATAAACTATAGAAGAACAATGAGATTGAAAGTCAAGCAAGTTCGTTCGAGTAACAACGTGGCTGATCTGTTTACCAAGTCTTTGCCAAAATAGTATTCTAGAAGCTTGTATATGAGATTAGCATGCGTAGAGTTCATCATCAAACTATGTGAAGGGTTGTTATCATCAGGGGGACTAGTTAATCAGGACATCCGTGCGCTGTACTATTTTTTCTTTCTAAATTTTATCCCACTGGGTTTTCCTAGTTAAGTTTTTAATGGGGCAGCATTGTGCACATCTAACACTAGTTAATGATCTTGAATAACGTTATACTTTTTCTCCTTTGCTTTTATTTTTTTTTTTCATTGGGTTTTTCGATCTTTCACAACGTTTTTAATGATGCAGCTGTCATTGAGTAGTAGTCATCCAAGAGGGAGTGTTATAAGATATGTATCATGGGTAGATGCCCACATGGGATGAGTTAGGATTAGAATCTTATTGTAATTAGAGTTCCTCAATGAGGAGATTACTTTGCTTATAAATAGGCCTCCTTCCTTGTATTTGTACACACTTGAGATGATTGAAGAAGCTCTCTCTCTTTTCCCTCTAATCTTCTCTATGTATGTTTCTCCATTTTCTAACAAAAAGATAATAACATTTGAATAAAAATTCGAAATATAAGGGGACATTGGGCATCCTTGAAGAAGCCCTCTTTTGTTGTGGAAATATCCACAAGCTTCCCATTTACAATTAGTGAAAAAGCAGTGCATTCGATGCACTCCATAATTCATCATGATATGACACAATTAGGAAAATTAAGGGCAGCTATTATGAAATCCCATCTAAAACAATCAAAAGCTTTCATCAAATCCAGCTTTAGACACATCGTAGGAAACATATACATACTAATCACCTTTCCAAGAACACATTCGAATAAATCTGAGTAAGTGTTTTCTAAAGTGTACTATATATTTTTGCCAATTATTTTTACTATTTAAAGTTTATTTTACTTTCCAGGACATTCTTCTAATACTATTTCAAGTAAAAACCCCATTAATCGGGTATTGGTCAAATTAATTTCTTACCCATGATTTTTTTGGGATGTCAAATCAAACTAATGATATTAATCAGATTTTTATGTGACAAATCACGAAGCGGATCGATCTTGCACAATTGATCGCAGTATCACGCACTTGCATTTTTTTGCTCTTATCGGATAGGAATTTATTCCATCCGATCAATGAAGAGTATAGTCTTTCTTTAGAGGCAACTGAAAGGTGAAGAATCATATGCCATTAACAAATGTTGGGAGCTTAAAACCTTCAGTAACCCTCATCCATTCAAATGGTCATCCCAACCTTTTTTTTCATAAGGAATATATCTATCCAATTAAGAATCTCCATTCGTCACCTATTAATTTATTTTCAGTGACGTCTCTTGTCTTACGCTATTAGCAACCTGGCTCACAAAAACATTCTAATGCTCATGAGCTTTATTATTTAATTATGAGATGAGAAGAGACAAAAAAGATGCCAGTCAAAGACTCCAAGTCTCAAAGTAGCCATGTGGGTGGGCCAAGTGAATCGATGCAGCTGAAATTATACTCTCCTTGGCTTAATTTGTCCCAATTACAACAAGAAGAATAATCCCATTAACAAGAAGAAGGAATATATGAATTGCTATTGAACCCCAACTGTCGGCCCTAGTTTGGCTTTTACCGGAAACTCCCTTGCCTCACTGTTAGACTTAAATCTCTACTATGATAAAAGAGAGAAGAGTGTTGTACTCTTTTCACTCGATACATGCCCAATAAAATGTAAGTTGTGCGGCCCACCTTTATTATATATAATAAATCTATATACCCTTATAAAAGTCAAGCTGTGGGGCCCACCCTTATTGTATATACACATACCCAATGAAATGTAAGTTGTGGGGCCCACTCTTATTATATAATAAATCTATATACCCTTATAAAAGTCAAGCTGTGGGGCCCACCCTTATTATATATATTTTTAAAACATACTTTTTTCACTCCTCACGTATCCAATGAAATACAAGTTGTGGGGCCCACACTTATTATATATAATAAATTTATATCTATATCTATATCCTTATAAAAGAGAGAAAGATGTCGTGAAGTTATGGGGCCCACCCTTATTATATATCTATACCTATCTATATTTTTCTATTATTATAAAAGATGAGAGATTACAAACTTTTTTCACTACATCATTGTGGGGCCTAGCCTCAAATATTATAATGTAAACTTTTTCACTACACCATTGTGGGCCCACCCTCAAATATTATAATACTCTCAAATATTATAATATAATATAATAATATACTATTACGAGAAATTGTAAATTTTTTCATTACACCTTTGGAGCCACCCCAAATATTAAAAAGCAAACTTTTTCACTACACCATTGTGGGGCCCACCCCAAAATAATATAATATAATAATATATTATTATGAGAAAGGGCGTCTATATATATTTACTAGAAAATCCCTGTGCCTGAAGGCACGACGCACCACCGGACCTAGATATGCCTCAGACCGACCAAACCTAGGTTCCATGTGTCTCGAAAGCAAGTCCAGCCATAAAATAGATTCCACCATAAGAAAAATTCAATTGATTGCCAAATGATATAATTCCATTCATTCATTTATTCTTAACAAAATTGAATCATGAAATCTTTCACCCAATTTGCTCATCTCATCTTCTTATCTCGGCCACATCTCATCATCAATGAATTAGTGCTTTTTTTTTTAAATGAAGAAGGGATGACAATACCTGTAAATAACTCAAACTTGATGACCCTTTTTGATTTTGTTGGGGATGGCAAAAACTTATAAATTTTTCAAACTTTTAGCCCATTTTCTAAATGAAAAAGGGATGTCAATACCTGTAAATAACTCTAATTTGTTGCCCCTTTTTGCATTCCCCTCTTAAATCAAAGGGTCCAAAATATCCCTTGGATTTATGTACATAGATCCAAGGGTCCAAAATGTCCTAGGATTCAAAGTCTGCTCTCCCATATTATATATATATATTTCTACTATTATAAAAGATGAGAGATTGTAAACTTTTTTCACTACACCATTCTGGGGCCCTACCCCCAAATATTATAATGTAAATATTTTCACTACACCATTGTGGGGCCCACCCCCAAATATTATAATACCCCCAAATATTAATATAATAATATATTATTATGAGAAATTACTAACTTTTTCATTACACCTTTGTATTATTGTAGATATATATAATATTTGGGGGGTATTATTATAGATATATATAGATATGCCCAATAAACTGCAAGATCTGGGCCCCGCTTAGTATTATTATTTTTCACTTCTAACATAATAGTTGTATTTATCTTGATTTATACCCCTGTTGGAAGAATAATTACAAGTTGGATAATGTGATAACTACTACTAAATATTGGTGCTCTTCTAATATTAGTGATTGCTAAAAATAATTTCATAAATGCAATTTAGTGGTAGGTCTTATAGATTGCTATCGTAAAATTATTGTTGTTCTGTACAATTTTTAGTTTAATCATATACAACTTTTGTAAAAAAAAAAAAAAAAAATTATAAAAAGGCATTTCACGGGCATGAATATATTTATTTATTATTGCTCTTACTCATGAGGTTTAAATTGAATAACTCTGATGATTTTCTAACACATTTATTTCTTTCATCATTGCAAGCTTCTTCTTCTTCTTGTTCTTGTTCTTCTTATGAATTTCTTAACAGGAAGATCCAATTCTTTTGCCAGATTTGTATTTGTAGTTTTTTTAGTTTTTGGTATTTTTCCTCTATAGATATCTCTATTTATGAGCTTCCATTTAACTGAACTTCTATAATTACTTTGTATTATCCTTTTCTTACTGGGTATAAAATATAGCACTTTGTATCAAGCGAAAGAAAATGCTAACTCTTGGAGAGGTATTGCCTCTTTTTACCTGATAGTGGTCCGTATTATAAAATAAAATAAAGTACATGTTAAATACTAATATTGATCAACATGTGCTCTGCAAATCTTACCCGTCAGAGTTTATATCATTATTCCACCATTGTTGATCCCTATCGCTTGAGAACAAGCTAGATTACTTCATTATTCTTGACGATCTTTGTAAGTTAAGACTAAAACCATCATCTCAATTTTTTTATTCTTATGTCCTTATGTAGGATGTAATTAATTTTTTTTCCTTAATAGATTTTGATTTTGTAGTATACATACAATGTTCACGGTAAGTGGTTAAAACAATAAGCTCATTTGGTTCTTAGTTTTTATTTATATTTTTTTATAAAACTATAGGTTATCAATTTGACTATGCTTTCAATTGGACTCCAACTTTAGCAGGTCAAGTCTACCAGGAAACTAATAAGTCGACCTGGTAAGTTAAATAAAGTAAATTTAAATTTCTTTGTACGCATTCATGATAAAAATATCTAGAAATGTGTGATTTATATCCTCAAATAGTTATATAAATTCCATATCGATTATCTTTTGATATTTCATTTTTCTCACTGTATCATCGTTTTATTGTTTTCAAATGTATAGGAAAAAAGTAGTGTCGGCTGTATTTGGACATTGCACGGGCCTTGCAATTTACAATCACTCATTTTCTGTTGAAATCTGATTTTTAAATGTATTTCAGCTTCTATTAGATTTTTTAAGAGCTTTATTTTTTAAAAATTTTCTTAATAAAACTGTGTGTTTGCTGCATGTGCAGGGCTGCACTAGTATATATAAATGAGCATATGGAGTGATCATGAGATAATAGTATAATACAATGATATGGATTGATGATCCGGTGCGCACCTAATCATGGGCCCACCTAATGATCAAACCACAAACAGTGGGCCCCTATGAATTACTCCTATTCTTATGGGTTTGCACCCATCATAATGGATTTGACTGTTGGATTGACTAAATTCTTTTAATATTAAGTCGTTGAACTTGTGGGCAGTTGATCAAGGCCTAAGATGATCCCATGGGCCACAAATATTATACTCGAGTAGGACCCATCCGAGTCTTCCAAACCCACCCACCCATCCATGCCCAAGTGGGCCCTGGGTGCGCCCACTATGAGGTACACAGTGCATCTCCATGCACGATGCACAAGGGAACACCCCTGCAATGATATGAGCTAGTTTGATCATAGAAAAGTGGGTGCGTTCCATAGTTGTCAATTCAATTTCGGTCTAGCATCCAGGATGGATTATTTCGGTATTTTGGAATTCCGGAAAAACATTTTGGACTAACTTTACGGAAAAAAAATAAAAGAATATTTACATATATATAATAGAAAAATAGAAAAATATAAATTATGCACGTTTCTTGATATAAATCTAAATCAATCGTCAAAAGCAAAACATTGAAACGTTTACAAGTCAAACTTACCGTGTTCTTTATGGTATTAGTGGTGACGATGCTAGAGTTATCTCCGCTTTGTAACATATCATGAGATCGATGCAGTTGGAGAGGAGGCTGATATTAATGCTGCATCCTACAATGGAATAACTAAAATTTCTACTTCGATATACCATGCATAAATGTTATATGAACCTTATAAGAATGAAAATGAGAAAGCAAAATGGTGAGCATAAATAAGAAATAAAATTATTTAAAGGCAAATATTTTAAAGATTTAGTAAATAGAGTTAGTATGTAGAAAAGCATATAAAAGAACTACGATATGAAGGGCCAATGTATTAAAATAAAATATGAATAATGTTTATACGTCTCCATCATTCAATTCATGATATTTATTTTGTCCATGAACTCCTTCGATTCATGAAGTTGTTTCACCCTATCGGCCACTTGTGTCATTATGTTACTTGTCTCATCTCTTGCACTTGTCTCAGCTCATTGACTTGTCCCAGCACCTATTATTTTGTCGGCAGCTGCACTTCTCTCGGCACCTGCGCTTGTCTCACCAATATTATTTCAATTTGGTATTGCTTCCAAAGTATGTGTTCCAACAACTTCACTTGCTCCAATTTGTTGCTTGTTTGATACTGCATGTTCAATTTTCAAATGAATTAGAAAAATTAGAGAATTCAGATTCGATCCTATTATGTTCGATTCTATTATGTAGGAAAATTAGAGAATAGTGGTTTGGTGAGATTAAATGAGAAGGGCAATTCCAGAATATGACATTGCAAAAAATTTGAAGATACGCCATATGTCATCTTCCAAGGAAGTCACCTGCTGCTTCTTATTATATAATGAGTATGAACTGTTGGCTAAACCATTATGATGAGTCATGCTTAGATTTTGGGCTGGGCTAAGGCCAATTTAGATATTGAGTTGTTATGCTTTAAGCAATGACCCTACACAATGTAACGTACACAGAGCTGGGACGAGTTGAATCCATTAACCTTTTATCTGTGTGTCCAAGGGTCTGTTTGGCTGAAAGGGATGATAGATAATTTTTTAATTTTTCTATGGGACTACATGAAAGGAGTATGAGCAAAAACCACATACAAATTTGCTGGAATTTCTTAACTCTCTTGCTTAAGATTTCTGCAAGAGGAGTGCTGTATTATTTATATATGCAGTAGATGGGTTAGGGGTGTTGAGGATAAGGCCTGTTACAGTAAGATAAGGACTGTTACAATACAGTTCTGGTGAATCAAAGGATCAGGGCCAGATCTGGTGGATTTGCACAGTAGATGAAGTCATAAGATTAGGTCAAGTGATCTTATCACCATTAATACAACATGAGGGGGGCGGAGTTAGGTCCGGCCGTACCACCGTTGCCTACACCCAAGTGACCCAACTACACCTTAAACAGTAGAGGGTATGTGATTGTGTCTTATCCCAATTTCTCCTTGTTTTAGTATTACATAGAAAAGCGAAGAAACTGCATAGGAAATAGTTTCTAACTCATGATTTCTTTGGGATCGAAGCCAAATCAAACTTATGACTCGTTCGTGCAGAGGAAGGCCCTCAGTACGGTAGGGTAATCCCATTGGTGGTGCCACTCCAGGTGGCCTGTTGGAAGAACCTCTTTTTCATCATGCTGGCTATATCTAATTGCCAGAGCACCCATCAGAGGCGGTCGGTGGGTATGAAGCCTACATCTGGTTATCACCTTGCACCTTTTCTATTTGCTGCTTTTCTGTTAACTTTTTTCTTTATACTTTCATCTTTTGTATTGACGGGCCGTATAATCGTCATCAAACTGCTTATCTTAATATAATGATTCATTTATTTGCAAAAAAAAAAATTATGATTTTGGTCATATTTTTCTGTGACATCCAAGAAGTGGGGTTGTTGACAATTGATGGCAGCAGCATGATGCACGTGGTACAACTTTTTTTTAATAGCTCCTATCAGGTAGGAATTTGTTCCTTCCAATCAATGAAGAATATAGTCTGCTTTAGAGATAGAAGAACAATTCACTCCACAAAATATCAAAGATTAGGACCTCATTCTCTATTATCTGATCTTTGATCCATTCAAAGGAATATATATATATATATATATATATTTGAATATATATATATATATATATAATCGATTGAGAATCTCCATTCACCAGCCACCGTCACCTATCTTACGCAAGGCAGGCCCATAGCTAAACGGGAAACTTTGGTATCAGATCCTGCATTGGATGGCTGGCATCGTGCCAGTTGGACAGAAGTTTGGTCGCACTGTAAGGAATCTCAAAAAAATCCTATGGCCTAAGAAAGTGGGACTACTTATCTCATGCCCTTTTTAAAAATGTCATTTAAAGATTTCAAATCCTCTCACTCCCCCTAAGGGCATGTTTGGATAGGCAAAAAATAGAGTAGAGTGAAGTTAAATGGGCTCTAACTGTCTAAATTTCAAACTCTAGCCATGTTTGGATGAGTCAGGCCTAATAGATGAAGTAATGTTTGACATATGTATCTCTCCATTTCACTTCAAATCTAACTACTTTCATTTCCTTGAGAAAAAGTAGATTCCTGTCCTACTTCAAACTTAAACTCGAAATAAGCATCCAAATGGAGTGAAATAAAGTAATATATTTTACTTCAACCTACTTATCGGCACTCGACGCCACATGTAAATCCAATTCATTTCACTCCACGCCTCACAATCATGTTTCTTAATCTCAAATAAAAGTGGCCACTTGGTAATTCCTAAAGGTAGATTAAATGGTCACAATCACAAAAAGTGGGGCCTATGTTATAATTCATATAATGATTGGAAATCCTATGAATATGGCCCCGTGCTCTAATTTTTAAATGTGGGCGCTGTAATTTTTGCAGGCGGGTCCCATGTAAGAAAATAAGAGAGTGCTGAAACAATAAATGGTGATTCCGTTCTTTGGATTCACTTGCTGAAGCAATAAGTCCTATGATTCACTTGCTTCCGTTCTTTGGAACAAAAACTTTTATAATGTTACCAAACAAGGTCCATGCAACATATTCTCAAATTAGTAATTTAATATAATATTACAAAATAAAGTTCTGGAGAGTACAGTTTCGGGACGACCCGATCTCAGTACAACTTGATCTAAGCACAAAATTGAGAACAACACGAGATCGATGCCAAACACGCCCTAACATACCCAATGAATAATGACCTTTAGTGTAATTACATTTTTGGGTTGAAAAAATTTGAAAAATATGTAAAGGTTCACTCTATTAGATATGTAATTTGTGTTTTCGGATGAGAACGTAGGATAGCCAAGTGGTCAATGGTCACAGGCATCTGCTCTCAGCCCCAATGCCACGGATCAAGCCCAACCACTAACAAAATACCATCCCAAGTGAACTCGAGCGAAAGAGGAGGACAGCAAAGGCAAATGTATACTCAGGTGGAGTGGAGGATAATGGCGCATGGAAGACCCTGGGCTGATAGTTAGGATAGTTTGATCTTCCATCCCATGTATAAAAAATAAAAAATGATATATTTTTAAATATTAGTAGACTGCATGGATGTTATTATACTTACAAGACATTTTTTGGAAATTCCTAACCCTTGAAAGGATTTTTTTTTCTTTTTTTTAGTTTTCTTTGTAATGGTAACATGACTCTGAAACCCACAACCCTCAAAGTATATTAGTAACGCTCAAGGTTTTTGGTAAGTAACGGTTTTTAAGTGTAACTAATTTCCTAACGTTTTATGGGAGTTAATATTAATTTTAAAGTGTTACATTAATTTTACTTAATTTAATAATTATTTTGTAACGGTATGTTTAGTTTTTGTTCCACAGTAACCGTTAGTAACCCTTACATCACTTAACATTTTACTTACTGGCGCATAAAAATCCCGTTTATTTTTCCTTCCCACCATTTTTTTTTGCTCTCCCGCACTCTGCCCTCCCTCGTTTCCCTCTTATCCCTACTCATTTCTTTCTTTCCCTCCTCTCCTCTCCTCTCTTCTCCATCGTCGTCCTCTCATCTCACTCGGTTCTCTCTCTCCCTCTCTTCTCTTCTTCCTCCCCTGTTCGTCTCCCTCTCCCCTGCTGATTTAATATCCCTAACACTACGTCAAAAGGGGCTATCAACGACTCCACTACGCTTGATTAATCGACGCTTAATGCCTGTCGTCATAAAGCGACCCTTTCTCTCAAATTAAGACTCACATCGTCCGTCTATCTCTCACACCAGGTTTCTCATTCCGATCTCATACACCGGCAGCGACGCACTAATGGTATTCAATTTGTAGAAATGAAGGTTGGAGAGGAGGGCTTTTAGTTTTCTTGGTGCAGGTCAGGTCTCCCTTTACTCACTGTTCTTTGTATATGTTCTCTCCGCTGACTTCTCTCTGCAAAAATCTCAAGGTGAAATCTCACACTTCTGATTTATTTTCTATTTCCATGCTTTTGAGGGTCTCAAATCAGGGCAGGATTTTGGGGATTTTAGGTGTTTTAGGATTTAGGTCATATGACTGCTCGTATGACATCTACTCCCTCCTATAACATCATTTTCTCATTTTGGGGATTTTAGATGTTTTAGGATTTAGGTCATATGACTGCTCGTAGGTCATATCAAACCACACACTTCATCGTTCAAGATCCAGTTCGGAGAACAGAGAAGTTCTTTGCAGCGTAGCAGCTGGAAGGTAATCTCAGCAGCATAATCACTACATGTGTTATACATTTTAAAGTTAAGGTCACTATATTATATGGTGCTTGATCAAATGTAAATAATTTTCCTACTATCCATCAACTAATCAGTTGTGGTTTCTCAGGGCCGCTCATGATGCATCTGGTGGGCTCCATGTTATTTGGGTCACTTTGCCAAAGAGAGCAAGAAACATAACAGGGGAAAAAAACCTTATGAAAATCTAGCAGCTTCCCTAAAATGAACTTTAGCCAACAGTTTGCATATATTTTGAAATAAAGCAAATGTTTTTATGGCTAGGTTTGTTGATGTGAGAAACTTTTAGGCAAGCGCAGCTCATGATAGGTCCACTTAATGAACAGAAAGGGTGGTGGCCAGCATCTTAAAAAAAACACAACAGCAAAGGAAGGCTGATAGACAAAGACAACAACCTCCATTTTATTTGCAACCAATAATCATCTCCTCATTTTCCAATACCTCTGTTGTTCATTCAATCCCACTCTTTTCATCTCTGAGCTGGTTATACAGGTACGTTTCCCTTTTGATTTAATCAAGTGGGCTGGTTTTCTATTGATTATATTGATGTTTATTAGCTAAAAATTCTTTCTTTATATTCCCTTTATTGTTGGTTTTCTGTTGATTTAATGAATCTGGGCAAAGTAATTTTGTGTACTAGTTGAAGGTGTTGATATCTTTAATTTAAAATGGAAACTGGCTCTTGTACTTTCATTTGGGTTTTTTTTGCTCTGTTTTTCAGTTACATGGAATTGGATGTCTATGATTTTTTCTTTGGATTTCAGCATTTCTGCAGTTGAAATGAAAATGGGTTTATTATAATTCTCTGAATTTATTTTCTTTGAATTTATTGTTTTATGTGGTATGGATAAATGGGTTTCTGTATGTATTTTCTTTGGGTTCAATGAGTGATCGATGGTCATATGGAAAACTGGAAATTAAATTTCTTCTCAAATATATGGGGACACGACCTCCAAGCCCTCATAGCTCGTGTGCCTGAGATATTAGATAGTGAGGATACTAGTATTATTATCATTTGTTTTGAAGTTATTTATCTTTCTGGTGAGTCATGTTAGTCATCTCGACAAAGGAGTTTCAATGGACAAACTCTACTCATGTTGAAAATCTTGGTCCATTGGAAACATTTACTGGGCTTTGAGAAAAAAAAAAAACAAAGGTAGAAAAGAAAGAAAAATGTGCAAATGGGTATGGGATTCATAAGCTAGTCAATAACATGACAGGCTTGATGACAATTTTACACTAATTATGGATGAATCCAAATGTTGTGTTAGTGCTAATGACAATCCTTACACTAATTGCTCTTATGGGTCTTTTGATGCAATCACTGAAGCTTTATACCATCTATCTGGGATCACGGATGCACGTTCTTTTTCCTTAAAAATAAATATACATCTCTCTCTTGCATAATCAAGGACTTGAATTTTGTGTTAACCTCAATTCTCTGAGAAATGAATAGTTCCACAGATACTAGCAAACAACCTTGAGTTTTATGTTTCTTCATATAGGGACTAAACCCGTGATACAGCTATGCAAACCTCTCATCCTATCTATTGATAATTAAGACTTAAGAACCTAGTTTCATAAGATCACAAGAGTATTTATCGCTTCAACTTGATGTTTTGGTCTGATAAAATAATCACATCTTGCTCAGAAGTGGCACAATCCTCTGGAGTTTTAGTAAATTGGTTTTTGTGGTCTAGTAGCCTACTTTCCTAGACTTTTTAGTTGCTTCTAACATGGGTTAGCTAGACAAAATAATCCAAACCTGTTATTAGCATTTCAACCAGCCACCTCATCTTCTCCTGCTCTTTAGCTTAATCCCTCTGGCACTGGCTGCTGGAATCCTCAAGTGCCCTGCATCCCCCTCCTGCTCTGCCTCTTTTATTTGGCTTTCTCTTTCTAAAGGAAATGACTTAGCTGGGAGGCATTTCATGGCTTCAGTTTTTCTGTCAGTCCTTTATGCTATCTGGAAGACCAAGAATGTAGCCATTTTTTTTAGATCATCACCTCTCCCTTAATCAGATCTTAGCTAAGCTGCACGATGATCTTTGTCTTTCTCTGAAGAGGATATCCAAACCTTTTGGCAGCCATCAGCTCACCTCTCTCTTCAGATTTTTGAATATACATGTTAATTACAGCTCCAACTGATTTCTACCTGGCTCTTTTCATGTTTCTCAGGGTCTTTTTGCTCTTTCTTTTCATGTATTTTCTCTTTCTTTGAGGCCTCTTTTGCCTCTGTATTCTTTCTTCTCCTTCCTTAGTACAGTTACCTTTTAAACAAAAAAAAGAGGTAATGTCCTATATATTATATAGAAATAAGAAATGTGATTCAGATAATGAATAAATAAATCCAGACCACTGTCTGGACAATATTATTTCTTGACAAAGAACTGAATAGTTTAGTTGATAAATCAGTTAACTTCAAAGAGAAATGACCCAATCATATTAATTTAAGTATACAAATGGGGCACATCCTTCCTGAATCCAACACTTTCAATAAAACCCACCCCACCCAAGATTTAATAGTGGCCGAACATTGCTCTGATTCATGGGTGGTGGGTTAGATTGAACAGTTTTGATTCATGCAAGGTAGTGCGAGGTGATCATTTCAACCAACACTGGATGACTTCTCAATCTAAAAATTATGAGGTTTGCTAAATTATTCGATAAAATGTTGAAGAATATTTTACTATCTCCTATTTGCATAGTTACTAGATAAAAAAGTTGACGAGTTACTGATATCCCATTGATGTATTGAATTTCTCAAGATTGGCTGAGATTTTCCAGATCACAGTGAATTTAAGAGTGCTTAAAACTAATTAGCTTGGATATTCAGAAACCAAGTGCAAGACATTTAAAAAATTTTTATGCATTTAAATAATTTGAGTTACCATTAAGTCACATTTGTTTGTTCTTTGCATTCAATAATTACTGATCACTAGAGTTACACTAACTTGTACTCAGTCGGTTGGCAACCCCGCATCTTATCCAAAACAGTGGGGTTTCGGTGAAAGCTATAACACCTTGTAGGGCAAGCACCAAGGACACAAATCTTGTTAATGAAGAGCTCACTTATTATGGCATCATCAAGCAAATCTTACAGTTGGATTACCATGACTTCATACAAGTAGTATTCAATTGTGATTGGGTGCGTGTAGAAGATGCACATGGATGTAAAGTTGATCCAGAAACGAATCCAATATATGTTAATCTAGGGAGGATTCAAAGAAATACAAAAGAAGATGTGAACCATTTATTCTTGCTGCTCAAGCAACTCAAGTCTTTTATTGTAAAGATCATAGTAGGCCTACAGAAGAATGACATGTTGTATTGGAAGTTCCAAAAATGTTGAATGGAGATGTGGATGCTTTTGAAGATCCCTTATTCTTTTCAGAAAGAACGAATGATAATGACTTAGCATCAGCATTACGAGATGATATCATTGGTGATGAAGAAGTTTATCAAAAACTTCCACAATATGTTAAGAAGGAAGATTGGGATAGGTTTGTCGACATCCAATTGATGCCCGATAATCAAGCTAAAAGGCAGTGTGGGAAAAGAGCTAGGAAAGAAATGAAATGTCTGCACACCTCCGGCAGAAAGGGCCAAGCTCGTGTTGCAGAAGAATTGGTGAGCTCCATTTCTTCATCATTTGGTTGAATTTTTCCATTGAATTTAATGTTCATTTTGTCATGTTTGTTGCTTGTACTTTAGAGAAAAAAGTTTCCAGATAAAGAGATTAGTCGGAACGGATGTTTTTGTTAAGACCCATACTAGGAAGGATGGGTCTGCCACGTGTGAACAGTTGGTGAGAATATTATCTTATTCATTTTTATGGTGCCATATAATATAGTATAATCATGGAATCATCCATTAAATATAGGTTGCATGAGATGGTTACATGAGCACATGCATGATACAATCATCCATTAACTATAACACATAAGTGCAATTAATTTGTTGGACAACCAGTACATGCTTCTTATGTTTTTTTTTCTTTCTTTCGTTAAGACTGACAGGTGTATTATATATGATATTGAAATTCCCAGGTTAGCTTGTTGTTTTTTCCTTTTGTTAAGACTTGTATTCTTACTCCTTAAAGCTGAAAAAATGGATCCACATCAACAAAGCCACCAGTTCATTAATTTATGAACTGGTTCCATTTTTATTTCTTTTGTATTAGTTTTTGAAGATCTTGAGATTGGGAGACTAACATATGGACAAATCTACTGCACAGCCATATCTTCAGCTTTAAGCAATAAGAATGCATTTATGAACTGGTTCCATTTTTATTGCAATAAGACTAACATATGGACAAATCTCTTTTGCTCCTGCAATGTTTGTTCTGTACCGTGTTAAAGGTGGGCCAAATTTTCAATGAGAAACAGTTGCTTTCAGCCTAAACAAGAGAAATCTTTAAATATACTTGTGCATTTAGATTACTGAATGAATTGTTGTAATATTGCTCCGTCGTTGTGTTGCTTGACTATAGGAAAGCATGGGTTAACATTGCTGGCCCCTGTTTTAATGTTTTTTTTTTTTTGCTGTATCAGGTGGGTGTGCAAGTGTGCAGCAGGTGGGCTGTGCAGGTGGGTGGGCTGTGCAGGATGCTATTTGTGCTGATTATTTGGTGGGTCATCTCGATGAGTCTTAGCCCAAGAAATTTGTGAAGATTCACTAATCCTAAGTGTCCAATGATTTTGAGGTTTGATCTGAGAATAGACTTATTTTACTTTACTAGTCATCCCTTTGGAGCCTTCCCATGGATTGATAGCATGGATCCAGACCAGGCTTTTGCCCAATACATTCTGAAATTGGAGCTTTGGGGATAAACATCATATTTTTAGCATCTAAAATGATTTCAAGAAGGTTCACATTACTCCTTTGAACATAATAAAATGGTTCCTGGCCCTCTAGATAACCCACCAAAGGGTCAACAACCAGTGGGGTGGATGAATTGTGTTGACACCAATGCCATTAGTATTTAGTGCACGTTTTTGTTCTCCTACCAGAGTAAACATTATCTAGCAGTTTGGTCCTTAATATGTCACACCTTTCATATTTTCTTATATCAGATTATCAGTGAATCATTTTTGTTTAATTGGGTTCCAATGTTTACTAGAAGGTGTTGCCAAGTCGTGCAAAGTCAGTATTTTGAACTGTTTATGCCACTAGAGATTAGCTTTCTTTTGAAGTATGGTTGTGCTGATAGTGGTTTTATTTTAGAAACATGTTTCTATTGATTAGGAATGCTTCTCAGGGTTAATTTTTTCTAAATAAAATAATAAATTTTAGTAATTCTAGATAAGCTCTGTTGATATGAGATAGCTACTGGTTCATGGTCTTATAAAAGATTGAGCTCAATGAAGTGCTGGTCTACATCATTCATATACTTAGCTTCTGTAATAGGGGCTAATGTCTGATCGTTTTCTTTTCCATCTGTTGTTTTCTTTTGCAAGTTTTGTTTGCTGCAATTACAAAAAGAAAGCAAGTGTGCCCAACTAATTTACAATTGCTTCATGGAAGCCACAATGATGCACCCAATCACATTGCCACTTCTAGATTCAATCCATCTGCTAATGATAGAAGCTTGCTTCACACTGACAAGTTCAGGTGTTTACACATCACCCATGTACTGATTTTGAAGATCAATCATTATAAAACAATTGGGCTTTTTATTCAGTACATAGTTTTTCTAATATTCCTCTCTTAGAAGCTTTTATCCTTGAGTTTTTTACTTTTTTTTCATCACAACCATCCCTTAATTATCAGATGAATATTCTGTGAATCTACTATTCTTTAGGGGACTTTTGATGCAGCTGAGGCCATTCTCCTTGGTTCCCCAATTCTCTTGTACCCCAGATGGGAGGAGGAAACTTAAGTCTCCACAACCTCCAAATAGCTTTCAAGTTTGTTCTTTCTATTAATTTAAATCAATGTGAATTCACTAGCATCTTTAGTGATGATGTTCATTAATTGCTTATAATTTTGAGTATTTGTACCTGTGCAGGTTCTTAAGTCCACTCTCTTCAGGGTCTCACTTTGAATTCTGTAGGGTCACACGATTGGAAGTTGCTTCAGCATATTGCAAAAAAGCTTCAACTGCCATACACACCAGGTAATCTTAAACATCGACTTAACAGCATGCATGATAGAATGGATGCAGTTCGTGTTCTGAACGAAGAGAGGGAGCAGAAATCATATCATACCCTTCTAATCATAAGTCCCATTTGAGCTGTGTAGTTCTCATGTTTTCTTTTTCAAGTTTAATGGATGTCTTGACTTGCAATGAGTTCTTCAGATGATATGATTCCGATTTTTTTTTCATCAGATGTACCAAACAACTTTAAAGACAAATGTTGATAATATTGCCAAAACCTGAACCTTGCTGTCACTGAATAGAACAATAACAATGTATATATTTTGCTACAGAGAACATGTTGATGGTTTTTTCTACTTTTTTGTGTGCTGGTATTCCATGATGGCTGATATGCTCCATTTATTGTCTGTACAGATGAATGTGCATGTGGTGGAAGTTAACAGGGCATTGTGCACTTTTATATTATTCATTGTGGTTTCTAAAAACATCCATTTGAGAGGTGAAACAATTGGTATGGTAGTCTCTCTATCCTGTGGCAGTTTGTTTTAAATTCTATGGGGGATCTGAGTTATTATAAATTTATTTGGATTTCCTTTTTGAGTTTTTTTCCCAGTTTCATTGAACTCGATGTTTTATTGGATGAGAATGACATGAGCTTTAAATTAGGAATTTGACTAAATGGCCTTGGTGGAATCTTGCATCACGTGTTTAGTCCAAAAGGATGTCTTGGTTATTTGGATGTATCTTGAAACATGTATGCCAACATAACACATATATGCCAACACATCAAACATGTTAGGCATTTCAGGTGTGTTTGGATGTATCTTGAACTAATAAAAACAAAGAAAAATGGAATCACTTGCAAATGGGCTGATAAGAGTATACACAGAATAGTATACACATCAACATGGTAGGGAGATGATTTAAAAGCAGAACATCAACATGGTAGGGAGATGATTTAAAAGCAGAGAAGGTTGAATGGTGTATGACTGATGACGTAGTGGTGAATGACTTTGTAGTGTGTTGGGGCATTGGGTTGTTTATATGAAGTGTTTTTTTATCATGTACAGGTACTTAACAGGTTGTAAAAAAAAATTAAATGTCACACGTACAGGGGAGACTATGCCGAAATTTCGAGAAATCTTTTATATTAGAAATTTTTACACACTTGGTATATTAAGAATATAGAGACTCTTGGAATGGAGATTGAGACTCCATTTGATTTGTCCCATGGTGTCATTATATTGTTTTTGTTGGGTAATCTGCCTGTAAATGTCTTAACAATTTGAGAGGCTTTTTGTACGAAAGGCTTTGAGTAGTTCTTTTGGATTCATTACTCTCTCTCACTTTGTGAATATTTTTGGAAAATGAGTGTTTGTCTTCTTTTTAAGTATCTGAATTTTTAGTTTATAATGCTGATAATTGTTGTATTTGGTACTTAGGTTTGGACTCTTTGGTATAGAGGTTGTCAAGGTGCTTGGTGGTGGTCTTGTACCAGGTACATTGTTTTCTTCTACATGTTTTTATATTCGTTTTCATTTTCATTTATTTCGTTTTCATGTTCATTTTCAATTGGTGGGTCATTTTTTTTTTAAATTATAGGCTTTTAAATTATTTGATTGGATGCAAGTGTGAGATTCCTTGTTAATGTTTGAACCGTGTAAAAGGGCATTTTTATATATGCAGCAGGTTCGGTATTCAGGGGTGGTTTGGATAATTTTTTTTTTACATATGAAACAGTTTTGTAACGGTTATAAACCGTTACTAATTTGTGCGAATAGCAACATTTAAAAAACGTTACAAAAGATTTCACAAACGTTAGGAATGTTATGAATCAGTAACACAAATTTGGCACGAAAAACCGTTACAAAGTTTACAAAACCGTTACAAATATTTAAGTGTAAAATACCGTTACAAAACTTGCGAAACTGTTACTTTTTTATTTAAAATTATTAACACAAATGAGTATTAAAACCGTTAGGAACTAATTTCAGTAACGGAAATAAAGCGTTACAATTAATGTGTTTTGTAACGGTTTATAACCGTTAGGAATGTTTATAACAGATTAGAAACGCCCAAACTGTGACCCAGAAAAAACCGTTACAAATTTTTTTAGTAACGGTTTTAAACCGTTACGTATGTCCTGAAATGGTGTAGTGGCACCTTCCACTCTGTCATGAGTCCATTGTTGAAGAGATAGATTAATTGTTAAATATAAGAAATGGTTGTCTATGGTAGTTCCATTGGACTAGAATTGTCCTTTATGATGTTGAGCCAGTCATGGTTCATTAAAGCATGAAGTAGGATATGGGGACCCACTTGGATGAAACTGCATGGTCCATCTAGAATTTTTTTTTTATTTTTTGCTTAAGAGTAAAATGTAATAATGAGAAAAAATGATGGTTGGGGCTACAGCAACCAAACCAAATCAAGCCTTTTCCCACTAGGTAGGGTCGGCTATATGGATTTGACGACGCCAATCAAATCTGTTTAGGGCCATGTCCTCCGTTATATCCATGTAGGCAAGGTCATGTTTAATAGTTTCTTTCCAACTTCTCTTGGGTCTCCCTCTCCCTTTCCTACTCCTGGCAATCTCCATGCTTTCACACCTTTTAACAGGTGCCTCCGTTGGACGCCTTCTAACATGGCCGAACCATCTCAGTCGATTTTCTCTCATTTTATCTCCAATCGGTGCTATTCGCCTATTCCTACTTTGCCCGTAATCTCCTCATTCCTAATCCTATCTTTCCTTGTGATCATGCACATCCATCTTAGCATTCTCGTCTTCGCAACTTCCAACTTCTTGACTTGATTATGCTTTACTGTCCAACACTCTGATCCATATAACAACGCTGGTCATACAACCACATTAAATACTTTCCTTTAACCTTTAAGGGGGTTTTTCGATCACATAAGACCCCCGAAGCACTCCTCCATTTGGTCCACCCGGCCTGAATCCTAGCCTGTGACTTACATCAGTATCAATCCCTCCATCCTGTTGCACCATAGATCCAAGGTACCTAAAGTTTTCTTCTCTACAATCTTTTGTGTGCCCAAACTTACTTCTATGTTACCAGGTGTCCTACTTTGACTAAACTTGCATTCCATATATTCCGTTTTGCATCGACTTAGCCTAAACCCTTTTGTCTCTAATGTTTTCCGCCACAATTCTAGTTTAATTAGCATTCACTCCTTCTCTCATCTCATCCACTAAAATAATGTCATCTGCAAATAGCATACACCACGGCACGTCATCCTGAATATGTCATGTAATCTCATTCATAACTAGAGCAAACAAGTACGGGCTTAACGCTGAGCCTTGGTGATAGGAAAAAACCAGCAGTAAGTCCAAAAAAAACAAGAATAGGATGAGTAACCTTTACATTGGAGAGGGTAAGATCATACCTCTTATTCGATCCTCGAAAAGTACCTTGGCACGCTCATGGTCCATCTAGATTAACATCTTCACTCACATTAACAAGAAAGTCCCACAGATGACTATGGAAGGAGTACTTGTCATTGACCGTCACTACTGTCCAATGATAGAGAATGTAGCTATTAGTTGCCTATATATATATATATATATAAAGGATATTCCTGTACATCCTTCCCTCACCATATGGAGTCTTTAGGCATGGATGAAAGTAATGGGCTGGGCCCTAAACAACTCCCAGCCTCATACAGAAGTCCTATTTTTCACGTTAGTATATATGCATCTGGATAACCCAGAGAAATCCTAAATTAAAAGGAGTGGAACTCCAAACTACGGCTCATCTTTTAAAATTAGCATCTTTTAAGACAAATGCCTTTCAGATTTCTCACAGATGTTCTCAAATTTTACAGGAATTTAAGTTTTTTCCACCATTGAATGACATCTATTTCAAAAAAGCTGTAAAAATGGATGTGCATAAGATTATACAAATTACATTTTTTATCAAATAGTCAATCTATCAGTGAAACAAATTCTGATTCATGAAAAATTTTAGGATGCTATATATACTTGGAGGATATTTATTTTCAATTGTTTAGATTTCAATAGTTTGGCTGGCTGTGGAGCCTTCGAGGATTCAGATTCCTTTGTTATTTATGAAATGTGAACAGAGAAAAAGAGAAGCCAGTCAAAAAGACCCAAGTCTCAACGTAACCATGTGGGTGGGCCAAGTGAATTGATGCAGCTGGAATATATCAGAAGCAAAAGCAGAATGACCCCACTTATAAAAAGAAGTAATATATCAAATTGCCATTGAACCCCAACTGCCATGGAGCCTACACGTCTGTCTATAAAAGCTGGGTTGGGCTCTAACTTGCAATTGTAAGGGGAGCTTCAGTCGTGCAACACCCATCTCTCTCTCTCTTTCTCTAAAATAGTTAGGACTAAGCTTGAGCCAACATGCAGGACCCATTTTTTGGATTTGGTGGCTTCAATCAAGGGGGGTTTGGAGGTGGACAGACTCGTGTAATTCGTCGTGTTATCGTTAGCAAGGACTCTCCAACTCAACTGTCCACAACTTCCCGTTTTCAATCAATGCTTCCCACAATATTCTTCGACGATGACGATGACGATGATTTTCCTGCACCATTTCCATCCAAGGTTGAACCACCCAAGGCTCCTCGCTACGATGAGTACTACAAAACTCCACCCAAGGCTCCTCCTCGCTACGATGAGTACTACAAACCTCCACCCATGGCTCCTCCCCGCTACGATGAGTACTACAAACCTCCACCCAGAGCCAACCCACCCATGATATCTGGAGGCTACTATGGCGATGGCTTTATCCGCCCGGTGGGAATCCAGTGAATGTCCATGTAAATCTCAGTGTAAGTACCCATCATACTCTTTTATTCTTCGTAAATATTTTTTGAAGTAGCTCCACTCTGAAATGAGCGACCATATCTTTTTTCCAAAAAGAAAAAATATGCATGGGTCTCTTTTGAGTCAGAATTGTTTCCTTAAAAAACTCTCTTTTAGAGAGATTTTCTCAACTACTTTAGGAAACTTAACTTAGAGAGAATAAGATTGTTTTTCCACACTATTAGGCCTAGGGGTGTTCATAGCCGGGCCTAGACCGCCTTCGGCAGGGCTTGGATATGTAATTGGGGCCCGATTAATAACTGAGTCGGGCTTGGACTAAGTGGTAGGAAGCTCATAGCCCGGCCCGGCTAGCTTGTGTAAGAAATGCATATAATTTAATTTAATTAATGCTCTAATGTCAACAAAAGTGATGAAAAGCCCGGTTCGGCACTGCGTGATTGAATAAATGGGCGGGCTCGGGCCTAACTTTTATGGCCCCTGTATGTCATGAGCCGAGCCTGGGCCAGTGTTTCCAACGCTCGACCGGGCCAAGGTGGTCCGGCCCATGATCACCCCTAAATTTAGGCCCATATTTCAGGAATCTTAACTGTCAATGCGGCACATGATTCTCTCATCAATCACCATGTCTAATGTCACCCAGATTTTTCTAACATGCACAAGTTGACTATATATTCTGACCATGTTTTCATTTTTCTTTTGCGTATATATGGGGCCACAGGGCTTACAAGCACCCAATCAGAAAGCAAATAGCAATGACAACGCAAATAGTAATCACAACGCCAATAGTAATAAGAACACAAACAGTAATGACAATAGTCAAGTTGGACAGTACAATCCACAAGTTCAAGGGGTTAATTACAACCCAAATGGTTATTACGATAGCCAGACTGGTTGGCATCAGTACAATCCACATGTTCATGGGGGTAATTACAACCCAAATGGTTATTACAATAGCCAGACTGGTGGGGGTCAGTACAATCCACAAGTTCAAGGTGGTAACAAAGTAGGTGGTGATGGCAAGATTACTATGGGACCTGAAATAGGTAACATCACTATGGGAGGAGGAAAAGCAGGAGAGGGTCAGACTGGTGGGGGTAATTACAACGCAAATAGTAATTACAATGGGAAATAGCTTATGTTAAACGGGAGAATATGGAAGCTACTTCATCATCATATTTGCTCTCATGTTTTATGTTTTTTCAGTATTATGTACTATCAACTGTAGTCATATCGAGTGTTCGACGATGACTTGTTGCAATAACAAAGGTTACTCTCTGTTGTGAATAAACATATTTGTGATGCCCAATATACAATTTCAATGTATAGCTCTTTTACATATGTGACACTAAATGGGACTCATTCCAAAACCCTGATTACCCAATCATATGAGCGGGAGGGCCAATCTCACAAGTTAAGCTTTATGTGTTTGTTGTGCGCTCGTCAAGAGGATCTTGAGGTAGAGTTCAAAGTTATTCTGATTTTTTTTCTGAAAAAACTATTATTCCATTTTTTTAGGACGTGTTTTTCTTGCAAAAAAAAAAAAAGAATTGATTACCCTCAAAAAAATGGGTTTTGATTTAGGAATATGGAGACTCCCCCCCCCCCCCCCCCCCCCCCCCCCCCCCCCCCCCTTCCTTTCACTTATGAAAATAGAAATTCATGGAGTGCAAACAAGCAATGTCAGGAGAGAAGGGAGTGTAGGAAATGTCTCATGCATGGCAACAAAAGTGATAATAAAACAGAAATGGTAAAGGGGCATGATTAAAATACAAACATCAATGGATAGATGCAACCAAGTGGGATATGTTAGCATGTGGGCCAGTGGCCCACACTAGATGGCCCCAAAAGAGCCTTAAAGGTGGTCATCCTCAATATTCTACAAAAAAAGGGTCATCCTCAATATTCTACCAAAATAAGCGGTCATGCTCCGTAAATGCAGACTAGTTTAGAATGGAGAGGCATCTTCCCCTCCCAATAGCTTCTCTTGTTTGGAGAGGAGAAATTTGTAGAGTCGATATTTTGCATGTAGAGGCACAAATGTTTGTTTTCTCGATGAAAATTTTATATAATACAGAAAATAGGATTTTGTAAGAAAGATTTCGTCACTCTAAAGACATTGATAACTTCACATCTCATGATACCTATGTTAAAGTTCTTGATAGAGAGTATAAAGCCTCTTCATATAATCAAATCTCAGATTTCATATGGCACGGCCAGATGCTATCTGTCCTTTAGGTTTTTCCTTTAAGTCCATACAAGTACATCACTGTTACAATTATTTGTGATATATTGAAAAATATTGTAAAACTTACTTGGAAGTGTATTTTTCAAATATTATACATATGTGATTCGGCGGGCTTGGGCCAAGTGGCAGACCTGGTTGAAATTCGATACGCCCATCACCCTACTAAAGAACACCTAGTATATAAGGGACTGTACGAGTTCCACATAAAAAAACATATCCCTAGGCATATATTCATGGCCTAACCTTAACCTCTATATGAGCATTTTAATGCCATGACACTTTGGTCAAAGTAGACAAAATCATATGGATAGTGGGCCCAGATCGTTACATGATATGATAGTATTTAAAAAAAATCGCAAGAATTGGAAGTATCTTGAGAAGTGTAATAAGATATGTATCATGGGTGAGATGAGTAAGGGTTAGAATCCTATTGTAATTAGGGTTCTTCAACCCACAACCTGTCATGGGGACATGTTGTGTTGAATGCATCAATGTTAATTAGACTTCGACCCCACAACTTATCATCAATATTCTCTTGCACAACTTATATTAGGACATCAACCCAATATTTCTCACTTACGCGAGGTGTTATGTAGTTGAAGTCCCAATACCACATCCTGAGCGTGCTAAGATAGGACCACAACGTAGACTGAGAATCTAGGTAGGTTATAACCCTCTCTCGATTACTCGATAACTAGAACCAATGACATGAGATATATTCACTGCTCTTTTTATCGATTGCCGATTCGATGAGACAATATTTAAGCTATTAGGGAAGATAAGATAGTTCTAAAGAATGCATTGTTCCTGTTAAATAATCCATTCCTGAAGAATGAAGAGAATTAACATGGAATACTTTCAATCTGTATCATCTAGATCCACGCACTACACCAAAATAGGATATTAGTAACGCTCAAAATTTTTGGTAAGTAACGTTTTTTAAGTGTGACTAGTTTCCTAACGTTTTATGGACGTTAACATTGGTTTTAAAGTGTTACAATAATTTTACTCAATTTAATAATTATTTTATTATGATTTCTTTAATTTTTGCTCCACAAGTAAGCGTTAATAAACCGTTAGCATATTTTTATTATTCGTTCCCTCTTTTTTTTTTTTCTCTCCCGCGCGCGCTCTGCCCTCCCCCTCATTTCCCTCTTATCGATCCCTCACCGCCTAATGAGCATGTTGTTTATACAAACAACCCCCCCCCCCTCTTCTTCACTTTTCCCTTCCCCCTTGTTTTTTCCACTGCTCCCGCGCCAGCCCAGATCAAGCTTGGTAGAGACGTTGGATCGTAGATGACCCCGCCGCGGTCCGCCATGGCGCCGGTTCTCTCCCTCCCTCCCGCTCTATTTCTCTGTCTCTCCCTCCCTCCCTCTCCTTCTCTCTCCCGCGTTAGGTCGTTAGGTCATAGCGGCTGGGGTCTTTCCCCCTCTTCTTTTTTCTTAATCCCACTTTCCCTTTCTTTCTTTTCATTCTTTCGGTTGTTGCTTCAGGTGGAGGCAGGGGAGGGTGAAAAGCAGAGTTGAGTGGGGAAAGAAGAGGAAAGGAGGAGGAGTAGCGCGCGGGTCTGCCATCGCCCAGGTAAGTGGATCTCGATCCTTCTTTTCATTTTTTGTTTTCTCTTTCCTTTTCTCTCTTTTCTTCTTTCTTTCGTTTTTTTTTTTTTTTAAACCCTGTTGCTGCTGTTTGCAGGTGGAGACCGAGTGGGCTGAGGAGAAGAGGGAGGAGAGAGAGGGCCGGGTATGTGGTTTTACTCCCCTCCTATTTCTATTCTCTGTTCTCTCTTTCTTTTTTTTTTTTTTTTTTTTTTGCTAACCTGCTGTTGCCATTTCAGGTTGAGGCCGAGTGAAAAGCAGGAAGAGTGGAGGAGAGGAGGGAGGAAGGAGAGGGATCAGAGAGGGGGGGAGCTCGCTCCCCACGTGGCCCAGGTATGTGGGTCCCGCCCTTTCTTCATCTTCCATTCTTTTTTTCTTTTTCTTTTTATCCCCCGCTGATGCCGTTTCGAAATGCTGCTGAAATGGGGTCTTGGGTTTGGTTTTGGCTATGGGTGTCTACGGAAGTGATGGGTGTTTTGGTTTTGATGATATGTGTTATCAAAGTGGCAAAGACAGCTTTGGATAAGGCATTGGTTGAAAACATGGAGGTGGAGGGCATCATAGGCATTGGTTGAAAACATGGAGGTGGAGGGCATCATAGGCATTGGCTGAAAACATGGAGGTGGATGTACTCGTGAAATCACAACGAGACTGGGTATTCCAACAACAATTAAATTAAGGAGTTGGATTTTAATGAGTTTAGAAACAGAAAAAAAAAAGGAGATTGGGTATTCCAACAGCAATTAAACCTGTGCAAGCAGGGAACAAGCATGACCATGCCCATATGCTACCTGTATGAGTTTCCCTCATTGGTCTCATGTGTGAGATTCTTTCTTCACACTTTAGCTAGTGTTTTTCTAATTCTATCTGTAATCCGTTTGGCTTTGTAACCATGGTCTAGCACCATGCTTCCTTGTATGAACTAGCTATGGACGCTAACTTTGTTTTTTTTTTCTTTTCTTTTTCTACATTTTGCTCCATATGTTATTACCAAAGTCACCTCCTCTAGAGAGTTTTGTTTTCTTTTCTTCTTCAAGCCTTTGTTGTCTCTCCTTTGGTTCAACTTTGAGCCTATCATTGAGCTAGCACATGTTGAGTAAATTTAACAAGATCCACAATTTTTGTATAAATTGGAATTGCTTTTATGTTTCAACTTTCAGGATGCATTTGAGCTAGCACATGTTGAGTAAATTATGTATGTGTGGAACAAATGCAGGTTACGAAATTGTGTGACTTGGGAATGGATCATAGTGCGTGCTCAGTGGAGTGGGCACAGGATGGCACACAGTTGGCTGTAGGGACTAATCTAGGGGAAGTCCAGGTGAGAGATCTTTTAATATTTTAGTTGGTTAGCTGACCAGTCAAGGCATTCTACATGTACTAATCATCTTTGCATCAACTGAACCGCTACATGTATGGTTTTCTACATAAACTCATCAACTTGGTGGAGCGATCTTTAATATTATTGGAAACTTGGAACTATTCTTGACTTTTTTTACTTTATAATATTTTAGTTGGTTACTTCTAGTTGGATGGTATTTTATTAGAGATGGTTTTTATAACTATTCTTGATCTTTATTGTTTTAGGTAGTGTTTTTTAGTAGTTGGTTCGTATTTTATTAGAGATGGTTTTTAAATTTAAAGTTAGAAGGTATTATTGGATTATGGTGTGACACCCACATTTTCTTGTGAGATGTTTGAGTTTTTTTTTTTAATTAAAAAATGAGAAGGCTGCAAGTTTCAGGACTGTTGTATTGTAAATGTGTATAGAATAAAAAAATGTTTTTATTCATAGTCTTATTTTTATTTTGATTTTTTTAATGTTGACTTTGGTGACTTTGATCAAAGATGATATTTGGAACTTTCTCATGTCATTGGAAAGAATTGGTAGCATGGTGCAGTATTCAAATCATTCTCTTTCTGTTGGTTTATGTTATTACCTAAGAAACCTCATTGAAGCCATTTATCTTTCTTTTTCCTCCTTATTCTTGGCGGGAAAGACAGAGTTGTGTGGTTTGTTGGGGGTAGTAAAGCAAGCAGTTCGCTTATTTTAATTCTCTGTAACTAGAAGTTCATAACTAAAATTAACATTCCTCCTTAAATTAATGACTGTAGATTTATTTTTTTTTCTCAAATTTTAATGGTGGAAAAGCTTTACAAATCATCTGAAAAAAAGGCAACAACAATGAGCACAGAGGAAGGTACTCATTGCCATTACCATGAGGGTTGCAGGTTCATGTTACCCAAAAAAAAAAAGTCATCTGAGAAAAGGAACGATACTTTACAAAAGGACAAAAGGATACACATTCAGTGACTATGAATTTTTGAACTATAGTGGAGAACCTACTAATTGAAGACAGAAGTCTCTCTAACTCTCTCAATTTCCAGGATCCCCATTCCTTACTACTGTCCTTTTTTTGTTTTCGTAATGGGGCCTACGATTGATCCAATCCTGTTTTCTTAAAGGGGCCTACGATTGAAACCCAACCACCCCCCCCCCCTCCCTGTGTAGTATAAAATTGTGGTTATACACGATTTCAATGTGTGATTGTCTTTTCTTTTTTATGTTTAGCAAACTCTATCCCTATCATGTGCTTCTTTGTACAAATAGCACTTGAAACAACTTTCTAAATTCAAATTCTCCCAATGCAAGCATTTGTGGACATGCTATCTGTGTCAATTGGGTGGAAACCAACTTTCATACTGCTTGAGAGGAGTCAATGAAAAGGTACATCAGCAACTGAGCAGAAAAGGAAAAAAAAGTGTAGAATGAAGAGCAAATGATCCTTTCCCTGAACTGCTCCCAACCCAACAACAAAATATGTTTACTATTAAATATCAAAGTAACAGAATGAGTGATGATCCACCCAAAATTTGCAACAAAGTAAGTAGGAAGAAAGAGTAGGGGTTGTTGAAGAAGAACTCCTGATGGATCATATCCTTCTTGTAAGTCTCTTTCTTATTCTCCCCTTCTTGGAAAAAGGTTATCTTTTTCTCTTTCTTGTCTTCTTTTTTTGATGTGTTTTTTTTTTCTTCCATGACTAAATAATTTAATTCTATTATCTGCTCCTTTCTTTGCTTTTTTATGTAATGATGTTCTTAACTGGGTTCTTGTGGAATTATGGTTTTCTGCTGAAGGGTTGTGAGGTTTTTGTTGCTTGGATCCATGATCAGGATGGTAAATCATGTGGGTTTTGCAGCTTGGGTCTTAATTTTGTGATTTTGACTTTTTGATTGGTTTTCTGATATGGGTTTTGCAAATTACCCATGCTTCTTCTCTCTGTCTTTTTGTTGGAGTTGCATAAGTGAAAAAAAGGAGGTTTCAACTCTCTCTTTTCTCTACTTGCCTACCTTTTTAGTTTGTTTGTGTTTGTAATATATTTGAATTTTGTTGTGAAATGGAACTGGTTAATGAGTATATGAACTTTGATCCTGTTTTTTTAAGTTCATGAATTGTCTTAAGATTATTAGATTTAAGTTCATGTGTTGTATGGATTATCGACTATAGGAAGAATTGAAAGATGATGATCGATATTAGATGAAATTGGTGTTAATTTTTGGTGTATAGTTTCTGCTGCCATTAATAAGATGACCTACATGAACATTGGAGTGGTGTGACTTTAAATGGTTTTTTTTTAAAGTTTAATTATGTGAAGAAACTTATATACAGGTGCACACTTTGCGAGGGCCCACCAAATCACCAATCCAAGTGGTGAACGTTGGTTGGGATTGGTGATATAGAAACATTGACATGCATCTGCCATCTATCCTTTTACTTGTATTGCTTTCTTTTACAGTGCTGTTGACCATTTTAAGAAGACCAAATCACCAATCCAAGTGGTGAACGTTGGTTGGGATTAGTAAATCTATTTTTGTTGAATTATGAAAAGAAAATATTATAACCCATTGGACTTCTCTTCTTCTTGTTGTTGTTCAAGCTTCTACCTTGTAAGTTCTCATTCTTCAGCATTCCTTTTTTTTCCATTTGAACTACTTATCTTGTTGTTCTTGTTTTTAACATTGGTTTCTTGCATGTTACTTATCTTATTCATTCTTTAGATGAAAGATAGTGAAAGATGTGGCCGGATATTTCCCTACTGCTATTGTGAGTGGGAGCCTCCTTTCTTATTAGTATCAAACTCATCCACTGGATATGTTCAAGATGCCTTTGCCGATGGAGCAATTGCTTTAAAAGGAAAGTCATGCCAACAGAGTAATGTTCCAGGTGGTACAAGTTTGCTTATTTTCTTCCTTTAATCTTTGGAGTTCACGGATTGCGATCTAACGCTAAATGTCTGTAGAGATTCCATGTAAAGTCACAAAATATATTTAGGGGTGCACATAAAACTTGTTTCCAGAAAATACCGATAATTAAGAAGTTAGAGTAAGAAAGCAAACATGGTTAATTGGTGACCAAAAACTTTACTTCAATATTTCAGTTGTTAGAGTCAGCATTTTAACTAGAATATATTGGTCTTAAGTGACCTAGTTATTGCTCTGTTCGATCATGATGAAAAGTGTGATATTGTTTTTCACAGTTCTTCTATGAATATGAATTGTTTGAATGTGCAAACAGGGCTCCCAGCAACAACAAACAATATCAACTACATTTCATTTCAATCATCTTCTTAGTGTGCAGGTAAGGCCAGAAGTCACTTTCTAATAAATAACCTATTTGTTTCAGTGATGCTTGTGTTCTTCTTTGTTTATATATGGCTTGTTTCAGCCAACTAAATTAGCATATCATACCAGTCCTCAGATTGAAGCATGAGCTCTATATACTTTATTCACAAATTTGCTAATGTCTATGAGATTGAGAACAAAATGGGGTGGTTGGCTTGCCACAGATATGTATATAGACAGCTGGGGTGGATGACTCGAGAGTCCTGATTGCTTACAATGCAAAACACAGACCTTTGTTGCTAAAGTATGGCTTCGGATTGCATTGAGACAGGGAACAGTGAGATTGAGTAAGAACCACGTTTGAGGCAATCATTTGAGATATGTTCCATTCCAGAAGATAGGACCTCATGTTCATCTCACTTGTTGATTCAAAGGCAAGCTATCATCTATTCATCTCCACCAATTTGTAATATCAACTTTGCTCTTTTTATTAGCCAAGCCATACCCATTATGAGAATTTCCAATTTACAGACTCTTATCTCATAATTACTAATCTTTTGTTGGTTGCATCCCATTACAAGGTGTGATCATCATCATCATCATCATCAAACCTTTGTCCCATCTATATGTGTCAGGCCTGGGAGCTACTTTTCACTGAACCCCATTCACTACCATTTTTTCATCAACTCCACACTCCATATCTTTTCTCTCTACTTCAATTAAGGTCTTCAATGGTCTTCCTCTTTTCCTGCTTCCTTGAACATGTAAACCTTCACTATGCCTTCAGGCACTCTTTACAGTAAAAACCCTTTTTTTAGTAGTGTATTTTCTCAATTTATGTAGCAAATATGATCTCTACAGTAAGAGCAAAGTTAGAATTGATGTTGAGAAGGTGAAGCCCTATTATGTCTCTCATTGAGAAGGTGAGCATCACCTAAGACATTCCTTTACTTCATTTTTATTTGACTATTTTCCTCTCTCTTATTTATTTGAATATTTCAAAATTGAGATGGTGAAATTTGGAGACCTGATCCATGATTGAAGTAATGATCCATTGTGAAGATCAACTAGGTGTTGTTCATTTAACATGATATGAGATATGAATAATGAGGCGAGTCGAGTACGAGTACTTTGTAGACTGTTTCTTTTTGAGAAAAAAAAAGTTATCCAAATGACCTGTAGTTTGTGGTTGCAATAATGGGCTAGGCTGTTACTGTAGTCATATCATTAGAAGTGGATTTGTAATTCTTTTCCAATTATGCACAATTCAAAATTTATAAAAAGTATGATTTATCTTTTGTTCTTCATTCTAGACTTCATATCAAAATGCGCACATTGATGGTGGTTGTGGAACATATTATTCAATTTTTCATTTTGGCACATACTTGAAGGTCGAACATATTATTCAAGTTCATTAGTAATTGCTTTTCTTTCGGACCTTGGAAGCCATCTTCATCTTCGTCACCACTATGTCTCTTGCATTTGGTCTAACTGGTAGTGACCTTTGATTGATGCCTGGCATTGACTTCCTCTTCTAGAAATTCTATTCACAGTGCCCATGAACTTTATGTTTCAGACATTCTTCGAGTAGGAAAAGAAGGAAGAATGGTTCTTGATGCTGTATTAGTTTTCAGCTTGTCGGAGCTAAAGCTTAATGAATCAGGTCCAAAATCACATGTCATGGCTCTGTTTTTGTTTGGTTTGAACTACTTTGATTGCTTATTTGACATTTCTCCTTTTGTTCCCTTTCTTCTGTAGCTACAGTGTTTAGGACCCATTCCAATTTGTGAGATCAACTTTCTATATCCACTTTGGTGTGTTAAGGTTCCCTTGTTTTGTGTAAGTTACTTTAACTTATTAATCTTTTCTCTACTATTTGTGGCCAGGTAATTTTTGAAGGGGTATATGATTTACATCCTGAAATTCGAAAATCACTTGATTTATGGATAGCTGTTGTAAGCCTTGAAAACTCATGCACAATTGCTTCTTGTTTCAGCTTTTATGGTTTTCGTCAAAACTCCATGTGTTGAGCACATTCATAATAAATAAAATCCTTTCATACATTGGTACTCCAGATTTAACAATCTTTATAACTCTACATTCTGATGATTTAACAATCTTCAGCAATCAAATGATTAAGATCTGATATCATTTCTTGTCTACGAGGATCAAACATTGCTGAAATGAACGCGGTGGGGGGGTGGGTGTTAGGGTTGTTATGAACTATACAAATGTCATCAAGGGAGGCCATGCACATCACTCTCTTGTTTTATACCACTAAACAACTAAATTAACTGCATGGAGAGACTTTGGAAAGGAGGCTAGCTGAAACTTATTTTGCATTGTGTGACATAGTTACTTTTAATGGGGTTCCTAATGTTGTTGAGTCTTCATTTAAGCTAAAGTCATTACTGATGTCGTGTTTCTCCTTCTTTGTATCCACAGGTTGTAGAGAATGTAATGTTATGGCCGAAATGGTATTGTTTTCTTCACCTAAGTTATTATAAATTTATTTGGATTTCCTTTTTGAGTTTTTTTTCCCAGTTTCATTGAACTCGATGTTTTATTGGATGAGAATGACATGAGCTTTAAATTAGGAATTTGACTAAATGGCCTTGGTGGAATCTTGCATCACGTGTTTAGTCCAAAAGGATGTCTTGGTTATTTGGATGTATCTTGAAACATGTATGCCAACATAACACATATATGCCAACACATCAAACATGTTAGGCATTTTAGGTGTGTTTGGATGTATCTTGAACTAACAAAAACAAAGAAAAATGGAATCTGCAAATGGGCTGATAAGAGTATACACAGAATAGTATACACATCAACATGGTAGGGAGATGATTTAAAAGCAGAGAAGCTTGAATGGTGTATGACTGATGACGTAGTGGTGAATGACTTTGTAGTGTGTTGGGACATTGGGTTGTTTATATGAAGTGTTTTTTTGTCATGTACAGGTACTTAACAGGTTGTAAAAAAAAATTAAATGTCATACGTACAGGGGAGACTATGTCGAAATTTCGAGAAATCTTTTACATTAGAAATTTTTACACACTTGGTATATTAAGAATATAGAGACTCTTGGAATGGAGATTGAGACTCCATTTGATTTGTCCCATGGTGTCATTATATTGTTTTTGTTGGGTGATCTGCCTGCAAATGTCTTAACAATTTGAGAGGCTTTTTGTACGAAAGACTTTGAGTAGTTCTTTTGGATTCATTACTCTCTCTCTCTCTGTGTGTGTGTGAATATTTTTAGAAAATGAGTGTTCGTCTTCTTTTTAAGTATCTGAATTTTTAGTATATAATGTTGATAATTGTTGTATTTGGTACTTAGGTTTGGACTCTTTGGTATAGAGATTGCCAAGGTGCTTGGTGGTGGTCTTGTACCAGGTACATTGTTTTCTTCTACAAGTTTTTATATTCATTTTCATTTTCATTTATTTCATTTTCATGTTCATTTTCAATTGGCATTTCACTAGTGCAAGGATTAATTGAATTATAGGCTTTTAAATTATTTGATTGGATGTGAGTGTGAGATTTCTTGTTAATGTTTGAACCGTATAAAAGGGCATTTTTATATATGCAACAGGTTCGGTATTCAGGGAATCAGGGGTGGTTTTTGGATAATTTTTTTTTACATATGAAACAGTTTTGTAACGGTTATAAACCGTTACTAATTTGTGCGAATAGCAACATTTAAAAAACGTTACAAAAGATTTCACAACCGTTAGGAATGTTATGAATTAGTGACAGAAATTTGGCACGAAAAAACCGTTACAAAGTTTACAAAACCGTTACAAATATTTAAGTGTAAAATACCGTTACAAAACTTGCGAAACTGTTACTTTTTTATTTAAAATTATTAACACAAATGAGTATTAAAACCGTTAGGAACTAATTTTAGTAACGGAAATAAAGCGTTACAATTAATGTGTTTGTAACGGTTTGTAACCGTTAGGAATGTTTATAACAGATTAGAAACGCCCAAACTGTGACCCACAAAAACCGTTACAAATTTTTTTTAGTAACGGTTTTAAACCGTTAGGTTTGTCCTCAAATGGTGTAGTGACGTACTTCATAATGTGAAAATGAAGTACGGAGAATTGTGCACATATAAGAAATTACAAATAGATTACCTAATGCATTTAACGATACAACAAAGGTGAGAAAGTCACATATGCCAGCTAGGTATGCATCTGTTGTTGGATAAAGTCAAAATACGGCTACAAAAGAATCCGCAATACTCCAGAAGTGTGGCAGACCTATAGGCTCAAAGGACCGACTACGTGGAAAATGAGAAATGAGCAATCATTATCATGTCCTCCCGAAGATGCACGCAACGCTCCTGAAAAGGTTCCTCCCGAAGATGCACATACCGTTGTTGAAGAGGTTATGATAAAATTCATTCTCTCTAGAATAATGGAAGTCCCTGATGAGACTTTGGAAGCCCCTGAAGAAGCACCAGTACTAGATAATGAAGTGATCTCTATATTTTTCAATTATTCAAGAGAGAGATGTGATGGAAAGGAAATTGTCATCGATGATGCATTGGCATTTGCGGTAACTATACAAATATCAAAGAAAAATGATGATGATGATTGGGATATAGAACCATGTACTATAAATGAATATTGACATAGGAAAGATTGACCAAAATGGAAAAGTGTCATCAAAGCACGAACAATTGAAGTCTCTCAATAAATGTGGTGTGTTCGGACCTTGAGTACAAACCCCAAAAGATGTTAACCTTGTAGGTTATAAGTGGGTGTTTGTAAGGAAAATGAATTTAATTACCATATATAAGGCATCAAAAACTTGAGATTGTTTCACTACAAGAAATTTGGCGTTTAAAGACAACACAAATTTGTCTCAAAATGTACACATTTCGTCACCGAAACTAATTAAGACGAAAATTTTTCGTCACCCGTTTTGTTGCCAAAGCCTTGTCTCTAAAAGGTATTGGAGACGAAAAAAATTCGTCATTGAAAAAGATAAATTTGTGACGATTTTTTTTTTGTCTCCAATACACTATGTTGGGAACATACTTGTAAGTAATTAGTGACAAAGTATTTTGTCATTAAAGAAAGAAATTAGCGAAAATTTTTTTTGTCATAAATATAAGAAATAGAAACGAAATAATTTTGTCGTGTTTAATATAATGGAAGACGACAAAAATTTATCAAAAAAGCTACCAGTGGATGACGATTTTTTTTGTCTCCAGTCGACTCTGTGGGAACATACTTGTAAGTAATTAACGACAATATTTTATCATTAGAGGAAGAAATTAGAGACAAATATTGTCATAAATATAAGAAATAGAGACGAAATAATTTTGTCGCGTTTAATATAAATGAAGACGAAAACAATGTCTAAGAAAGTACCAGTAGATGACAATTTTTTTTGTCTCCAATCGACTCTGTGGGAACATACTTGTAAGTAATTAACGACAAAATATTTTGTCTTTAAAGGAAGAAATTAGAGTTAAAAATATTTTGTCATAAATTTAAGAAATAGAGACGAAATAATTTTGTCGCGTTTAATATAAAGGAAGACGAAAAAAATTTGTCAAAGAAGCTACCAATAGAGACAAAACACAACACCAAAAACAGCTAACAAGAAGTTAATAATCTGTAGCATTCACACCTATACACATTCATAGAAAACAATCACCAAATGGTTCACAAAATCTAAAATTGAAATCAATAGACTATCTTGAACTCAAATATTAAATTTATAATATTTGAATATCCATACATCACGCATCCACCTCATATAACCTTCTAACTACTTTCATCCACTCCATTTAAAAAAAAAAAATTGACAACCAAAGAGTCCATCCCATCACATTTGTTGTGGCTTTTACTTTTTCCAATGTTAATGTTTACTTCTAGATGAGTCCAATTGTTATGGTGGAAAAAGCCCTCCAATTAACTTGTAGCATTCTTTGCAACTAACTACTTTTCTTGCATAAGTATATTCTTTTGAGCATCCTCCTGAAAAACAAAACAGAAACCAAGCTAAACAACAACAATAATAGAAAATGAGCAGCTCAGAAACTTGGTCATAAGGTGACAATCATCAAGTTGACACAAGCTACAAATACAGAAATATAGAAGGTACTGCACGGAGAAGAACAAAAATAAAGGGCAGCCACCAGGTTTTCCCTGGGCTTCATTGTATCCGGCATCCAGCTTCTTATTTCCACTGGGTGTGCTGGACTAGATGTTATACTTGATACTCTTGTGAAAATCATCCTTGCTGTATGACTTGATAATGAAGAACCTTGCATCCAAGTACTTAACAGGGAATTCTGATCGGTTATTAGGATCCTTGTCTGGGACTACAGTCAATTCCTCTTTACTCCCATTTGATGTAAGAGCCAAAAGAACGAAAACCAACTACAAGACAGGCCATATTTGCGACAAAATATAAACCTCATAACCTTCATTTATTGCCCTCAAGAGACATCACTTTTTTTTTCTAAGGTTGGATGAGCACCACGTTTGGATAGTATCTGTGAGAGCATATGTTGATCATAGGTGGCTCAGATGATCAGTAAATGAGCCAGACCATACATAAGAACCACCGAATACTTATAACCGATTTTAGAACCATCAATACACTTTCCAATCACTACATTTAAAGTTATCACTATGACCTTTTAAATTCAACTATATTAAAAATATGAGACAAAAGTAGAGAGATCAAAGCATGTTTTGCATTTAAATGAACGGCAGTGGAGATATATGACTATGGAAATTATTCTATGATTTCATTCGAAAATGTTGGTCATCATTCTCCATCCTTCTTCAATTCCATGATAATACTCTGTTCATTGGTTGATGAGCTCTCACTCCCCTTCTCATGTAATAAATACATATAACATTCAAGTAAGCCCTTGATGAAGATACCCGAGCTCTGATACCATGTAACCATGTCTGGAGTCGACCAGATTAAGAGAGGAAGAAGAGATGTAATGAAGATATGAGGAATATTGGTCGTGGGCTTTTGGAATGCTCGATCCTCTGTTTTATAGCCTTTAATGGCCCAAATCAGGGCTGAAATTACAATCAATCATATCTAATTACACAGGTGTACAGATTTAATGGCCTACAAGTATGGTATGTACAGAATACACAGGTTTGACTGCAACTATATGCAGCTATCCCACGTAAGTGATTTGGGCAATAGATTGGTGGGCCTGATGGACCTGTTCTCCACTATCTTGGGGCCTTTCTAGAGATGGACGATTTCTACAATCTGATCCCAGATGCAAGAGAAAGCAACTCACTTGCCCTCTCAATTCAACCAAGCTTCTGCATATTGCATATTCCATAGGAGGGAATCGATCGCATGTCAAATTGTGTCAGGGTGATATCCTTTCCACCAGTAAAGGTTTTGCCTAATGAAACAAAGATGGTTTTGCACAGAAAACCTCAAATAGGGAATCGATCGCATGTCAAATTGTGTCAGGGTGATATCCTTTCCACCAGTAAAGGTTTTGCCTAAATGAAACAAAGATGGTTTTGCACAGAAAACCTTAAATAATTTTCTTATTCCAAATCAATTCTAACCAACTATTCATATCCTTATAGAAGACAATTGAAATCAACCCCTAATGGATCTAAATTATTCACTGTATGAAACTTAAAACCTAGCAACATTGAAAACTTACTGCCTTACTATTAAGTTATTTAATCCTACTCAAATAGAAAGAAAGAAAAAGAGGAGCATATTTGTTTCTTGTAAAGAAGGTATATAAAATTAGTTATGTTTCATTGTCAATTTACAAAATAGATTACAGTGTACAGTACATCACAGTAATCCTATGAGACTGAAAACAGTATACCTCAGTAATTTATCCAGCAGGATTTACTTTGTTTTCAAGAGTAGACTCTCCATTGGCTTTTTCCACCAAATTTGGCTCTTTCAAATTTGCAAATTGTTTGTCGCCTGTCTTCCCTGCATAAAAAAACACAAGAAAATCATCATGCAACCTTGACTAGTTGAAAATTATTTAAGCTTAAAACATTGAATGACCATGGTGTGATTTTTTTTATGCCAAGTAAGATTTAATTAACTAATGCAGATTAAAGAAACAACAGAAGTTAAGAAGGAATGATTTTATTAGCTTTCCTGTTGCAATGGACAAATCTCTGTTGGCTGCAATCCTCTTAACCCAGTTCACCCCGATCATTGTAGACCAGTAATAGAAGATCGATGCTGATCAGGCAATGCTAGCTTCCTGATCAGTTATCATCATATGAGGAGAAAAATAACAAGAAATAATTCTATACACCTGCTGTATCTCCTTAACCATTTACTTTCAGCCCATACTTCATTCATCAAAGAAAATCGTGTGTGTGATTGTTGATAAATAGAATGCATTAATCTCTATATCTCTATATCTATCTATCTATCTATGTGTGTGTGTGTGTGTGTGTGATTGTGTGCAACTAATGAATGCTCAGATTTCAATCTCATGAGAATCAAACCATGAGTACTAATATTTTTACAGTAGTTCTTGTAGTGAAGTTAGGAATGCAGAAAAATTATGCAGCCAAATGAAAGAAATATGTAACATCGAGTATTGTCATTGATAAATATAATGCATTACTAACAGATGATACACACAGTTATATATGTTTGATTTAGCTCGCTACTTATGAACTAAAGCCCATAATATCTAGTATATGTAAGACTAGATCGAATAAACACAACTCCCATTTGCAAAGATCAACTTCTCAGCAGTCTTAAGTGTAGGATCTCGAGGATACAATTCCAGTGGTGACAGCTAAAGGGTAGTACGCTTTTCAGCCATGGCCATACATACTCCTCTTCTTTGGCATATTGGATAGAGAAAGTTAAATACTTTCACTAGTCTCACCGACCCAAAGGTAGGAACAGAATCCAAGTAAAGTCAGCATTGCAAACTACTATATTGATAAAAGAAAATTAAAGTGTACAGTGACAACACATAGGGATAGCACTATCTGTCAAGGGGATATGTCAAGGGGACCAATATTCTGGGTTTATTACCACTTGCAAAAGCATATGACAAATCATGTTGAAGTTACTTCACCTGATGCAAACCTCAAATTTTCTCAAATTATTACAATCTGCGACAAGGGCTGCTTTAGTTTCCAGCAAAATGGCCACGGGCTGCAGCAAAAAGGAAAATAAACAACAAATCTATAAATGAATGCACAGGAGAACAAAATGAATGCACAGATCAGATTTGTATAATATAAAAATAAATATAGATACATTAACCCAGATACCTTGGGGTGAGAGAGAACTCTGTAGTTACAAAAGTTAAGATAGGTTTGTAGTTACAAAAGTCAACATAACACGGTCCAAAAATGGACTGAGAAGTGTAAGTGCGTAACCACAACATAAAGTGCAAAAGAATAGAATATGAACAAGATGGATAAAAATATGCGAGTCAGAGAAAATAACAGAGCCCTTAACCTAATATACAAAGAAGGTGTTGCACTATTTTTTACCTGTGGCAGTGGCAGAGACAGTTCTGTAAATTGCAGGAGGGTTTGAGGTCCTTATCATCATCGCCATTAAAATATCAAAAATATCCACAATTTCACAAAATATCCAACAATAACTAGTGCAACTCCAAAGTATGTGCATCCTTATCAAACAAAAATGAACATTCAAGCAAAATTAGATCATTGTTGTACATCAAAAATGCCACCCCAATCCAATCTGCAAAAAAATAAATCAAAAACTTTAGTAACTAATCAATTCACAATTAGATCAGTTATACAATTTATCCCTCAAACAGACTTTTTTCAAGATTATGGGAACAAAAAATTAATGGTCCCTCCCAAGTTGGTTGTTCTTGTTTTCGGGCACTTCCATAGTTGTTTAACTATTTGGCCCTCCAATAGCCTTTTTTGATCTAGTTCCCAAACTGGGTGTCCTATGCATGTCTCCATTACTTCCTAATTCTTCAAACATATATTCTTTTATAAAATTTACTATATTAAAGTTAATATACTTTACCAAGAAGTATGTCCACTCGGGGATGAGTCTCCCCCATTCCCAAAGTGTCCAGTGAATCCTTTACTCCTCAAAAAGTTGACAACATCTGCCATTATCTCCCCTTGCTTCTTCCCACCCTCTTCAAGCTCCTCTATTTTATTGTTCTGCATTTGTATTTGTTCCCGCTGGGTCTCTATTTCCATCTCAAGGTGCTTCACATAATCATTTGTTTCAGCAGATATGGTAGTGGTCCTCCTAATAGAGGATGAAGGCCTCATGCCAAGTCCCTTCACGTAGCCAGATTTTGGCTTTAGGACTTTGATTGACAGCTCTTCTGCAGTCAAAGGGATTGATCCCGGCTGTGAGACGTGATCAGCCTGTGTCTGTATCATATTTTCCTATCATATATGAAAAAAATAAATAATTATTACTAAATTAAATAAGATTATAACAAATAGTATTCTAAAACTTTGTTAATAAAAATTGAAGTATATACTCACATAATGAGCATGAGCTTCAGACGAGATCCACTCATGTGTTTCCTGATTATAGTGAGTTTCCTTGTAAAACTCTGTTAGATCAGGTAGCATCTTCTTTTCTCGTGCCTAATTTGATAGACCAAATATTCAATAAATAAAACCAAGAATCTAAAAAAATTCTTAAAGTGCAAGGATACGCACCAATTTTTCTACTCTAACAGGGATTGACCTAGAACCACACCTATGTTTTGTCTTCATCTTTTCTCTGTTCGCGATGTTGGCTTTTAATTGTTTCTGTAAGGAAGAATGACCAATATAACAACGAAATGTGTCATTAGTGTCACGCCCCAAAATCGGGACCCTGCAGAAATGTTCGCCACGATCTTGGTTTCGTTCGAGTCGATTATGCACTGTTTCGATCCCATCAACATACATTGAACAAAAAGTAATGCACTCTTTGACAATGTAAGCCTGTGTGATTGAACCTTCTGGTCGAGCATGGTTTGAAGCAAACCTTTTTAAAGCTCCGAGAAACCTTCAAAAGAGAATTAGTTAGGAGCAAGGTTACACATGAAACATATAATTATGACCCTTTCAATTTAACAATTACCTTTCGATCGGGTACATCCATCGATATTGCACCGGTCCTCCAAGAATAGCCTCGCGCGGCAAGTGAACAGCCAAGTGAACCATCACATCAAAGAAGGCTGGAGGAAAGATCGTTTCAAGCTTGCATAATATGTGTACTATACGCTCCTCTAATTTCTCAAGTTCATTATGGCGCAGTGTCCTTGAGCACAAATCCTAGAAAAAACTATCTAACTCAAATAGGGTTTTACTAATCTCTTTGTCTACGTAACCACGCATCCCAATTGGAAGAATCTGTTGTATGAGTACATGGCAGTCATGACTTTTCAAGCCTGTTAATTTACCATTTCTCGCATTCACTGATCTTGATATGTTTGCAGCATAGCCATCCAGATACTTCACTGATTTCAAGAATTCAAAGAAACCCTCCCTCTCTTCAGGGGTCAATGAAAAGATTGCCCTTGGCTTGACATATGTTCCATCAGGATGACGTGTTAACCACAACTCTTTCCTTATACCCATATCTTCCAAGTCCATCCGTGCTTTGTCGGTGTCCTTGTTCTTCCCATCAATGCCTAACATAGTTCCAAAGGTATTTTCACTGAAATTCTTCTCGACGTGCATGACATCAATGTTGTGTCGAAGCTTCCGTTTCTTCCAGTATGGTAACTCATACAAGATGTTCACCTTTGTCCAATTTGGTGCTTGACGGAGTCTTTTCTTGCTTCTTGGATGCTTCCCATATGTGACACCTATCACTCTATCCAATTGCTCTAATATCTTTTCTCCTGGTAACTCTAATTAAAGATCTCTTTCGCTCCTCATGCTTACCATCGTAAGCCTTACTCTTACGTCTTTCGAGGTGATTGTGAGGCAAGTAGCATCGATGGTTAGTGTATGCAGTCTTACCTTTCAAGGATTGAAAATATGGTTCATCATTGCAAGTGTAGCAAGAATAATGACCCTTTGTTCTCCACCCAGATATGTCGCCAAATGCAGGCCAATCATGTATAGTCCACATCAAAGTTGCACGCATCTGGAAAGACTCACCAATTGAGGCATCATAAGATAATGCACCATATTTCCACAACTCATTCAACTCATCCACCAGAGGTCGCATGTAGACATCAATATCGATCCCTGGTTGTGATTCTCCAGGAATAAGTAATGACATCATAAGAAAGGGATCTTTCATAACCAACCAAGGTGGCAAGTTATAAGGAATGAGTACTACGGGCCACAAACTATATGAGTTGCTCATGTTCTCGAAAGGATTGAACCCATCAACAGCCAACCCTAGCCTCACATTTCGAGGCTCCAGGGCAAACTCAGGATGTTGCGCATCAAATTCCTTCCACTCATCACTATCGGCGGGATGCCTCAATACTCCGTCATCTACACGTTTGTCCTTGTGCCATCTCATGTCCTCAGCAGTCTTCCTTGACATATACAATCTTTTCAACCTTGGTGTCAATGGGAAGTACCGCAACACCTTATGGGGAATCTTCTTACCCCTGCCACGATTGATCTTGTATCTGGATGCCTTACATTTTGGACATTTATCCAACATTGCATTTTCCTTCCAAAAGAGTACACAATCATTTATACAAGCATCAATGAACTCATATGACAAGCCCAAATCACGAAGTATTTTCTTAGCTTCATAAAATGACTTTGGGACCAAATTAACTTTCGGTAAAAGTTTCGTTAAAAACTCCAAGAGTGTGTCAACCGACTTATTGCTCCAATGGTTTGTTACCTTCATATTAAGCAGTTCGATGACAAACTTCAACAAAGTGTAATTTGTGCAATCTAAGTACACCTCACGTTTGGCATCGTTCAATAGTTTATCAAACGTCTGTACTTCCTCATTCTGGGGTGCATCGTTTGGTTCGCCTCTTATTCGATCTTCCACTAAGGCATCAATACCACCTAAAACCTCATCTTCATCAAGTGCCATTTCATGGTGAACCTCATTTGATACACCGGGTTCCCCGTGCTCATGCCAAATAGTGTACATTTGCATAATCCCATATTGAAGCAAACGTATTTGCACACTTCAAAGATTTTGGGAATAATAGTTCACACAGTTCAAACATGGGCACAGAATTTTACCTTCCTGGTCAACAACTGCCATTGCAAATTTAATAAATGACGTCACCCCATCAATATATGGCTGGCTCATCCTTCCAAGAGGCATTTTACCCAATGCAATCCAACTCTTGTCCATGTCTGATCACAAACCAACTTAACTAAACTAGCAACTAAGCTGCGAGAAAAAGAAAAGAAATTGATAAATAATAAAAAAATAAAAAAAAAGGCATACATAAAAATATGGAAAAAATTATATCATTTCATGTTTCGATGAAAAAAATATGAAAAACCAGGAATTAGCTTACATAAGAAAAATTATAAATAATTACATAAGAAAAATAAGAAAAAATATAAAAATATGGAAAAGGGCATACAAAAGAAATTGATACATAGCATTTACAATAAATAAATAACCAGGAGTTAGCTTATCATATCATTTCATGTTTCGATGAAAAAAATATGCAAACCTCAACCAGCCTCAAAACTACCATCCAAGTATTTTCTCTATATTAATAAGGGGCTAATGTACCTTCTACCAAAACCCCTGGATATCTCTTCAGCATTGCATAAAAATGTGGAAAAAATATTAAGGGCATCACCATGCATGCCCCACTTTTACTTCCCATACTTTAGATTCTAACTATATGCAAACTTTATAAACACAAAGGAGAAGAGTACATGCATATAGAATTAAAGTTTGAATGGTGATAGCCTAATGATTTTCTTTTCGTTGAATAATGAAAGAATTGGATATCCATCCACAATTTAGAATCGGGAATTTTTGTGAGAACAAAATGATGCCCTTAGGTACCTGCACAATATTGGGTTTAGGTAGTATATTCATTTAAGTGTGTTGAGAACTAGAATAGTGCATTGCACTGCCCTTATTTATGGCTTTCAATATATAACAGTAGATATTTTTAGTTACAATCAGAATCAGCCAGAGATATTTATTGGCTTTCAATTTTGAAGTATCATTTTAGATTTTACATAGTAGATATTTGATCACTGACACTGAACCATCAAAAGATCTTGTGCCGATATCATAAAAAGGGAAAAAAGCTTTTGAGGGCTAGTAGGAAAACTTACAATACCCTTGAGGAGGGTCATGTAAGAAAAATAAAATGTAAACCACTAAAATTATCCATTTGCCATGTAGTAATATCCTATTGCATTATTGATTTAGTAGAATAAAAAAATGTAATGATTATATGTTAGTTTTAGACAATCCCAATCTTTTTTTCTTTTCTTTCAATTGAGATGGCACAAAGGAAGGGTAAGATGTAAACATGTGTTGTTTTAGTTTTTTTTTTTTTCAACTTAGGATGTTTTTTTTTTTTTTATGTTACCCAGGAGTTACATAAGAATGTAAAAGCTCTCTTGTATATTTTATAGCTGTTTAAGTCATCTACCACCTTTCAACTAGTGAAAAGGCTGGATGCAAAAATAATGGACAATATATACCATAGATAGAGTAAAGATCTTCTGAGCATGAGTAATGAATTTGTTTTTAAGTTGAATGATAATTGCATTTAATTTTATGATAATATCTGTTATGTTCTCCATCAGATTTTCTTAAACAACTGTTCATGAACAAAATCTTCAATTCTGAGAAAAGAAAAATCTTGTAGCTAGTAGTTAAAATCTTCTCTTCTGAAAAAAAAAAAAAGGAAACAAACCAATCAAATAATCACGAACCCTTTAAATAGACAATAAAGTACCCATAACTAAGATGTCAAATTCATATGAACATCATAAAACCTAAGAAAGCTGACTGTAACTTCAAAAGTTCATACAAAAAACTTCTCAAATATGACAAGTCAAGAACGAACATCAAGCAAAAGAAAAAAAAAAAAAAAGGTCAAGAACAAAAAGTACCCTTTACCCATTTTCAGAGACCAAATATTTTCCACCACTAAGACATAGAGTTCAGCTACAACCTTCAGAAATCTAAACATCAGTCTAATGTAACCAATAAAATCCTCGGAGGCCATCACAGAAAGTATCCATAGGAAGTTAGCAATAAAACCCCAAAAATGCTTCCAAACTTCCCCAAAATGATGGCAGAAATCTTCTGCAAAGCCAATAAAAAACTCATGGTCCTTTTAAGAGAAAACACATGCCTTATTCATGTCTTTTTATATAATGGGAGGAATATCATAGGTCAAAAGCAAAATAAAGAGGCCCAAGAGCCCAAGACCTAACTGTTGCTCGTCATGCACAGACACACCAAACCGAGAGAAACCCTTGGAGTTATGGGTGAATCTTGGTGTGAATCAGTGATGAGGATGATTCTGCAGGAAATTATATTTTCAAATTTAATTTCCAAGATGAAAAAAAAATTACTCAGCAAAAAAATAATAGGAAGAAGATTCTCGATGAATGAAGAACTCTGTAATTGATATTTAAGAACTGATGATAGAAAACAGTAAACAATAACACCTATTTATAGGTGGATACAAAACAACTTCTTCCTAAAAAAGCTTCAACTGAAACCTACTTTACTGCCACCAAGTGACCACCCACTAATTGCATAACAGTGCCTACAAATCTGCTATACAGACTTATTCAAAACAAAATAGTTTGAGTTTAATCAAATTCCAACAGATTCATAGTAGAAGAAATCAAATGCATCAACAACAGTATAAAGAGCAAGACAGAGGAAAAATACCTCAACCCAATTCTTCATGCACGGAAGCTCATAACTGAGAGAATCCCTTAAACATGTTTTGGCAAGATTTGGCACTAATTGATGAAGAAGAAGAAGATTTTGATGATAAGAACAAAACTAATCTACTCACACACACTCTCATCAGTACGACTCCCAACACTCCCATCACTATCCCACTCTAAAAAACCCAAAACAACATTAAACCCAACAAGAATCAGTACTACAACACACAAAGTCCCTACTATAAAATCGCCAAAAATCAGTTGCATTTACAGTAATAAGCGTCAAACACCAACACAATCAAACCATCAGCTCAAAAAAAATGCATACTGTGTAGTGAGAGATGCAGAGAGTGGACTCTTCGAATTGAAGGGCTAGAGCGAAATAGAGTAGATCCGAGAGGATCTCAAAATGGAAACCCTTGAAACCACCGATCTGAGCTCTAGTAGCAAAAATGATTGCATTTTCCTCATCTAGTGGGTTTGGGGAGAGAGAAAAAAAGGGTTTTTTTTGTTGAAGGAGGAAATGGGACGGGGGTTTTGGGATTTAGTGGTGTGTCTGAAGAGGAAGAGGAGAAGGCAACATCTGTACTCCTTATAGGGAAAGGCAAGGAAAGAGAACGGGGGGTTTTGTGGGATCTCTCTCTCTTTCTTGTGATAGAAAAATAGAGCATAGGGCGGGAGGGAAAACGTGAGCAGAGGGTGGGAGGAGAAAGGGGGGTTTTGTGGGATCTCGATCTCTCTCTTTCTTGTGAGAGAAATAAAGAGCTTAGGGCGGGAGGGAAAAACAGAGCAGAGGGCTGGAGGGAAAAATGAGGGGAGATTGCGGGATAAAAAAAAAGAGGGGTTATGGGGTTGGGATTAATCCCGTGTGAATTATGCGCCAGCAAAAAGTAATCTTGAAAATATTTTGGAAAATAAATTTGAGGAATTGATTTATCTAAGAAGGGGCATATTCGTTTTCAAAGGAAGAACTTCATATAGCTCGATCCCCGCCGGAGGATACCCCCGGACCCCCTTCGTGAAGCGCATGTTTTAAAGAAGTAGCAATCATGAAGACAAAAAGATTCTACTTGACCATGATAGCTTAGACTCTTTTGTTGATTGTATTTCCTTTTTTGTGCTTGGATGTTTATTATTATCATAACTTGCTCGATATGATATTAAACTTGTTTAATTATGTTTGGAATGATATAGTAGTAAAGTTTGTATAATACACTAATTCATGAACCAAAAGGCTTTATATTGAGTTAGGTTTGATGTTACTCACTTATTTTTTCCTAGATCTAGTATTTTAAAGTGTAGATCTAAATTTTTTTATTTTCAAAATTTGGGGCTTTTCTTGAAATCAATTACATTTTTCCACATTAGTGTTCAAATGTATTGATAATGTGTTAGTTTAAAATAGATCTACACTTTTGGAACAAAAAAGTGTGAGTTTTTGCCCAAAATTATGGTTGCATTATGTCAAATTTATGATATTTCAGCTTATTGATCATGAGAATCAATAATGGTTGCATTATATGAAATATTGGAGAAAAAAGCGAACAACGACACAGATGGGACTCATAACTTAACGTGACCGAGTTTTTGATTTATTGTTGTTGCTAATGGAAAAAAATATTATTTTCCAGCATTTTTTAATATTCTGGATTTTTTGGATATTTTTGCGAATTTTTTTGGATTAAAAAAAATTAACACCGCGACGACCGCGACGGACCGATATCCACGACGATATCGGTTTTTCAGCACGGCCGAAACCGCGACCGAGACCGAGATTTTAACCATGGCGCCAACACAAATGAAATTGGCGCCTTATTTTGGTGACGAAATATTTTATCTTCGATAACTTTTCCTTAGTAGTAACGAATTACGTTCGTCGCAAAAATAAATTATATTTTGTGACAAAAATGTTCATCTCCAATCAGCTAAAATAATTTGCCACACAACTTATTCTTCCGAGACAAAAATATATTTATCGCCCATTTAATAGAGAGATGAAACGGCATGATTGAGTGTTTATTGGTGACGAAATATTTTTGTCTTACATAACTTATCCTTCTCGGTGACGAATTACGTTCGTCGCAAGAACAAATTATATTTTGTAATAAAAATGTTCGTCTCCAATGAGCTATAATAATTCGCGCCACCGCAAATGAAATTGGCGCCTTATTTTGGTGACGAAATTTTTCGTCTGCCATAACTTATCCTTATTAGTGACGAATTACGTTCGTCGTAAAAATAAATCATATTTTGTGACAAAAATATTCATCTCCAATGAGCTATAATAATTCGCGCCACTGAAAATGAAATTAGCGCCTTATTTTGGTGATGAAATATTTTCGTTTGCCATAACTTATCCTTATTAGTGACGAATTACGTTCATCGTAAAAACAAATTATATTTTGTGACAAAAATGTTCGTCTTCAATGAGCTATAATATTTTGCGCCATCGCAAATGAAATTGGTGCCTTATTTTGGTGACGAAATATTTTCGTCTGCCATAACTTATCCTTATTAGTGACCAATTACGTTCGTCGCAAAAACAAATTATATTTTGTGACAAAAATGTTCGTCTCCAATCAGCTAAAATAATTTGCGCCAATGCAAATGAAATTGGCGCCTCATTTTGGTGACGAAATATGTTCGTCTTTCATAACTTATCCTTATTGGTGACGAATTACATTCGTCACAAAAAAAATATATATATATATCGTGACAAAAAAGTTCGTCTCCAATGAGCTAAAATAATTGGCGCCAACGCAAATGAAGTTGGCGCCTTATTTTTGCAGACGAAATTTTATTTTCGTCTCCTATACTTTTGAAAAAAATTAAAACAAACGACAAAATTTATATTTCGTCTTCTTTGGGTATTTTTTTAAGACAAAAAAAAATTTCGTCATCAAATTTCGTCACAACAGCCTAGATTTCTTATAGTGTTTATGATGAAACATACTCCCTTGTTATGGATATAACAACATTCAGATATATGATAAACTTAGTAGTTTCTCAAATTAAGACGTTCGTTGTACAGCCTGAAGTAATTTAGAGTAATGTGGTACGATCGTCTTACTTGTCTAAAGAAGGATTGCCCATGTCTATTCATAAAAAAAAAAAAAAAAAAAAAAAATCTTCAAGGTATTTTTCATATTAGCAGTGTATAGACTCCAACAGAGCTCGAAAAAACTATTGATTATTTAAAGAAAGATCAATACCGCCCATCGAAGAAAATAAAGAAGAATTGGATCCCAAAGTACCACACTTAAGTGATGTTGGAGCCCTGATGTACGTAGCACAATGCACTAGACCAAATATTTCATTTTCTGTGAATCTACTTGCCAGATATAGCTTTGCATCAACTCAAAGGCGCTGGACTAGTATTAAACACATCCGACGATATTTACGTGGAACAACTAATTTGAAAATATTTTATTCTTATTATAGTAAAGATTCTAGTTTTGTAACATATGTAGATTCGGGTTATCTCTCTAATTTTTATAACGGTTGATCGCAGACAGATTATGTGTTTCTTAGTGGTAATGCCGTCATTTTTTTTCATTCTACTAAACATACTTTGGTAGCTAATTACTCCAACAATGCTGATATTTTAGCCCTTTATGAAGCTAGTAGGGAATGTGTATATTGAAATCTTTGATTCAGCATGTTCGTAGTTCTTCTCAATTATCTTTTATTGTCAGTATCCCGAATATTATCTATGGAGATAATAAAGCATATGTAAAAAAATTTGAGAAGACTTCATTAAAGGAGACAAGACTAAGTATATAGCACCGAAGTTCTTCTTTACTCATGAACTTTAGAAGAACAATGAGATTGAAGTCAATCAAGTTCGTTCGAGTAACAACCTGGCTGATCTGTTTACAAAGTCTTTGCCAAAATAGTATTCTAGAAGCTTGTATATGAGATTAGCATGCGTAGAGTTCATCATCAAACTATGTGAAGGGTTGTTATCATCAGGGGGAGTAGTTAATCAGGACATCCGTGCGCCGTACTATTTTTCCTTTTCTAGATTTTATCCCACTGGGTTTTGTAGTTAAGGTTTTAATGAGGCAGCATTGTGCACGTCCAACACCAGTTCAATGATCTTGAATAACGTTATACTCTTTTTCCTTTGCTTTGGTTTTTTTCCATTGGGATTTTTCTTTCGCAAGGTTTTTAATGAGGCAACTGTCATTGAGTGGTAGTCATCCAAGAGGGAGTGTTATAAGATATGTATCATGGGTAAATGCCTACATGAGATGAGTTAGGATTAGAATCCTATTGTAATTAGGGTTCCTCAATGAGGAGATTACTTTGCTTATAAATAGGCATCCTCCCTTGTATTTGTACACACTTAGATAATTGAAGAAGCTCTCTCTCTTTTCCCTCTAATCATCTCTATGTAAGTTTCTTCTTTTTCTAACAAAAAGATAATTTTAACATTTGAATAAAAATACAAAATATAAGGGGACATTGGGCAACCTTGAAGAAGCCCTCTTTTGTTTTGGAAATATCCACAAGCTTCCCAGTTACAATTAGTGAAAAAACTGTGCATTCGATGCACTCCATAATTCATGATATGACACAATTAGGAAAATTAAGAGCAGTAAGGGCAGCTTTTATGAAATCCCATCTAACACAATCAAAAGCTTCAAAAAAATCCAGCTTTAGACACATCTTAGGAAACAAATACACACTAATTACTTTTCCAAGAACACATTCCAATAAATCTCAGTAAGTGTTTTCTTAAGTGTACTATATATTTTTGCCAATTATTTTTACTATTTAAATCTTATTTTACTTTCCAGGACATTCTTCTAATACTATTTCAAGTAAAAAACCCCATTAATCGGATATTGGTCAAATTAATTTCTGACCCATGAAGTTTTTTGGGATGTCAAATCAAACTAATGATATTAATCAGATTTTTATGTGACAAATCACGAAGTGGATCTTGCACAATTGATCGCAGTATCATGCACTTGCATTTTTTAGCTCTAATTATCGGATAGGAATTTATTCCATCCGGTCAGTGTAGAGTATAGTATTCCTTTAGAGGCAACTCAAGAACCATGCACTCCGCAAAGATCCAACCACAAAGGTGAAGAATCATCTGCCATTAACAAAAGCGGGGAGCTTAAAACCTTCAGTAACCATTATCCATTCAAATGGTGTATATATATATATATATATATCATCCCAACCATTTTTTTCAGAAGGAATATATCTTATCGAATTGAGAATCTCCATTCATCACCTATTAATTTATTTTCAGTGACGTCTCATGACTTACGCTATTATGAGCAACCTGGCTCACAAATTTTTTTAATGCCTATGAGCTTTATTATTTATGAGATGAGATCAGATGAGAAGAGACTAAAAAGATGCCAGTCAAAGACTCCAAGTCTCAAAGTAACCATGTGGGTGGGCCAAGAGAATAGATGCAGCTGAACCTGAAAGTATACTCGATCTCTTTGGCTTAATTTGTCCCCATTACAACAAGATTAATGATCCCATTAACAACAATAAGGAATATATGAATTGCCATTGAACCCCAACTGTCTTTGAGCCTGCACAGCACTATAATCCGGGCCCACAAATTATCTTATAGTTTGGCTTTTACCGGAATCTCCCATGCCTCACTGTTAGACTTAAATATATATATATTGTGTGGGGAGATTTCCAGAGCTACAGGATTAAGCTAATCACAGCCATCAGATGGGACTAAGCATTCTCACGTGCCATCCGCGTGCCATCTACGTGGCACCAATCTCACCTCGGCTACCAGAACGGGAGGTCCGGCCGAAGTCAGGCAGCTCCGGGCCCTTAGCGCCGAGGTGGCCCACCTCGGGCGTCATCTCGGCGAGGAGTCCACCTCGGTCGGGCCATCCCGGATGCCATCTCCGCAGAGAGCTCCACCTCGGGTGGGCCACCCCAGTGCCATCTCTGCAGAAAACCCTACCTCGGCTGAAGCTACCTCGGCTGAAGAAGCCAGGGCAGTGTTCGGAGCAAGAAAGAACCTTCACTTGCGCCCCTCATTCCCCACGTCATCAGGCACGTGGAGAGATAGGGTCACGAGCTAGTGGGACAGACACGACATCCAGCCGCCCGCTATCTTCACCAGAACGCTGACATGGCGGCATCCAGCGGCTGAGGCCACATCAGGGCAAGGCCCGAGGGAAGATCCGCTGGTACTCCAACCGCCAAAGGCGCCCAACACAATCTGGCCCAACAAGACACGCATTTAATGCAATGTGGGCTGACCCGACTAGCATTAAATGCTGAGTGGGCCGGATTAGACTGCATTTATTACTTTGTGGGCTGATCATGACTTCCCAGTCGAATCATGGGACCCACACCAAGATATTCTCTGAGAGATACGATCCAGACCTCTATAAATAGAACCCCATGCACCATGCAAGGTACGCACAACCTCATTCATAGAGCCCTTACTCTGTCTCTCTTCTCCCTCTCCTTCCATTGTTCCAGTTCCCATACTGACTTTGGCGTCGGAGAGCCTTGCGCCGCCCAGGCCAGGGTCCTCTGACCGTTTGTTATTCCCTTTCAGGCTTCCGGACGGCATCCAGTTACTCCCAGACACCATCATCTTCTCGGATAAGTCCTATAAGGCACCCTCTTATTGTGGGTCATTATTTTCTGCACCTACAATTGGCGCCGTCTGTGGGAAAGTAATATCCCAACCTCTCAAAACCTTCCCAACCTTCTTAACCTCATCCTCTAAGAAGCCATGCCTCCGAAAGCTAAGAAGGGTGTAGAATCCTCAAGAGCAGCGCTCGAGCTGCCACCACCGCCAGCGGACGTCCCTCCTCAAGGACGCTCCCGCACGGTGCATGGCACGACTGCAGGCGAGGGCCGCTTAGGCTCTCAGCTCTTTATCGAGTTCCCACTCCAAGAGGGACTCGAGGCCTCGATTTCGTCAGAAGAAGTCGCGCCACTCGGACGTAATGAGCGTCAGCATGAGCGTCCCCGGAAGGACAAAGCCGTGGCCGTAGGAGAGACGCGCCACGTTCAATCCCCTGCTACTGGAGAGGTTCCTGAAGCTGCTCTCCTCCAGAAGCAACTCCAGAAGCAAGGGCAGCTGATTCGCGAGCTCCAGCAGCAGCTGAGGGCAGTGCAAACTGCCTCCTTGAGGCAGGTCACTGAGCCTCAAGGGAAAAAGAAGGACGCTCCCAGCAGGGCAGCCCAGCCTCCTCGTGAGGAACTCAGACATCATCTGGACCAGAAACGGAGCCAGATCCGTGACGAAGGCTCGAGCAACAGCCGAAGTCACCATAGTCGCGATGGCCGAACCCATAGCCGTCGTAGCCCGAGCCATCCCAAGCGGAAGATCCGAGCTCAGACTCCAGAGAGGGACGACGAGCAAGAGCGATTTGACAAGCGCGTCAGATTGGCTCTCCAGCACAACTTGGACATGCGGGACCAGAAGCAGCTCTGTGGTCACACCGATCTCGGGGGCTCGCCCTTCACAAAAGAGATCGAGCGCACCCCCTTGCCCAGGAAGTTCTCCGTCCCGCGGTTCGTCCCCTATGACGGACTGTCCGACCCGTCTGCACACCTCCGACACTTCTCCCAGAAGATGTCCATCTGGGGAAACGAGGGTCACCTAAACTGCAAAATCTTCTCCTCCAGTTTGGGTGACCTCCCCCTGAAGTGGTTCTGCTCCCTCCCGGAGCAGTCGGTTTCCAGTTGGAAGGAGCTCCAGCTCTCCTTCCTGAAGAAGTTCCAAGCCTACACTGTCGTCCCCAAGAAGGAAGGGGACCTCATCGCCCTAAGAATGAAGCAGGGCGAAACTCTCGCCAAGTTCACCCACCGATTCTGGGCGGTCTACAGCCAGATCGAGGGCGCGAGAGAGGCGATAGCCATCTACGCCTTCCAGCATGCCCTGATCCCCGGCATCGACTTGCGAAAGGACTTGGCCGGGGACACCCCAGAATCCATGTCAGAATTGATGTCCCGGGTGAAGCGCTTCATCGCCCGCGAGGAAGACGAGATCCGAGCTAAGGATCAGGACGGGCATCCGGAGCCCGACCAGAAGAATGACCAACCTCGGCAGAGAGGCGGGAGGCCCTCCCAGAAACAGGAGCCCAAGCGGGCCTGGGTCTCCAGTTCGGCGAAGCCTTCGTCGTCCAGGTCTGGGGGCAATTGGAAGCCCAGACCTCCCTCCAGCGCCAGTCAGAGCGTCAACGTCGTCTTCAAGGAGCCGATCTACCGCATCCTGGCCAAGATCAAATCCAAGCCGTTCTTCAAGTATCCTCCGCCCATGAAGAATGAACCCACCGAAGGCCCCCGGAGCAAGCTCTACTGCTCCTTCCATAAGGGCAACGGGCACAGGACCGAAGAATGCAGGACTTTGCAGGGGTATCTAGAGAAGCTGGCCGAAGAGGGCCACATCCCAGAGTTCGTCAAGGCAGGTGATGCCGGCGGCAGCGAGGGCCGGGTTCACCAGAGCACGGCCCAGGCTACAGACAGCGAGGACTCAGAGAAGATCATCAACGTGATCCATCTGGCGTCCTCAGCTCCCGCTTCCTCTTCCCGGGGAAGCTCTCAAGCCCGTGCCGAGGCCAGGCGGGCTTCGCACGGGAAATAAATAATGAAAGCCGAACTCGCTCCGGCATCCAAGAGAGCCCGCCGCGACCGACCCGCCATCTCGTTCTCGGATCGAGACCTAGAGGGAGTCCAGGTCCCTCACAACGACCCCCTGCTCCTCACCATGAAGCTGAGAGACTTCACCGTGAAGAGGATCCTCGTCGACTCCGGCAGCTCCTCCGAGGTCCTCTACTACGACTGCTTCAAGAGGATGAAGCTCTCCGAAGCAGACCTCACGGAGGTCCGGGCACCCCTGCTAGGGTTATCCACCACGCCAGTCTATCCCAAGGGTCGGATCACCTTGGAAACCCAAGTTGGTGGAGCATCCGTGCTGGCCGATTTCCTGGTTGTGGACGCCCCTTCTCCCTATAATGTCATTCTGGGCAGAACATGGCTCCACAAGCTAGAGCAGTTCCATCTTCCCTCCACCAAAAGCTGAAGTTCGTCCATGAGAATGAGGAAGGCAAGATGGAAGTAGTCACAGTGAAGGGAGACCAGCAGCAGGCCAGGCAGTGCATGCTGGCCGCGGTCCCGGCAGTTAAGGAACCAGAGCGCGTCAACCTGGCCGAGTTCGAGAAGGGCCTCGATGAGATCGGTCGGGACCCTGAGAAGAAAAGCATCGAAGACCTCGCCGAGGTCAGGCTAGACCCGGCAGACCCAGACAGGTTCTTCCTGATTGGCACCCAGCTGTCGGACGAAGAAAGGGCCGAACTCTCTCGGTTCTTGATGCAGAATGTGGACGTCTTCGCTTGGAACCCAAGTGAAATGCCCGGGGTCGGCCCTGAGGTCATGTGCCACAAGCTCAACGTCGACCCCGACCACAAGCCGGTAGTGCAGAGGGCCCGCAGGACCGGGCTGCAGCAGACAGATGCGGTCGTCGAAGAGGTCGACAACCTGCTAAAAGCAGGGGCCATCCGGGAAGTCCAGTACCCGGTATGGCTGGCCAACACGGTGGTGGTCAAGAAGAAAACTGGGAAGTGGAGGGTGTGCGTGGACTTCACCGACCTGAACAGGGCTTGCCCTAAGGACAGTTTTCCCCTCCCGAAGATTGACCAGCTGATTGACGCCACCGCCGGTCACGACCGAATGAGCTTCCTTGACGCCTATCGAGGCTATCATCAGATCCCGCTCTACGAGCCTGACGAGGAGAAAACATCGTTCATCACCCCCCGCGGCACTTACTGCTATAAGGTGATGCCCTTCGGGCTGAAGAACGCGGGGGCGACCTATCAGCGCCTCGTCACAAAGATGTTCCAGGCCCAGCTCGGCCGAACGGTAGAGGTGTATATCGACGACATGGTCGTCAAATCTGTGCGCTCCAGCGACCATCTGGCGGATCTCGGCCAAGTCTTCGGCATCCTTCGCGCCTACAAGCTCAAGCTAAACGCTTCCAAGTGCGCCTTCGGCGTAGCCTCTAGCAAGTTCCTCGGCAGCTTGGTGACGCGGAGGGGGATAGAGGCCAATCCGGAACAGATCACTGCCATCCAAGGCATCCAGAGTCCCTCTACCACAAAGGAAGTTCAGAGGCTCACAGGAATGGCCGCCGCACTCAATCGCTTCATCAGCCGGTCATCAGATAAGTGCAGGCCTTTCTTTCAGCTTCTAACAAAAAATCTGAAATTCCAGTGGACCCCCGAGTGCGACCAGGCATTGGCCGCACTCAAAACTTATTTAATGTCACCACCTTTACTCTCCACCCCAACTTTGGGGGAGATTCTGTATTTGTACCTTGCGGTCTCGGATCACGCAGTGAGCTCCGTCCTAATCAGGGAGGACGAGGGGGTTCAAAAGCCGATCTATTACACGAGCAAGACCCTGCTCGATGCCGAGACCAGGTACCTCCTACTGGAGAAGCTTGCGTTGGCTCTCGTCACCGCCTCCCGCAAGCTCTCCCATTATTTTCAATCCCACACCATTGTGGTGATCACGGAGCACCCACTCCGTTCATTGTTCAAGAAAGCTGACTTTTCAGGGCGCATATCAAAGTGGGCAGTTGAACTGGGGCAGTATGACATACAGTACCGTCCCCGAACTGCGATCAAAGCCCAGATCCTGGCGGACTTCATTGTCGAATTCGCCTCCCCCAACCCGGCTCCGACCCAGCTCGGCACGGCACTGGGGGGCACAGGGCAAGAGCCAGTAGAAACAGAAGTGCAGCAGTCTCCCACCTCGGCATGGAAGATCTTTGTCGACGGGTCGTCCACCTCCAAGAGAGCTGGCCTCGGCATAGTTCTCCAATCGCCAGAGGGACTGGTCATAGAGCAAGCCTTCACCTTGGACTTCAAGGCGACGAACAATGAGGCAGAGTACGAAGCAATGATTGCAGGGTTGAACAGCGCCCGAATCCTCGGAGCCCAGCATCTGGAGATCTTCAGCGACTCTCAACTGGTAACTAGCCAGCTCGCTGGGGACTACCAGGCCAGGGACGACAGGATGGCGGCCTACTTAGCCCTTGCGAAAAAACTACTCTCCCAATTCCAGAAAGCCGAGGTCAGGCAAATATCCAGAGACACCAACACGCACGCAGATGCGCTTGCAAACCTGGCCTCCGCTGTCGAAGCAGGAAAGAAGAGGACCATCGAGGTCGGGTCAGTATCAAGGTCAAGTCTAGAACTCCATTCATCTCGGCTTGTCCTCTGTGCTGACCTCAGCCCCAGCTGGATGGATCCAATCGTCGCCTACCTGAAGGACGACCAGCTCCCCGAAGACAAGACCGAAACCCACAAGATCAGGCTCAAGGCGGCTCGGTTCTGGCTCTCTCCAGAAGGCAAACTCTACAGGAAGTCCTTCACGGGTCCGTACCTCCAATGCGTCCACCTGTCCAAGGTGGATGACTTCCTGTACGAGATCCATGAAGGAATCTGCGGCAGCCATATAGGAGGTCGGTCATTGGCCTACAGAGCAATCAGCCAGGGTTACTGGTGGCCCTATATGCAAAAGGACGCCCAGGTCTACGCCAGGAAATGCGAGAAATGCCAGAAGTTCTCCCACTCCCTCCATCAGCCAGCACAGGATCTGAGTCCCCTCTCTAGCCCATGGCCCTTCGCTCAATGGGGCCTGGACATTGTGGGGCCTCTTCACCGAGCTCCAGGGAACAAGAGATGGCTGATAGTGGCTACGGACTACTTCACGAAGTGGATAGAGGCTGAGCCGTTGTCCTCCATCACGGACAGGGACTCCAGGAACTTCGTTTGGAAAAACATCCTTACGAGGTTCGGCATCCCCCGGACCCTGATTTCGGACAACGGGACTCAGTTCGATTCCAAATCCTTCAGAGACTTCTGCCAAGAGCACGGCATCAGAAACCATTACTCCACCCCGGCATATCCACAGAGTAATGGGCAGGCAGAAATCTCCAACAAAGTGATCCTGGACGGCCTGAAAAAGCGACTGGACAAGGCAAAGGGCAGATGGACAGAGGAGCTTCCGAGCGTGCTGTGGGCGTACAGAACAACTCCAAGGAGGTCCACCTCGGCAACACCTTTCTCCCTGGCCTACGGGATGGAGGCGGTCATTCCCTTGGAAATCGGCCTTCCTACCCTGAGGACAGAGCTGGTCGACCAAGGCCAGAATGAGACGAACCTGGCAATGGAGCTGGAGCTGGCGGACGAGCGACGAGAAGCTGCAGCCCTGAGACTAACCGATTATCAGCAGCGGTTAGCCAGGGCATACAATCAAAATGTCAAGGAAAGAAGGTTCGCCACGGGAGAGCTCGTTTTAAAGAAGACCCTGCCAGCTGACAAGGAACCAAATGAGGGGAAGCTTGCCCCGAACTGGCATGGCCCGTTCAGAGTAGTCTCACTGGCAGGAAAGTCGGCCTACAAGCTCGAAGACTTGGATGGCAAGCCGCTGCCGAGACCGTGGAATGCATCCCACCTGAAGAAATTTTATTTCTAAAGATGTAATGAACTTCAGAATCAATAAAAGCAGCTCTTGCCTTGTCATCAATCTGTCTCTCTGGTCGACTCCGGCAGCACAGGCTCTACGCCCTGGAAATGGCTTCGAGTTCCTACACTCAGCCTTTCCTAAAGCCCCGTGTCTTGGACACACTCAAAGGCTCTACGCCCTGGAAATGGCTTCGAGTTCCTACACTCAGCCTTTCCTAAAGCCCCGTGTCTTGGACACACTCAAAGGCTCTACGCCCTGGAAACGGCCCGGAGTTCCTAAACTCAGCCTTTCCTAAAGCCCCGTGTCTTGGACACACTCAAGGCTCTACGCCCTGGAAACGGCCTGGAGTTCCTAAACTCAGCCTTTCCTAAAGCCCCGTGTCTTGGACACACTCAAGGCTCTACGCCCTGGAAACGGCCTGGAGTTCCTAAACTCAGCCTTTCCTAAAGCCCCGTGTCTTGGACACACTCAAAGGCTCTACGCCCTGGAAATGGCTTCGAGTTCCTACACTCAGCCTTTCCTAAAGCCCCGTGTCTTGGACACACTCAAAGGCTCTACGCCCTGGAAACGGCCCGGAGTTCCTAAACTCAGCCTTTCCTAAAGCCCCGTGTCTTGGACACACTCAAGGCTCTACGCCCTGGAAACGGCCTGGAGTTCCTAAACTCAGCCTTTCCTAAAGCCCCGTGTCTTGGACACACTCAAGGCTCTAAGCCCTGGAAACGGCCTGGAGTTCCTAAACTCAGCCTTTCCTAAAGCCCCGTGTCTTGGACACACTAAGACTCTATGCCCTGGAAACGGCTTCGAGTTCCTACACTCAGCCTTTCCTAAAGCCCCGTGTCTTGGACACACTCAAGGCTCTACGCCTTGGAAATGGCCTGCAGTTCCTACACTCGGCCTTTCCTAAAGTCTGGGTTCATAAACCCCTCACACCTCGGCGCAAGGCAGTTCGGCCAAGGACAGTTTCCTAAAGTCCGGGCTCATACACCCCTCAGAAGGCCATCGCCGAACTCACGGTCGCCGAGCCGAGGCCAACGGAATGGGTCCACTTCGGCACAGTGCAAATCGCCTCGACCAAAGCCAGCCCTTTCGGCCGAGGTCAGTGCCAGCATTCAAACAAAAACCCAAGCATTCCGGAACAGCGCAAAGAAATGAGAAAAAGAACTCAAAAGCACTGTACACAGTTTGGGTAATTAGAGAATTCCTTTTTATCCAATGCAAACTGCTTCATTACAAGAAATACAGAACAGAAAGCAAAGTACAGAGAGGAGGATCACAGTCCTCTGAAAACAGAAAATAGAGAGGCTAGGAGACTCTGATCTTCACCGACTCTTCAGGCAGAAGGCTCGAGGACGCCGGATCGCCGCCTGGAGGTTCTGAGCGATCCTGGACCTCGCTGGGCTTTGCAACACCCTCGGCGGCCAATAGGACCAGCCAAGCTTGAAGAAGCCTCCCGGACCAGCAGGGCCTCATCCCGCCTTCCGTACGACGGGCGCACAGGGCCGTGTCGGACGAGAATGCGCCACCGTCCCCCTGCAGCACATCCTCACTCTGTCTGGCCAGGGGCGGATGGCCGTGAACCCGCGTTCAGAGAGCGCGTGGTCCACGGGGAATTCCTTCAGAGAGCGCGCAGACCACGACAGCCTTCCCCCCTCGGGGATAGCCGTCCAACGGCGCAAGGTTCCTCCCGGATCAAGTGGTTTCAGACACCTCCCGGACATGATTCCTACTGCTATGTTCTTTTCTTCTCCCATGGCAAGCTTGCCACCCCTATTTATAGGGAGGAGAAGGCTCAGTCTCCGAAAGGAGTTATGGGGGCGAAGTCTCCCACGCGTTGTTGGGGATGCACGACTGTTGACCGGCGATCCCTATGGCGCCACGTGGAGGCATCCGTCCGATTCCCTCGTCAGCCGCGCCATCATATCTATCGCTATTTAAGATCGCCCAAGATACGGAAGATCAGCGCAAATACCAATGAAGATCACCTAAAATACGGAGGATCAGCGCGAATACCAAAGAAAATCACCTAAGGTACGGAGTATCGACGCTAGCACCCAAGAAGACTACTCGACACTCAGTCCTAACGTTCCGTCACAAGGAGCACTCTGCCGAACTCAGCCATCAAAGTACCAGGCTTAAAAGAGAGAAGCGCGAGTATCTGAAGAAACTTTCAATTGTATTAAAATCTCACTCATTACAGTGTTCAGCAAATACAAATTGAAGAAAATTACAGAGCATAAAGCAAGAAAGCGAAGATCCCGAGGTCCCGAGGTCATGACCGGTCAGTTGCACGGTCTGCAGCGTCAGAAGGTTCGCCGGATGGACGGGCAGAGGTCGGCACCGGAAGCGTGTACGGAGGAGGCTCCCGAAAGGAGGGGTGGCCCTCCGAGACCCCGACCTCCTTCAGGCCGGCAAGCCACCCTTTCGCCCAGGCCTTATCCCTCACAACAAGAACCCTTTCCTTGTAGTGGGCGGTGACCTGCACTTTGGCATCCTCGAACGCAGCATCGCACTCGGACTCGAGTTTCACCTCGGCTTCATCCGCCCTCTTGGACTCGGATTCGAGCTTAGCCTCGGCCTCATCCGCCCTCTTGGACTCGGCTTGAAGCAGGACCGCGTAATCGTCTCCCATCTTCGAGATGGAGACCTCGAGCTCGGCCACTCTAGTCCTCTCCGCCTCGGCTTCTTCCCTCGCCTGCTCGAGCTTCGCCGCGTATTCCTCTTCCACCCTGGCTAACTTCTGGCTAACGGCGTCCAGGGATTCCTGCAGGCCGTTCTTCTCCACGGACAGCTCGGCAACGTCCGCGCTGTACCTGCGGATCCTGTCAGCAACGGCCATGGACTTCTCCGCCGCCTGTCAAAGAAACGAGATGTACGTGTTAGATCCAAAGAGCGTCAGACGCTAAATCGCTGGTTTGACGAAGGGAAATGAAGATTTACCACGAAGTTGGACTGCAACATCGACAGGATCAGCTTCTGATCGCTGTACTTATCCAGCCGCTCCATGTCCCGGGGAAGGGCGCAGGCTCGCCCTAGGGCCTCGAGGACCGGGAGATCGATCTTGTGAAGAATGCAATCCTCCATCGTCATCGGCCTCCCCGGCCCAAGCATGAAGCTCGGCTCCCATAACGGCGGCCCCTGCGGCAACGAGGCAGCAGCCGAGCTAGGGCCCGCGTCAGTCCTCGGCATCTTCAGCGGCCGAGGTTCCTCCTGCTCAACCTCAGCCGGGGGCAGGCGTACCCCTGGATCAACAGGGCTAGGGGGCGCGGGAACCTCCGCCACCTCTGCACTAGAAACCACCCGAGCCCTCGGAGACGGATGCCTCGGAGAATTTACCGGCTCCTGGGGGGCTCGGGCGTCCTCCGCTCCAAGCGCCAAAGCCTCGAGGTCCTCGAAGGACAAACGCCTGTTGTGCCTCATCTCGGAGCCTGGCGAGGGAGATCGGGCAGGTTGACTCGATTCCCTTCCTGAGACCTGGGGAAGTCTCGATCCCGATGTGGAAGCTAGGATTCCAGACGTTGCCCTAACGTCAGACGACACCCGCGAGGGCTCTGCGACCTCCGAAACGGCCTGCTCCTGACCGACCTCGGATCCGGCACCTTCACTCTGGATCGGCTCTACGGTGCCCCTCAAATACCCGCGGTACTTCGGCCGATACCCTAGCAGCGACCAAGCCGCCCTGCCGTCGTGACCGCTGTATCGCTTCACCAGACGGAGCCAGGCATCGTTCCTCTTCCAAATGTATCTGGCGGCCCGTTTCCTCTCCTTCAAAGCTGCAACAATCAGAAGCATAAGCGCGGCAGAACAAGAAGAAACTTATGAAAAAAGAAAAGAAACGAAGGGTGTTTACTTGGAATGGTACCGAAGTGGCGAGGGACCTGGTAGCCTCTATCGGTGTCCGCCTCCCCAAACTCCCAGTTCCCCGAGACGTACAGAAGATCGTCTCCGGCATACTTGCTCAAATCCTCCAAGTATCGGACGAAGCCGTCCCGGCCTGGCTTAGCCCGGAGATAATAAGAATCCCCGGACTTGCATATGTCGTAGACATCCTCAAGGTCGAAGACGCCGAAATCGGTGCCCAGGACCTCATTCAACTTGACCGTGCCCATCACGATCTTGAAGGCATTCGGCAGCAGTTGGCAGGGGCAGAGACGCCATTGACTAAGGCACCTCCTGAGAAGTGGGTGAAGGGGGAATCGGACCCCGCCTTCTATCACGGCCACTAGCGGAAAAGGCATCCAGCCTCCCGAAAAGTCGCGAGGGTTGTAGCCATGGGGTTCACCACCCCTGACTTGGACATCAGCAGGGATCCTAAAGGCGGACCTGAAACCCTCGATCGCTGCCTCGCCCTCTAACCAGTGGCTATAAATCCCCATTCCTATCCCAGTCTAAAAACAGAGAAACCCGCAGAAGAAGAGGCAGGGCAGAAGGAACTTACGGAAGCAGAACGAAGATGCTGGGCAGCAAAGAGACTCAACTTCAGCAGCGCACCACTCCTCAGATGAAGCTCCCTCACAGTAGCTTGTCCACCTCTGACGCTCGCCTCTGATTCAGAATCGCAAACGAAGGGTAAAGCAGACCTCGACTGCCCTATATATAGCAGAGAGGCCCCCTTTCCAGAAGCCCTAATTGGGCGTGCCAAGGGGCGCCCCCCTGGGATTTCGCGCGAATCATTTCAAAAATTGATTACGCCCCTGACGAAACGGCGCGCAAATCATTTCAAAAAATTGATTGCGCCCCTGACGAGACGGCGCGTACGACCTCGAGGAGACAGACAACCAGCCAGGAGATGACGCGTGGAGCCGTCGAACTGTCTTCAGCATTGAATAGGGGACGCCATTTATTACCTCGAACATCCAAAGCGACAGCGAGTCAGGGCCGAAAGGGGCTTTTTCCTCCAGATAGACCCGGCACATAGCTCCCGACCTCACGGCACTGACGTTCTGCGCGAGGTCAGAAGCTAGGGGGCAATTGTGTGGGGAGATTTCCAGAGCTACAGGATTAAGCTAATCACAGCCATCAGATGGGACTAAGCATTCTCACGTGCCATCCGCGTGCCATCTACGTGGCACCAATCTCACCTCGGCTACCAGAACGGGAGGTCCGGCTGAAGTCAGGTTTTCATTTCTTTCTTTCTCTTGCAGCATGCGCTAATCGCCACAAACATTATCTTCTTGCAATCTCTACAAATACCTTTTCAAGAATTTTATTTCACTCCCTTGTTCCATTCCATTGCAAACAAACAAACAAAACTTCCGATGGATGAGTTTGCCATTGAATGCACATTCTTGAAGTTCTCCGCATCATCTAATTCCGCTGCAATGAATGCATGGTCCAGGATAAAAGCAAAAAACAAGAATCATTAGATTACTCACAATCTCCCCTTTAATGTAAAATGAAACATTGACCCCTGCGTTACCATTGAAACAATGTAATGATGGAGTACTGTACCCGTTACTACGCGGCCCTATTTGATGAGCAGACTCACATCTTGAAATTCAAAATATCAATGTGAGTTCGTTGATTGATTCTACGCTTGACAGGGAGAATCGTAAAGTGAACACTGAACTAAGTTCAAATGGATTTCCTAACCCTTTAAAGTTTAATTATGACTTCTAGAATGTGTAATGCAGGTGAGTTGATACTTAATATTTAACGAACAATAACATTGGGGGGGAGCTTTTGGGACTTTTCTTTTGAGTTCTCTCCATGAACGAACATGACCCAATAGTCCAAATCACATTTATTATGAGAACCACAAAATCAGATCACTGCAAGAGAAAGAAACAAATGAAAAGAAAGAGGAGGAAGAAAGAGAAAGAAAGGAAAAGAAATGAAGGGAAGAAAGTATGACGAGCGACGCATGGGGTGCGACGAGCGACGCTAGCGTCGCCCATGCGTCGCCCATAGTGACGCTATCGTCACTTACCCCAGTCTTTAAAAAAAAAAAACATAAACAGTACTAACGGATCAAATTGGTGCTGCATAAATGGCCAGGACCAATTGTGATAAATGGCTGTTTTAGAGGACTTTACCGGTAAAATCCTCTTTTTTTTTTTTGGACATCCCACAACTGGGACCCGAGATACTCACACAGGCGTGGATAAAATCTGCACCACTAGGAAGTGAAACTTGCACATGTGATGAGAAAAAACCCACAAACACACACTGAAATGAGAACTCTTACATGTAAAAGACATCTTAGGACTACATTAAGGAGTTTTTAAACATTAAGACTCACCTATGCCCTGTTACGCCTCTAGCGCAACTACTTTCATGTGGGAGCCCCACACATAAGCTTCATCCATGTAAGTGTTAAGATCTTCGAATGCTCAAATATTAATTGCATGCAAGAATGTATGAGGCTGACAAAGAGCGCATGCCCGAGAGTGAGAACTCACGCAGGTAAAATTGACATCTTGTGGTCATTTATTGGGTTTTTGGAAATTAATTCCCCCCCTGCCCTGCGATGCCCCTGGCCCATTTGCGTCATTTATTATTAAAGTTGAAAACTTTATTTCAAATTGGAAGTATCATCAAAGTTGTAAACTTTATTTCATTAAGATTATATCCTTTTCATTTTTAAATCTTATTTCAAATTGGTTGGAACTTAAAAATCATTATCAAATTTGTATTTAATTTTAAAAAACCAAAAAAAAAAAAAAAAAAAAAAAAACCTAGGGCCAGCCGGGCCCAAACTGTGGGCTGGCTGAGCAGGGCACCAGTCAGGCTGTGCCAAGGCCGAGGTCTGCCAGCTTGTGCACTTCAATTTCATGGGCCGGCACGGCTCAATTTACATACTTAGCTTCTACCAAAGAAAACCAAAAAACCATTTTTTTTTCTCCTCTTTATGTTGGCACTTTTGGTTAAACCATTACATTGCGACCTACACACAATCACCATGATAAGCAGGTGGCCCGAGTGTTTTTAGAGAAAACTAGCGTTTCAGGGCCTGCGTCTAATGCGAGCTTTTAATTCATAGAAAGAAAATCCCACTTGAAACTGAAAGTAAACATGATTAGACAAAGAAACTCTATTTAAACTAATTACATATAAAAATAAGAAAATAGTCAGTGGCTTTTGGAGAACCCCATGTACCTTTATTGCCTTTATTGACTTCCTATTCTTGTGGCTTGGATATTGGATGGAGAGAGAGAGAGAGAGAGAGAGAGAGGTTAGTTGAGTTTAATTAGAAGTATAAGGGGCATTTGGCGATTGGTCCCTGAACATTTCACTTTATTGCCTTAGGTCCACAAGAAAAAGTCATAGAGCTAAAGGTCCTCTCACAATTATTCACACATAAAATGTCCAATTTGCCCTTTCTTTTAATCATATCCCATGATTGGTGGGATATCTCATTAATAATAGCCAATTAACATTTAATTGCCCACGATTAATGGAATCCCTAGATTTTCAAATAAATTCTAAAAACATACAAATAAATTTCAAAATAACGAAAATAAACTTTAAAAAAATGAAATAATTTCAAAAATGCAATAAGTTTAAAAAAAAGCAATATGTAATCAAATAACGTAAATAAATTTAAAAAGATGTAAATAAGTTTCAAAATATCCAAATAAATTTCAAAAAATATAAATAAATTTCAAAAGACTCAAATAAAACTCAAAAGATCTAAACAAAATTTCAAAAAATGTAAATAAATTTAAAATAACGAAAATAAACTTTAAAAAATGCAATAATTTCAAAAAATGAAATAAATTTGAAAAGACACAAATAAATTTCAAAAGGCAAAAATAACATTAAAATACACAAATAGATTTCAAAAAATGCAAATAGATTTGCCAAAAAAACTCAGTTAAATTTAAAAAAATAACTCAGATAAATTTGCCAAAAATATAGTCAACTTTGAAAAAAACACAGATAAATTTGATAAAAACATAGATAACTTTGACAAAAACGTAGATAAATTTATCCAGAATACAGATAAATTTTACAAAAATACAGATAAATTTGACAAAAAAACAGATAACTTTATCAAAAATACAGATAAATTTGTCCAGAACTCAGATAAATTTATCAAACACTAAGCTAGGCTTAGTCATAAACTCAGATAGATTTGTCCAAAACTCAGAGAAATTTGTTTGAGAATTCAAATAAAATTACGCAAAAATAAAATAAATTTGATAAAAATGAAAAACTCAGATAAATTTCATAAAAACTCATATAGATTTCTTAAAAAACTCAAATAATTTTTTCATATAAGAAATTACAAATAGATTACCTAATGCATTTAACGATACAACAAAGGTGAGAAAGTCACATATGCCAGCTAGGTATGCACCTGTTGTTGGATAAAGTCAAAATACGGCTACAAAAGAATCCGCAATACTCCAGAAGTGTGGCAGACCTATAGGCTCAAAGGACCGACTACGTGGAAAATGAGAAATGAGCAATCATTATCATGTCCTCCCGAAGATGCACGCAACGCTCCTGAAAAGGTTCCTCCCGAAGATGCACATACCGTTGTTGAAGAGGTTATGATAAAATTCATTCTCTCTAGAATAATGGAAGTCCCTGATGAGACTTTGGAAGCCCCTGAAGAAGCACCAGTACTAGATAATGAAGTGATCTCTATATTTTTCAATTATTCAAGAGAGAGATGTGATGGAAAGGAAATTGTCATCGATGACGCATTGGCATTTGCGGTAACTATACAAATATCAAAGAAAAATGATGATGATGATTGGGATATAGAACCATGTACTATAAATGAATATTGACAGAGGAAAGATTGACCAAAATGGAAAAGTGTCATCAAAGCACGAACAATTAAAGTCTTTCAATAAACGTGGTGTGTTCGGACCTTGAGTACAAACCCCAAAAGATGTTAACCTTGTAGGTTATAAGTGGGTGTTTGTAAGGAAAATGAATTTAATTACCATATATAAGGCATCAAAACCTGAGATTGTTTCACTACAAGAAATTTGGCGTTTAAAGACAACACAGATTTGTCTCAAAATGTACACATTTCGTCACCGAAACTAATTAAGACGAAAATTTTTCGTCACCCGTTTTGTTGCCAAAGCCTTGTCGCTAAAGGGTATTGGAGACGAACAAAAATTCGTCATTGAAAAAGATAAATTTGTGACGATTTTTTTTTTATCTCCAATACACTATGTTGGGAACATACTTGTAAGTAATTAGTGACAAAATATTTTGTCATTAAAGAAAGAAATTAGCGAAAAAATTTTTTGTCATAAATATAAGAAATAGAAACGAAATAATTTTGTCGTGTTTAATATAATGGAAGACGACAAAAATTTATCAAAAAAGCTACCAGTGGATGACGATTTTTTTTGTCTCCAGTCAACTCTGTGGGAACATACTTGTAAGTAATTAACGACAAAATATTTTGTCATTAGAGGAAGAAATTAGAGACAAAAATATTTTGTCATAAATATAAGAAATAGAGACGAAATAATTTTGTCGCGTTTAATATAAATGAAGACGAAAACAATGTCTAAAAAAGTATCAGTAGATGATGATTTCTTTTGTCTCCAATCGACTCTGTGGGAACATACTTGTAAGTAATTAACGACAAAATATTTTGTCTTTAAAGGAAGAAATTAGAGTTAAAAATATTTTGTCATAAATTTAAGAAATAGAGACGAAATAATTTTGTCGCGTTTAATATAAAGGAAGACGAAAAAAATTTGTCAAAGAAGCTACCAATAGAGACAAAACACTACACCAAAAACAGCTAACAAGAAGTTAATAATCTGTAGCAATATTCACACCTATACACATTCATAGAAAACAATCACCAAATGGTTCACAAAATCTAAAATTGAAATCAATAGACTATCTTGAACTCAAATATTAAATTTATAATATTTGAATATCCATACATCACGCATCCACCTCATATAACCTTCTAACTACTTTCATCCACTCCATTTAAAAAAAAAATTGACAACCAAAGAGTCCATCCCATCACATTTGTTGTGGCTTTTACTTTTTCCAATGTTAATGTTTACTTCTAGATGAGTCCAATTGTTATGGTGGAAAAAGCCCTCCAATTAACTTGTAGCATTCTTTGCAACTAACTACTTTTCTTGCATAAGTATATTCTTTTGAGCATCCTCCTGAAAACAAAGCAGAAACCAGGCTAAACAACAACAATAATAGAAAATGAGCAGCTCAGAAACTTGGTCATAAGGTGACAATCATCAAGTTGACACAAGCTACAAATACAGAAATATAGAAGGTACTGCACGGAGAAGAACAAAAATAAAGGGCAGCCACCAGGTTTTCCCTGGGCTTCATTGTATCCGGCATCCAGCTTCTTATTTCCACTGGGTGTGCTGGACTAGATGTTATACTTGATACTCTTGTGAAAATCATCCTTGCTGTATGACTTGATAATGAAGAACCTTGCATCCAAGTACTTAACAGGGAATTCTGATCAGTTATTAGGATCCTTGTCTGGGACTACAGTCAATTCCTCTTTACTCCCATTTGATGTAAGAGCCAAAAGAACGAAAACCAACTACAAGACATGCCGTATTTGCGACAAAATATAAACCTCATAACCTTCATTTATTGCCCTCAAGAGACATCACTTTTTTTTTCTAAGGTTGGATGAGCACCACGTTTGGATAGTATCTGTGAGAGGATATGTTGATCATAGGTGGCTCAGATGATCAGTAAATGAGCCAGACCATACATAAGAACCACCGAATACTTATAACCGATTTTAGAACCATCAATACACTTTCCAATCACTACATTTAAAGTTATCACTATGACCTTTTAAATTCAACTATATTAAAAATATGAGACAAAAGTAGAGAGATCAAAGCATGTTTTGCATTTAAATGAACGGCAGTGGAGATATATGACTATGGAAATTTTTCTATGATTTCATTCGAAAATGTTGGTCATCATTCTCCATCCTTCTTCAATTCCTTGATAATACTCTGTTCATTGGTTGATGAGCTCTCACTCCCCTTCTCATGTAATAAATACATATAACATTCAAGTAAGCCCTTGATGAAGATACCCGAGCTCTGATACCATGTAACCATGTCTGGAGTCGACCCGATTAACAGAGGAAGAAGAGATGTAATGAAGATATGAGGAATATTGGTCGTGGGCTTTTGGCATGCTCGATCCTCTGTTTTATAGCCTTTAATGGCCCAAATCAGGGCTGAAATTACAATCAATCATATCTAATTACACAGGTGTACAGATTTAATGGCCTACAAGTATGGTATGTACAGAATACACAGGTTTGACTGCAACTATATGCAGCTATCCCACGTAAGTGATTTGGGCAATAGATTGGTGGGCCTGATGGACCTGTTCTCCACTATCTTGGGGCCTTTCTAGAGATGGACGATTTCTACAATCTGATCCCAGATGCAAGAGAAAGCAACTCACTTGCCCTCTCAATTCAACCAAGCTTCTGCATATTGCATATTCCATAGGAGGGAATCGATCGCATGTCAAATTGTGTCAGGGTGATATCCTTTCCACCAGTAAAGGTTTTGCCTAATGAAACAAAGATGGTTTTGCACAGAAAACCTCAAATAGGGAATCGATCGCATGTCAAATTGTGTCAGGGTGATATCCTTTCCACCAGTAAAGGTTTTGCCTAAATGAAACAAAGATGGTTTTGCACAGAAAACCTCAAATAATTTTTCTTATTCCAAATCAATTCTAACCAACTATTCATATCCTTATAGAAGACAATTGAAATCAACCCCTAATGGATCTAAATTATTCACTGTATGAAACTTAAAACCTAGCAACATTGAAAACTTACTGCCTTACTATTAAGTTATTTAATCCTACTCAAATAGAAAGAAAGAAAAAGAGGAGCATATTTGTTTCTTGTAAAGAAGGTATATAAAATTAGTTATGTTTCATTGTCAATTTACAAAATAGATTACAGTGTACAGTACATCACAGTAATCCTATGAGACTGAAAACAATATACCTCAGTAATTTCTCCAGCAGGATTTACTTTGTTTTCAAGAGTAGACTCTCCATTGGCTTTTTCCACCAAATTTGGCTCTTTCAAATTTGCAAATTGTTTGTCGCCTGTCTTCCCTGCATAAAAAAACACAAGAAAATCATCATGCAACCTTGACTAGTTGAAAATTATTTAAGCTTAAAACATTGAATGACCATGGTGTGATTTTTTTTATGCCAAGTAAGATTTAATTAACTAATGCAGATTAAAGAAACAACAGAAGTTAAGAAGGAATGATTTTATTAGCTTTCCTGTTGCAATGGACAAATCTCTGTTGGCTGCAATCCTCTTAACCCAGTTCACCCGGGGGGGCTCGGGCGTCTTCCACTCCAAGCGCCAAAGCCTCGAGGTCCTCAAAGGACAAACGCCTGGTCTCGGATCCTGGCGAGGGAGATCGGGCAGGTTGACTCGATTCCCTTCCTGAGACCTCGGGAAGTCTCGATCCCGACGTGGAAGCTAGGTTTCCAGACGTGGCCCTAACATCAGACGACACCCGCGAGGGCTCTGCGACCTCGGAACGGCCTGCTCCTGACCGACCTCAAGTCCGGCACCTTCACCCTTGATCGGTTCTACGGTGCCCCTCAAATACCCGCGGTACTTCGGCTCATATCCTAGCAGCGACCAAGCCGCCCTGCCGTCGTGACCGCTGTATCGCTTCACCAGACGGAGCCAGGCCTCGTTCCTCTTCCAGATGTATCTGGCAGCCCGCTTCCTCTCCTTCAAAGCTGCAACGATCAGAAGCATTAGCACGGCAAAACAAAAAGAAACTTATGAAAAAAGAAAAGAAACGAAGGGTGTTTACTTGGAATGGTACCGAAGTGGCGAGGGACCTGGTAGCCTCTATCGGTGTCCGCCTCCCCAAACTCCCAGTTTCCCGAGACGTACAGAAGATCGTCCCCGGCATACTTGCTCGAATCCTCCAAGTATCGGACGAAGCCATCCCGGCCTGACTTAGCCCGGAGATAATGAGAATCCCCGGACCTACATATGTCATAGACGTCCTCGAGGTCGAAGACGCCGAAGTCGGTGCCCAGGACCTCATTCAACTTGACCGTGCCCATCACGATCTTGAAGGCATTCGGCAGCAGTTGGCAGGGGCAGAGACGCCACTGACTAAGGCACCTCCTGAGAAGGGGGTGAAGGGGAATCGGACCCCGCCGTCTATCACGGCCACCAGCGGAAAAGGCATCCAGCCTCCCAAAAAGGCGCGAGGGTTGTAGCCATGGGGGTCAGCACCCCTGACTTGGACATCAGCGGGGATCCTAAAGGCCAACCTGAAACCCTCGATCGCTGCCTCGCCCTCTAACCAGTGGCTGTAAATCCCCATTCCTATCCCAGTCTAAAAGCAGAGAAACCCGCAGAAGAAGAGGCAAGGCAGAAGGAACTTACGGAAGCAGAATGAAGATGCTGGGCAGCAAAGAGACTCAACTTCAGCAGCGCACCACTCCTCAGATGAAGCTCCCTCACAGTAGCTTGCCCACCTCTGACGCTCGCCTCTGATTCAGAATCGCAAACGAAGAGTAAAGCAGACCTCGACTGCCCTATATATAGCAGAGAGGCCCCCTTTCCAGAAACCCTAGTTGGGCGCGCCAAGGGGCGCCCCCTGGGATTTCGCGCGAATCATTTCAAAAATTGATCACGCCCCTGACGAAACGGCGCGCAAATCATTTCAAAATTGATTGCGCCCCTGACGAGACGGCGCGTACGACCTCGAGGAGACAGACAACTAGCCAAGAGATGACGCGTGGAGCCGTCGACTTGTCTTCAGCATTGAATAGGGGACGCCATTTATTACCTCGAGCATCCAAAGCGACAGTGAGTCAGAGCCGAAAGAGGCTCTCTCCTCCAGATAGACCCGGCACATAGCTCCCGACCTCACGACGCTGACGTTCTACGCGAGCTCAGAAGCTAGGGGGCAATTGTGTGGGGAAATTTCCAGAGCTACAGGATTAAGCTAATCACAGCCATCAGATGGGGCTAAGCATTCTCACGTGCCATCCGCGTGCCATCTACGTGGCACCGATCTCATCCCGGCTACCAGGGCAGAGGCCTTGGCCGACACCAGGCATCTCCAGGCCACAAGCGCCGAACTGGACCACCTCGGGCATCATCTCGGCAAAGAGTCCACCCCGGCAGGGCCACCCCGGATGCCATCTCCGCAGAGAGCCCTACCTCGGCTGAAGCCACCTCGGCTGAAGAAGCCAGGACAGTAGCCGGAGCAAGAAAGAACCTTCGCTTGGGCCCCTCATTCCCCACGTCATCAGGCACGTGGAGAGATAGGGTCACGAGCTAGTGGGACAGACACGACATCCAGCCGCCCACTATCTTCACCAGATCGCCACATGGCAGCATCCAGCGGCTGAGGCCACATCAGGGCAAGGCCCGAGGGCAGATCCGCTGGTACTCCTACCGCCAAAGGCGCCCAACACAATCTGGCCCAACAAGACACGCATTTAATGCAATGTGGGCTGACCCGACTGGCATTAAATGCTGAGTGGGCCGGATTAGACTGCATTTATTACTTTGTGGGCTGATCATGACTTCTCAGTCAAATCGTGGGACCCACACCAAGATATCCTTTGAAAGATACGATCCAAACCTCTATAAATAGAACTCCAAGCACCATGCAAGGTACGCATAATCTCATTCACAGAGCCCTTACTCTGTCTCTCTTCTCCCTCTCCTTCCATCGTTCCAGTTCCCACACTGACTTTGGCATCGGAGAGCCTTGCGCCGCTCAGGCCAGGGTCCTCTGACCGTTTGCTACTCTCTTTCAGGCTTCCGGACGGCATCCAGACATTCCAGACACCATCATCTTCTCGGATAAGTCCTGTAAGGCACCCTCTTATTGTGGGTCATAATTTTCTGCACCTACATGCATATTCCATAGGAGGGAATCGATCGCATGTCAAATTGTGTCAGGGTGATATCCTTTCCACCAGTAAAGGTTTTGCCTAATGAAACAAAGATGGTTTTGCACAGAAAACCTCAAATAGGGAATCGATCGCATGTCAAATTGTGTCAGGGTGATATCCTTTCCACCAGTAAAGGTTTTGCCTAAATGAAACAAAGATGGTTTTGCACAGAAAACCTCAAATAATTTTTCTTATTCCAAATCAATTCTAACCAACTATTCATATCCTTATAGAAGACAATTGAAATCAACCCCTAATGGATCTAAATTATTCACTGTATGAAACTTAAAACCTAGCAACATTGAAAACTTACTGCCTTACTATTAAGTTATTTAATCCTACTCAAATAGAAAGAAAGAAAAAGAGGAGCATATTTGTTTCTTGTAAAGAAGGTATATAAAATTAGTTATGTTTCATTGTCAATTTACAAAATAGATTACAGTGTACAGTACATCACAGTAATCCTATGAGACTGAAAACAGTATACCTCAGTAATTTCTCCAGCAGGATTTACTTTGTTTTCAAGAGTAGACTCTCCATTGGCTTTTTCCACCAAATTTGGCTCTTTCAAATTTGCAAATTGTTTGTCGCCTGTCTTCCCTGCATAAAAAAACACAAGAAAATCATCATGCAACCTTGACTAGTTGAAAATTATTTAAGCTTAAAACATTGAATGACCATGGTGTGATTTTTTTTATGCCAAGTAAGATTTAATTAACTAATGCAGATTAAAGAGAAACAACAGAAGTTAAGAAGGAATGATTTATTAGCTTTCCTGTTGCAATGGACAAATCTCTGTTGGCTGCAATCCTCTTAACCCAGTTCACCCCGATCATTGTAGACCAGTAATAGAAGATCGATGCTGATCAGGCAATGCTAGCTTCCTGATCAGTTATCATCATATGAGGAGAAAAATAACAAGAAATAATTCTATACACCTGCTGTATCTCCTTAACCATTTACTTTCAGCCCATACTTCATTCATCAAAGAAAATCGTGTGTGTGATTGTTGATAAATAGAATGCATTAATCTCTATATCTCTATATCTATCTATCTATCTATGTGTGTGTGTGTGTGTGTGATTGTGTGCAACTAATGAATGCTCAGATTTCAATCTCATGAGAATCAAACCATGAGTACTAATATTTTTACAGTAGTTCTTGTAGTGAAGTTAGGAATGCAGAAAAATTATGCAGCCAAATGAAAGAAATATGTAACATCGAGTATTGTCATTGATAAATATAATGCATTACTAACAGATGATACACACAGTTATATATGTTTGATTTAGCTCGCTACTTATGAACTAAAGCCCATAATATCTAGTATATGTAAGACTAGATCGAATAAACACAACTCCCATTTGCAAAGATCAACTTCTCAGCAGTCTTAAGTGTAGGATCTCGAGGATACAATTCCAGTGGTGACAGCTAAAGGGTAGTACGCTTTTCAGCCATGGCCATACATACTCCCTCTTCTTTGGCATATTGGATAGAGAAAGTTAAATACTTTCACTAGTCTCACCGACCCAAAGGTAGGAACAGAATCCAAGTAAAGTCAGCATTGCAAACTACTATATTGATAAAAGAAAATTAAAGTGTACAGTGACAACACATAGGGATAGCACTATCTGTCAAGGGGATATGTCAAGGGGACCAATATTCTGGGTTTATTACCACTTGCAAAAGCATATGACAAATCATGTTGAAGTTACTTCACCTGATGCAAACCTCAAATTTTCTCAAATTAGTACAATCTGCGACAAGGGCTGCTTTAGTTTCCAGCAAAATGGCCACGGGCTGCAGCAAAAAGGAAAATAAACAACAAATCTATAAATGAATGCACAGGAGACAAAATGAATGCACAGATCATATTTGTATAATATAAAAATAAATATAGATACATTAACCCGATACCTTGGGGTGAGAGAGAACTCTGTAGTTACAAAAGTTAAGATAGGTTTGTAGTTACAAAAGTCAACATAACACGGTCCAAAAATGGACTGAGAGTGTAAGTGCGTAAACCACAACATAAAGTGCAAAAGAATAGAATATGAACAGATGGATAAAAAATATGCGATTCAGAGAAAAGAACAGAGCCTTAACCTAATATACAAAGAAGGTGTTGCACTGTTTTTTACCTGTGGCAGTGGCAGAGACAGTTCTGTAAATTGCAGGAGGGTCTGAGGTCCTTATCATCATCGCCATTAAAATATCCAAAATATCCACAATTTCACAAAATATCCAACAATAACTAGTGCAACTCCAAAGTATGTGCATCCTTATCAAACAAAAATGAACATTCAAGCAAATTAGATCATTGTTGTACATCAAAAATGCCACCCCAATCAATCTGCAAAAAAATAATCAAAAACTTTAGTAACTAATCAATTCACAATTAGATCAATTATACAATTTATCCCTCAAACAGACTTTTTCAAGATTATGGGAACAAAAAATTAATGGTCCCTCCCAAGTTGGTTGTTCTTGTTTCGGGCACTTCCATAGTTGTTTAACTATTTGGCCCTCCAATAGCCTTTTTTGATCTAGTTCCCAAACTGGGTGTCCTATGCATGTGTCCATTACTTCCTAATTCTTCAAACATATATTCTTTTATAAAATTTACTATATTAAGTTAATATACTTTACCAAGAAGTATGTCCACTCGGGGATGAGTCTCCCCCATTCCCAAAGTGTCCAGTGAATCCTTTACTCCTCAAAAAGTTGACAACATCTGCCATTATCTCCCCTTGCTTCTTCCCACCCTCTTCAAGCTCCTCTATTTTATTGTTCTGCATTTGTATTTGTTCCCGCTGGGTCTCTATTTCCATCTCAAGGTGCTTCACATAATCATTTGTTTCAGCAGATATGGTAGTGGTCCTCCTAATAGAGGATGAAGGCCTCATGCCAAGTCCCTTCACGTAGCCAGATTTTGGCTTTAGGACTTTGATTGACAGCTCTTCTGCAGTCAAGGGGATTGATCCCGGCTGTGAGACGTGATCAGCCTGTGTCTGTATCATATTTTCCTATCATATTGAAAAAAATAAATAATTATTACTAAATTAAATAAGATTATAACAAATAGTATTCTAAAATTTTGTTAATAAAAATTGAAGTATATACTCACATAATGAGCATGAGCTTCAGACGAGATCCACTCATGTGTTTCCTGATTATAGTGAGTTTCCTTGTAAAACTCTGTTAGATCAGGTAGCATCTTCTTTTCTCGTGCCTAATTTGATAGACCAAATATTCAATAAATAAAGCCAAGAACCTAAAAAATTCTTAAAGTGCAAGGATACGCACCAATTTTTCTACTCTAACAGGGATTGACCTAGAACCACACCTATGTTTTGTCTTCATCTTTTCTCTGTTCGCGATGTTGGCTTTTGATTGTTTCTGTAAGGAAGAATGACCAATATAACAACGAAATGTGTCATTAGTGTCACGCCCCAAAACCGGGACCCTGCAGAAATGTTCGCCACGATCTTGGTTTCGTTCGAGTCGATTATGCACTGTTTCGATCCCATCAACATACATTGAACAAAAAGTAATGCACTCTTTGACAATGTAAGCCTGTGTGATTGAACCTTCTGGTCGAGCATGGTTTGAAGCAAACCTTTTTAAAGCTCCGAGAAACCTTCAAAAGAGAATTAGTTAGGAGCAAGGTTACACATGAAACATATAATTATGACCCTTTCAATTTAACAATTACCTTTCGATCGGGTACATCCATCGATATTGCACCGGTCCTCCAAGAATAGCCTCGCGCGGCAAGTGAAACAGCCAAGTGAACCATCACATCAAAGAAGGCTGGAGGAAAGATCGTTTCAAGCTTGCATAATATGTGTACTATACGCTCCTCTAATTTCTCAAGTTCATTATGGCGCAGTGTCCTTGAGCACAAATCCTAGAAAAAACTATCTAACTCAAATAGGGTTTTACTAATCTCTTTGTCTACGTAACCACGCATCCCAATTGGAAGAATCTGTTGTATGAGTACATGGCAGTCATGACTTTTCAAGCCTGTTAATTTACCATTCTCGCATTCACTGATCTTGATATGTTTGCAGCATAGCCATCCAGATACTTCACTGATTTCAAGAATTCAAAGAAACCCTCCCTCTTTTCAGGGGTCAATGAAAAGATTGCCCTTGGCTTGACATATGTTCCATCAGGATGACGTGTTAACCACAACTCTTTCCTTATACCCATATCTTCCAAGTCCATCCGTGCTTTGTCGGTGTCCTTGTTCTTCCCATCAATGCCTAACATAGTTCCAAAGGTATTTTCACTGAAATTCTTCTCGACGTGCATGACATCAATGTTGTGTCGAAGCTTCCGTTTCTTCCAGTATGGTAACTCATACAAGATGTTCACCTTTGTCCAATTTGGTGCTTGACGGAGTCTTTTCTTGCTTCTTGGATGCTTCCCATATGTGACACCTATCACTCTATCCAATTGCTCTAATATCTTTTCTCCTGGTAACTCTAATTAAAGATCTCTTTTCGCTCCTCATGCTTACCATCGTAAGCCTTACTCTTACGTCTTTCGAGGTGATTGTGAGGCAAGTAGCATCGATGGTTAGTGTATGCAGTCTTACCTTTCAAGGATTGAAAATATGGTTCATCATTGCAAGTGTAGCAAGAATAATGACCCTTTGTTCTCCACCCAGATATGTCGCCCAAATGCAGGCCAATCATGTATAGTCCACATCAAAGTTGCACGCATCTGGAAAGACTCACCAATTGAGGCATCATAAGATAATGCACCATATTTCCACAACTCATTCAACTCATCCACCAGAGGTCGCATGTAGACATCAATATCGATCCCTGGTTGTGATTCTCCAGGAATAAGTAATGACATCATAAGAAAGGGATCTTTCATAACCAACCAAGGTGGCAAGTTATAAGGAATGAGTACTACTGGCCACAAACTATATGAGTTGCTCATGTTCTCGAAAGGATTGAACCCATCAACAGCCAACCCTAGCCTCACATTTCGAGGCTCCAGGGCAAACTCAGGATGTTGCGCATCAAATTCCTTCCACTCATCACTACCGGCGGGATGCCTCAATACTCCGTCATCTACACGTTTGTCCTTGTGCCATCTCATGTCCTCAGCAGTCTTCCTTGACATATACAATCTTTTCAACCTTGGTGTCAATGGGAAGTACCGCAACACCTTATGGGGAATCTTCTTACCCCTGCCACGATTGATCTTGTATCTGGATGCCTTACATTTTGGACATTTATCCAACATTGCATTTTCCTTCCAAAAGAGTACACAATCATTTATACAAGCATCAATGAACTCATATGACAAGCCCAAATCACGAAGTATTTTCTTAGCTTCATAAAATGACTTTGGGACCAAATTATCTTTCGGTAAAAGTTTCGTTAAAAACTCCAAGAGTGTGTCAACCGACTTATTGCTCCAATGGTTTGTTACCTTCATATTAAGCAGTTCGATGACAAACTTCAACAAAGTGTAATTTGTGCAATCTAAGTACACCTCACGTTTGGCATCGTTCAATAGTTTATCAAACGTCTGTACTTCCTCATTCTGGGGTGCATCGTTTGGTTCGCCTCTTATTCGATCTTCCACTAAGGCATCAATACCACCTAAAACCTCATCTTCATCAAGTGCCATTTCATGGTGAACCTCATTTGATACACCGGGTTCCCCGTGCTCATGCCAAATAGTGTACATTTGCATAATCCCATATTGAAGCAAACGTATTTGCACACTTCAAAGATTTTGGGAATAATAGTTCACACAGTTCAAACATGGGCACAGAATCTTACCTTCCTGATCAACAACTGCCATTGCAAATTTAATAAATGACGTCACCCCATCAATATATGGCTGGCTCATCCTTCCAAGAGGCATTTTACCCAATGCAATCCAACTCTTGTCCATGTCTGATCACAAACCAACTTAACTAAACTAGCAACTAAGCTGCGAGAAAAAGAAAAGAAATTGATAAATAATAAAAAAATAAAAAAAAAGGCATACATAAAAATATGGAAAAAATTATATCATTTCATGTTTCGATGAAAAAAATATGAAAAACCAGGAATTAGCTTACATAAGAAAAATTATAAATAATTACATAAGAAAAAATATAAAAATATGGAAAAGGGCATACAAAAGAAATTGATACATAGCATTTACAATAAATAAATAACCAGGAGTTAGCTTATCATATCATTTCATGTTTCGATGAAAAAAAATATGCAAACCTCAACCAGCCTCAAAACTACCATCCAAGTATTTTCTCTATATTAATAAGGGGCTAATGTACCTTCTACCAAAACCCCTGGATATCTCTTCAGCATTGCATAAAAATGTGGAAAAAATATTAAGGGCATCACCATGCATGCCCCACTTTTACTTCCCATACTTTAGATTCTAACTATATGCAAACTTTATAAACACAAAGGAGAAGAGTACATGCATATAGAATTAAAGTTTGAATGGTGATAGCCTAATGATTTTCTTTTCGTTGAATAATGAAAGAATTGGATATCCATCCACAATTTAGAATCGGGAATTTTTGTGAGAACAAGATGATGCCCTTAGGTACCTGCACAATATTGGGTTTAGGTAGTATATTCATTTAAGTGTGTTGAGAACTAGAATAGTGCGTTGCACTGCCCTTATTTATGGCTTTCAATATATAACAGTAGATATTTTTAGTTACAATCAGAATCAGCCAGAGATATTTATTGGCTTCAATTTGAAGTATCATTTTAGATTTTACATAGTAGATATTTGATCACTGACACTGAACCATCAAAAGATCTTGTGCCGATATCATAAAAAGGGAAAAAAGCTTTTGAGGGCTAGTAGGAAAACTTACAATACCCTTGAGGAGGGTCATGTAAGAAAAATAAAATGTAAACCACTAAAATTATCCATTTGCCATGTAGTAATATCCTATTGCATTATTGATTTAGTAGAATAAAAAATGTAATGATTATATGTTAGTTTTAGACAATCCCAATCTTTTTTCTTTTCTTTCAATTGAGATGGCACAAAGGAAGGGTAAGATGTAAACATGTGTTGTTTTAGTTTTTTTTTTTTTTCAACTTAGGATGTTTTTTTTTTTATGTTACCCAGGAGTTACATAAGAATGTAAAAGCTCTCTTGTATATTTTATAGCTGTTTAAGTCATCTACCACCTTTCAACTAGTGAAAAGGCTGGATGCAAAAATAATGGACAATATATACCAATAGATAGAGTAAAGATCTTCTGAGCATGAGTAATGAATTTGTTTTTAAGTTGAATGATAATTGCATTTAATTTTATGATAATATCTGTTATGTTCTCCATCAGATTTTCTTAAACAACTTTTCATGAACAAAATCTTCAATTCTGAGAAAAGAAAAATCTTGTAGCTAGTAGTTAAAATCTTCTCTTCTGAAAAAAAAAAAAAAGGAAACAAAACCAATCAAATAATCACGAACCCTTTAAATAGACAATAAAGTACCCATAACTAAGATGTCAAATTCATATGAACATCATAAAACCTAAGAAAGCTGACTGTAACTTTAAAAGTTCATACAAAAAACTTCTCAAATATGACAAGTCAAGAACGAACATCAAGCAAAAGAAAAAAAAAAAAAAAAGGTCAAGAACAAAAAGTACCCTTTACCCATTTTCAGAGACCAAATATTTTCCACCACTAAGACATAGAGTTCAGCTACAACCTTCATAAATCTAAACATCAGTCTAATGTAACCAATAAAATCCTCGGAGGCCATCACAGAAAGTATCCATAGGAAGTTAGCAATAAAACCCCAAAAATGCTTCCAAACTTCCCCAAAATGATGGCAGAAATCTTCTGCAAAGCCAATAAAAAACTCATGGTCCTTTTAAGAGAAAACACATGCCTTATTCATGTCCTTTTATATAATGGGAGGCAGATCATAGGTCAAAAGAAAAATAAAGAGGCCCAAGAGCCCAAGACCTAACTGTTGCTCGTCATGCACAGACACACCAAACCGAGAGAAACCCTTGGAGTTTTGGGTGAATCTTGGTGTGAATCAGTGATGAGGATGATTCTGCAGGAAATTATATTTTCAAATTTAATTTCCAAGATGAAAAAAAAATAATAGGAAGAAGATTCTCGATGAATGAAGAACTCTGTAATTGATATTTAAGAACTGATGATAGAAAACAGTAAACAATAACACCTATTTATAGGTGGATACAAAACAACTTCTTCCTAAAAAAGCTTCAACTGAAACTACTTTACTGCCACCAAGTGACCACCCACTAATTGCATAACAGTGCCTACAAATCTGCTATACAGACTTATTCAAAACAAAATAGTTTGAGTTTAATCAAAATTCCAACAGATTCATAGTAGAAGAAATCAAATGCATCAACAACAGTATAAAGAGCAAGACAGAGGAAAAATACCTCAACCCAATTCTTCATGCACGGAAGCTCATAACTGAGAGAATCCCTTAAACATATTTTGGCAAGATTTGGCACTAATTGATGAAGAAGAAGAAGACTTTGATGATAAGAACAAAGCTAATCTACTCACACACACTCTCATCAGTACGACTCCCAACACTCCCATCACTACCCCACTCTAAAAAAACCCAAAACAACATTAACCCAACAAGAATCAGTACTACAACACACAAAGTCCCTACTAAAAAATCGCCAAAATCAGTTGCATTTACAGTAATAAGCGTCAAACACCAACACAATCAAACCATTAGCTCAAAAAAAATGCATACTGTGTAGTGAGAGATGCAGAGAGTGGACTCTTCGAATTGAAGGGCTAGAGCGAAATAGAGTAGATCCGAGAGGATCTCAAAATGGAAACCCTTGAAACCACCGATCTGAGCTCTAGTAGCAAAAATGATTGCATTTTCCTCATCTAGTGGGTTTGGGGAGAGAGAAAAAAAGGGTTTTTTTGTTGAAGGAGGAAATGGGACGGGGGTTTTGGGATTTAGTGGTGTGTCTGAAGAGGAAGAGGAGAAGGCAACATCTGTACTCCTTATAGGGAAAGGCAAGGAAAGAGAACGGGGGGTTTTGTGGGATCTCTCTCTCTTTCTTGTGATAGAAAAATAGAGCATAGGGCGGGAGGGAAAACGTGAGCAGAGGGTGGGAGGAGAAAGGGGGGTTTTGTGGGATCTCGATCTCTCTCTTTCTTGTGAGAGAAATAAAGAGCTTAGGGCGGGAGGGAAAAACAGAGCAGAGGGCTGGAGGGAAAAACGAGGGGAGATTGCGGGATGAAAAAAAAGAGGGGCTATGGGGTCGGGATAATAATAACAATCCCCACGTGAATTATGCTCCGGCAAAAAGTAATCTTGAAAATATTTTGGAAAATAAATTTGAGGAATTGATTTATCTAAGAAGGGACATATTTGTTTTCATAGGAAGAACTTCATAAAAGCTCGATCCCCGCCGGGGGATACCCCCGGATCCCTTTCGTGAAGCGCATGTTTTAAAGAAGTAGCAATCATGAAGACAAAAAGATTCTACTTGACCATGATAGCTTAGACTCTTTTGTTGATTGTATTTCCTTTTTTGTGCTTGGATGTTTATTATTATCATAACTTGCTCGATATGATATTAAACTTGTTTAATTATGTTTGGAATGATATAGTAGTAAAGTTTGTATAATACACTAATTCATGAACCAAAAAGGCTTTATATTGAGTTAGGTTTGATGTTACTCACTTATTTTTTCCTAGATCTAGTATTTTGAAGTGTAGATCTAAATTTTTTTATTTTCAAAATTTGGGGCTTTTCTTGAAATCAATTACATTTTTCCACATTAGTGTTCAAATGTATTGATAATGTGTTAGTTTAAAATAGATCTACACTTTTGGAACAAAAAAGTGTGAGTTTTTGCCCAAAATTATGGTTGCATTATGTCAAATTTATGATATTTCAGCTTATTGATCATGAGAATCAATAATGGTTGCATTATATGAAATATTGGAGAAAAAAGCGAACAACGACACAGATGGGACTCATAACTTAACGTGACCGAGTTTTTGATTTATTGTTGTTGCTAATGGAAAAAAGTATTGTTTTCCAGCATTTTTTAATATTCTGGATTTTTTGGATATTTTTTGCGAATTTTTTTGGATAAAAAAAATTAACACCGCGACGACCGCGACGGACCGATATCCACGACGATATCGGTTTTTCAGCACGGCCGATACCGCGGACCGAGACCGAGATTTTTAACCATGCGCCAACACAAATGAATTGGCGCCTTATTTTGGTGACGAAATATTTTATCTTCGATAACTTTTCCTTAGTAGTAACGAATTACGTTCGTCGCAAAAATAAATTATATTTTGTGACAAAAATGTTCATCTCCAATCAGCTAAAATAATTTGCCACACAACTTATTCTTCCGAGACAAAAATATATTTATCGCCCATTTAATAGAGAGATGAAACGGCATGATTGAGTGTTTATTGGTGACGAAATATTTTTGTCTTACATAACTTATCCTTCTCGGTGACGAATTACGTTCGTCGCAAGAACAAATTATATTTTGTAATAAAATGTTCGTCTCCAATGAGCTATAATAATTCGCGCCACCGCAATGAAATTGGCGCCTTATTTTGGTGACGAAATTTTTCGTCTTGCCATAACTTATCCTTATTAGTGACGAATTACGTTCGTCGTAAAAATTAATTATATTCTGTGACAAAAATATTCGTCTCCAATGAGCTATAATAATTCGCGCCACTGAAAATGAAATTAGCGCCTTATTTTGGTGATGAAATATTTTCGTTTGCCATAACTTGTCCTTATTAGTGACGAATTACGTTCATCGTAAAAACAAATTATATTTTGTGACAAAAATGTTCGTCTTCAATGAGCTATAATATTTTGCGCCATCGCAAATGAAATTGGTGCCTTATTTTGGTGACGAAATATTTTCGTCTGCCATAACTTATCCTTATTAGTGACCAATTACGTTCGTCGCAAAAACAAATTATATTTTGTGACAAAAATGTTCGTCTCCAATCAGCTAAAATAATTTGCGCCAATGCAAATGAAATTGGCGCCTCATTTTGGTGACGAAATATGTTCGTCTTTCATAACTTATCCTTATTGGTGACGAATTACATTCGTCACAAAAAAAAAATTATATATATATATCGTGACAAAAAAGTTCGTCTCCAATGAGCTAAAATAATTGGCGCCAACGCAAAAGAAGTTGGCGCCTTATTTTTGCAGACGAAATTTTATTTTCGTCTCCTATACTTTTGAAAAAAGTTAAAACAAACGACAAAATTTATATTTCGTCTTCTTTGGGTATTTTTTTAAGACAAAAAAAAATTTCGTCATCAAATTTCGTCACAACAGCCTAGATTTCTTATAGTGTTTATGATGAAACATACTCCCTTGTTATGGATATAACAACATTCAGATATATGATAAACTTAGTAGTTTCTCAAATTAAGACGTTCGTTGTACAGCCTGAAGTAATTTAGAGTAATGTGGTACGATCGTCTTACTTGTCTAAAGAAGGATTGCCCATGTCTATTCATAAAAATTAAAAAAAAAATCTTCAAGGGATTTTTCATATTAGCAGTGTATAGACTCCAACAGAGCTCGAAAAAACTATTGATTATTTAAAGAAAGATCAATACCGCCCATCGAAGAAAATAAAGAAGAATTGGATCCCAAAGTACCACACTTAAGTGATGTTGGAGCCCTGATGTACGTAGCACAATGCACTAGACCAAATATTTCATTTTCTGTGAATCTACTTGCCAGATATAGCTTTGCATCAACTCAAAGGCGCTGGACTAGTATTAAACACATCCGACGATATTTACGTGGAACAACTAATTTGAAAATATTTTATTCTTATTATAGTAAAGATTCTAGTTTTGTAACATATGTAGATTCGGGTTATCTCTCTAATCTTTATAACGGTTGATCGCAGACAGATTATGTGTTTCTTAGTGGTAATGCCGTCATTTTTTTTCATTCTACTAAACATACTTTGGTAGCTAATTACTCCAACAATGCTGATATTTTAGCCCTTTATGAAGCTAGTAGGGAATGTGTATATTGAAATCTTTGATTCAGCATGTTCGTAGTTCTTCTCAATTATCTTTTATTGTCAGTATCCCGAATATTATCTATGGAGACAATAAAGCATATGTAAGAAAATTTGAGAAGACTTCATTAAAGGAGACAAGACTAAGTATATAGCACCGAAGTTCTTCTTTACTCATGAACTTTAGAAGAACAATGAGATTGAAGTCAATCAAGTTCGTTCGAGTAACAACCTGGCTGATCTGTTTACAAAGTCTTTGCCAAAATAGTATTCTAGAAGCTTGTATATGAGATTAGCATGCGTAGAGTTCATCATCAAACTATGTGAAGGGTTGTTATCATCAGGGGGAGTAGTTAATCAGGACATCCGTGCGCCGTACTATTTTTCCTTTTCTAGATTTTATCCCACTGGGTTTTGTAGTTAAGGTTTTAATGAGGCAGCATTGTGCACGTCCAACACCGGTTCAATGATCTTGAATAACGTTATACTCTTTTTCCTTTGCTTTGGTTTTTTATCCATTGGGTTTTTCTTTCGCAAGGTTTTTAATGAGGCAACTGTCATTGAGTGGTAGTCATCCAAGAGGGAGTGTTATAAGATATGTATCATGGGTAAATGCCTACATGAGATGAGTTAGGATTAGAATCCTATTGTAATTAGGGTTCCTCAATGAGGAGATTACTTTGCTTATAAATAGGCATCCTCCCTTGTATTTGTACACACTTAGATAATTGAAGAAGCTCTCTCTCTTTTCCCTCTAATCATCTCTATGTAAATTTTTTTCTTTTTCTAACAAAAAGATAATTTTAACATTTGAATAAAAATACAAAATATAAGGGGACATTGGGCATCCTTGAAGAAGCCCTCTTTTGTTTTGGAAATATCCACAAGCTTCCCAGTTACAATTAGTGAAAAAACTGTGCATTCGATGCACTCCATAATTCATGATATGACACAATTAGGAAAATTAAGAGCAGTAAGGGCAGCTTTTATGAAATCCCATCTAACACAATCAAAAGCTTCAAAAAAATCCAGCTTTAGACACATCTTAGGAAACAAATACACACTAATTACTTTTCCAAGAACACATTCCAATAAATCTCAGTAAGTGTTTTCTTAAGTGTACTATATATTTTTGCCAATTATTTTTACTATTTAAATCTTATTTTACTTTCCAGGACATTCTTCTAATACTATTTCAAGTAAAAAACCCCATTAATCGGATATTGGTCAAATTAATTTCTGACCCATGAAGTTTTTTGGGATGTCAAATCAAACTAATGATATTAATCAGATTTTTATGTGACAAATCACGAAGTGGATCTTGCACAATTGATCGCAGTATCATGCACTTGCATTTTTTAGCTCTAATTATCGGATAGGAATTTATTCCATCCGGTCAGTGTAGAGTATAGTATTCCTTTAGAGGCAACTCAAGAACCATGCACTCCGCAAAGATCCAACCACAAAGGTGAAGAATCATCTGCCATTAACAAAAGCGGGGAGCTTAAAACCTTCAGTAACCCTTATCCATTCAAATGGTATATATATATATATATATATATATATATATATCATCCCAACCTTTTTTTTCAGAAGGAATATATCTATCGAATTGAGAATCTCCATTCATCACCTATTAATTTATTTTCAGTGACGTCTCATGACTTACGCTATTATAAGCAACCTGGCTCACAAATTTTTTTAATGCTTATGAGCTTTATTATTTATGAGATGAGATCAGATGAGAAGAGACTAAAAAGATGCCAGTCAAAGACTCCAAGTCTCAAAGTAACCATGTGGGTGGGCCAAGTGAATCGATGCAGCTGAACCTGAAAGTATACTCGATCTCTTTGGCTTAATTTGTCCCCATTACAACAAGATTATTGATCCCATTAACAACAATAAGGAATATATGAATTGCCATTGAACCCCAACTGTCTTTGAGCCTGCACAGCACTATAATCCGGGCCCACAAATTATCTTATAGTTTGGCTATTACCGGAATCTCCCATGCCTCACTGTTAGACTTAAATATATATGTAAGTGAGCATATGGAGTGATCATGAGATAATAGTATAATACAATGTATGGATTGATGATCATGTGCGCGCCTAATCATGGGCCCAACTAATGATCAAACCACAAACAATAGGCCCCCATGAATTACTTCTATTCTTATGGGTTTGCACCATCCGAATGGATTTGATTGTTGGATTAATGACTAAATTCTTTTGTTATTAAGTAGTTGAACTTGTGGGCAGTTGATCAAGGCCTAAGATGATCCCATAGGACACAAATATTATACTCAAGTAGGACCCATCCGAGTCTTCCAAACCCACCCACCCATGCCCAAGTGCGCCCTGGGTGCGCTCCACTATGAGGTATACAAGGCATCTCTGTGCACAATGCAAAAGGGATCACCCCTGCAATGATGTGAGCTAGTTTGTTTCATAGAAAAGTAGGTGCATTCCATAGTTATCAATTCCATTTCGATCTAGCATCCAAGATGAATTATTTCGGTTTTTCCGATAGGAATTCCGGAAAAACATTTTGGACTAACTTTACGGAAAAAGAATAAAAGAATATTTACATATATGTATATAAAAATAAAAAATATATAAATTATGCATGTTTCTTGAAATGAATATTGAAAAAGAAAATCTGCGAAAATCGTGATACAAATCGAAATAGACCGGGATGGACCGAAATAAACAACTGAAATGAACAATCGGAATGGACCATATTAGACAACCGGAATGCATGGACCGAAATGGCTAGAATTGTCAGGAATTCAAACCGAAACTTTTTGGCCCCCATTCATTTTCGACCAAAGGACCGGAATGAAAAATTTTGGCCACTCCGATTGAAACGAAATTGACTACCATGGTGCCTGCGCAAGTTAATTAGATAATTGTTGTCAACACCATATATATAACTACTGCCCACTTTTTGCCTATCTAAAGTGTCATATACATAATGCCCGCCATTCTGGTCATTCAGCTGAAATGGAATGGGGGTAAAGAAAAACTTTGGTTTGAATTCAAGTCCATTCCGTCCCATTCCGGTTAAATCTCTCCATTTCGGTGTATTTCGGTCCATTTCGGTTTGTAGCACAATTTTCACTATTTTTTTCATCTTTTTCTCAATATCCATAAGAAGAAACAAGCATAAGTTATATATTTTTTTTATTTTTTTTACATATATGTACATAAATTATTTTTCATTTTTATTATTCTGATAGGTTTTGTCGAAATTTCGAAACACCGACACACTGAAATGACGACTGAAATGGAATTGACAGCTTTGAGTTTAGTGGCTAATATGCTCATATAAGCTATTGAAAGCCCAAACAAGTGAATCGTAGCCTGGTCCAGCCCAATTGACTACATGGGCGGGCTGAGGCCTGACATGTTGGATCATTCAAAAATTCTAAATGAACTTGGGAATAAAGCCTAAATGAAAAATGTTATTTTAGAAAACTGTTTGTTTAGGCTTTAATCACCTTATTGGGCCTGGCTCGGTCTTGCGGCTGACTAAGGGTAATAGTTTTAAAAAAAATTCCCCTTTCCAAGGTGTGAAAATCAGTGAATATCGGTTACTAGTTAAGGCTTCCTGTAGGCATCTTTACACGCACAAGTTCACTATATTCTAACCATTTTTTTCCCTTTACTTTTGGGTCAATAGAATGAACTTTTTCCAGTTGGGTTTCTCTGTATGTTTGAACTTTATTCATTTGGGTCAAGGCTTTGGTGATACTGTATGTATGAACTTTATTCATTTGGGTCAAGGCTTTGATAATAATGTATGTATGAATTTTTTCCACGCCCACCTCAAGGTCACATTGGGTGTTTACAATATCGCTCCAGTAAGTAATGTTAAGTCCTTGTTGTGTTATCTGAACTGCACAACTCATGGAGAGGACCTAGGGATAAAACTCTAGTAATTGTGTGCTAATGGAACTCTAAACACTAGGATATCCCTTTATTAGCGCGGTTGAATGAACAGTTGTAACAATACAAACTCTCATGGTCACAGTTACTTGTCATTTTCTGGGTTAATTTTGAGTGACCAATGTGATTGAGACAATTTTATATATTATTAATCGTATTTACTAATTTAGTAAGTTTGGTCTTCATCTTATAGTCAATTTATTAATATGGTCTAACTCTTATTTGAATAAAATTTTATAAAATTTCATAAATGATTAAAGTCATTTATTGTGATTGGCTCCACTAGAGTTCCACTATTTTAACTCAGGATTCCTCTGAGTCAAATAGTTAGAGGATTTGCACTCACGAACCAAATATTGAGAGATCCGTTTTACATGGCGGAGATTGATAGGCTCCACAAACACATCCAATCGTCCATTTTGTGGTGGTATACTCGAAGATAGAACATTGATCAATTGGAATGTGACCTCACCTGACCCAGCTATAGGTCATGCAAAGTGGAATGCTAAATGGGCGAATTAGATTTGTCGTTTATGAAAAATAAATTCATCGGAGATCATGAGCAGTTCAATAAAAAATTTAAAGCATGTAATAAAAATATAAAAAAATGAAATAGATAAATAAATGTCTCAACATAATCACCTTTGATTTCTTGGTAAATGGCTCAGCACTATTCAATTGGGACAGTTTCTTTGTAAATGACTAATCCAAACCTCCCTTGTATTCATCCCACCTCTACCAAACGCCTACAACTCAGTCTATTAGGGTTCATTGCCCACACGATCACTTGAACTTTGTAGGGTGTGACACTCTAAAGCCCCAAATAATTTCCTAGCCATCCTGATAAATTCATCTGAGATCTCATTTATGAAATCAAAATTGTCAATGTGGGTTGAGAGAAATTTAGCTCATTCTTATCCATGGTTCAAAATCACGGTATTGGTCGAGATATCGGCCAGGATAAAAAACCGATATCATTTAAGTATCAGTCGCTCTTATCGGTCCGTCGCGGTTATCGTGGTGCGGAAAAAAAAATTATCCAAAAAAAAACGCAAAAAGATAAAAAAAAATTCAAAATATTAGAAAATACTGGAAAACAATGTTTCTTTTCATTAGTAATAACAAAAAATCAGAATATCAGTCACCTTTAGTCATGACTCCTGTCTGTGTCACTGACTTGCTGTCTTACTATGATGAAAGCCCAAAAAATGATATATTATAATTTAAATTTTTAAAAATTTAAAAATTAAAAAAAATAAAAAAAACCCAAAAACATGTGTATGAGTAGATTTATCATCTACACACTATTAATAAGCTATTAGTATTTAGTATGATAAATACTCCCCTAATCATTATTTTTAAAAATAAAAGATTTAAAAAAATATATTTTTCTACACCCAAAATCATATAAATAAATAGATCTAGTATGAAAGCGTGCAGATCTAAGAGAAGAAGACAACCCAAATCTAGAAATAACATGCTAACGGCCAATGCAAGATGCGCCAAAGAGTTGAAAAGCAAAAAAAAACCTTTTGACACCAAAACTCAATACCCTCGACTCCCTCCAAAAAACACCCTCCCCTCCCGCCACAGACGCAAATTTCCCTTTGTTCCAACACCACCAGGTACACCCACCTCCCTCCAAAAGTCGATTCCTCCTCCATCAAGGTCGCCAATGACAGAACCTTAACCTCATCTCTTTACCAAAAAGGGTTCTCATATGGTCTCCCCCTTTGTCTTCATCTCTCCGGCATCTCCAAAGAAACCAGCCTATCCTCTGTCTTCTCTGTATTCGTCGGTATGCCACCTCCTTCGTCTTTATCTCTCCGGCATCTCCCAGGTACAATTTTTTTGGGGCTTTAGGGGTCGTTTGTCTACACCCATTTACATATGTAAATGGTGAATACGTGTAACATTTACGTATCAATCATGTTTGTCTACAATTATTTACGCACCTTGCGTGTAAATCAGATGTGTAAATGATGTGAAAATAAGCCCATTTTCACACCAAGATTTGAACACCTGTTGAGGTGCGTTTTCAAAGAATACCCGTTATTGGAGGCGGACGGTTTGGTTTTGGGGCATTTCCGTGAAATAGGTTCCAGGTTCGAAACCCCTCCAATGCATTAGAAAAATAATAATAAAAGAGTTCTCAAAGTTTGGGCATTTCCATGAAAGAGGTTTTGGGTTCGAAACCCCCCTCCAACACATTAGAAAATAATAATAAAAGATGTTTCAAAACGAATGATTTTAAGGGATAAGATTTGTAAGACAAAAAAATATATTAGAATATTAAAGTAGCTCCAATGATTTTAAGGGACAAAATCTGTAAGACAAAATATATATTGAAAATAAAGATTTTAAGGAACAATCTATAAAATAAATATCTCAATGATTTTTCTATATCAACTTTTAACTAGTTAATTACCTTTTTTTGCTAAAGGGCAAATTGTATTAGAGAAAAGAGGGAGAGAAAACAAAGGGCAAAAAGCCCCCCAAAAAAGGCCCAGAGGCCAACAACAGGAGACCAACAGGGAACAAAATCCCAAGAAGAAGCCAACACAAAGGTCAGACAATGCTAAAAAGAAACTGAGAAAAAGTTACAAATTTGCTTAAGAGGACTAACAGAAAAAGACTTTGCTACCCTGCTAAGAGAGGCAAGGAGAATCTCTTTTAGGTAGTGCTTGATCTTCGTCTGGGAGGCTCTAGAGCTGTTGAAAATAGTGTCATTTCTACAATTCCAAATTGCAAAGGCAGTAGAGAAGAAGATGGACGCGGCACCTTTGCAGGCATGCTTATCTCCATTATGAGAGAGAGCTTGCCATAGGACAGAGGGGAGAGGAGGCCCGGTCAGAACAATACCAGCGGCTTGAAGGATCCAGCACCAAACAGAAGAGGCAAAGGGACAAAGGAAAAGAAGATGCAGAGAGGATTCCGAAGCAGCCTCACAGAGACAACATCTAGACGCAAGGCTGAAACCAGCTGCTTGAGCCCAGGATTGAGTTGGGGTCTTCCCATGCATCAACCGCCAAGCAAAAATTGATACACGAGGAAGCTGTAGAGAATTCCAGACCAAAGGAGCCCAGGAGTTCCACTCAACTGATTCTTCATGAATTCTGAGCAGCTGCCAAGCCTCCTTGAAAGTGAGATCGGTGGTGGGGTGAGATTTCCAAACTAACTTGTCAGAAGCGTGACTTAGAAGAGAGATGTTTTGAAGAGAAGTGCCCAAAGCCACTGCAGCATCCACCGGAATGTCAGATGGGAGGATCCAGTTCGAGCCGTCCCAAAGAGATGCCAGACACTGGTCTGAGGGGAGGGGGAAGGGATGGAGAATGGAAGCCAGATTACCCAAATGAGACCAGTTATCAAACCAGACATCCACCAACTTGCCATCTCCAATAATCCATTGGCTGCCTAAGTGAATTTGGTGAGCATACTTCCTAATTTTGCGCCAGATACAAGAACCTGAGGAAGGAGTAGAGGAGCTCCAAAGAGATGAGTTGGAGAAATACCTACTTTTCATCCAAGTTGCCCAAAGAGAGAGAGAGGAGGCAGCCGTCCAACCCAGCTTAAGAAAGGAAGCTTCGTTTTGCTCAGAAAGGCGCCTAATACCCAAACCCCCTTCCTTGGTAGGAAGGCAAACAGTCTCCCAGCGAACCTGGTTTCTTCTCAGCTTGGCTGGCCCAGCAGACCAAAGGAAGTTTCTCATATAGCTCTCCAAGAGATTAATGATAGACTTGGGAATAGGAAGAACAAGAGCTATGTGGGTACCCAGACCATTGAGCACGTGCCTGACCAAAGTCCTTCGCCCGGCCAAAGATAGGAGCTTTGATTTCCATCCAGAAAGTTTAGAGATAAACCTATCCTGCAGAGAAGAGAAGTGCTGCCTTCTGGGAGTGCCGATGGATAGAGGAGCTCCAAGATAGCTAGTGTGAAGGGGTTTACTTTGAAGGTTGGTAATGGCCAGAATCTGCCTCTGAGTTCTTCTACTGCATTTTCCAACAAAAAGCTTGCTTTTGTCCAAGTTGATAGATTGCCCAGAGCTAGATTGATAGATGACTAGGACCTCCTTCAAGGCAAGAAGGCTTCTTTTCTGGCCTTTGAGAAACAGAAGGATGTCATCAGCATAGAGTAAGTGGCAGGGAGTGTTGGGAACAGAGGATAATGGAGAAATGAGCTGATGTGAAACAAGCTTGTGAATGTTGAGGCTGAGAATCTCTTCTGCAAGAATGAAAAGGTAAGGGGATAGGGGGTCCCCTTGTCTTAGCCCACAGGAAGAGTTCCAAAACCCATGAGGAGATCTATTGATAAGGACTGAGCCTTTGGCTGTGCACACACATTCTTCAATAAGGTTAATCCACTTATGAGAGAAGCCAAAAAACTGGAGAGATTTAAAAAGAAAAGGCCAACTTAGTTTGTCAAAAGCCTTTGAAATGTCGAGCTGCAGGCAAAGGGATCCTCCTCTTGATTTAGAATTGAGTTTTTGAAATAGCTCATGGGCTAAGGCAATATGCTGGTGAATAGATCTTCCATTGACAAAGGCCGCTTGATTTGGGGAGATAAGATGAGAGAGAGTCTGGGAAAGTCTAGAGGCTTATTATTTTAGTTTTCTTCCAATATCTCAATGATTTTTCTAAAGTCATTTATTATTGCAATACTTTAAAAATCTTTAAACATGTATATATGAATGTAAAAGAGAAGAAATAATGTATTTTATATAGCATTATGGCATCATCCAAAAATAAATATAATTAGCATAAAGCCTATGAGATGCATGGGTTAAGTTTTATGCAAATTGAATAATGAATTAAGATCAATATTGAATCAAATATCAATTAATACATATATATAATAATGCTATTTGCTTAACCATCAAAATATAAATTCATATTTAATTAACCAAACATGTTGGAATGTATTTTTGTGAAGGTGATCACTGATAGAAATGTATTTTTTTGAAAAGTAAATTTCATGTTGAAAGACATGCTCTTTTTTAAAGATCTAAAATGCAAATGAAAATTTTGATATAAAATGGACCTTTTTTCTCCTTTTTTAAATCATTATATTAAAATTTAATTTAATGAATAATAAGTATCGTTTACAAAATCTTTTAATACATTTACATATATCATTGAAACAAATATGGTAAAATAAATCACATATATAAATGATGCGAAAATAGTGTTATTAGACAAACGTTGTAAAAAAAAACGCATGTGTAAACGTTACATACTTAAAATTTGAATATTCATAATTTACATGTGTAAATTGTATTTACATATCCCATGTGTAAAAGACAAACGACCCCTTATGGACTTTCTGTTTGAGTTCTCTTTCGCTTTTTGCTTTTGAAGAGACTTTTTTGTTCGAGGATATCATTGTGCCATGATTTGTATGTAATTGATGTTTTGAGAAATTCCAAGAAATTTCTTATGAAGGGGATTTATCTCCAAGCTCACCATTCATGATAGTGTTGTAACTCTCTTTGCAAAACAGCAGAATGCTTGTCCAGTCATATGTTTCCTATCCCTCAAAGGACAACATATCTACATTCAGTTCCTCAAGGTCACAATGATTACAAGAAATGATTTTTCCCTAAAAATATAAAACCAATGAATCAAGGGTTATTTATGTGTGGGGAGATTCCCAGAGCTACAGGATTAAGCTAATCACAGCCATCAGATGGGACTAAGCATTCTCACGTGCCGTCCGCGTGCCATCTACGTGGCACCAGTCTCACCTCGGCTACCAGAACGGGAGGTCCGGCCGAAGTCAGGCAGCTCCGGGCCCTTAGCGCCGAACTGGCCCACCTCGGGCGTCATCTCGGCAAGGAGTCCACCTCGGTCGGGCCACCCCGGATGCCATCTTCGCAGAGAGCTCCACCTCGGATGGGCCACCCCAGTGCCATCTCGGCAGAAAACCCTACCTCGGCTGAAGCTACCTCGGCTGAAGAAGCCAGGGCAGTAGCCGGAGCAAGAAAGAACCTTCACTTGCGCCCCTCATTCCCCACGTCATCAGACACGTGGAGAGATAGGGTCACGAGCTAGTGGGACAGACACGACATCCAGCCGCCCGCTATCTTCACCAGATCGCTGACATGGCGGCATCCAGCGGCTAAGGCCACATCAGGGCAAGGCCCGAGGGCAGATCCGCTGGTACTTCCAACCGCCAAAGGCGCCCAACACAATCTAGCCCAACAAGACACGCATTTAATGCAATGTGGGCTGACCCGACTAGCATTAAATGCTGAGTGGGCCGGATTAGACTGCATTTATTACTTTGTGGGCTGATCATGACTTCCCAGTCGAATCATGGGACCCACACCAAGATATTCTCTGAGAGATACGATCCAGACCTCTATAAATAGAACTCCATGCACCATGCAAGGTACGCACAACCTCATTCATAGAGCCCTTACTCTGTCTCTCTTCTCCCTCTCCTTCCATTGTTCCAGTTCCCATACTGACTTTGGCATCGGAGAGCCTTGCGCCGCCCAGGCCAGGGTCCTCTGACCGTTTGCTATTCCCTTTCAGGCTTCCGGACGGCATCCAGTTACTCCCAGACACCATCATCTTCTCGGATAAGTCCTATAAGGCACCCTCTTATTGTGGGTCATTATTTTCTGCACCTACAATTGGCGCCGTCTGTGGGGAAGTAATATCCCAACCTCTCAAAAAACCTTCCCAACGTTCCAAACCTTCTTCACCTCAACCTTTCAGAAGCCATGCCTCCGAAAGCTAAGAAGGGCGTAGAATCGTCGAGAGCAGCACTCGAGCTGCTACCACCGCCAGCGGACGTCCCTCCTCAAGGACGCTCCCGTATGGTCCAAGGCACATCCGCAGGCGAGGGCCGCCTGGGCTCCCAACTCTTTGTCGAGATCCCCTTCCAAGAGGGAGTCGAGGCCTCGCTCTCAGCGGACGAAGTCGCGCCACCCAGACGCGATGAGCGTCAGCATAAGCGTCCCCGGAAGGACAAAGCCGTGGCCGTAGGAGAAACGCGCCACGCTCAACCCCCTGGAGAGGTTCCCGAAGCTGCCCTCCTCCAGAAGCAACTCCAGAAGCAAGAACGGATGATTCGCGAGCTCCAGCAGCAGCTGAGGGCAGTGCAAACTGCCTCCTTGAGGGAGGTCTCTGAGCCTCAAGGGAAAAAGAAGGACGCTCCCAGCAGGGCAGCCCAGCCTCCTCGTGAAGACCTCAGACATCATCTGGACCAGAAACGGAGCCAGATCCGTGACGAAGGCTCGAGCAACAGCCGAAGTCACCACAGCCGCGACGGCCGAACTCATAGCCGTCGTAGCCCGAGCCATCCCAAGCGGAAGCCCAGAGCTCAGACTCCAGAGAAGGACGATGAGCAAGAGCGATTTGACAAACGTGTCAGATTGGCTCTCCAGCACAACTTGGACATGCGGAACCAGAAGCAGCTCTATGGTCACACTGATCTCGGGGGCTCGCCCTTCACAAAAGAGATCGAGCGCACCCCCTTGCCCAAGAAGTTCTCCGTCCCGCGGTTCGTCCCCTATGACGGACTGTCCGACCCATCTGCACACCTCCGACACTTCTCCCAGAAGATGTCCATCTGGGGAAACGAGGGTCACCTAAACTGCAAAATCTTCTCCTCCCGTTTGGGTGACCTCCCCCTGAAGTGGTTCTGCTCTCTCCCGGAGCAGTTGGTTTCCAGTTGGAAGGAGCTCCAGCTCTCCTTCCTGAAGAAGTTCCAAGCCTACACCGTCGTCCCCAAGAAGGAAGGGGACCTCATCGCCCTAAGAATGAAGCAGGGCGAAACCCTCGCCAAGTTCACCCACCGATTCTGGGCGATCTACAGCCAGATCGAGGGCGCAAGGGAGGGGATAGCCATCTACGCCTTCCAGCATGCCCTGATCCCCGGCATCGACTTGCGAAAGGACTTGGCCGGGGACACCCCAGAGTCCATGTCAGAATTGATGTCCCGGGTGAAGCGCTTCATCGCCCGGGAGGAAGACGAGATCCGAGCTAAGGATCAGGACGGGCATCCGGAGCCCGAACAGAAGAATGACCAACCTCGGCAGAGAGGCGGGAGGCCCTCCCAGAAACAGGAGCCCAAGCGGGCCTGGGTCTCCAGTTCGGCGAAGCCTTCGTCGTCCAGGTCTGGGGGCAATTGGAAGCCCAGACCTCCCCCCAGCGCCAGTCAGAGCGTCAACGTCGTCTTCAAGGAGCCGATCTACCGCATCCTGGCCAAGATCAAATCCAAGCCGTTCTTCAAGTATCCTCCGCCCATGAAGAATGAACCCACCGAAGGCCCCCGGAGCAAGCTCTACTGCTCCTTCCATAAGGGCAACGGGCACAGGACCGAAGAATGCAGGACTTTGCAGGGGTATCTAGAGAAGCTGGCCGAAGAGGGCCACATCCCAGAGTTCGTCAAGGCAGGTGATGCCGGCGGCAGCGAGGGCCGGGTTCACCAGAGCACGGCCCAGGCTCCAGACAGCGAGGACTCAGAGAAGATCATCAACGTGATCCATCTGGCATCCTCAGCTCCCGCTTTCTCATCCCGGGGAAGCTCTCAGGCCCGTGCCGAGGCCAGGCGGGCCTCGCACGGGAAAGAAGTAATGAAAGCCGAACTCGCTCCGGCGTCCAAGAGAGCCCGTCGCGACAGACCAGCCATCTCGTTCTCGGATCGAGATCTAGAGGGAGTCCAGGTCCCTCACAACGACCCCCTGCTCCTCACCATGAAGCTGAGAGACTTCACCGTAAAGAGGATCCTCGTCGACTCCGGCAGCTCCTCCGAGGTCCTCTACTACGACTGCTTCAAAAGGATGAAACTCTCCGAAGCAGACCTCACGGAGGTCCGTGCACCCCTGCTAGGATTGTCCGCCACACCAGTCTACCCCAAGGGCAGAATCACCTTGGAAACCCGAGTTGGCGGAGCCTCCGTGTCGGCCGACTTCCTGGTTGTGGACGCCCCTTCTCCCCACAATGTCATTCTGGGCAGAACGTGGCTCCACAAGCTAGAGGCAGTTCCATCTTCCCTCCACCAGAAGCTGAAGTTCGTCCATGAGAACGAGGAAGGCAAGATGGAGGTAGTCACAGTAAAGGGGGACCAGCAGCAGGCCAGGCAGTGCATGCTGGCCGCAGTCCCGGCCGTGAAGGAGCCAGAGCGCGTCAACCTGGCCGAGTTCGAGAAAGGCCTCGATGAGATCGGCCGGGACCCTGAGAAGAAGAGCATCGAGGACCTGGCCGAGGTCAGGCTCGACCCGGCAGACCCAGACCGTTTCTTCCTGATTGGCACCCAGCTGTCCGACGAAGAAAGGGCCGAACTCTCTCGGTTCTTGATGCAGAATGTGGACGTCTTCGCTTGGAGCCCAAGCGAAATGCCTGGGATCGACCCTGAGGTCATGTGCCACAAGCTCAACGTCGACCCCGACCACAAACCAGTAGTGCAGAGGGCCCGCAGGACCGGGCTGCAGCAGACAGATGCGGTCGTCGAAGAGGTCGACAACCTGCTAAAAGCAGGGGCCATCCGGGAAGTCCAGTACCCGGTATGGCTGGCCAACACGGTGGTGGTCAAGAAGAAAACTGGGAAGTGGAGGGTGTGCGTGGACTTCACCGACCTGAACAGGGCTTGCCCTAAGGACAGTTTTCCCCTCCCGAAGATTGACCAGCTGATTGACGCCACCGCCGGTCACGACCGAATGAGCTTCCTTGACGCCTATCGAGGCTATCATCAGATCCCGCTCTACGGGCCCGACGAGGAGAAAACATCGTTCATCACCCCCCGCGGCACTTACTGCTATAAGGTGATGCCCTTCGGGCTGAAGAACGCGGGGGTGACCTATCAGCGCCTCGTCACAAAGATGTTCCAGGCCCAGCTCGGCCGAACGGTAGAGGTGTATATCGACGACATGGTCGTCAAATCTGTGCGCTCCAGCGACCATCTGGCGGATCTCGGCCAAGTCTTCGGCATCCTTCGCGCCTACAAGCTCAAGCTAAACGCTTCCAAGTGCGCCTTCGGCGTAGCCTCTGGCAAGTTCCTCGGCAGCTTGGTGACGCGGAGGGGGATAGAGGCCAATCCGGAACAGATCACTGCCATCCAAGGCATCCAGAGTCCCTCTACCACAAAGGAAGTTCAGAGGCTCACAGGAATGGCCGCCGCACTCAATCGCTTCATCAGCCGGTCATCAGATAAGTGCAGGCCTTTCTTTCAGCTTCTAACAAAAAATCTGAAATTCCAGTGGACCCCCGAGTGCGACCAGGCATTGGCCGCACTCAAAACTTATTTAATGTCACCACCTTTACTCTCCACCCCAACTTTGGGGGAGATTCTGTATTTGTACCTTGCGGTCTCGGATCACGCAGTGAGCTCCGTCCTAATCAGGGAGGACGAGGGGGTTCAAAAGCCGATCTATTACACGAGCAAGACCTTGCTCGATGCCGAGACCAGGTACCTCCTACTGGAGAAGCTTGCGTTGGCTCTCGTCACCGCCTCCCGCAAGCTCTCCCATTATTTTCAATCCCACACCATTGTGGTGATCACGGAGCACCCACTCCGTTCATTGTTCAAGAAAGCTGACTTTTCAGGGCGCATATCAAAGTGGGCAGTTGAACTGGGGCAGTATGACATACAGTACCGTCCCCGAACTGCGATCAAAGCCCAGATCCTGGCGGACTTCATTGTCGAATTCGCCTCCCCCAACCCGGCTCCGACCCAGCTCAGCACGGCACTGGGGGGCACAGGGCAAGAGCCAGTAGAAACAGAAGTCCAGCAGTCTCCCACCTCGGCATGGAAGATCTTTGTCGACGGGTCGTCCACCTCCAAGAGAGCTGGCCTCGGCATAGTTCTCCAATCGCCAGAGGGACTGGTCATAGAGCAAGCCTTCACCTTGGACTTCAAAGCGACGAACAATGAGGCAGAGTACGAAGCAATGATTGCAGGGTTGAACAGCGCCCGAATCCTCGGAGCCCAGCATCTGGAGATCTTCAGCGACTCTCAACTGGTAACTAGCCAGCTCGCTGGGGACTACCAGGCCAGGGACGACAGGATGGCGGCCTACTTAGCCCTTGCGAAAAAACTACTCTCCCAATTCCAGAAAGCCGAGGTCAGGCAAATATCCAGAGACACCAACACGCACGCAGATGCGCTTGCAAACCTGGCCTCCGCTGTCGAAGCAGGAAAGAAGAGGACCATCGAGGTCGGGTCAGTATCAAGGTCAAGTCTAGAACTCCATTCATCTCGGCTTGTCCTCTGTGCTGACCTCGGCCCCAGCTGGATGGATCCAATCGTCGCCTACCTGAAGGACGACCAGCTCCCCGAAGACAAGACCGAAGCCCACAAGATCAGGCTCAAGGCAGCTCGATTCTGGCTATCTCCAGAAGGCAAACTCTACAGGAAGTCCTTCACGGGTCCGTACCTCCAATGCGTCCACCCGTCCAAGGTGGACGACTTCCTGTACGAGATCCATGAAGGAATCTGCGGCAGCCATATAGGAGGTCGGTCATTGGCCTACAGAGCAATCAGCCAGGGTTACTGGTGGCCCTACATGCAAAAGGACGCCCAGGTCTACGCCAGGAAATGCGAGAAATGCCAGAAGTTCTCCCACTCCCTCCATCAGCCAGCACAGGATCTGAGTCCCCTCTCTAGCCCATGGCCCTTCGCTCAATGGGGCCTGGACATTGTGGGGCCTCTTCACCGAGCTCCAGGGAACAAGAGATGGCTGATAGTGGCTACAGACTACTTCACAAAGTGGATAGAGGCTGAACCGTTGTCTTCCATCACGGACAGGGACTCCAGGAACTTCGTTTGGAAAAACATCCTTACAAGGTTCGGCATCCCCCGGACCCTGATTTCGGACAACGGGACTCAGTTCGATTCCAAATCCTTCAGAGACTTCTGCCAAGAGCACGGCATCAGAAACCATTACTCCACCCCGGCATATCCACAGAGTAATGGCCAGGCAGAAATCTCTAACAAAGTGATCCTGGACGGCCTGAAGAAGCGACTAGACAAGGCAAAGGGCAGATGGACAGAAGAGCTTCCGAGCGTGCTGTGGGCATACAGGACAACTCCAAGGAGGTCCACTTCGGCAACACCTTTCTCTCTGGCCTACGGGATGGAGGCGGTCATTCCCTTGGAAATCGGCCTTCCTACCCTGAGGACAGAGCTGGTTGACCAAGGCCGAAATGAGACGAACCTGGCAATGGAGCTGGAGCTGGCGGACGAACGACGAGAAGCAGCAGCCCTGAGACTGACCGACTATCAGCAGCGGTTAGCCAGGGCATACAATCAAAATGTCAAAGAAAGGAGGTTCACCGCGGGAGAGCTCGTTTTAAAGAAGACCCTGCCAGCTGACAAGGAACCAAACGAGGGGAAGCTCGCCCCGAACTGGCATGGCCCGTTCAGAGTAGTCTCACTGGCAGGAAAATCAGCCTACAAGCTCGAAGACTTGGAAGGCAAGCCGCTGCCGAGACCGTGGAATGCAGCCCACCTGAAGAAATTTTATTTCTAAAGATGTAATGAACTTTAGAATCAATAAAAGCAGCTTTTGCCTTGTCATCAATCTCTCTCTCTGGTCGACTCCGACAGCACAGGCTCTACGCCCTGGAAATGGCTTCGAGTTCCTACACTCAGCCTTTCCTAAAGCCCCGTGTCTTGGACACACTCAAGGCTCTACGCCCTGGAAACGGCCCGGAGTTCCTAAACTCAGCCTTTCCTAAAGCCCCGTGTCTTGGACACACTCAAGGCTCTACGCCCTGGAAACGGCCCGGAGTTCCTAAACTCAGCCTTTCCTAAAGCCCCGTGTCTTGGACACACTCAAGGCTCTACGCCCTGGAAACGGCCCGGAGTTCCTAAACTCAGCCTTTCCTAAAGCCCCGTGTCTTGGACACACTTAGGCTCTACGCCCTGAAAACGGCCTGGAAGATTTCCTACACTCGGCCTTTCCTAAAGCCCCGTGTCTTGGACACACTCGAGGCTTTACGCCTTGGGAATGGTCTAGAGTTCCTACACTCAGCCGTTTCCTAAAGTCCGGGTTCATAAACCCCTCAAACCTCGGCGCAAGGCAGTTCGGCCAAGGTCAATTTCCTGAAGTCCGGGTTCATACACCCCTCAGAAGGCCGTTGCCGAACTCACTCTCGCCTAGCCGAGGCCAGCGGAACGATGTGGCCACCTCGGCGCAGGTCAGTCCGGCCGCGGTATGGATCCACCTCGGCGCAAGGCCAGCCATTTCGGCCAAAGGCAGCTTTCCAGAAGCAGAGAGCTGTGCGAGCGCTCAAACAAAAATGCAAGCATTCCAGAACAGTGCAAAGAAAGAGAAACAGAACTCAAAAGCACTGTACACGGTTTGGGTAATCACAGAATTCCTTCTTATCCATTGAAAACTGCTTCATTACAAGAAATACATAACATAAAGCAAAATACAGAAAGGAGGATCGCAGTCCTCTAAAAACAGAAAATAGAGAGGCTAGGAGACTCTGATCTTCACCGACTCTTCAGGCAAAAGGTTCGAGGACGCCGGATCGCCGCCTGGAGGTTCTGAGCGATCCTGGACCTCGCTGGGCTCTGCAACACCCTCGGCGGCCAATGGGACCAGCCAAGCTTGAAGAAACCTCCCGGTCCAGCGGGGCCTCATCCCGCCTTCCGTACGACGGGCGCACAGGGCCGTGTCGGACGAGAATGCGCCACCGTCCCCCTGCAGCGCATCCTCATTCTGTCTGGCCAGGGGCGGATGGCCGTGAACCCGCGTTCAGAGAGCGCGTGGTCCACGGGGAGTTCCTTCAGAGAGCGCGCAGACCACGACAGCCTTCCCCCCTCAGGGATAGCCGTCCAACGGCGCGGGGTTCCCCCCGGATCAAATAACTTCGGACACCTCCCGAACATGGCTCCTACAACTACGTTCTTTCCCTCTCCCATGGCGAGCCTGCTCCCCCTACTTATAGGGCGGAGGAAGGCTCAGTCTCCGAAAGGAGTTATGAGGGCGAAGTCTCCCACGCGTTACTGGGGATGCACGACTGTTGACCAGCGATCCCTATGGCGCCACGTGGAGACATCCGTCCGATTCCCTCGTCAGCCGCGCCACCATGTCTATCGCTATTCAAGATCAGCGCAAATACCAATGAAGATCACCTAAAATACGGAGGATCAGCGCGAATACCAATGAAGATCACCTAAAATACGGAGGATCAGCGCGAATACCAAAGAAAATCACCTAAGGTATGGAGTATCGACGCTAGCGCCCAAGAAGACTACTCGACACTCAGTTCTAACGTTCTGTCACAAGGAGCACTCTGCCGAACTCAAGCATCAAAGTACCAGGCTTAAAAGAGACAGAAGCACGAGTATTTGAAGAAACCTTCAATTGTATTAAAATCACTCATTACAGTGTTCAGCAAATACAAATTGAAGAAAGTTACAGCGCATAAAGCAAAAAAGCGGATATCCCGAGGTCCCGAGGTCATGACCGGTCAGTTGCACGGGCTGCGGCGCCAGAGGCTTCGCCGGATGAAGGGGCAGAGGTCGGCACCGGAAGCGTGTACGGAGGAGGCTCCCGAAAGGAGGGGTGGCCCTCCGAGACCCCGGCCTCCTTCAGGCCGGCAAGCCACCCTTTCGCCCAGGCCTTATCCCTCACAACAAGAACCCTTTCCTTGTAGTGGGCGGTGACCTGCACTTTGGCATCCTCGAATGCAGCATCGCACTCGGACTCGAGCTTCGCCTCGGCTTCATCCGCCCTCTTGGACTCGGATTCAAGCTTCGCCTCGGCCTCATCCGCCCTCTTGGACTCGGCTTGAAGCAGGGCCGCGTAATCGTCTCCCATCTTCGAGATGGAGACCTCGAGCTCGGCCACTCTAGTCCTCTCCGCCTCGGCTTCTTCCCTCACCTGCTCGAGCTTCGCCGCGTACTCCTCTTCCACCCTGGCTAACTTCTGGCTAACGGCGTCCAGGGATTCCTGCAGGCCGTTCTTCTCCACGGACAGCTCGGCAACGTCCGCGCTGTACCTGCGGATCCTGTCAGCAACGGCCATGGACTTCTGTGCCGCCTGTCAAAGAAACGAGATGTACGTGTTAGATCCAAAGTGCGCCAGACGCTAAATCGCTGGTTTGACGAAGGGAAATGAAGATTTACCACGAAGTTGGACTGCAACATCGACAGGATCAGCTTCTGATCGCTGTACTTGTCCAGCCGCTCCATGTCCCGGGGAAGGGCGCAGGCTCGCCCTAGGGCCTCGAGGACCGGGAGATCGATCTTGTGAAGAATGCAATCCTCCATCGTCATCGGCCTCCCCGGCCCAAGCATGAAGCTCGGCTCCCATAACGGCGGCCCCTGGGGCAACGAGGCAGCAGCCGAGCTAGGGCCCGCGTCAGTCCTCGGCATCTTCAGCGGCCGAGGTTCCTCCTGCTCAACCTCAGCCGGGGGCAGGCGTACCCCTGGATCAACAGGGCTAGGGGGCGCGGGAACCTCCGCCACCTCTGCAGGAGAAACCACCCGAGCCCTCGGAGACGGATGCCTCGGAGAATTTACCGGCTCCTGGGGGGCTCGGGCGTCCTCCACTCCAAGCGCCAAAGCCTCGAGATCCTCGAAGGACAAACGCCTGTTGTGCCTCATCTCGGAGCCTGGCGAGGGAGATCGGGCAAGTTGACTCGATTCCCTTCCTGAGACCTGGGGGAGTCTCGATCCCGATGTGGAAGCTAGGGTTCCAGACGTTGCCCTAACGTCGGACGACACCCGTGAGGGCTCTGCGACCTCTGGAACGGCCTGCTCCTGACCGACCTCGGGTCCGGCACCTTCACCCTGGATCGGCTCTACGGTGCCCCTCAAATATCCGCGGTACTTCGGCCGATACCCCAGCAGCGACCAAGCCGCCATGCCGTCATGACCGCTGTATCGCTTCACCAGACGGAGCCAGGCATCGTTCCTCTTCCAAATGTGTCTGGCAGCCCGTTTTCTTTCCTTCAAAGCTGCAACAATCAGAAGCATAAGCGCGGCAGAACAAAAAGAAACTTGTGAAAAAAGAAAGGAAACGAAGGATGTTTACTTGGAATGGTACCGAAGTGGCGAGGGACCTGGTAGCCTCTATCGGTGTCGGCCTCCCCAAACTCCCAGTTCCCCGAGACGTACAGAAGATCGTCTCCGGCATACTTGCTTGAATCCTCCAAGTATCGGACGAAGCCGTCCCGGCCTGGCTTAGCCCGGAGATAATAAGAATCTCCGGACTTGCATATGTCGTAGACATCCTCAAGGTCGAAGACGCCGAAATCGGTGCCCAGGACCTCATTCAACTTGACCGTGCCCATCACGATCTTGAAGGCATTCGGCAGCAGTTGGCAGGGGCAGAGACGCCATTGACTAAGGCACCTCCTGAGAAGTGGGTGAAGGGGGAATCGGACCCCGCCTTCTATCACGGCCACTAGCGGAAAGGGCATCCAGCCTCCCGAAAAGTCGCGAGGGTTGTAGCCATGGGGTTCAGCACCCCTGACTTGAACATCAGCAGGGATCCTAAAGGCCGACCTGAGACCCTCGATCGCTGCCTCGCCCTCTAACCAGTGGCTATAAATCCCCATTCCTATCCCAGTCTAAAAACAGAGAAACCCGCAGAAGAAGAGGCAGGGCAGAAGGAACTTACGGAAGCAGAACGAAGATACTGGGCAGCAAAGAGACTCGACTTCAGCAGCGCACCACTTCTCAGATGAAGCTCCATCACAATAGTCTGCCCACCTCTGATGCTCGCCTCTGATTCAGAATAGCAGACGAAGGGTAAAACGAACCTCGATTGCCCTATATATAGCAGAGAGTCCCCCTTTCCAGAAACCCTAATCGGGCGCGCCAGGGGGCACCTCTTGGGATTCGGCGCGAATCATTTCAAAAATTGATTACGCCCCTGACGAAACGGCGCGCAAATCGTTTCAAAAATTGATTGCGCCCCTGACGAGACGGCGCGTACGACCTCGAAGAGACAGACAACCAGCCAGGAGATGACGCGTGGAGCCGTCGAACTGTCCTCAGCATTGAATAGGGGACGCCATTTATTACCTCGAACATCCAAAGCGACAGCGAGTCAGGGCCGAAAGGGGCTTTTTCCTCCAGATAGACCCGACACATAGCTCCCGACCTCACGGCACTGACGTTCTGCGCGAGCTCAGAAGCTAGGGGGCAATTGTGTGGGGAGATTCCCAGAGCTACAGGATTAAGCTAATCACAGCCATCAGATGGGACTAAGCATTCTCACGTGCCGTCCGCGTGCCATCTACGTGGCACCAGTCTCACCTCGGCTACCAGAACGGGAGGTCCGGCCGAAGTCAGGCAGCTCCGGGCCCTTAGCGCCGAACTGGCCCACCTCGGGCGTCATCTAGGCAAGGAGTCCACCTCGGTCGGGCCACCCCGGATGCCATCTTCGCAGAGAGCTCCACCTCGGATGGGCCACCCCAGTGCCATCTCGGCAGAAAACCCTACCTCGGCTGAAGCTACCTCGGCTGAAGAAGCCAGGGCAGTAGCCGGAGCAAGAAAGAACCTTCACTTGCGCCCCTCATTCCCCACGTCATCAGACACGTGGAGAGATAGGGTCACGAGCTAGTGGGACAGACACGACATCCAGCCGCCCGCTATCTTCACCAGATCGCTGACATGGCGGCATCCAGCGGCTAAGGCCACATCCGGGCAAGGCCCGAGGGCAGATCCGCTGGTACTCCAACCGCCAAAGGCGCCCAACACAATCTGGCCCAACAAGACACGCATTTAATGCAATGTGGGCTGACCCGACTAGCATTAAATGCTGAGTGGGCCGGATTAGACTGCATTTATTACTTTGTGGGCTGATCATGACTTCCCAGTCGAATCATGGGACCCACACCAAGATATTCTCTGAGAGATACGATCCAGACCTCTATAAATAGAACTCCATGCACCATGCAAGGTACGCACAACCTCATTCATAGAGCCCTTACTCTGTCTCTCTTCTCCCTCTCCTTCCATTGTTCCAGTTCCCATACTGACTTTGGCATCGGAGAGCCTTGCGCCGCCCAGGCCAGGGTCCTCTGACCGTTTGCTACTCCCTTTCAGGCTTCCGGACGGCATCCAGTTACTCCCAGACACCATCATCTTCTCGGATAAGTCCTATAAGGCACCCTCTTATTGTGGGTCATTATTTTCTGCACCTACAATTTACACTTCACATTCAGCAGTGCCTGGATGGTTGCACAATATTGTCTCAAACTACAAATCAAAACTCCAAATCGGTACCTGTTTAATCCGATGTGGAGTTTTGATTTGTAGTCGAGAAGATGAATGAAAAAGAAACATAGAAATTAGAAATGCCTAAGGACTTCAAGACTTTTGAATGAATTTAAACATATTTTTTTTCTTTTTCATTTTGCTTGATGGGTGTGTTTGGAGAGTTTTGGATTTAGCATTTTATGTTACATTCCATTTGTGATTTTCACATTTCATGGCTGATTCAGTGTTTGATGTTTGTGTTTTAAAACCTTGATTTCTCAAGTGGCTACTCTAATAGTGGCTTGGGGTCTCACGTCTCCTCTATATGGTAGTGCCTAACAATCGAAATGTTTGAGAATCAATGTGGGCTTGGAGGGTCACCATAAAGTTGTTGGCAAGAAAGAGGGCATTTGGAAATGCTTGATTAATAGGATAAGCAATGCGAGGAAGAGGGGATTTGGAAATAGTATGGTTTTTTTTCCTTATGATAACGCAGGGTGTCCTAGCCCTTTGGGCCAGAGTAATCCCTACGGGCCGATGAGAGAAAGCCAAGTAAAATTCCCTTATGACCACAGTATGGTAGTGCACTTTCTAACCCACAACCTCCGGGTGCAAACGGTGGTCCTAGGCCAACTGAGCTACCTCTCGGGGTTAGTATGGTTGTTTGTATTGTCTATGTAGGTTAGTGTTGGGCCCATTGCATAAGAAGCTACATTTGGATTTTGGACAGTGGGGTCTTGGACAATCCATTTAAATGTGCGACTTTTCCATAGCGTTGGGACTTCTGACCAAACAAATAAGGTGAATTTGGATTTTGGAGAGTGGGGTCTTGGACAATCCATTTAATTGTGTGACTTTGCCATAGCCTAGGGACTTTTGGTCAAACAAATAAGAACGATGCACACAAACTACCAATCAATTTGATTTAATTAATTGAAAGCCATCAAACATATGGGTCCTATTTTGGCACGGCACTGTCCACTCGGTTAACAGAGTCAAATTTGCTAAAATTGGGTCAAAATGGTCAAAGTGGGGCCCACAAGTTAAGGCCCGTGGTATGAGTAGGTTCCATGCCGCGGCCCGCCAGCCATTGCACTGCTGTGCAATGGCCTGCCAGGGCACAGCAGCCGAGTGACCGCTGGGCGCAGTGCAATCGCCGCTGGTTATATATACGAGAAAAATAGCATTTTATTTTGGTCAATAAACAATAATGTATTTTTGCCGGAACCAAAAAAAAAACTGAAGCCTTATGGAGTCAGCGGCCACACTTACCATGTTCCCACGCACATGGACTGTTAGTGGTCTAAGCCAATGCTACAACCAGGAAATTTACTTTAGAGGCCCCTCATTTAAAAAGCATCTATTTTTTTTGGGGATTTTACACAAAAAATCCTGAAATATAGCCATATATTCCGAAAGGTCTCGCAATTTGTGTAGCACTAATTGGGTCATTTCACCATTTTTTTTATACTTTTTTTATAAGTAACGATAGCGTCACCATGGGAGACGCATGGGCGACGCTAGCGTCACTCGTCACACCCCATGCTCGCTCGTCACACATTCGACCCTTCTTTTCTTTTCCTTTCTTTCTCTTCTTCCTCATCCTCTTTCTTTTCATTTCTTTCTTTCTCTTGCAGCATGTGCTAATCGCCACAAACATTATCTTCTTGCAATCTCTACAAATACCTTTTCAAGAATTTTATTTCACTCCCTTGTTCCATTCCATTGCAAACAAACAAACAAAACTTCCGATGGATGAGTTTGCCATTGAATGCACATTCTTGAAGTTCTTCACAAGTGCTGATTAATGAAGTATAAAAAATTTACATCCATTAGTCATTCCGCATCATCTAATCCGCTGCAATGAAATGCATGGTCCAGGATAAAAGCAAAAAACAAGAATCATTAGAATTACTCACAATCCTCCCCTTTAATGGTAAAATGTAACATTGACCCCTGCTTTACCATTGAAACAATGTAATGATGGAGTACTGTACCCGTTACTACGCGGCCCTATTTGATGAAGCAGACTCACATCTTGAAATTCAAAATATCAATGTGAGTTCGTTGATTGAATTCTACGCTTGACAGGGAGAATCTTAAAGTGAACACTTGAACTAAGTTCAAATGGATTTCCTAACCCTTTAAAGTTTAATTATGAATTCTAGAATGTGTAATGCAGGTGAGTTGATACTTAATATTTAACGAACAATAACAATTGGGGGGGAGCTTTTGGGACTTTTCTTTTGAGTTCTCTCCATGAAACGAACATGACCCAATAGTCCAAATCACATTTATTATGAAAAACCACAAAATCATATCACTGCAAGAGAAAGAAACAAATGAAAAGAAAGAGGAGGAAGAAGAGAAAGAAAGGAAAAGAAATGAAGGGAAGAAAGTATGACGAGCGACGCATGGGGTGCGACGAGCGACGCTAGCGTCGCCCATGCGTCGCCCATAGTGACGCTATCGTCACTTACCCCAGTCTTTAAAAAAAAAAACATAAACAGTACTAACGGATCAAATTGGTGCTGCATAAATGGCCAGGACCAATTGTGATAAATGGCTGTGTTTAAGGATTTTACCGGTAAAATCCTCTTTTTTTTTTTTTGGACATCCCACAGACGTACTGGGACCCGAGATACTCACACATGCGTGGATAAAATCTGCACGCACAGGAAGTGAAACTTGCACATGTGATGAGAAAAAACCCACAAACACACACTGAAAGTGAGAACTCTTACATGTAAAAGACATCTTAGGACTACATTAAGGAGTTTTTAAACATTAAGCTCACCTATGCCCTGTTATGCCTCTAGTACCCCAACTACTCCATGTGGGAGCCCACACATAAGCTTCATCCTTGTAAGTGTTAAGATCTTCGAATGCTCAAATATCAATTGCATGCAAGAATGTATGAGGCTGACAAAGAGCCCATGCCGAGATTGAGAACTCACACATGTAAAAAAGACATCTTGTGGTCATTTATTGGGTTTTTGGAAATTAATTCCCCCCCTGCCCTGCGATGCCCCTGCCCCATTTTGCGTCATTTATTATTAAAGTTGAAAACTTTATTTCAAATTGGAAGTATCATCAAAGTTGTAAACTTTATTTCATTAAGATTATATCCTATTCATTTTTAAATCTTATTTCAAATTGGTTGGAACTTAAAAATCATTATCAAATTTGTATTTAATTTTAAAAAACCCCCAAAAAAAAAAAAAAAAAAAACCTTAGGCCGGCCGGGCCCAAACTGTGGGCTGGCCGAGCAGGGCACCAGTCAGGCTGTGCCAAGGCCGAGGTCTGCCAGCTTGTGCACTTCAATTTCATGGGGCCGCACGGCTCAATTTACATACTTAGCTTCTACCAAAGAAAACCAAAAAACCATTTTTTTTTCTCCTCTTTATGTTGGCACTTTTGGTTAAACCATTACATTGCGACCTACACACAATCACCATGATAAGCAGGTGGCCCGAGTGTTTTTAGAGAAAACTAGCGTTTCAGGGCCTGCGTCTAATGCGAGCTTTTAATTCATAGAAAGAAAATCCCACTTGAAACTGAAAGTAAACATGATTAGACAAAGAAACTCTATTTAAACTAATTACATATAAAAATAAGAAAATAGTCAGTGGCTTTTGGAGAACCCCATGTACTTTTATTGCCTTCCTATTCTTGTGGCTTGGATATTGGATGGAGAGAGAGAGAGAGAGAGAGAGAGAGAGGTTAGTTGAGTTTAATTATAAGTATAAGGGGCATTTGGCGATAGGACCCTGAACATTTCACTTTATTGCCTTAGGTCCACAAGAAAAAGTCATAGAGCTAAAGGTCCTCTCACAATTATTCACACATAAAATGTCCAATTTGCCCTTTCTTTTAATCATATCCCATGATTGGTGGGATATCCCATTAATAATAGCCAATTAACATTTAATTGCCCACGATTAATGGAATCCCCAGATTTTCAAATAAATTCTAAAAACATACAAATAAATTTCAAAATAACGAAAATAAACTTTAAAAAAATGAAATAATTTCAAAAATGCAATAAGTTTAAAAAAAAGCAATATGTAATCAAATAACGTAAATAAATCTAAAAATATGTAAATAAGTTTCAAAATATCCAAATAAATTTCAAAAAATATAAATAAATTTCAAAAGACTCAAATAAAACTCAAAAGATCTAAACAAAATTTCAAAAAATGTAAATAAATTTAAAATAACGAAAATAAACTTTAAAAAATGTAATAATTTCAAAAAATGAAATAAATTTGAAAAGATACAAATAAATTTCAAAAGGCAAAAATAACATTAAAATACACAAATAGATTTCAAAAAACGCAAATAGATTTGCCAAAAAAACTCAGTTAAATTTAAAAAATAACTCATATAAATTTGCCAAAAATATTGTCAACTTTGAAAAAAACACAGATAAATTTGATAAAAACATAGATAACTTTGACAAAAACGTAGATAAATTTATCCAGAATACAGATAAATTTGACAAAAATACAGATAAATTTGACAAAAAAATAGATAACTTTATCAAAAATACAGATAAATTTGTCCAGAACTCAGATAAATTTATCAAACACTAAGCTGGGCTTAGTCATAAACTCAGATAGATTTGTCCAAAACTCAGAGAAATTTGTTTGAGAATTCAAATAAAATTGCGCAAAAATGAAATAAATTTGATAAAAATGAAAAACTCAGATAAATTTCATAAAAACTCATATAGATTTCTCAAAAAACTCAAATAATTTTTTCAAAAACTAAGATGAATTTATCAAACACGAAGATGGGCTTCTATGTGCAAACTGGGTCGGGTCAGACTGGACCTGGACTGACCCAATACCTGGGATGGCCCAACTGGGTCTTCTTCCTCTTCGATATCTGTTCTCTGTTAGACAACAAAGAACGCAGCGCCCAGGCTCTTCTGCGATTGTCTTCCGCGGCGACGATGGATCTGGGCTGTGAGCTGGGCTTCTATAGCAGGTCAGGTTAGAACTGACCAAGACAAACCCAACCTGGCTTGGCCGAAGGTCGTCTTCTTCCTTCTGGTTTCTGTAACCAGAAACGGACAACAACAAGCATATTGCCTTCTTCCTCGATTCTGGCGATGGCATGGCTTAGTGTATGATGACGATCCCCCTTCTTCGGTGACATACATGAACGGTGGTGGCGCAGGAAATCCATCATCAATTTATGCATTTCACCACTGCAGATCTTGCAGGGCTTGGGACCATCTCAATCCAACTGACCATGGCCGTGGTTAACAAAACAGGGGCCCATGCACAACAGTTGATTGAATCAGGAACGTTCGATTCTTATGATAGGCAGTGCTTGGATGTGTGTTTGGAACTGTATTATGATGCAACATCTACTCTCACAAATTCCCTCAAAGCGTTGGAGGAGAAGAGTTACGACGATGCCAACATATGGGTGAGTTCTGTGATGGATGTCTCGGGTACGTGCGAAGATTCGTTCAAGAAGAGGGAGAATGGAAGATTTACAATCTTAAATTTGAAGAAGAGGGAGAATGGAAGATTTAAAATTTAAAATTTAAAATTTTTATTCCTAATCAGTTGAAAGGGCAAATCAGTGATGAAAATATATGAGGTGGCATATCTAGGGACCTCTCTCCCATAAGTGGCGTATCTAGAGACCTCTCACCGAAATATGTCCAAGCTGCATGGACTACATGCCTTAGAGGAAAAGTTGATGGACTGGAGGCCTTACAAGACCTCTATGAGGGACCTTTCGCTAATTTACTCTAAGTATAAATAGGAGAAAATTGATGTCACTTATGCCAACTTCTTTTTCCTTTGTCATACCACAAAAAGATTCCACAGGATTGGTCACTATGGATTAGAACGATCTAAACAAATCAACAGGATTGGTGATTAAGGATTATAATGTTGTATTGGTAATTATTGTTAGAGAGATTTTAGTACTAAGATTTAGGAAAATTTTAGGGTCAAAATCATGCTTATCTTGATTTATTTATAAATTGGCACATTAGGTGATTTAGAGATGAAAATATAAGTTTTTTTTATTGCATGATGCACCTGTAGTTCCCACTTGAATGTATGCAAATCATTGCATCAATGTAAAATCATTTTACATTCACATGAAAGTCATCAACATCAATCCACCATTAGATTGAGACCCAATAAAAGAGGTACTCATAAAATCACAATGATGGCCACATACAAATGGGAGGCATGATTTTTTTTAAGAAGGCAATTATTTTCAAAAAATCTTATATATAAATCTAAATCAATCATCAAGAGGAAAACATAGTATCATATTCAGATCAAATTGACCGTGTTATTTATTTTATCGGTGGCAACGATGCTAGAGCCATCTCTGCTATATAACATACGTTGGGATGCACTCGAAGAGGAGGGTGATGTTGACGCTCCATTATGCAATTAAGTAACTAAAAATTCTACTTTCATAGGCCAGGGTACAGAAGGTGGGGCCCACCTCTAACCCGACCCAAATTAGCCTGACTCGCCCTATATTCATCAAAGAGATTGGGTTCATTTTAAAATTCGAGAAATGATGTGAATGTAGAAATTAACTACACTTGAGTTTAAAAATGCAATCGTGACCCAATATCTATTTCATGCTTATTATATATATTAAATAATATATTTTATTATAGGGCCCGGGCTCAGCATGGATGTTATGATCAAAACAGTCCTGATCGGATCACGGGTGGGCCACACGGACAGTGCTTTCTCCCATGTAATACGTTATTTCTCCCCATGTAATGGGGGAGTTCTATTGTTCACAGTGTTGCACAGAAATTAAGGGGCAAAATATGGGTTTTGATGGGCCTCTAGTCAACTGGTTTGGCTAAGTATAAGGGATTTCTTTATCGCAGGATTGGAACTGGACTTGGGTTCAATTGTAAGAATTGGGTCAATTATCAAAAGCCAATGCATTAAAGCACCAAAAGCATATGAATAGGCATGTAAATGGGTCCCCTATTCTCCGATTACCCGAAGGTTCCGACCCGTTAAAAATCGTGTCACGTCCCCCGAACCCGATTAAAGAAATAATCGGATCCGGAGAGTGAAATTTAGGACTAATTAAAATTTTTGTCCTTTGGGCCCAATGGATCGTAAGTCCGCGATGAGGATATAATATTTCAAACCTCACGTAGTACAATAAATGTAGAGTTCATACAACTCTAGGCATATGGAATCTCAAGCAATGAATAATAATTCTCATTAACTTAAAGTTGCAAGAAAGAATAAACAAGAACTAAGAGTTAAGTTAATTTATTACATTGGCCATCCCAATAAACAAGGCCAATAAAGAAACTGAAGTCAATGTAAGAAAGGTCCAACGAGAGAAATAAATGAATAAAAGAATAAATCTAATAAATCCCAATGTATCTCTCTCGTGCCGGAAGTGATGACGCTACTCTACGTCATCGGCATGCCACTCTCGTGCCTCCTCTGCTGGTTGGAGATCCTCTAGGATCTCCTCACCGGCCTGCTCCTCATAGTAGTAGTAACCACCTGAGGTGTCTGCACACCAAGGAACAGAGTCAACGACATGTTGAGCAATAGATAAGCAAAACATAATAAACACGACATGCATCAAGTAAAGAGTAATGATAAGTACATGATCAATTGAATACAAGGTAAGCGAAGCTAGGCATAAAGCGAGATTAATAATCCATAGAAACAATAACAAGAATCCTAGCAACCACCTAACAACAACCACTATCCATGCAATGCAAAATAAGAACAAGAGGGAGACTCCGAGGATGTCCAAAGCCACCTCACGGGGGGTACCAGTAACAATCCACTTCGGACTACTGATACCAAAGTCCGGCTCCAGTAGGAACCTAGCTCCCGGTCCTGAGAATAGCAGCACGGTCCTAGCCTGCTCCCAGCTATTCAACACCATGGACGCCGTCCTATGCCGATTGTCCACCCCGACAACCGAGTAACCAGATCCTCATTAAACCCCAAACTATAGATGGCGATGATATGCAAACAATAACAGAGTGGTTCTGACCCAAGGACAACAACACAAGCAAGTCTGGCTAGTTCTATGTACAAGACAAGATCATAGGGATTATCTTATCCAAGATGATACAAGACAAGTGAAACACGTGATAATCACTTTCATACTAGCCAGTTATGTTCATCAATACAAGACACAGGTTCCTATGGTACACTTTAAGTCAAATACAAGTCCTAATTTCTATAAGAATTTATGTTTCATATATAATTAAGTATTTTATGCCAAGAGAGTGTACAAGGAATGGTAACAACGGATACAATTTACAAGTCAAGGAGATATTACTATCCAATCCTAGGTACGTGGTGTCATCCCTGTACCCCACGTGTTCTAACAGAGTACGTATGGAAATTGGATCAATGATGCTTTTAGGAAAATCCCTTGGTGTACAATCATGTTGAGCATCATTCAATTCAACTCCATATGTATTCGGTTACACTACGTGTAATACACGATACCTAGATAACCCCTCGAAGAACACCATGCCAGCCATGTGCTTCGACTTTAATCCCTATTAATGGTCAAGTGAGAGTAAATTTATGGTTTCCAACCTCTAAGGCCCAAACCTAGGTTAAACAGTCTATTTCCCAAATAACAAGAGTCGAGTCATTAATTCGAATAATTACATCACTTTCCGACCTCCGACCGTGATGAAAAGAACCATTCGATTCTCCGTCTCGAGGGCTTTCCAACGGTATATTATACATAAACTTTCAACGGACGGATTGAAAGTTATAAGTCTTCGAAGTTTCAGTGACCATGCACCCTCCGATCGATCGTATCGAAGGTGCGATCGATCGGCACTGAACACCTCTCAGTTAGTGCACAGTCCGATCGATCGGACTGTGTGACCGATCGATCAGCACTGGGCACCTCCTAGTTAGCTGAGAGTTTTCACAGAGCAATCGATCGGACTGTACGACCGATCGATCGGTCTGTAAATGCTCACAGTTAATTTGGGGACTGTTCACTGTCCAATCGATCACATAAGGCGACCGATCGATCGGACAACGAGCTTGAAGCCCGAAAGTGGGTTTCTGCTCCCTTTTTCGTCCGGCCAATCCTTGGCTATCTTGTAGAAATGAGCTTCCTTGCTCCCCAAATCAATCCATACATCACATGACACCATTTCTAGCAAGTTAAACAAATTCTAAGATTTCCAATTATTGATTAAAGCCAATTCAATTCCCAAAACCTAATCTAGCATATTAACTTAAATCCATAACAATACAGGCTTGGAATTAAAGAAGTCTATCAAGAATCATAGCCCGAACAATAATAAAATAACATACATGCTTATAATGAAATGCAGATTTACTTGCCTCAATGTCAGAAGATGAAATAATTGGGTAAACTCGAGGAGAAGCCTTTCTACCGCGAAACCCACAATCTAACCCGACCAAACACAACCTAAAACACCAAGGAGAAGAAAAGAGAGGAAAAGATCTATATCAAACCTAAATCTAACCAAAAGAAAAGATGACAGAAAGATGAAGGTGAGAGAATGCTTACCAAACTAGAACCAATGGAAAGAGAAGATCGCGAGGAAGACGTTTAACGGATCGGATCTTCAAGAATGATCTTCTGGGCTAGGGTTCTGGGCTTGAGAAAGGAAGAAGATAGAAACGGGGCTGCTGCTCTCTCTTTCGTTGCAGAAATGAGAATGCGATTAGGGTTAAACTTGTTTAAGAAGAATATAAAGAGGAAAAGATAAAATTACCCCTTAAGTGGGTCCGGTGAAACAATGGACCACTTGAAAGGTTTTTGATTGTCGGATCGCGACAAGTCAAGAGACAAAAATCATCAGAACGATGAGACCTTTCCAACGAACCCAAAATCACGGCGTTTAGAATATTTTGGAAAAATACTCAATTTTCCCTAAATTGCAAACTACACCCCTGTTATGATCAAACGAACTCGGAATCGAACGAAACTGCAGAGACACTATTCTAATGCTAAAAGAAACTCGCTCATGATCTAAACTCATTTAAATATCTAAAATACAATTAAATGAAATAATAACAAATTGAACGGGTCATGGCCTGATATTGGGCCCAACTGACCCAGTAAAGTCACAGACCTTACAAACCGGGTCTGGCTCCTTTTTTAGGCCCCGATAAGTAAATGGGTCCGGGTCTAGGTCCGGTTCCACCTTGATTCAGACCAGTGAACTCGAGACCCGACTTATTACTATAATATAATCACTACTAAAAATCATATTTTTTAATATAATTCTCTACCTAGACATTGACCCGGATCCAGACCCGCCCCATATATGGTTCTGGTTCCGGAGCCAAGAAATAGGATCTGAAACGGTTCTGGGTCCGGATCCGGTTCCACCTTCTCCTTAACGGTTCCGGTTCCGGGTCCACCATGGACCCGGACCGGAACCGACCCGTTTACAACCCTACATATGAAGGTTACATTCTATTTTGTAATGAAAATTATTAAAATAAAATCCTAATTCCCAAGGCCAGAGATCTTGGATTGTGGTGGAACTCGATTCACTACCTATTTTGAATGATTTTTTTTTATTGATCATCAGTAGGAACCATCACTTCCTATTGATGATCAGTAAAAATCTCGAATCACCTAAAAAATTGAAGAGATTAAAAGAGTGGGAATGAGATCATACTTTACGTTCGTCTTGGGCCCGTTTGGATGCAGAGTAAATAGAGGGAGCACAGAAAGGAGGTGAAATACACTTTTCAATCCTGTTAACATAAGGGTAACAAAGGGAGTCCGGATATGATGAATTAAAAAGTTTAAGGGGTTTTTTTGTTGGGGCATTTGGTCGGAGGTCCCTCAACTTTGGTTTTTATTGCAAACGGTCCACGTGTTTTTTTCATAGAGCCAAAGGTCACTTTTCAAGTTTTAAACACTTAAAAGTCTACAGTGTCCCTCTTAATACACTATGTGCAGTATACAAAAAAAGGAAAATTAATTTCATTAAAAGTTTCATTTGAAGAAAAAAAAACAGGGTGAAAATCACTTAATTTCGTTAAGATTATTTAATTGTACAAATCAAGAATTACGACAGGTGAGAGAAGGAAAATGGGAAAAAAGTTATTCAAAGAAACTCAGAAAAGTTGTTCAAAAACTTTGATAAACTTTTATGAGTTTCGCCAGAAGTTCAGATAAGTTTGCCGAAAAATCAGATAAACTTATCTGAGTTTTGGCAAATTTAGTTGAGTTTTTATCCAGTTTATTAGAGTTTCTATTAAATTTATCTGAGTTCGGCGACACCAAAAGTCAGAATATGGAAAATCAGGTTCTAATAAAAACCGAAATCTAAAACAAGAACACTTGATGACCTTGATCCAATCGAGAAAGAGAGAGAGAGGCAAAACAAGCGAAAGAGCAAACTGCTCTATTTCAAATCAGTTGTGGAGAGAGAGAGATTTGGAAGAGACTTCAGATGAAAGAGGAAGAGAAAGTAAAACTGTTTCTATCTTTGAAGAAATGAAAGAGAGAATTGGAAGTCATGGTGGCGACAGAAGATGCTCTGCAATGGTACTCCATAACCATAGAAAGGAACGGAAAATGGAAAATAAGAGAGAAGAAGACGGAAGGAGTTCTCCGGGACAACAAAGAATAAGAGAGAACTTGGCCTAAGAATTAGGGTTGGAAGGGGAAAATTAGTCAAAAAAATGTATAACGTGGCGTATTAGGGACTTCTTACCAAAATATCTCCAACTGTCTAGACTATAGACATTAGAGAAGAAGTTGTTGGATTGGATGCTATAGAAGATCGTGCTTAGGGACCGTTGGCTAATTTACCCTTTTTTGTTAGTTTAATAATATGCGGGGCTCATTGAAGGTATGTAAAGAGAAGTTATTATTATATGCTATGTTTTAGGGAAGGGATAAGTATCTTATTTCAAGAATATCTTAGATTTGAATTGAGATTTTTTAGGTGATGGAGTATTGGAGAATTTGAGTTAGTTTGGTGAGATTAGATTAGAAGTGTAATTTTGGAATGTAGCATTGCAATAAATTTTAGGATGCGCCACGTGTCGCACTCCCGCGAAAAGGCTGCTGTTATGATATATATACTAGCGCTTCGGGGCCCGCGCCCAAGGCGGGCCTTTAATTCATGATGGGAAAATCTAATTTAAGTTAAAAGTAGACACCCAGTAAACATACAAACTACATTTAATACATGGGTTGTGCAGAACAAAAAGGGATTAATATGTGATCGTTACAAATTTAAAATGGAAAAATAAAGGGAGATAGAAAAATTAGATTACAAAGTTTGATCTCATATAATATCAACCCGATTCAGAGTTTGACCATTTCATTGTTAGAGTTATAAGCTAGCAGACCAACCAATTTATTTTTTTCACTGGTAAAAAGCATGAAATGAAAATTTTAAAAATATACAATGAAAAAGATACAACAAAGGATATTAGAAAAGATTATTGAAAGCAATTCATGCCTGCTTGTGGATGTTTATCTTAGGACCCACCAAACGAATCAAGGGAAAAGCTACACTCGCAGGAACATAGTATGTGGGTTTAGTTTTATCCTATTTTTTCAGAATGCTAGATATAAAAAGTCTTATGCATGGTCAATCTAACACAAATACTATTATTAAATGCAATTGATGCCTGATTATAGATGCTCTACCATAGGGCATATCTGGTACATACAAATTGTATTTACAATCAAGCATGAAATTAAGCTCGACTCATAGTAGAGCTCAATTAAATCTCTGCTCTGGTTCGCCTTCTTATGCTTGGTCTGGGGTGTGGGTGTGGGTGCGTGTGCATGAGGGTATGGGGATGTACAAGGGACCAAAACTCACCCACCCACACAGTGTCCATCATTACACAGTATGGGTCTATATATTTTCCAAAAAAGTTCAATAGAAGTGAACTATTATATATATTAAAGTAAAGGAGGAGGTGGGCTATGGGGGTGCCACCTCATCCCTAAAAAGTCTATTCTTTCAGAGAAATATGCACAAAAAACCCACATTATTTTAAGGTGCCACCTCACTTTGGGCTACTATTTCTCTCCTAAAACCTCTCTCATAAGAAATTTTTATGAACTTTTGAATTTATGTCCTATTTCTTGCCATTATCCAAATTATAAACAAATCTTTACAGTCGGTTTATTTTCTTTTCCTTAGATCTTCAATCATCAATGGGTCCCATGTTAAATATATTTCAAGATTGGACTCTCGTATTGGATGAAATCTCAATGACCTTCTCTTAACCCCTTTTTTCTAAGAGTGGGCCCCACTGTTGGCCGTTGTCTGGTTTCTTAATGGATGCAAATCAATTAGTGGGCCCCACACATTTAACTTATTTCTGCAGTGGGACCCACTCATGGATTAATATAGCTCCTTTACTCTCCTTTCAGTTTTTTTCCCCAAATGGATGGTTCCAGTAGTGGGCACCAGTTCGTATTAAATATATTTCAAGATTGGACTCCACTATTGGATGAAATCTCAATGGCCTTCTCTTAACCCCTTTTTTCCAAGAGTGGGCCCCACTGATGGAGGGAGGCAAGTCCCGTTGTCTGGTTTCTTAATGGATGCAAATCAATTAGTGGGCCCCGCATATTTAACTTATTTTTACAATGGGACCCACTCATGGATTATGCATAGATATTAGTTTTCTAGGTCAATATGTATCCGTAGTGGGCAATCAGACTGGGTTGGTATCATACACAAGCTTAATTTCTTTGATAATTGTTAAGATGTCATTTGTGTGCACATGAGTTAGGACTATTAGAAACATACTATGATGACTCGTATCTATATCCACGTACACTCATCCCATACAATGTACATCTTTTATGTTTTTTTTCCTTTCTGACACTTGTTCGCCTCCGCTCTTTTAATTTTTTTTCTTATACTATCAATCATCTGTGGGGGCCAATTGTTCCATCACCATAAATCCATATGTGGTGTGTGGCCCATTGAGGATGAAATCATTCGATTTTCATTTCCTTTCTTCTTTTCTTTCCTTTTTTCTTCTTTGGATGCAGAGCCATCAGTAGGTCCCACACGTTAAAAACATTTCAAGGGTAGCCCCCACAGATGGATCAAACACGTTAATTTTTTTTTATCGATTCCTTTCTTTTGGTTATTTTTAGTAGATGTAGATCCATCCGATTTGTTTTCTTTTCTTATATTTTCAATCATCAAAGGCATAATATACCCGTAAATGAGATGGTCGTAATGGTCAATGCCTTTAAATTCAAGGGGTCATTGTGTTATGTAAATTTACTTTATTTTATATTACTTTCATACATAGAGATTTTTTTAATATTCAAAGATAATAAAAAAATAACTTATTTTATATTTATTTTATCTTAACAATATATTTCAAAAGAATTCTTAAATTTTAACATATTTTGATTTTTTGCCCGGGCTTAGCACGGGAGGTAGGTTGTGAGGGGTGCCACCTCATCCCTAAAAAATCTCTTCTTTAAAAAAAAATACTTATAAAATCACAAAGAGCTTTGGATTTAATGTAGGCCACTACACTCCTCCCAAACAAGTCTCCTCCCTCAAAATCTCAATTCAAACAAATCTCTTCAAATCCCCTCCCTTAATCCTAGGAATAGTTATAATCTTAAATCTAATCTCTTAAATCTAGATCACACTATAATTTTTAGCTACAAAAACTCCTTGGATTTGTTCTCCCTAAAATATTGATCACTCCCATTTTAAAGTAAACCTTATCTCATTTTCCTTACAATATTATAATAAACTCCATTTAAGAGGTCTGTGGGGCCCACTTTCATGGTGTTGGCAGTCAGAGAGATTGGGCAGGTCTAAATTATCATGATCTGAGAATAGATCAATCATCCATATAAAGTAGAAACAACAGATGAATTTGTGGGGACCACTTTAATCTCCCGATTGATAGACACCTTCAAAAAGCACCACCATCCAGCTTGGCCCATCAAACTAATTGCACGGATGATGCTACACCCAACAAAAGGGACTAACCAATATGGAGTTGTATCGAGACCATTAGTTTCATGATCTAGACCGTTAATTACAAGGTGGAATCTAACGTTTAACGAACAGAAAATAATGGACTCTAATGATCAATTATATTTATTATTAAAATGCATATTAAAAATATATTTCATTTCTAACTATATATACATGAAATAATATAAGGGTTGATGTGAGACTTACCTTTAATAATTGTTGTAGACAAGGCCACCTTTATACACATAATGATGCACCTTAATGAATTAGGATAAGATGCCCACTTTTAAGTATTACATCATGTGACCACACCAATGCTCATTGGAACACCACATCAACAAGGGCCTACTGACCAAATATTCAATTGAACACACCATTAGATATTTGGATATGGGCATATCTTTAAATGTTACATCATGTGACCCCACTAAGGATCCTCGAAATGACACATCAGCAAGGTCCAACTGTCCAATTGGACACACCTTGAAGTAATTAGGATATGAGGCCCACCGTTAGATGTTACATCATGTGACCACCCAAGTTATTTTTTATTAAAGTTATACATATAATAAATATAAACTACTTATTTATTTCTATAAAATCTGTTATTTTCCGATAATATCTAAAAAAAGAATCACATATTTCGTTATATTTTTTAATCTCGGGCATTATACCTCTCCATTTAATTATGTAAGCTTACGCTTGTGGAGCCCACCCTTGGTCCATCCAAATGGACTAGACACACAACCTCCCTAAATTGTACATGTCCACTAGCTTTTGGTCAGATCTGGATTTGCTGGATCGTTAGATCGACTATGTACCGATCCGAATGGATTGTTGACCATTAAACTTTTGGGGCTAGATGGAGATGGTAGAAACCACGGTTGAGACTAATTTTTTGTAAAGAGAATGGACCCATGGAGTCCTTAAAATCCCCCCATTACCACCCCCATGTGGGTCGCCAGGTAGGCCCCACCACAAACTTGAGCTTGCCTTAACCTAAGCTTTAACTTAGGAGAGCTACCCCTATATAAACACACATTCATACTTGTGTAATGATCAATGCCTTTAAATTCAAGAAATCGTTATGCTGTGTAAGTTTACTTCTCATTTTATATTTATTTTTATTACATGTTAAAAGTTTCTAATATTCAAAGATAATAAATTTCTTTCTTTTAGACTTATTTTATCTTAATAATATTTTAAAATAATTCTTAAATTTTAAATATATTTTAATTTTTGGCTCGGGCTTAGCACGGGCGTTTGTTGCTAGTATTTATATAAATTTAACCTAAATCTATCTTTTTCTTTAAAGTAAGTCAATGTGAAAAAAGACCTCTCTGATAAAAGAAACTGTACCACATTCCTAACCACTTGACATGACAGACCAATGATCCATGGGTCAACCAACGTTTGGGCCCAACCCATATTCAATTTTTATTTTACCTTATTTATTTTAGTGACTTATGTTTTAAGTATGGATGTTTTAATAAATAATATTAATAAAAAAGGAATGAATGTAAAAATTATACAAAAAAAATTTCATCAAATGATAAAAATAAAAATAAAAGTACATGACAAAATAAATAATATTAATAGAAAATCAATGAATGTAAAAAATAAAATATAAATTATAAAAATATAAATCTAAATAAACCGGCCTCTTCATCAAAATATAATAATAAAAATAAAACTACTGATAAAAATAAATAATACTAATAAAAAAGGAATAAATGTAAAAAATAAACAGAAAGAATAAAGAAATAGAAATCTAAATAAACCATTTAATTTCTAGCCCATTTGACCTAACCCAATCTGATTAATTTGTACACATGAGATCCATTACCAAGTTTTTTGTCAGTAAAAAGTTGGACCAAGGTCCATTGTTTGACATTTTTCTAGCCCATGCATTGACCAATCCATCTAATTTCTAGCCCATTTGTAAATGCTTACCCCAACTCCAACTCCATATGACTTATATGAATTGAGAATAAATAATATTAATAAAAAAAAGGAATGAATGTAAAAAATAAACAATAAAAATAGAAAATCAGAAATTTCAATCAAGAAAATTTAAATAATTATGAATCTCCTATTTTTTCTCTTCTCCTTAAAAGAAGGAATGAATGTAAAGAATAAACAGAAAAAATTAAAAAAACATAAATCTAAATAAACCGGCCTCTTCATCAAATAATAATAATAATATTAAAACTACATAGCAATAATAAATAATATTAATAAAAAAGGAATGAATGTAAAAAATAAACAAAAATCTAAATAAACCGTCCTCGTCATCAAAATATAATAATAAAAATAAAACTACATGATAAAAATAAATAATACTAAAAAAATAAATGAATTTTAAAAAAAATAGAAATCTAAATAAACCATCCTCATCATCAAAATATAATAATAAAAATAGAACTACATGATAAAAATAAATAATACTAATAAAGAAGGAATGAGTGTAAAAAATAAAAAAACATAAATCTAAATAAACCGGCCTCTTCATCAAAATATAATAACAAAAATGGAACTACATGAATATTGATCAAGAAGGAATGAATGTAAAAAATAATCCAAAAAAAAAAAAAAAAAAAACAAAAATCTCAATCAAGAAAATTTAAATAATTCTGAATCTCCTATTTTTTCTCTTATCTCCTGATTTTTCTCCCCTTATTTCTCTCCTTTCTACCAAGGTCCACATTCCTAGTTTATCTCCATTTTTTTTCTCCCATCCCTATTTTAATGGGCCCACTTTAAATTATCACTAAAAAGGCTTAAATTAAATTGTCTTTCCTTATTTCTCTCTTTTCCACCAACGTCAACATCCCTAGTTTATCTCCATTTTTTTCTCTCATCCCTATTTTAATGGGCCCACTATTAAATGATCACTAAAAAGGCTTAAATATTTTAAAAATATTAATAAAAAAGGAATGAATGTAAAAAATAAACAGAAAAAATAAAGAAATAGAAATCTAAAAATCAGCCTCTTCATCAAATAATAATAATAATAATAATAGAGCTACATGACAATTATATATATTAATAAAAAAGGAATGAATGTACAAAATAAACAGAAAAAATGAAAAAATAGAAATCTAAATAAACCGGCCTCTTCATCAAAATATAATAATACAAATAAAACTACATGTTACAAATAAATAATACTAATAAAAAAGGAATTATTTTACCGCATTAAGACTTGTTTATTTATTAATAAAATAAATAATATTAATAAAGAAGGAATGAATGTAAAAAATAAACAGAAAAAATAAAAAAACAGAAATCTAAAAAATATTATTATTTGATTTTTGTATTTATGTTAGATATGTGGGCCATTGATAAACATCCTGCAAAATAACCCTTTGACCTGGCTGCATGATGTTTGATCTAGAAGTATAAGTATTCTTATGGTGGAGTTCCAGTGGTGCATCATGGTTGTGATTGATTAGATCATGATTGTGCATAAATTTATCATAAAGAGATTATACAATTGAAACCAGAAGGAAAAAAAATCGAATACAAAGAGGGAGAGATGAGTATTCTTAGCAACCTTGTGTGGAACAGGAAACTCTTGAATGGGGGTGTATATAGATAGACTCATAGAATCATGATAATAATACAACAGGATGTCTTGATAATAATAAAAAGTTAGAGGGCTCCAGCAACAATGCAGTCACAACCTTTATCATTGGAAGTAGAGTTTTCAAACCTGGTAACCAAAAAAAAAAACAAATTTTTTAATTAGGCGAAATAAAACAAAAATAAATAAATAAATACAAAGAATGAGAGATGATGTAATACAAAGAATGGTTAAATGTTGACATGCAAGGAGATAGAAAAAGGTGAGGAAAAAAATATAGAGAATGGTGATGGAAAAAAGTTACAAAGAGGGGGAGAGAGAGAGAGAGAGATGGGGTGTCTAGAGAGACGGCGGGGAGTAGGAAGATTTTTAAGAACTATCTTACCTTAAAGAGGAAAGAAGCTATTTCATTGGTAAGAGGGATAGTAATGAGGAAATTAAGGGAGAGAGATTTTAGGGGATAAATTTTAAAATTGGATGGATATATAAAAGGAACGTGTGTAAAGGGATGCAAAACGTGTGGAGAGATGGAGAGATTTTAGGGATGCAAAACGTGTGGAGAGATGGAGGGATTATTGCACTTGCTTGGGACATAGTGGGGTCCATTTTTTTGAACGGTTGTGATTGTATGTGCATGAGATAACAGTGTGTGCAGAGGGAGAGATGGAGAAATTTTAGATGGAGAAGGAGAGATTTTAGGGATGGAGAAGGAGAGATTTTAGGGATTGCATAGGAATTTAAATTTAAAAGGAATTAAAAAGGAGGGAAGGGCAATTGGGGAAGTGACATTGCAAAAAGCACGAGGGCGCGCCACTTGTCCTCCTCCCGGGCAGCCTCCCCCGCCACGTGTCGCTCCCCGAGGAAAAAACCTGCTGCTTTACAATATATAATATATATAACTAGCGCAGGAAAACCCAATTTAAATTGAAAGTAGACACCTAGTAAACGAACAAACTACATTGAATACGAGAATGGTCACCATCTTTTGGAGAGCCCCATATACATTTATGCCTTCCCATTCATGGGGCGTGGATATTTGATAGAGAGAGAGGTTAGTTGGAAGTAAATTTAAGTACAAATAGGAAGTAATTGTTGGTCAAATGCATATGGGAGGCATGATTTTTTTTATAAAGGATAATATTTTAAAAGAATCTTATATATAAATCTAAGTCAATCGTCAAAAGAAAAACATCGAATCATTTTCGAGTCAAACTTACCGTGTTCTTTATGGTATCAGTAACAACGATGCTAGAGCTTTCTCTGCTATGTAACATATCATGGGATGCAGCCGGAGATGAGGCTGATGTTAATGCTCCATCACGCAATGGAATAACTAAACTTTCTACTTCCATATACCATGTATGAATGTTATATGAACCTTATAAGAATGAAAACGAGAAAGCAAAATGGTGAGCATAAATAAGAAAATAAAATTATTTGAAACCAAATTTTTTTAAAGATTTAGTAAATAAAATTAGTATATAAAAAAGCATATAAAAGAACTATGATATGAAGGGCCAATGTATTAAAATAAAATAGGAATAATGTTTATAAGTCTCCATCATTCAATTCATGATATTTCTTTTGTCCATCAACTCCTTCGATTCGTGAAGTTGTTTCACCATATCGGCTACTTGTGTCATTTATGTCACTTGTCTCATCTCTTGCACTTGTCTCAGCACATTGACTTGTCCCAACACCTATGATTTTGTCAGCACATTGACAGGTCCCAGCACCTAAAGATTTTGTCAACTCTTACACTTGTCTCGGCACCTGCTCTTGTCTCACCAATATAATATTATTTCTATTTGTATTCCTTCCAAAGTATTTGTTCCAACATCTTCACTTGTCCCAATTTCTTGCTTGTTTGATACTGCCTGTTCAATTTTCAAATGAATTAGAAAAATGAGAGAATTCAGATTCGATCCTATTATGTAGAAAAATTAGAGAACAGTGGTTTGGTGAGATTAGATGAGAAGGGCAATTCCAAATGTGGCATTGCAAGAAATTTGAAGATGCGCTACGTGTCATCCTCCAAGGAAGTCATCATCTGCTGTCTTTCATTATATAACTAGCGCTTGAGGGCCCACGCCCAACGTGAGCCTTGTTTAAAGAGTTATTAAAATTTTAAATAGTAGTATTCATTTCATTTAAATGAAATGTAAATGACTATTTAAAGCATATATCCATGCATTATTTATTTAGTATCAACGAAAAGATAAACACACATTCGTCTCAATGTAAAAAAAATTGTACTAAGTTTCAAATTTCCACTTGTTTAATAATTGTCACATTGTTTGATGTCAGAAGTAGAAAATAAAATTACTAAGCTCACACTGATGGGATCATGTCATTTCATTCACACACAGAGGCATTTGCATATGTACATCTTTCGGGTGGGTTCCACTTGATCATCAACCCAAGAGAACCATCAACACCAAAAAAAAAAAAAATTTTCCAATATGTTATGGATCCTAATGGGCTGGATCGATGGACATCTTTTCTATTCTACGTTAAAGCAATAAAGTTGTGCGCCAGAAATCTAGGTTTCTTTTATCCTATCAAAGATCAAGGGATTAAAGGGATTGGATTGACTTGAAACTTCCTCTCTAAGATCAAGGGAAAAAAAAGAGTTGATCAGACTCTGGTGACATTAACAACCCGTGAAACCCCAACTTAGGATCTGAATAAAATAGGTATATTAGCTCTTTTTTGGATCCTTCAAAAATATAGATATGGATCTGAACCCATGCATATAGGTTCAGAACATTCAGATATGGAATTGGGTCCTTGTATGTTACAAATTAGGAATCAATATGCATCGTTGAAAACATGGGGCCAACATGCATAGCATGAGTTTCTCATGAGTAAAAAAATCATCTTTTATCTTTTAGTTTTTGAGGGGGAGAATTGGGATTGGACCGCCATCAAAATAGGAATAGCAATATCTTGTACTCATTGAAAACCTCACACTTGTATTCAGTGAAATATATTAATAACTTATACTGAGTTATTGAAAACTTCACACTATGTTCGGAACTCAATAATCAATTAAAAGTAAGTCTGAGAAAGGATTGACTTTTTATTCATAATTCTAGTCGAGTAAAAAAAAGAGTTAAATGAATTGTAAAAAAAAAAATAACAAGAACAAACTAAATTGTCAAGTAGGAAAAACTGATTTGATGTAAGAAACATGATTCAGAAACCATTCAACCAAACTAAAGGTTGGTACATATTAATGAGAAATAGAGTTAAAGATGTTATCAACTAATATATTTATGAGAAACAGAGTTTTCATAGTGAGGGTGTTTTGTACCTGTCTAACTTCTTCTCATCAAGTTGTCCACTATAGATATCAGCTTCTGTAGCCCTTCATCAACCAGATTGACATGTTCCTTGCTAATACCAAGTGAAGCTGTAATATTGGTTGGAGAAAACGTGTTTTAGGGATTTTTAAAACTATGGTTCTGGAGAAGGAGAGATTTTTAGAGAATGAAAATGTGTGATTAGATTTTAAAATTTTCAATTGAATAGGGAGAGAGATTGTAGGGATTTTTGAAACTATGGTTATGGGCACACCTAATATACGTGAAAACGTGTGATTAGACTTGAGAGAGAGATTGTAGGGATTGAATTGGGAGAGAGATTGTAGGGGTTTTTGAAACTATGGTTATGGGCCCACCTAATATACATGAAAACGTGTGATTAGATTTGAGAGAGAGATTGTAGGGATTTTGGGCTGAGTTAAGGCCAATTTAAATATTGAGTTTTTATTTTTTTATTTTTTTATTTTTTTATGCTTTAAGCAACGACCCTACACTATGACCAAGGGATTTTTTTGCTTGAAAGGGATGACAAATAATCGAGCATGACCAAAAGCACATAAAAATTTACTGGAAGTTCTTAACCCTCTTGCTTAAGATTTCTGCAAGAAGAGTGCTGTATTATTTATATATGCAGTAGATGGGTTAGGAGTGTTGAGGATCAGTGCTGTTACAGTAAGACTAGTGTGAGTGGAAAAGTTGCAACTACAAATTTTTTTTTTTCAAATGAGGTGTGTATGCCGCATGTCATTTAGAAACCACACAAGAGAATGTCACGTTTCCTTCCCAGAGGATGATATATTCCAAGACTCTGACTCAATCTTCTGGAAATTGCTCTGAAAAAAAAAATCATATATAGAAAATTTGAAAGGAGACATGGGTCGAGTTTAGCGGGTCGAATGTGAGTCGGGTTAGGGGCAGGTCAAATTTTGCCACCCCAATTCTGAGTTGATAAGGCTAGTTTGGATTCTCCTATATTTTTAAGTGCATTTTATTTGTAAAATATCAAAATATGATTTGCTTTCTCATTTGTGCATTTTTTTTTATCTTGGAGTTAAAGAGGCCCCCTCAAAATTTATTTTTATTTTTATTTTTATTTTTATCTTTATTTTGTACGTATTAGCTTCTACCAAAAGAAAAACGAGAAACCATTTTTTTCCTCCCCTTGATGTAGGCACTTTTGGTTAAACCATTACATTGGGACCTACACAATCACCATGATAATTAAGCAGGTGGGCCGAGTGCTTTTAGAGAAAATGAGTAGGAACTTTTGGCTAGGGGGTATTTGGAAACAAGATATTTTAAGAGATTTTGTCATATTATATGCTAGTTTAGAATATAATCTATGCACCAAAAAAGGAGGTGTTTGGATAACTTAGAAAGTATATTACAATATCCATCTTTCTTCTAAAAACCTTCATATTACATTATTCAAGGATATGCTGTATAAGATAATCTTTTGTTACAAAATCTTTTTTATTTAGAAAGAACTAATGGACAACTATTAATTATAGTGGCTCACTATAAAGTTTTAACCATTAATTATAGTGGCTCATTGGCCCCACAATGCTTACAAATTTAATGTGGGGTCCTATAACCATATCACAATTACATGGCCATTTTTAATTATCAATATTATGAGGGTATTATTAATGTCACACTAGAGACCCTTCATCATGATTACCAACATTAGGTGGGTCCCATACTATCAAAATTAGCTGGGTTTCTAATTAATTACCAAAATTGAATTGTGTGATTGTAGTTAGAAGTTTATCATCATTAAATTGGTCCCACTATTTGATAGCTCCCCTTTTGTTAGTATGACTACAAATATCAAATGGGTCCCATAATGATTTCTCATAGATAGATTCATCAATGATACTTGACATTAGATAAGGTTTAAAAAAAAAAAAATTAAATTAATAGATAGGCTCATTTGTGATAATCACCATTAGATGTATTAAACTATGGCTATCAACATTTGGTGGACCTACCTTAATCAAACAGTATTGCTTGGATCTCAAGGTTTTAACATTTAATCATGTGATTTTTTAACAATAGTGGGTTCTACCATGATTATTAACACATGAGGTTACTAATTAGTGGGTCCTGCATTGGGTTAATTGATTACTTTCATCCGTTTTTTATTTAGTATATCATCTTGTTAGTTTTTCTTATAAATTGCCAAACACTTCAACGGTATATTGAAATTTGTAGAAATTGCCAAACACCATAAGTGACACTATATAATAATATGACACTATTTTATTCTATGATAATGAAATCTTACAATATTTAAACTTGTTGATATTATTTTATGTAGTTATCCAAACACCCCTTAAACGATTATGACGAGTCATGCTTAGAGTTTGGGCTGGGCTAAGGCCAATTCAAATATTCACGAGTTGGTTATGCTTTAAGCAATGACCCTACACTATGTAACGTACACAGAGCTGGGACGAGTTGAATCCATTACCTTTTTTCTGTATGTCCAAGGGCCTGTTTGGCTGAAAGGGATGACAGATAATTTTTTTATTTTTCTATGGGACTACAAGAAAGGAGTATATGAGCAAACATAAAAATTTGCTGGAAGTTCTTAACTCTCTTGCTTAAGATTTCTGCAAGAAGAGTGCTGTATTATTTATATATTCAGTAGATTTGTTAATTAGGAGTGTTGAGGATAAGGGCTGTTACAGTAAGATGAGGACTGTTACAATACAGTTCTGGTGAATCAAAGGATCAGGGCCAGATCTGGTGGATTTGCACAGTAGATGAAGTCATAAGATTAGGTCAAGTGATCTTATCACCAATACAACATGAGGCGGCGGAGTTAGGTCCGGCCGTACCACCGTTGCCTACACCCAAGTGACCCAACTACACCTTGAACAGTAGAGGGTATGTGATTATGTCTTACAAACTCCATAGGCAAACTCCACGGGAAATAGTTTCAAACTCGTGATTTTTTTTGGATCGATGCCAAATCAAACCTATGATTTTGGTCATATATTTTCTGTGACATCCAAGAAGTGGGGTTGCGGACAATTGATGGCAGCAGCATGATGCACGTGCTACAGTTTTTTTTTAATAGCTCCTATCAAGTAGGAATTTGTTCCTTCCAATCAATGAAGAATATAGTCTGCTTTAGAGATAGAACAAGAACAATTCACTCCACAAAATTCCAGAGATTAGGACCTCATTCTCTGATTCTTGATCCATTCAAAGGGATATATAAATATATATATATAGGGACCAGCTCCGTAAGCCGGGGAGGTTTTAGCTGACTCGTGCGAAATCCGCATGTGGGATGAGTTCCGTTTCAAGTCAATGCGTTTCAAGGGCCCGCTCAGTTTTTTGGTTCCCTCCCCCCTTGCAAGACCGAATCCGATCTCTCTCTCCTCTCCAGTAGTCTCCACTCTCTGTTTACAGCAAGCGCTCTCTCTCTCTCGCCGGATCTCCCTCTCTCGTCTCTCTCTCGCCGGATCTCCATCTCTCGTCTCTCTCTCTCGGATCTCCATCGACGGGGCCTCCGGTCTCTCTCTCGTCTCTCTCTCTCCCGGATCTCCATCGATGGAGCCTGCGCTCCCTCTCTTGTCTCTCTCTCTCCCGGATCTCCATCGACGGAGCATGCGCCCATTTCTGCTGCATCTCTGTGTTCCTCTGTGTTCGTGCGACGCCTCACTCGCCTCGCTCTCTCCCCTGAATCAGCGACCGGACTGCGCCCGACCGTTCTTCTCTCCAGACTCGATCAGACGACTGGATTCCTGCCCTTTCGACCAATAGCCCCTAGTTAGTATGATTTATTTAATTTTTTTTCATCTATTTTTACACCTGGTCTGTTACTCTTCTTATGGTTTTGGATGTGTTGAAAATGGTTTAATACCAAATGCTGTAACCATTTTGAGTTTTGTCCGGGGTAAAACTGCTATTGAATCATTGAGACTTTCTGAGTCTATCCATGGTTTCATTGAATCATTGAGACTTTGTGAGTCTTCAGTAGAAAATGTTTAACTATTTCTGGCTCACCGTTCATCAGAAAAGCCAGAGCACTTGGTAAAAATTCTCGGACAAACAACTGTACAACAACAAATGAAAATCAGAATGTATTGTTTATCTTGTTCCGTTGGATTTGAATGCACAAGGAATGCATTGACAAAGTGGAGGGATTTGATTTGCATAATTGGGGGACCATGGGACTTGACATCAAGGACACTTGCATTGTGTGATAGCTGAAGGCTATCTTCTTCTGATATGGGTGGGATCCCAAGCTCAAGGAGTTGCTTATGATTTATGATGAATTAATCTTTCATTGAAAATGCATTTAATTCCTTTGCTTCTTGGTTTTGCTATTTCAGGAAGAGAACGATGATGACATGGGTTTCAGTCTATTTGATTAGAGGTGTTGCTGCTTCAGTCTTTTTTGCAGTTTTAGAACTCACAGTGGCCTGTTGCATTGTTTTGGTTCATTGTCATGGCAATGATGGGCTGTTGGAATCTAAATATTTGAGGACAAAAATGAGCATGGTTTTGAAAGGAATGCTAATTCTCCATCTAAAATTAGTTCCTTCACTTTAATCTAGAGTTGTATCTTCTTATGTAATGAAACAATGGGAAATGATCAATGATACTTAAATATCCACAATTGGTGGTTGTGTTAGAATTTTGGAGTGCTTCTTATGGTTTTATGCAACTATATATAGCAAAAATAATGGTGTTTAGTTTAACACCTTAGATTCTTCTTATCAATGGCAGTTATATCATCCATGTGTTTCAAATGTTCTGCAGGGGAGAGAATGCTCCTTATACAAATGTGTTTCATGTTGCAACAAGTTACTGAAGGAGAAATCATTTGCTGTACACTATTGCCTATTAGTTTCTATCAAAATCCTCTTCGTGTTCTTTGATTCTCTGTTCCATTAGTTTTAAATCTGCCAAAGCCCTGTCTAAGATCAACTTCCTGACAGCTGATTGTATTCATGGGTCTCTCTTCAAGGATAACTGGACTTAGAGAAAACTCAAATGTGGAGGGTTAGGGTTCAGGTCCATTTCAATGCAGGTGTATAATTGTGTGGATAACATCTTTGGTGGCAATTTTGAGGTCAATTTATAAAGAAAAAATCAGAGGGTTTTCCACAAAAGGGAGAAGCTTATTGTGGTTTGAAGTCAAGGTTGGGATTGCAATGTGGTTCCTCTCCATCAACGAGTTAAAAGGTTTTAGCTTGGGAGAATCTTCTTCTCTCTTTATTGCTGCTGGAATTTTTTTGTTTCGCTTGTGCAGTGTTTTTGTTGTGCCTGTAGTTCTTGCACACCATGTTCCAATAAAGTTTTAGTTACCCATAGATGCTGATGACGATGATGATGAATAAATAGCTGGAAGCACCTGAAAAGGATAGGTCCTTGCCATGAGGTGAATTTACCCCCCATATTGAGGGTGGTTCTCTAAAATTCTGGCTCCACTGGAAATCAGCAACAGATGCTGTCAAGGCCTCATAATCACTTGCAGCTTTCAGTAAATAAGGTTAAAAATGAAAAAGAATGCAATAGGCCACATACATTAACTGGAGGAGCACGCTCAGATTATTCCCGCAGGAAGTAAATTGAAGAGTTCATATTGGAGCAACTGTATGATAAACTACTGCAAGCCGATTGCTGATCACTTCAGAGAATGGATCATGCACAGTAAGAGGAAAACATCTAGATGGTAGAGACTCCGCGGGTGGAGTAAATTTTTTGTTACCAGATTAGAGAAATGGGCAGCCAAGAAGATTGGAGAGCAACAAGCAAACCCATCACTAAAGGGATTTTTCAAGCAACTCAATGATCCGTTCAGACTTTTTAGCTCTCATTTAAAGTAAATCAACACCCATTTTGTTGGTGACTAATGACTAGTGAAAGCTATAAAATTGCCATTCAACTGAAAAATGAAATTTCAACATCTAACAAGAATGTAGAGGTGCTTCAAATGGACCAGCAATCCCGAGCTCATAAGCAACCACTTCTCACACAAGATTTGAGAGGAAAAGGGTGAATTCATCAAGATTCATAAAGATTAGGACCTCATTCTCTGATCCTTGATCCATTCAAAGGGATATATAAATATATATATATATATATTATATAAATATAATTGATTGAGAATCTCCATTCACCGGCCAACGTCACCTATCTTACGCAACAGGAAACTTTGGTACCAGATCCTACATTGGATGGCTGGCATCGTGCTAGTTGGACAGAAGTTTGGTCTCACTGTAAGGAATCACAAAATCTTATGGCCTAAGAAAGTGGGACTGCTTTTCTCTTGCCTTTTAAAAATGTCATTTAAAGATTTCAAATCCTCTCATTTCTCCTAAAGGTATGCGTCATGTTCTCAATCTCAAATAAAAGTGGCCCACTTGGTAATTCCTAAAGGTGGGTTACATGGTCACAATCACAAAAAGTGGGGCTCATGTTATAATTCATATAATGATTGGACCGTATTTTTAGTCTTATGGATGTGGGCCCCATGTTTCAATTTCTAAAGGTGGGTAATCACGTTGTAATTTCGAAAGGTGGGTCCATATTAGATTTCCTATATTGGTGGGATCACCTTATAAATCCTACGCCCCATGTTCTAATTTTTAAAGGTGGGTATCATATTGTAATTTATAAAGGTAAGTTTCATGTCCACAATCACAAAAAATGAGGCCACACTTTATAATTCTTAAAGAAGTGTATATGGTCACAATAAAAAAAGTGGAGCAACATTCTGAATTCTATGAATGTGGCCCCATTTCTAATTTCCAAAGGTATGTATTATATTTATTTTTAAAAGTTGGCCACATGCTCACAATCAACCGAAAGATGGTCCCACATTATATTTCATATAAAGGTGAGCCTACATTTTAAATCCTATGAATGTCAGTCCCAATGCCAGGGATCAAGCCCTAGCACTAACAAAATACCATCCCAAGTGAACTCGAGCGAAAGAGGATGACAGAAAAGACAAATGCATACTCAGGTGGAGTGGAGGATAATGGCGCATGGAAGACCCTGGGCCGATAGTTAGGATAGTTTAATCTTCCACCCCATGTATAAAAAACATAAAAAACAAAAAATGATATATTTTAGATATTAGTAGACTGCATGGACCTTTTTTTTTGGCTTAAAGGCAATTGTATTAAAAGAAAAGAGGGAACAGGGCAAAGAGCCCCCAAAACAAGGAAAAACAGCAAGGGAAGGCAAACAAAAATAAAACCTGCCCAAAATACAGAAGGCACGAGAAAAGCCAACCCAAAGAAAAGCAAAAGGCTAAAGGAATTGAACAAGAAAGAAGTAAAGCACCCATTTACAAGCACGGCATAGAACTGCACAACACTGCACTTCACAGCACATCATAACACTTCACTTCACATGAAGGGAGCAAGGGAAGCAAAAGCCCTTCACTGTAGAACCAGCACGAAGGAGGCTTCAAAACTCAGCACATCACTGCACAGCGAAACACCACACAAAGCCAAGCACAGCAGGCAATCCACTACACTTAAAAGGATAAGAAATTACAAAACTGGAGGAGAGGCCTTCCAAAAAAAGATTTCTCTAATTTGTTGAGAGTGGATGAAAGGAGCTCAGTCAGATTGGCCTTTGCCTTAGTCAGGGAGGTGCTGGAATTCCTGAAAATTTGATCATTTTTGCTTTTCCAGATGACATAAATGGTAGTCAAAAAAATTAAAGACATTCCCTGCTTAGCCAACTTGTCACAGCCGTGAGACAAATGGTGCCAAATCAAGGAGGGAGAAAGGGAAGAAGCATTGCACACTCCAGCCGTTTGAAGAACCCAAGACCAGAGAGACGCAGCAAAGGGGCAGAAAAAGAAGAGGTGAAGGATGCTCTCCAAGTTGTTTTTACAGAGGCAGCAACGGTTGGCAAGACAGATGCCAACTGCTTGAATCCTGTCCAGGGTGGGAGTCCTGCCATGCATAAGTCTCCAGGAGAAGAAGGAGATTCTGGGGAGCAGCAGGGGGTGCCAAATGTAGGGAGCCCAGGCTACCTGCGCCACTCTGGAACTGATGAGCTGCCAGGCTTCTTTAAAAGAGAGATCCTGACCAGGGTGAACTTTCCAACTGATGTGGTCTGCAGAGGTGGGAATAAGAACTAAGTCCTGCGAAGCCAGCCTGAGGGACTCAGCTGGTCCAAGGGGGATGTCATAAGGAATTACCCAAGAGTCGTCATGTCTGAAGGAGCTGATCCAATTGTGGCGAGGGAAGGAGAATGAAGGAAAAAGGGAAGCTAAACTACAATATGTCGCCCAGTCATGCCATATATCCACTCTGCTACCATTACCAACGATCCATTTATAGCCCGAATCAATGAAATGGGCAGCCTGCCTAATCTTTCGCCAGATGCAAGATCCAGACTTGGAGGTAGAGGAGCTCCATATAGTAGACTTGGGGAAGTACCTGGAGGCCATCCATGTTGCCCAGAGAGAATGAGAGGAAGCAGCCTGCCAACCTAACTTGATGAAGGAAGCCTCGTTCTGCTCATGGATGCACCTCATGCCCAGGCCACCCTCCTCAGTTGGGAGGCACACTGTCTGCCAGCAGAATGAAGTTTCTTCTAGAACGGGTGGAGTCAGCAGACCAAAGGAAATTCTTCATCATACGCTCCAAATGAAAGGTCACTGATCTGGGAATGGGCAGGACCATTGCAATGTGAGTAACTAGGCTGCCAAGAACATGTCTGAGAAGGATCCTGTGCCCAGCAAAGGAAAGAAGCTTGGATTTCCATCCAGAGATCTTGGCCAGGAATCTGTCTATCAGTTGAGTGAAGTGGTGCTTCTTAGGGGTGCCAAGAATCAAGGGAGCCCCAAGGTAAAAAGAAGAGAGGGGGAAATCATTTAGTGATGTGAGGCCCTTGATCTGTATTTTTTCCCCACTGAGCACTTGTTACACCTCGTCCCGAATTAATCTTGATTAACTTTAATTAATCGAGATTAATATGAATTAAGAGTGATTAGTCAAATTAAATGATGATTAATGATTGAAATGATCTAATTAGTCTTGGAAGACTGAATTGAGTTTAGTGAAATGGATTTAGAAGAAATTGACTTGATTGAGTTGATTTTAGAACCAAATTAGTGAAGTTAAGGACTTTTTCGTAAATACGGATTTATGTGTATTTCGTCGAATGTGGTGAAACTTGATACCAATGTGTGTATCTCGACGAGTACATCAAATTTCATATTACACTTGAATACATTTGACTTAAGATGAATTAAGTAGGTCTTGATTTGACTTAAAATTGAAATAAGTGAAATGAGAAGGGTTAAGTTACAAATTGTATTCTCAAATGCTTTAAAAGAACCCAGCACAGTATCATTCGATGGGTTCAGACTTGAGTTGTGCAGAGACCTGGACTCTTTCTTTCTTCTTTCTTCGTTTCTACTTCAAAGTGCTTGGAAGAGAGATTGCAAAGTGGGTTTTGGAGAGGAATTTGTTTTCTTCATCTCTCATCATCATTTTCTTCAATCTTTTTGGAGTAAAGTATGTGGAAAATCTCAAGTTTCCATTTAACAAGCTGTCAAGTAAGTATTTAGTTGTTCTTATAGAACATTTGAGTCTATTAAGTGATTTGGAATGATTCTTAACACAATCAATTCAAGAATTTCATTTTGGGGTTATTTTGATGTTAGGTTGAAGAAAGGGTTTCAAATTGGTGATTTTCATCTCAACCCTCAAGCTAACAAAGGGGTTTTTGTCTTAAACAGTGATTAAGGCAAGTATAAACAAGTATATATGATTAGATGCTATTGCATGTCAACTTCTCTTAGTGAATTTGTAAAATCGAGTTCAGCCCTTATGATTATGTGTTTTATTGTGTTGGTATTCATTGATTATGGGCTGAAAGGTGTTTGATTAAATGATTGAATGGTGAAAGAGAAGATAGGTCAGAATTAGTTTAAGTATAAACAGTAATTTATGTTTATATGCTAATCAATGTGATTCTTATAAGTTTGGGTGTAGTTTTAATTCAACCATGTTCCTAGAAAGTGAATTATGTATATGAATTGATTGGAAAAGAAGATAGATAATGGTATTGAAATGGATTGAGTGCAAGTATATAAATAAGTTTATATAATTTAAATACCACTGCATGTTACATGGATGTAAATTGTATCCATTGATTTAGTTTTCCATTCATTAAATGATATGTTGTAGAACTTTACTTTTGAATGGAATTGAATGAATGATATGTTATGGAATAAAAGTGATACTTGTGTTTAAATGATGTATAGAGAAGGGAACAGAAGATTCCTAAGATTTTGTGCAGGTTAGAATGAAGTAGGAGCATAGCAGAATTCGTTTCTGAATCCTGCAGTCTGTGTGAGTTCGGTCAGCCGATACTATCGGTTAGCCGAGGACTAACCGACGAAGCTGACCGACAGTGTTAAATGCATGGAATTGTTCGTCTCTGGTATTCAAACCGAGACCTGACCGACCAGTTCGGTCAGCCGACAATAAACATCGGTCAACCGACACTGAAAAAGGAACAGGAGACTTCGCCTCTGGTTTTCGAACCGTCATTCTGACCGACACACGTCGGTCAGCCGAAAGCATACTTCGGTCGACCGACAGGTCAACCGACGAGCGAACCGACAGTTAGCCAAAATGGTGTAGCTTCAGACTGTAAGTCTGAAATCCATGATTTGAAGCCTATTAATTTAATCAAGGCTATTCTTATTGTGTATACCTCCATAGGTGATAATTAAGGGGACTTTAATGTACAAAGTTTATATAAACTGTGATGTCCATCAAGAATAACACAAGTACATTAAATAACTGAGGATTACACCCAATTGGATGGTAGTGTTTAATTGAAGTCGAATTGTCAAAGGTGTGTTCCTTATTATGTAAAGGACACTATATGGTATAATCAACCCAGATAGGGTAATATTGATTTGTATATTGAAACAAATCCTGAAAGGATTATTTATTGATTTGTCTCCGTTCATTTATAACTAAACGGAAATTAAGTTAAATGAATTGTATTAGATATTGAGTCTGGCACTACATAGTGATTTCTGTCTGCTGCAGCAGATTATTTGGGAGTGTTCCGGAGCTCCGTGGTGATGCCAGTGATCTCTGATCAAGACACTGAGTAGATGCCATTTATTTGAGAAGTCCTTGAGGCCTGAGTCATGAATGATGCGCTCTTCAGTCCTGAGCCAATAAAGGCAATTCTTCCTTTTTAGGGAGATATCATTTGATCTGGAAATACTATGGTAGTTTGCCAAGTTATAAAGACTTACATTGTTACTGGTTACGTAATTCTTCCTGTTTAGGAAGATGGTAATTCTTCCTGTTAGGAAGATGGTAATCATTCCCTTTGAGGAAGATATGAAACTGATTTGTACATTGTAAACCACATGTTGTTAATTTAATCTAACGTTGACTCAGGCAATTTGTTATTGTTTATTGTTTAAGTCAAATGATGAATTAGACAAATTGGAATTATGATTAGCATATGTAATCACATATTTGTTTGTACATTGCTGAATTGTGAATTCACAATGTTATTGATGGCATTACAGGCACAGCTGCCATTGCTGGCCCTTCGGTGGTTATTGTACCAATGGAAACAACTAATATAGTTCCTTCCGAAGAGCTCGTAGAGTGAAAGGAAAGTATTGTAATAATGACATAAGACTTTTGGAACTGTCTTGTTCATAATGTAAATTCAGTTTTGTTTTTATGAACAATATAAATTTGTTTATGTTCCGCATAATGTGTAATTTGATAACCCTTGTGAATTTTATGTTCAAAGTTCACGGGAGTAAGTATGGTCGCGACTCGGGGTTAACTCGATTTAAATTTTTATCTCGGGCTCGGGTCGTGACAGCACTTACCAAGGAAACGTTTACTTTTCTCAAATTTATGGACTGGCCAGAACTACGTTGGTAGGAGCTAAGGAGCTGCTTCGGGGCTAGCAGACTAGGTTTGAAGCCTTTGAGGAAAAGAAGGATGTCGTTTGCATAGAAAAGGTGGCAAGGAGTGGAGGGGATATTAGAGAGGGGGAAGATGAGCCCAGTTGCATTCAGCTTGTTGATGTTTAGGCTGAGAATTTCCTCTGCAATTATGAAGAGACTAGGAGACAGCGGATCCCCTTGTCTTAGACCACAATTAGAGTTGAGAAATCCATAGGGGGATCTATTGATGAGCACAGAACCTCTGGCAGAAGATATACACTCTTTAATGAGGGAGATCCAATCCTCTAAGAAGCCAAGGAAGGCTAGAAACTTTAGGAGGAACGCCCAACTGAGCTTGTCAAAAGCTTTGGAGATATCAAGCTGCATGCAGAAAGCACCACCACTGAGCTTGGAGTTGAGCTTTGGAAGAGTTCATGAGCTAGGGCTATATGTTGGTGTATGGATCTGCCTTTGACAAAAGCAGCCTAGTTAGGTGATATAATTGAGGGAAGGATCTTAGATAATCTAGAGGCTAGGATTTTGGATAGTATTTTGTAAGAGAAGTTAAGGATACTTATGGGCCTATAATCTTCAAAGGAACTGGGAGAGGGGTTTTTTGGGATAAGGGTGAGGAGGTAGGTATTAGAAGCTTTGTAGAGCTTGCCAGAGGAGAAGAAGTGTTGGACTACTTTAATTACAGAGGAGCCAGTGATGGCCTAGGTAGCTGTAAAGAAGGATCCTGAGAACCCATCTGGACCAGGGGCACTATCTTTTTTGAGGCTAAAAACAACTTCTTTGATCTCCTCAGCACCAGGGCATGAGGAAAGACTAGCATTTTGCGTTGGAGAGATCTTATAGCTATCCACCAGGAAAAGGTCTTCATCCAGAGGAGAAGAAGGGGAATGAGCCATGGAGGAGAAGTAGTCAACAACTAGAAGTTGAATTTGATGAGCGTCCTCAACCCAAGCTCCATCTGATTTTATTTTAGAAATGTGATTAACCGCTCCTCTGGATTTGGCTGAGGCATGGAAGAAGGAGGGTATTTCTGTCACCTTTGAGAAGCCATTTAGTTCTGGATTTTTGTCACCAGTGGGTCTCCTGGATTTGGAGCCAGTTATGCAGGGTAGATTTGGCTTCAAGAATATTTTTGTGGAGCTCATCAGATGGCCCAGCGTCGACAAGAAGCTCTTGAGTAGCTATTACTTTAGATTCCGCCAGCTGCACATTTAATTTAATGTCTCCAAACACGTTTTTATTCCAGGCCTTAAGGACCAACTTCATAGCTTTCAGATTCTGAGCCAATTCATATTGGGAGTGGCCAGCTATATCCAAGCTCCAACTGTCAGGAACTAACTTGAGAAAGTCCCGGTGCTGGATCCACATGGCTTCAAACTTAAAGGGGACATTAGTAGGGAAGATCATCTGATTGTGGGACAGAAGCAGAGGGCAATGATCTGAAGAGTATTTGGGCAGGTGGGAAAGCTGGGGGTCCACCAAATTGGAGTACCAATGGGAGTTGCATATGGCTCTATCCAGCCTAGCAGCAACGTAGGCAACTCCCCTGCGATTATTGGACCAAGTGAACTTATTACCAGTAAATCCCATATCTTGTAATACGGAAGAGAGCATCATCATCTGGAAAACTCTAACAAATCGGGATGGGTTGAAGCTCAGCTTTTCCGAAGCAGAGAGCGTGGAGTTGAAACACCCAAGAAGCACCAGGGCGGACCAGAGCTTGCCTTTGAGGCCATATAGTCCCAGAGAGTCCTTCTTTGAACATAATTAGTGAAACCATAAATCCCAGAGAGAAAGCTTCTGCTGCCATTTGTGGGGTTAATGAAAGTGTAAGGTCTGTGACCATACTAGGTCAGTTGGGCCCAAAACCCGGCCCGTTGACCCGTTTAATTTGTTATTATTTTATTTAATTATATTTTTAGATATTTAAGTGGGTTTAGATCATGAGCGAGTTTATTTTAGCATTAGAATAGTATCTGTGTAGTTTTGTTTGATTCCGAGTTCGTTGATCATAGCAGGGGGGTAGTTTGCAATTTAGGGAAAATTGAGTGTTTTTCCGAAATATTCCAAACACCGTGATTTTTAGGTTCGTTGGAAAGGTCTCGACGTTCTGATTACTTTTGTCTCTTGACTCATCGCGATCCAGCGATCAGAAACCTTTCAAGTGGTTCATTCTTTCACCGGACCCACTTAAAGGACAATTCGGTCTTTTCCTCTCCTATCGTCTTCTTAAACGATGTTAAACCCTAATTCCAGTTTTATTCTCTGCAACGGAAGAGAGAACCGCAGCCATCTTCTTCTCTTCCTTTCTCAAGCCCGGAACCCTAGCCCAGGAGACCCCATCGGAGATCTGGTCCGTTAGAAGTCATCCTCGCGTTTCCCTCTTGCTTCCGGTATCAATCTGGGAAGGTTTCCAGTAATTTCATCTTTATGTCATCTTCCTTTTGGTTTAGATTGAGTTAGATCTTGATTCGTTTCCTTCCTATCTTCTTCCTGGTTTACTAGATTTCGATTTCTCGGGATAGATTGTGGATCTTACGGTAGGAAGATTTCTCCTCGCGTTTACCCATTTCCAATCTTCGTCTTGGTTGAGGCAAGTAGATTTACACTACATAATATAACATGTGTGTTGTTCCTTTATTGATTTGCAATGGTTCTTGATAGACTTCCCCTTTAATTCCAAACTTGTCTGATTTTAATTTGGAAATCATTTGTTAGGTTATGTTTTGGGGAAAATGGTGATATTAGGTTGATTAGAGTTTACTTAAGTTGATTAAATGAAATGCATTCTGATGTATGGATTGAATGTGATGAATGGGGAGCAAGGAGGCTCAGTTTTCTGCAGGTTAGCCATGGATTGGCCGGAGAAAAAAGGGAGCAGAAACTCATTTGCGGGCTTCAGGTTCGCTGTCCGATCGATCGGTCGCACAGTGCGATCGATCGGACAGTGAACAGTTCCCCAAATTAACTGTGGGCGATCACAGTCCGATCGATCGATCTGTGAAAACTCTCAGTTAACTGGGAGGTGCCCAGTGCCGATCGATCGGTCACTCAGTCCGATCGATCGGACTGTGCACTAACTGTGAAGTGTTCAGTGCCGATCGATCGCACCTTCGGTGCGATCGATCGGAGGGTGCATGGTCACTGAAACTTCAAAGGCTTGTAACTTTCAATCCGCCCGTTGGATTTGCAAATATAATACACCGTTGGAAAGCCCGTGAAATAGAGAATCCAATGGTTCTGGTTTCATCACGATCGGAGATCGAAAAGTGATGTGATTAGTTGAATTAATGATTCGACTCTTATAACTTAAGAAAGAGACTGTTTGACCTAGGTTTGGGACTTAGATGTTGGAAACCATTTACTTACTATCATATGACCATAAATGGAATTGAAATCGAATCACGTGCTCGGTGTGAATTCGATGGGTAGTCTAGGTATTCGTGTATTACACGTAGTGTAACCGAATGCACATGGAGTTGAATTTAATGATGCTCAACATGATTGTACACGAAGGAATTATCCCAAAAGCGTCATTGATCCAATTTCCACATGTACTCCGTTAGAATACGTAGGATACAGGGATGACACCACTTACCTAGGGTTGGATTGTAATTCTTCCTTGACTTGTGACTTGTATCCGTTGATAACATCTCCTTGTACACTCCCTTGACATAAAACACGTAATCAATTATGAAACATAAACTCTTATAGAATTTAGGACTTGGACTTGACTTAGAGTGTACCATAGGAACCCGTGTCTTGTTTTGATGAACATGACTGGCTAGTATGAAGGGGATTATCACGTGGCTTGTCTTGAATTCATCTGGAAGAGATAATCCCTAAGAACTTGTCTTGTACTTGGAACTAGCAAGACTTGCTTGTCTTGTCTGTTCTTGAGTCAAAACCACTTTATTATTGTTTGCATATCATGGCCATCTGCAGTTTGGGATTTAATGACGAATCGGTTACTCCGGTTGTCGGGGTGGGGCAGTCGGCGTAGGACGGCGTCCATGGCGTTGAATAGCTGGGAGCGGGCTAGGACCGTGCTGCTATTCCAAGGACAGGGAGCTAGGATCCCACTGGAGCCGGACTATGGTATCAGTAGTCCAAGGGGATTGTTACTGGTACCCCGGGAGGTGGCATAGGACATCCTCGGAGTCTCCCTGTTGCTTGTCTTGCTTGCATTTGCATGGATAGTGGTTATAGTTAGATGATTGCTAGGATTCTTGTTATTGATTCTGCTTATTAATCTCGCTTTATGCCTAGCTTCATATTCTTGTATTCATATGATCTTATACTTGTCATTACTCTATACTTGATGCATGTCGTGTTTATTTAGTTTTGTATATCTATTGCTCAACATGTCGTCGACTTTGTTCCTTGATGTACAGACACATCAGGTGAGTTCTTCTACGAGGAGCAGGCAGGTGAGGAGATCCCAGAGGATCTCCAACCAGCAGAGGAGGCACGAGAGTGGCGTGCCGATGACGTAGAGTAGCGTTATCACCCCTGGCACGAGAGAGACATATTGGGATCTATTAGATTTATCTTTCTTTTATATATTTCTCTCGTCAAACCTTTATATCACATTGACCTCTGTTTCTTTGATTGGCCATGTTTAGTGGGTTGGCCATTGTAATAAATTACTTAACTTTGAAGTTCTATTTATTCTTCTTGCAACTTTAATTTAAGGAGAGTTTATTAATCATTGCTTGAGATCCTATATGCCTAGAGTTCTATGAACTCCATGTTTATTGGATTGAAGAGGTTTGAAATATTAAATCCTCACCGCGGACTACGATCCGTGGGCCCAAAGGACAAAATTTTTAATTAGTCCTAAAATTCATTCTCCGGATCCGGTTATCTCTTTAATCGGGTTCGGGGGACGTGACAGGATGGTATCAAAGCAGTGGTTAGTTTCTCAGGGTAAAAATTGTAGAAACCATAGGACGCGTGTGAGGATTTCGTTAGTCAGTAGGTTGATCTCTTAGTTTTATTTTCTAGCATTGTGATATTAACTTGGGGCATTTTGGAGCTAACCTTGAATGTTTTACAGGATTATGGCTGGTAGACATAATACCCGAGGTGAGGGTAGTTCATCTCAGAATGGCTCTGAGAATCAATTCCACCAGTTCATGGCAGCTTTCATTCAGTCCCAAAAGGACATGGCTGAGCAGAGCCAGAAACAAAATGAGGACCAGGCTGTATTCCAAGCACAGATGCTTGAGGTAGTGCAGAAGGTGGGCCAGCCACAGGCCAAGGAGTATGATCTCAATGAGTTGGTTGAGAAGTTCAGGAAGAGGTTCCCACCTGAGTTCCATGGCATAGAGGACCCCGCCGTAGCAGATGAGTGGGTAGTTCAAATAGAGAATATCTACAAGGTGTTTCGATGCACTGGCATTCAGCAGGTGCAGCTTGCAGCCCACATGTTCCATGGAGCCGCTGAGAGATGGTGGAAGACCGTCAAACACCCCTATGAGGAGATTGTTGAGGAAGTAGCCTGGAGAACTTTTACCGAGCAATTCCAGAAGAAGTTTATCCCGGAGCACTATAGGGATCAAAAGATGGAGGAGTTCGAGAGGCTGATAAAGGGTGACTTGACAGTGCAGGATTATGAGATTGCCTTTACCCATTTATCTCGATTTGCTGAGAGTCTGATTCAGCCAGAGTCAGAGAGAGTCCGGAGATTTATCAAGGGACTGCGAGCTGATATTAAGATGCAAGTACAGCGCAGCAGATTGACCAATTATGATGATGTGGTCAAGGAAGCTTATTGGGTAGAGGAGTCCCTGAAGGAGGTGATTGCTTTAGAGCAGCAGAGGATCTTGGCATTGATCCCTCCACCCAGGACACAGGGATCTTCGTCTCTGTCATATCAGCAGCCAGCACCTAAGAGGCTACGGTTTGAGCCTACACTCCGACCGCAGCCACAGCGAGTCTCTTGCATGCATTGTGGCGGGAACCATTTTGGCCGTGATTGCATGAAGCAGTCCGGTGCCTGTTTCAACTGTGGAGATCCAGGGCATAAGGTTCGTTTTTGCCCAGGGAAGACAGGAGTACCCGTTACCAAGGATCGATGAGCTATTCGATCAGTTGCAGGGAGCCCAATTCTTTTCGAAGATAGATCTGCGTTCCGGTTATCATCAGTTGCGAGTCAGAAAGGAAGATGTTCCTAAGACTACATTTCGGACGAGATATGGACATTTTGAGTTTCTCGTGATGCCTTTTGGATTGACAAATGCTCTAGCAGTTTTTATGGCTTTGATGAACAAGGCATTTGCTCCTTTCTTGGATCAGTTTGTGGTAGTCTTCATAGATGATGTTTTGGTATACTCGAAGACTAAGGAGGAGCATGAGCATCAGTTGAGAACTTCTTTGCAGCTTTTGAGGGATAACCAACTGTATGCAAAGTTAAGCAAATGTGAGTTTTAGTTGGAACAAGTGGCATTTTTGGGCCATATAATCTCTAAGGAATGATCCCAAGAAGATTGCAGCAGTTGTCAATTGGAGTAGCCCGAGAAATGTAGCAGAGATTCGTAGTTTCCTTGTACTTGCAGGGTACTACAGGAGGTTTGTGAAAGGATTCGCTACCATAGCCTCTCCGTTAACTAAGTTGACGAGGAAGGATATTCCATTTGTGTGGACAGAGGGGTGTGAAAAGAGCTTCCAAGAATTGAAGACCCGATTGACTACAGCACCCATACTTGCCTTACCCGCTGGAAGTGGAGGATTTGTGATTTTCACAGATGCATCAGGAGTAGGTTTGGGATGTGTTCTCATGCAGCATGATAAGGTGATAGCCTATGGATCGAGGCAATTGAAAGATCATGAGAAGAAATATGCCACACATGACTTGGAGTTAGCAGCAGTAGTGTTTGCATTAAAGTTGTGGAGGCATTATTTGTATGGAGAGAGATTTGAGGTGCATACAGATCACAAGAGTCTGCAATAAAAGTCCAAGGGATCCTACCCTAGAGGGGGGGTGAATAGGGTGAGCTACAACTAGTGACCAACTATGACCAATTTTAAATTCTTTAAATCAATTAGTCACATGTGATGATTAAACAAACAAAATGCGGATGCTTAAACAAACACAATCACCACAATACAATCACCACAACATAAGATTTATAGTGGTTCGGCCTCAATGCCTACATCCACTACCGGCTTGTGACTCAACACCCCACCGGATTTTCACTATTATGCTTTTCAAAAGGCTAAGCAATAACCTCTACAATATGCTTTCCAAGGATAAGCAATAACCTTACAATGTTGTTTTTTCTAGGCTAAACAACAACCTATACACAATGCTTTTAAATGGCTAAGCAATAACCTTACAAGTAAATAATTTCTCTCAAAGAAAGTGTCTTCACAAAACACTCTAAGAGATTACAATTTAGCTCAATAAATTTGCCTCTAAGATAGGCGGATATGAAAGTGAATAACAAACTCACACAAACACTAAGGATTACAAAGATGAATGCTTATGAGGTGTGTGTGTGTGAAAACTTCAATCAAGATTAATATTAAGCTCAATCTATTTTATGCTTAAAGCAATTCAAAAGTTTAATGCTCATAAAAAGATTTGATTGAAGTGTTATGCAAATCACATGTACAAAAATACTAACTTGTAAATGATTTATGAAAATCAAGATGACACAAGTTGTATGAAATTAATTATGTCTAAACATGTGATGCACATTCAATGTTGTTTTCAAAAATAAACTAATTTAACAAACGTTTTAAATAGATTGAAAACAACAAAGAGGATTCAAACAAGTTAATGAATCATGACATAAAAGAAATCAAAGATTTTGGCAATGCATGATTAACAAAGTTTATAAAACAAACTTGTTTTGAAATCAAGGTGAAGAATCCTATGACTTAAATCAAAGATTAAGGAAGTAGAGGATTCAACACATCATAGTTTATATGCTAAAATCATTTACCAATAGTTTAACAAAGCATAAAACAATGATTAAGAAAAGCTAAGGCTTACTTGGTAATTTAACTTCATTAATCCAAGCTTTAGCTTTTGCTAATGACCCTCTTGGTCTCTCTTAGTTCATCCCCTTTTTCTTCTCTTCAAACACCTCAAGAAGGCTTAGAAGCTCCAAAATGTTCAACCTACTTTAAATGGGAATGAACCCCTTTTTATACTCAAAAAGTTGAGTTCTGCGAGTGCCCGGTCGACCCCATAAAAGCCCCGGTCGACCTGGCCTCCAACGGTCATAAAACTGACCGTTTGAAAAAGAGCTGTTGGCTCTTTCCCGGTCGACCCGCAGTGGGCTCGATCGACCGGGTCCATGGGCTCGGTCGACCCGCCACACTGCGGGTCGACCGGGTCTCCTGGACCATTTCCCCCAAAAATGCATATTTTGCATATTTTAAAGTATTTTCAAGTGGGGACAATTGGGCCACTAAATCAAGCATGAAAACATGATTTTAAATCATTCTAAGTATTTTAAAATCATGAAACATAAAAAGCCAAAAATCATTTGAAACTTTAAATCATTGGCTAGCTTGATTTGTAAAAATCCTTTTTCAAATAAAATGCATCCAAGATGAAAACCAAAACATGCATGAAACATATGATTTACAAGATTTAAAACAATGCATGTGTAAAACCAGATTTCAAGATTTTCTAAATCAATGCATATGTGTGAATTCAAATGATGAATAAAATGAATGATGCATCCATCAAATTGCAATAAACAAAAACCTAACATGCAATACCTGTTTACACAGGGTGATCTGAATAACAGGCAGAGGAGATGGATGGAGTACATAAAGGATTATGATTTTCCAATTAAGTACCATCCTGGAAGAGTGAATGTTGTAGCAGATGCTCTTAGTAGAAAGGCAGCATTCAGTGGATGTATAATGCCTGAATGGAGATGGATGGAGCAGTTTAGAGACATGGATGTAGAAGTCTGGACAGTTAATGAGAAGGTCCTAGTTGCTACAATGGGAGTTTGGGAGCCAGAGATAGTTAACAGGATCAAGGAATGCCAGAAGGATGATCCAGAGTTGCAGAGAATCATTGAGCATGTGGATGACAAGCCAGAGTTCAGATTGATAGAGGGAGTTTTGTACTGTAAGGATAGGTTGTGTGTGCCAGATGTTCAAGATATCAAGTCAGAGTTGATGAAAGATGCGCACCACATCCGATATTCTATTCACCCAGGGAGCACCAAGATGTATCAGAATTTGAAGAATCACTATTGGTGGGTGAAAATGAAGAAAGAGATTGCAGAATTTGTCTCCAGATGTATGACTTGTCAACAGATTAAGGCAGAGCACAAGAAGCCTCCTGGTTTACTTCACTTGTTGGAAATTCCACAGCGGAAATGGGAGAATATCACCATGGATTTCGCGTCAGGGTTGCCAAATACCAAGAAAGGCAATGATACTATTTGGGTGATTGTTGATAGACTGACTAAATCAGCCCATTTCTTGCCATTTAAGACTGGACAGTTTATGGACAAGATGACTAAGATGTACAGGGACAATATAGTCACGTTGCATGGAGTGCCTAAGTCCATAGTGTCCGATCGAGACACTAAGTTTGTCTCTCGGTTTTGGTCTACTTTCCAGTCATCTATGGGAACTCAGTTGAAGTTCAGCACAGCTTACCACCCTCAGACAGATGGACAGTCAGAGCGTACAATTCAGACACTGGAAGATCTCCTCCGAGCATGTGTTTTGGATTTCAAGGAGAGTTGGCATGAGAGTTTGCCTCTATGTGAGTTTGCCAACAATAATAGTTATCATTCAAGCATTGGTATGGCACCATTTGAGGCATTGTATGGAACGAGATGCAGAACCCCAGCATGTTAGGAGAAAGTTGGAGTTCGGAGTTTTCATGGCCCCTCAGAGATTGCTGATTCCAATGAGAAGGTCAGAGTTGTCCAGATGAGAATGAAGGAGTCACGTGATCGTCAGAAGAGTTATGCAGATAAGAGGCGGAAACCTTTAGAATTCCAAGTGGGGGATATGGTTTTCCTGAAAGTGTCTCCGATGAGAGGTGTTATCAGATTTGGACAGAAAGGGAAGCTTGCCAAGAGGTTTGTGGGACCATTTGAGATTAAGAGCAAGATTGGAGACGTGGCTTATCGTCTAGTGCTACCGCCAGAGTTAGCAGGTGTGCACGACGTATTTCATGTCTCAATGCTTCGGAAGTACATTCCAGATCCCACCCACGTGTTGCAGCACGAGCCACTTCAGCTTCAGGCAGATGTCACCTACGTGGAGCGTTCAGCACAGATCATCGACACTAAGGAGGTAGTGTTGCGTACTAAGACCATCCAATGGGTCAAGGTACAGTGGGAGAATCACATTCCATAAGAAGCTACGTGGGAGCTGAAAGAGCAGATTCTGAAGACGTACCCCTATCTTTTTCCAGATGAGGTATGTTTAGGCATTTGGGGGACCAAATGTTCTTTTTATTTGTGAGAGTTGTAAGGTCTGTGACCTTACTGGGTCAGTTGGGCCCAAAACCCGGCCCGTTGACCCGTTTAATTTGTTATTATTTTATTTAATTATATTTTTAGATATTTAAGTGGGTTTTGATCATGAGAGAGTTTCTTTAAGCATTAGAATAGTATCTGTGTAGTTTTGTTTGATTCCGAGTTCGTTGATCATAGCAGGGGGTAGTTTGCAATTTAGGGAAAATTGAGTGTTTTTCTGAAATATTCCAAACGCCGTGATTTTTGGGTTCGATGGAAAGGTCTCGACGTTCTGATTAATTTTGTCTCTTGACTCATCGCGATCCAGCGATCAGAAACCTTTCAAGTGGTCCATTCTTTCACCGGACCCACTTAAAGGACAATTCGGTCTTTTCCTCTCCTATCGTCTTCTTAAACGATGTTTAACCCTAATTCCAGTTTTATTCTCTGCAACGGAAGAGAGAACCTCAGCCATCTTCTTCTCTCCCTTTCTCAAGCCCAGAACCCTAGCCCATGAGACCACATTCGGAGATCTGGTCCGTTCGAAGTCATCCTCGCGTTCCCTCTTGCTTCCGGTATCAATCTAGTAAGGTTTCCAGTAATTCCATCTTTATGTCATCTTCCTTTTGGTTTAGATTGAGTTAGATCTTGATTCGTTTCCTTCCTATCTTCTTCCTGGTTTACTAGATTTCGATTTCTCGGGATAGATTGTGGATCTTGCGGTAGGAAGATTTCTCCTCGCGTTTACCCATTTCCAATCTTCGTCTTGGTTGAGGCAAGTAGATTTACACTACATAATATAACATGTGTGTTGTTCCTCTATTGATTTGCAATGGTTCTTGATAGACTTCCCCTTTAATTCCAAGCTTGTCTGATTTTAATTTGGAAATCATTTGTTAGGTTATGTTTTGGAGAAAATGTTGATATTAGGTTGATTAGAGTTTGCTTAAGTTGATTAAATGAAATGGATTATGATGTATGGATTGAATGTGATGAATGAGGAGCAAGGAGGCTCAGTTTTCTGCAGGTTAGCCATGGATTGGCCGGAGGAAAAAGGGAGCAGAAACTCATTTGCGGGCTTCAGGTTCGCTGTCCGAATCGATCGGTCACACAGTGCGATCGATCGGACAGTGAAAAGTTCCCCAAATTAACTATGGGCGATCACAGTACGATCGATCGGTCCCACAGTACGATCGATCGGTTCTGTGAAAACTCTCAGTTAACTGGGAGGTGCCCAGTGCCGATCGATCGGTCACTCAGTCCGATCGATCGGACTGTGCACTAACTGTGAAGTGTTCAGTGCAGATCGATCGCACATTCGGTGCGATCGATCGGAGGGTGCATGGTCACTGAAACTTCAAAGGCTTGTAACTTTCAATCCGCCCGTTGGATTTGCACATATAATACACCGTTGGAAAGCCCTTGAACTAGATAATGCAATGGTTCTGGTTTCATCACGATCGGAGATCGGAAAGTGATGTGATTAGTTGAATCAATGATTCGACTCTTGTAACTTAAGAAAGAGACTGTTTGACCTAGGTTTGGGACTTAGATGTTGGAAACCATTTACTTACTATCATATGACTATAAATGGGATTGAAATCGAATCACGTGCTTGGTGTGAATTCGATGGGTTGTCTAGGTATTCGTGTATTATACGTAGTGTAACCGAATGCACATGGAGTTGAATTTAATGATGCTCAACATGATTGTACACCAAGGAATTATCCCAAAAGCGTCATTGATCCAATTTCCACATGTACTCCGTTAGAATACGTAGGATACAGGGATGACACCACTTACCTAGGGTTGGATTGTAATTCTTCCTTGACTTGTGACTTGTATCCGTTGATAACATCTCCTTGTACACTCCCTTGACATAAAACACGTAATCAATTATGAAACATAAACTCTTATAGAATTTAGGACTTGGACTTGACTTAGAGTGTACCATAGGAACCCGTGTCTTGTTTTGATGAACATGACTGGCTAGTATGAAGGGGATTATCACGTGGCTTGTCTTGAATTCATCTGGAAGAGATAATCCCTAAGAACTTGTCTTGTACTTGGAACTAGCAAGACTTGCTTGTCTTGTCTGTTCTTGAGTCAAAACCACTTTATTATTGTTTGCATATCATGGCCATCTGCAGTTTGGGATTTAATGACGAATCGGTTACTCCGGTTGTCGGGGTGGGCAGTCGGCGTAGGACGGCGTCCATGGCGTTGAATAGCTGGGAGCGGGCTAGGACCGTGCTGCTATTCCAAGGACAGGGAGCTAGGATCCCACTGGAGCCGGACTATGGTATCAGTAGTCCAAGGGGATTGTTACTGGTACCCCCGGGAGGTGGCATAGGACATCCTCGGAGTCTCCCTGTTGCTTGTCTTGCTTGCATTTGCATGGATAGTGGTTATAGTTAGATGATTGCTAGGATTCTTGTTATTGATTCTGCTTATTAATCTCGCTTTATGCCTAGCTTCATATTCTTGTATTCATATGATCTTATACTTGTCATTACTCTATACTTGATGCATGTCGTGTTTATTTAGTTTTGTATATCTATTGCTCAACATGTCGTCGACTTTGTTCCTTGATGTACAGACACATCAGGTGAGTTCTTCTACGAGGAGCAGGCAGGTGAGGAGATCCCAGAGGATCTCCAACCAGCAGAGGAGGCACGAGAGTGGCGTGCCGATGACGTAGAGTAGCGTTATCACCCCTGGCACGAGAGAGACATATTGGGATCTATTAGATTTATCTTTCTTTTATATATTTCTCTCGTCAAACCTTTATATCACATTGACCTCTGTTTCTTTGATTGGCCATGTTTAGTGGGTTGGCCATTGTAATAAATTACTTAACTTTGAAGTTCTATTTATTCTTCTTGCAACTTTAATTTAAGGAGAGTTTATTAATCATTGCTTGAGATCCTATATGCCTAGAGTTCTATGAACTCCATGTTTATTGGATTGAAGAGGTTTGAAATATTAAATCCTCACCGCGGACTACGATTCGTGGGCCCAAAGGACAAAATTTTTAATTAGTCCTAAAATTCACTCTCCGGATCCGGTTATCTCTTTAATCGGGTTCGGGGGACGTGACAGAAAGAGACTGTCAAGAATTAGGAGGAGATATCTGTCAGGGAGAAGCTAAGATTGGAGTTGGTATTGAAAAAGCACCAGATAGAGGCTAAGTGATCAGGTTTGTTTGAGAAGAACCCATCGTACCCCAGAGTAGACTGAAGAGAAGAGGGGGGAGATAGAGTCATAGGCTCTGAGAGGAAGAGAATGTCCGGGTGGCGAGAGGAGATCAGGTGATGAATGGCTCTAAGGGTAGGGGAGTTAGCAATACCCCTGCAATTCCAAAATAGAGCTTTGATCATTTGGAACGGGTTGAGGTGGGAGGGTTACCATGAGAACTCCTAGTGCTGGGGTGGCAAGAAGAGGAGGCAGGGCAACTTATTTTTTTTTTTTTTTTTTGGAGTAAGGGGTGAGGTCTATCTCCAAAGAGATGCCAACCAAGTTCTTAGGAGAGACAGGAGGTTGGGAAAGAGGATTTAGGGAGGAGTTAAGGTTAATCAAATGCTCACTAACAGGATCAGAGGTGGTGAATTCCTCACTGATGGGGTCACTAGGGGGAGGGGGAGAGGCTGGGAATGTGAAAAGCATCTGTCAGTTCTATGAAAGAACAATTTTCTAGAATGGAGAAAGGGTTGGAAGTGTCAAGCTCATGGAGAAAGGTGCTGGGATTTTTTCTAGATTTTCCAGTATGATGTCCTGGGGAAGTTTCTCTAAAGGAGAGAGACCTTGGGTTGAAGGGGGATGAAGATTAGTTTGAACAGGTTGGGCGGGAGGATTCACAGGGATGGAGTTATGAGGGCCAATGATAGAAATAGAGGTGGAGGAGGTAGGAGGATCAGAACAGAGTTCGGCTGAGGCAGAGGAAGGGATAGGGTCAGGTGGCACTGGGGAAAGGGGGGGAGGGCTAGGAGCAGGGGGGCTGAATGGTTTAGGGCGGCAGGGGGACTAGTTGGTTGGGGGGTTTTCCTAGGATCCCATCACTAAGTTGTGGAGGAACCTTGGTGGAGTTGAATCCCGGGTTGCTAAAATTGCAAGAGGTTTCAGTATGTCCAGTGGCTAGGCATTTTGCATAGGGCATGTTTTCATAGGTGATAGGGAGCAGAACCACTGAATCACCTTCAAGATCCACTTTGATCTGATGAGGCTTGGGTTTGGAAAGGTCTAGATGAACTAGGATTCTGGCAAAGGTAAGGATACGTTGGGAGGCCGTAATTTCATCCAGCCTAATGGGTTTGCCGATTGAGCTAGCTAAGGAAAGGAGGATGTTGCTGCTCCTGCGGTGATAGGGAATAACATGGATTCTAATCCAGACTGAATGCAGGGAAGGCCACTCAGGATCCACTTGGCCAGGGGTCTGAGGTTGAAGAAGAAACTTTTTGGATTGCAGAAGGATCGGAGATTTGGAGATAATCGAATCTCTATCTTCCTTGGAGCTAAACCTAAGGAGGAAAAGTCCCATATCAGTTAGGGAGATTAAACAGGGTTTAGAGAGGTTCCATTTGAGATTGGCTTGCTAAGTGAGCCACTCGACTGTAGGTCTTTTTCCTAGGAAGCGCCTTGTAGCAACATTAGCAAAGGAGTTCTTACTTAGTTCTATCAAGGAGGAGTCGATTTTGATGGAGAGCTGACCATCAGTCAAGGTCGGAGTAGGGTAATCTGATGGGGATAGAGGTTTAGAGGCATGGAAAAGCTCCAGCCAGTTGCTAGGACGAGGGGGAGACTGCCTGGGGAGGATGGAAAGCAGCTGTTGGATGAGATCAATTTGGATCGCAGAGAGAGAGTGTTGTTGTGGGATGAGCAGGGGGTCAGGTGGCTTGAGGGGAGGGTGAGGAGGTAGACCTGGGGCCGAAAGGGGAGAGGTTGGATGTGAAAAAGCAGAGCCCGAATGAGGAAAGGAAGCTTAGGGTTGAAGGGCTTGAGCTCTAGCTCTATTTAGGTGGATGATACCTGAAAGTTGATTGTGCAAGATTTCGAGTTGCTCTTAATCCCTGATAGGTGATACATCAGATGGAGAAGAATGGGGGAGGGGCAGGGTGAGAGAGGAAGGGGGCAGGGTATTACTGGGATTGTTGGAAGAGGAAAAAGGAGCGGAAGATACCCGAATTGGAGCATCCGAAGGGCGAACTTCCTGTGGGTGCTGCAAGGAGACGGTCAAGGGAGCGCCTGAGGACAAGCTCTGGGGTAAGGGGGAAAATCGCTGGACTTGAAGGAAATAGGGTCTGGGGAAATGGGAGCTTCCGGCTGGGATGGTTGTGACTGCAGTGAGCACCTTCCACTCTGTCATGAGTCCATAGTTGAAGAGGTAGATTAATTGTTAAATGTACGTAAGAAATGGTTGTTTATGGTAGTTCCATTGGACTGGAATGGTCCTTAAAGATGTTGAGCCAGTCATGGTTCATTAAAGCATGAATTAAGCTATAGGATATGGGGACCCACTTGGATGAAACTGCATGGTCCGTCTAGATTTTTTTTTTTTTTGCTTAAGGGTAAAATGTATTAATGAGAAAAAGGATGGTGGGGGGGGGGGGGGGGGGGGGGGGGGGGGGGGGGGGGGGGTGCAAAGGGCTAGGGAGCCCCAAAGCCAAGAGGCTACATCAACCAACAGGAAAGAAATAAAGAAAAAGGGCTTTACAGGAAAAAAGCCAGCAGTTAGGCCAAGCCCAAAAAAAAACAAGAATAGGATGAGTAACATTTACATTGGAGAGGTATAAGATCATACCTATTATTCGATCCTCGAAAAGTACCTTGGCACGCTCATGGTCCATCTAGATTAACATCTTCACTCACATTAACAAGAAAGTCCCACAGATGACTTTGGTAGGACTTGTCATTGACCGTCACTACTGTCCAATGATAGAGCAAGTAGCTTTTTAGTTGATTTTATATATATATATACATGGGAGATATTCCTGTACATCCTTCCCCCACCATATGGTGAGGGAAAAACTTAATGGGGCCCACCTAGGGACCCACTGATCATGGACTTGTGGGGGTTGGAAAAAGACATCTTGAATGAGATCATATGTAAAATTTGGGGTCAATCCCATTCCTCAAGCCCCTTCCGTGGCCCATAAATTTAATGACTTTATTTTAAAGGAAAAAAATTGACCCTTAATCCAACGGTCAAATCCATTTGGATAGGTGAAAATTCAATGTGTCTAGTGTACTTAAGGGGGTTCCATGTATGTGCATGGTTCGATTGTGTTTTAAAGTCAACCCCACTATGTTTTAAAGGCAACCCCACTACGTTGTCCCTCACCATAACATGGTGAGGGATGGATGCACATGAAGATATATATATATAAACACGTAGCAAATAAATTGAACCCATTACCTCTTTGTTGCAACAGTGAGCACCTTTCATTGTGTCACGGGTCTTGTCTTCTTTAGTTGCTCAATTGTTAGTATTGTGAAGTTCATTTGCATTGTGTACCACTATGATGTTCATAAGAATATAGTCAAGTTTTTTTGTATGTATCTGTCCAGATCAGGATGAAGACGCATGTGAATTAAATTGTACCATACTCAAAATAAATTTCTTTTTCTTTTTTTTTATTATAACCAACATAATTTATTAGGAGACTGGCTGCTGGGCTAGAAGTCCATTCGATCAGCCCATGCCTAGAATTGGTCAGAGATACAGCTTGTTAGGAAACAGGCCGGGCTAATATTTAGCCCGGATCTACTAAACCCACCGTTGGAGTCTTTAGGCATGGATGAAAGTAATGGGCTGGGTCTTAAACAAATCCCAGCCTCATACAGAAGTCCTTCCATTTTTCTCTAAACCACTACAACGTTAGTATGCGTCTGCAGGGGCGGAACCAGGATTTCATCTCGGGGGGGGGGGGGTGGGGAGACTTGAATAAGTTGTTATTTCACTAATTATTATAAATATTATATTTTTAAGTTTTCTTTTGACATAGTTATATTACGATTCAAGACTAGATTTTACATGAAAAATTAAACCAGCATATATTCGGCCTTAACAAAATATAAGCAAAGAAAAGTAGAAAAATAATTGTTTCTTAGTACATTTCAACTCAATCATCTATCAAAATGGAACTCGACGTTCTTTCAAATCTCAAAAATCGTCTATGATTGATTCTGTGCTAAGCTTCTCAGCAATTTCTAATGTACACAATCAAAGAGTCAGAGAAAATCATCCTCCATTTTGCTACGAAGCCTACTTTTGACAATACTCATGGCTGAAAATGATCGTTCAGTAGTTGCAGTAGAAACTGGAAGAGTAAGCACAAGTTCAATCACTCTAAAAATAAGTTGGTAGACCGTTGATCTTCTAGTCTTTACCAACCATTGACACAGATCAGAAATAGTTGATAATTTTTTAAAGTCTGAATGTCGAACTACATTATACTCATAATGGTGAAGTTGCATTCTCAATTGCATTTTTTCATTTTCTGTGAAGTCTTGAGGATAAAAATTGTCTTCCAACTTGCAAATATCACCGCCTTTGAAAGATTCATGTGCATTTCGAGGATCCAAAGATGACCTAAGAATAAGCAACTCTACTGCATGCTCACTAAATTGAAGATTTAATTCTGTAATTGAGAATCAATCGCAGCATAAAAAATTTCTATGCAATAATGATGCTCAATTGTAAACTCATCTTGTTGATGGCAGGCTCGACCTCGTCTCGCAACATAACGAGCATTCATATCTGGGACATCTATATTGCGTGCCTCACAAAAGATTTCACCTTGGTAAGTAAAGCATCCCACCCAACATCTCTCAATTTTTGGATAAGTGCTTTAGTAGATGAAACAAGATGCATGACATTTAAAATGTCTTGAGATTGACATTGCAAGCTTGACAAAGTAATTCAGTGATCTCCATGATTTCTTTCATAAGATGCAAGATGAAGACAAATTCAAATGAAGTCATTGCCTCGTAAGCTGAGTCCGCATCTCCTCGCTGAGAAAAAGCAGTTCCGTCCTCAATGATGTTAATTAGAACTGCACATATTGGACTAAACATCTTTATCAAGCTAGAAACTGATTTCAAGTGAGAACTCTAACGAGTATCTCCTGCCCGTTGTAAAGAACCAATCTGACTAAGTCCTCACCCACTCTCGAGCTCATTAATGGCAATCAAATGTGCAATTTCAGCAGCTTAGAGCAACTTTTAACTCATCATTACGCTTGCATGAAGCGCCAACTACAATATTGACAATAGAAATCAATTTAGTAAAAAATTGATAAATTGGATTAACTTCTTTTGATGCCGCAACTAATGCCAATTGCAAGCGATGTGCTAAACAATGGACATAGTAAGCATACGGACAATCATTCAAAATCAAAGCTTGTAATCCATTCCACTCACCCCGCATATTGCTTGCACCATCATATCCCTGCCATCGAATATTCTGAACATTGAGATTATGATAAGACAATACAGCATATATCTCATTTTTTAAGGTCAATGATGCAGTGTTGGATACATGAACAAGCCCAAAAAACGCTCTCGCACGAAGCCATCTTTGTCGACGAATCTCAAAACTATAGCCATTTGCTCATTCTTTGACTCATCACGAGCTTCATCAACAAGTATACAAGATTTTGCATCACCAATTTCTTCACGAATTATCTTCTTCACTTTGGTTTAAAAAACATGTAGAATTTCTTTTTGGATCTTTGGTGATGTGTAAGAAGCATTTTTTGGAGCTTTATCTAACACAATTTTTGCAACTTTCTCATTATAAGAACTCAACAAATTCAACATTTCAATATAATTTCTACGATTGATTGTACTATGACTTTCATCGTGGCCTCTAAAAGTACAACCTTGAAATGTAAGCCATCAAACTGTATCAATTGAAGCCGTAAGCCGTAGTCGATTGTTTGCAATTTCTTCCGAAGTGAATTTGTCAAGCACTTTCTGTATGTGTTGAGATTGATTCATCAAATCTTTACTTGATCTCTCGGCAACTTTATGAGGAGAGTTAGGATCCTTCCCCACATGACTCAATAAAGCACAATTTTTTCCATCTTTAACTTTTTTTTCAATTCCTAAATCCAGTAAGAGTGAATGCATTTTGCGAAGCAAGTCCAGTTTGCTTATTAAAAAGATAGCATGGTAGACAAAAAATAGCATATTACTCTGGGGAATATTTCAACCATGAAGGAAATAGCTTGAACTACGAATGTTGAAAGCTACGAAGATGAGTTGTTGATCCAGATTTCGGATACTTTGAAAGCATAGGTTGTGAGGCTCCACCCCTGGTGGGCCCTCAATTTGAATTTGAATACTATATATTAGTCTAAGTATTTTATTATACTAATTATGGGGTCTAAATAAGGGTAGTTATGTATTTTCCTAGGTTTAGTCTAGTTGTGTAATTAGTAGAGTCAATAGGGTGTCTTTTGTTAATTTTAGAATTTGTTAGTTTGTTAGAGGCCCTAGCTAGAAATTTATGTCTACTATAGGGGGTTTGCACCAGAGAATCTTCTAGAAGACCCACATAAAGACCTAAGTACCATTTACCCTAACCCTAATCCTATTCTAACATAATGGGCATTTTTGTTCCTAGCCCAAAAACCCAATCTACTTAAACTAAACTCTCCCTACCCAAGCAAATCACTATTCATCTTCTCTCTCAATTCCCATCTCTTTTATCTCTTCTTCTTCTCCACTTCTCTCCAACGAACCTTCATTTCCCCCACCCAATTCTCTCTATCTTCTCTCTTTCTCTCCCCAGAATTCCTAATAGAAGAGAACCTCTGCTAAAATTCCCAAACTGATCAATAGAGGAGCCCCACTGCTGGATTTTCCCTATTATAGCTTGGTTCTGTATCTTCCCTCTTCCTTCTGTCTGTAACCGATCAAGGCAAGTGCTCTGTGCTGGTAATTTAGAATGCATGATTTATCTTTCTGTTGATTCTGCAAATTCCAATTCTGTTTATACATGTTAGATATATCTTTGAGCTTGTCTTGTGGTTTTTCTTTGGCCATTGATGGATTGAAGGATGGTTGGGAATTGGAGTGGTTTTCTGGTTCTGCTTGTTGGAATGGATGGAAAATGGGTTGAGAAGGAGAATTGCAGAGGAGGGGTGTTCTGTATCAGGTTTTCGGAGAGAAAACAGTGGAAAACCCATTTGTTTGTCTTGAGACCGGGACCCACGTGGGCCACCCGATGGTAGATCCGAACCGTGGATCTGATAGAGGACCCATAGGTGACCCTAGAGGGGCTGGTCCCATGGTGTGTGGACACCCCCTTGCCCTCAATCCAGCATCTGATCAGAGTAGGAACTGTATTAAAAAGTAAAACCAGTTTTGGCTTCGATCGACTGCGGGACCCACAGATTGATCTGATCACAGATCTAGTCCGCCCATCAGGTCTGATATGGTGGGGCGACCATGGGGGTGGAGTCTGATCTGGTCCTTGATCAATGAAGGGTCATGATCCATGCAATGGACACTAACTGTCAAAACCCAAATCGTGAAGGAAATTTATTCCGTTTTTTGGGAACTGTGGGCCCATGTGGGCCACCTTGGAAAATCAAGACCCATATCTGATAGAGGGGCCCTGGGCGACCCTAAGGGGAAAGATTGATCAAGGTTTTGATCAGAGGTGGGCCACTACCTATGACTGATGAGGAGGCGACGTGTGTTCTGTTACAGAACTGACAGAACACATTCTGTGAAGACAAACTAAAAGAAAGAGATGAGGGGAGTTATAGTAATCCAAGGGTGCATGGGAAAAACTGGAAATTGAGGGAGCATGGGAAACTATGGTCCAGTGGATTTGTGGGGCCCACTAATCTATTAACCCATTAGTTTTAATTAATTAAATTAAACCTATAGTTTCTAATGGAATCAAATGAGACCTTTGACCTTGTGACTTGGGACCATATGATTAGGATTTATTTTAATTATGGATATAAAATATTAAAAGGGGATTAATTATCATACCCACTTAGTTTTTTTTAATGAACCTAATTAGAGGTGGGACCCTTAAAATTATACCTTTTAGAATCACATTAGATTTTAGAATTAAATTAAGCTCTGAGTATTTTTATTAGACCCAATTAGAATTCTTGTGGAATTTTTCCTCAGACCCAGAGTTCAGTATGCATGGTTGACTGAACTCAGTTGTTTGGCCGAGCTCAGTGAATTGACCGAGCTCAGTGTTTTAGCCGAGTTCAGTGTTTGGCCAAGCTCAGTGTCTTAGCCGAGTTCAGTGTTAGGCCGAGCTAAGTGTTTTTTAACCGAGCTCAGTGCTTGACCGAGCTCAGTGCTTAACCGAGCCCAGTGCTTAACCGAGCTCGGTACTTGACCAAGCTCAGAGCCAGAAGATGAGATCAGGATTTCTAGCAAAAGAAGTTGAAACCTGGGACACCCCTTAGCCAGAATTTGCAGTGTGGCGGTTGACCGACCAGGCCAGGAGGTCGACCGAGCACACTGGAAATTCCAAAAATTCAGGACTTTACCTGAAGGGTGAACACTCTCCGATCCCAGTGTGCCGGGTTGACCTCAGGCCAGGAGATTGACCAAGCACACTGTGTACAGTAAGTTTCCTAGACTTTGGTTTCTCATGTTGCGACTTTTGTGGGGCCCATTGACCATCCAATGACTTTCATCACTGTGCCAACCACGAGTCAATGGTGTGGCTCAACCTTGACTCGTGGGGTTCACTAATTAAGGTTCAGGTTATGTAATCTAAGATAATTCGACCTTTATACGTTACTAATGATGCACATAACTTCTGAGCACCAAACACAGTATTTTTTTGTATCTGTGGTTTCACTTAAAGATCGAATTACCTGAAATAAACCTGAATCTGAAAGTGGATCATTTACTTAGGTTGGACTGTTGTTATCTCCCATTGATCCTGTACTTGGAGATTTATCTCCCTCATATTATTACTGTCACTTTATTGTCCTTGTTTTGCTTATACCTATAATTAAATGGAAATTGGAGGACCCGAACCTAGGACTACTTAGAGGTGACCCGGTAATATGATTGGTGTGAACATTGACCCGTGTCTGTGGCTAGCAGGCCTTTTTATGGCCTAAGCTTGGATGTAGATTACCCTAAACTGGAGAGGTTAGATTGTATGGGCTTATGACCCATTATGGATGTAAATGGATCATATGTTATTGAACATGAACTTGTATCTCATATGGACTGTTATAGACCAGGCCATGTATTTGGTGGGCCTTGGTATGGATCCATTGACTAGACTTGGACCTGGATTATGATCCATGGATACTTGGACCTCTTAGGGACTCTGTTAGGACCTTATTCACGCAAGGCAAAGCCTAGACAGACATAGACCTTCATTATTTCCTGAGTCGGCATAGGCATTCACTCAGTTGATCTAAGCTCAGCCAGTTGGACTGATCATCACTGGAAGGAGCTATTGAGGTTGTTGTATGGCTATCATGATGAGCATTGTTGGAGACGAATGGTGTGATACCTGGTCTGGTCTCAGTGTGTGTTGATGGATGATATTATTGCGGGGCTAGATAATCCCCAGCACTGTGAGATTTTTTCCGCCGCGACTGTGTTCAGTATAGGAGGGCCGAGGTATAATATCCCGCGGTATCCAGCTTGTGTGAGTGTGCCATTTTGTGTAGGTTTAATATTATGATTATCTTGATTCTATATTGTTTATATTGCACAACTGCCTAAGATCTGTACCATTGCTATTCTCTTAACTTCATTACTGTCTCTACTCATTTTGATGCATGCATTCTATATTATTTGCATACTGTGACTTGCCAGATCTTTAGATCTGATCCACTCTTGGTGCTTTGGTCTTGACCCCGAGTTCGAGGGCGATGCGTACGCACTCGTAGAGGTGCCCGTAGTAGGTGACTACGGATGGGGACCGGCCGACCAAGAGGTCGAGCCGAAGGGTGGAGAGCCGGCACCAGTAGCAGGGGCTTGAGTGTCTGTTTGTTTGGGATTTTGAGAGATTTTTGTAGTGAGATGGGTAGTATTTGGAAAAATGTAATTAAACCTTAATTTTCTATTACTTGTCATTTTTAGGCTGGACAAGCCCGTTATACTTGATATGATTTGATGATGCCTTATGCTTCCGCTATCTCTGTATTGCTTCCGCTTATTTCTTTATGCTTCTGCAATATTAACAGTTGTTATAATAGTATTAAAAAAGTTTTAAATTGGACCTCACTGCGGACCTACGATCTTGGAAGTTTTCAGATTTTTCGGGAAGTAGCGCGCCAATTTCGGTACTTTGACGGTTTTCTCGGTATTCGAAATTGGGGCGTTACATAGGTTGGCATGGACGAACCTTAATGTACTTTCGTCGAATTTCATCACGCCGATTAATATCATAAACCCATATCTGTGGACGCAATCCTGGATCACGCTCTAACAAACTAATATCAACTTTATTGATTTCAGTTCTTTGTGATTTTGTAGGACAATCTTCAGAGATTGGATTCTCAACATTAGAGGTCAGCAATGATGCATCGGCTTCTAAGTTTTGAGGATTTTTTATTTTAAAAAATCCATCAATTGTAGATGACTTTCCCATATACAAATCAAATAAAAATCATATTTATTATATGTCCAAAATAAAAAATAATATTTATTGTCCAAAAATATGAACCATTATAATATAGGACTCACCTAACCAATAAACTAGAAAAGACGCATGTAGATTATTCATCTATCAAAAATCAATATAATACGACAACTCTTTTGGTTGCATTTCTGGTTTTCTAGAAATTGATACAGCGCATCAATGTGATATTCAAATAAGCTTAGCACAACTTGTACATCCAATTGTCCCTCTGCCGCTTAGAGACATATCTGCCTGTGAGTATAATGTGTGCGTTCAAATCCCAATTTTAGGGGGAAAAAAGGCTTGTACATCAAATTAATTGTCAATAATTTATTCTAATTTCTTATTCATCTAAACAATAAATTACACCAATACATCCAAAATAGCAATCTATACCCTCAGATTCAACAAAAAGCATAAAGGGCCTTCTTCTCTATTATAGTAGATCCAACAAGGTCGGCTTGGTCAAAAACTTCCCAATTTCCTACGGAACTATCTTTGACTTTGCTTGCCCTGTTTGAGAGAACTTCCATTATTTTTTTAAATCAACAAAAGCAAATCATTCTCTTGGTACCTTTTTGTCTCAACAGCAATGTGAAAACACAACAAAAACAGTAGGGAAAATTTAGACCAACAAAAGATCGAAAGGATCAAAGGAGTAATTAAAATCCTAGGAACCTTTGGAGTGTTGTTTGAACTTGAAAGCAAGCATCCAAAACATGTTTTGTATGGATAGAAAATAAAACTACAAGTCAAGGAATCACAGGATCATATTGATGCACTCACGTTGGACATACAGGGCCCATTGTTCATGGTCCATGATTTTGGATTTATGCCCTCAGCCCCCCTCTTGTTTTGTGTCACAGTATTCTAAACTGAAATCCAGTTTTTTTAACCAAAGAGGAAAACACCAAAATAAATAAATAAATCAAATGAAATGATGAAAACAATCAACCCAGATTTCATGCAGGTATTTCAAAGAAACACAATACAGAGATCGAATGAATGCATATAAATGTTGTAAGGAAAAACAAAGAAAAGGAAAAAAAAAAAGGAAAGAGGGACCGACGGAGGAAGGTATCTAACCTGGGTCAGTGGGTCATTCGGTCTTCTTCTTCTTCTGCTGTGTGCTAGTGCTACAGCTGGTAGCTTGGTACAACTACAAGGAGAACACGCGCAGCTCCTCCTCCTTCTTCTCTCCTCTTCTTCGTTTACGGACAAGGCAGGGTTTTGCTGTTTTGGAAAAGGGGCAGGGAAAGGGTAAAAGGGGTTGGAAAGGGATTGGAAATGGAAAGGGTCTTGGAAAAGGGGCTGGGGGCTGGGGTCTTGGGGAAATGAGAATAATGAAAGAATCAAAGCATCGGAGGGGGCAATTTGAAAGCCTGGGGGAGGGGGCAGGCCCCCCAGGCCCTAACACAGTTCCACCCCTGTGCGTCTGGATGACCGAGAGAAATCTTAAATTAAAAGGAGTGGAACTCCAAACTACGTCTCACCTTTTAAAATTAGTATCTTTTAAGACAAACGCCTTTCAGATTTCTAACAGATATTGTCAAATTTTAAAGGAATTTTAAGTTTTTTCCATCATTGAATGACTTCTATTTCAAGAAAGCTGTGAAAATAGATGTGCATAAGATTATGCAAATTACATTTTTATCAAATAGTCAATCTATCAGTGAAACAAATTCTGATTCGTGAAAAATTTTAGGATGCTATATTTACTTGAAGGATATTTATTTTCAATTGTTTAGAATTCAATAGTTTGGCTGGCTGTGGAGACTTGGAGGATTCAGATTCCTTTGTTATTTATGAAATGTGAACAGAGAAAAAGAGAAGCCAGTAAAAAAGACTCAAGTCTCAAAGTAACCATGTGGATGGGCCAAGTGAATTGATGCAGCTGGAATATATCAGAAGTAAAAGCAGAATGACCCCACTTACAAAAAGAAGGAATATATCAAATTGCCATTGAACCCCAACTGCCATGGAGCCTACACGTCTGTCTATAAAATCTGGGTTGGGCTCAAACTTGCAATTGTAAGGGGAGCTTCAGTGGTGCAACACCCATCTCTCTCTCTCTCTCTCTCTCTCTCTCTCTCTCTCTCTCTCTCCCTCCCTCCCTCCCTCCCTCCCCCTCCCTCTAAAATAGTTAGGACTAAGCTTGAGCCAACATGCAGGACCCATTTTTTGGATTTGGTGGCTTCAATCAAGGGGTGTTTGGAGGTGCACAGACTCGTGTAATTCGACGTGTTATCGTTAGCAACGACTCTCCAACTCAACTGTCCACACTCGACCCATTTCTAACTTCCCGTTTTCAATCAATTTCCTTCGACGATGACGATGACGATGATTTTCCTGCACCATTTCCATCCAAGGTTGAACCACCCAAGGCTCCTCGCTACGATGAGTACTACAAACCTCCACCCAAGGCTCCTCCTCGCTACGATGAGTACTACAAACCTCCACCCATGGCTCCTCCTCGCTACGATGAGTACTACAAACCTCCACCCATGGCTCCTCCTAGCTACGATGAGTACTACAAACCTCCACCCATGGCTCCTACCCGCTACGATGAGTACTACAAACCTCCACCCAGAGCCAACCCACCCATGATATCTGGAGGCTACTATGGCGATGGCTTTTATCCGCCCGGAGGGAATCCAGTGAATGTCCATGTAAATCTCAGTGTAAGTACCCATCAAACTCTTTTATTCTTCGTAAATATTTTTTGAAGTAGCTCAACTCTGAAACGAGCGACCATATCTTTTTTCCAAAAAGAAAAAACATGCATGGTCTCTTTTGAGTCAGAATTGTTTCCCTTAAAAAACTCTCTTTAGAGACATTTTCTCAACTACTTTAGTAAACTTAACTTAGAGAGAATAAGATCGTTTTTCCACACTATTAGGCCTAGGGGTGTTCATAGCCGGCCTAGACCGCCTTGGGCTGGGCTTGGATATGTAATTAGGGCCCGATTAATAACTGAGTCGGGCTTGGACTAAGTGGTAGAAAGCTCATAGCCCGGCCTGGCTTGTGTAAGAAATGCATGTAATTTAATTTAATTAATGCTCTAATGTCAACAAAAGTGATGAAAAGCCCGGTTAGGCACTGCGTGATTGATTAAATGGGTGGGCTCGGGCCTAACTTTTATGGCCCCTATCTGTGATGAGCGGAGCCTGGGCCAGTGTTTCCAAAGCTCGACCGGGCCAAGGTGGTCCGGCCCATGATCACCCCTAAATTTAGGCCCATATGTCTGGAATCTTAACTGTCAATGCGGCACATGATTCTCTCATCAATCACCATGTCTAGTTTCACCCAGATTTTTCTAACATGCACAAGTTGACTATATATTCTGACCATGTTTTCATTTTTCTTTTGCGTATATATGGGACCACAGGGCTTACAAGCACCCAATCAGAAAGCAAATAGCAATGACAATGCAAATAGTAACCACAACACCAATAGTAATCAGAACACAAACAGTAATGTCAATAGCCAAGCTGGACAGTACAATCCACAAGCTCAAGGGGTTAATTACAACCCAAATGGTTATTACGATAGCCAGACTGGTTGGCATCAGTACAATCCACATGTTCATGGGGGTAATAACAACCCAAATGATTATTACAATAGCCAGACTGGTGGGGACGTCAGTCCAATCCACAAGTTAAAGGTGGCAAAAGAAGTAGGTGGTGATGGCGAGATTAATATGGGATCTAAAACAGGTAACATCTCTATGGGAGGAGGAAAAGCAGGAGGGGGTCAAACTGGTGGGGACGTCAGTCCAATATTCCACAAGTTAAAGGTGTTAAAGGTGGTAAAAGAAGTAGGTGGTGATGGCGAGATTAATATGGGATCTAAAACAGGTAACATCTCTATGGGAGGAGGAAAAGCAGGAGGGGGTCAAACTGGTGGGGACGTCAGTCCAATATTCCACGAGTTTAAGGTGTTAAAGGTGGTAAAAGAAGTAGGTGGTGATGGCGAGATTAATATGGGATCTAAAACAGGTAACATCTCTATGGGAGGAGGAAAAGCAGGAGGGGGTCAAACTGGTGGGGACGTCAGTCCAATCCACAAGTTAAAGGTGGTAAAAGAAGTAGGTGGTGATGGCGAGATTAATATGGGATCTAAAACAGGTAACATCTCTATGGGAGGAGGAAAAGCAGGAGGGGGTCAAACTGGTGGGGACGTCAGTCCAATATTCCACAAGTTAAAGGTGTTAAAGGTGGTAAAAGAAGTAGGTGGTGATGGCGAGATTAATATGGGATCTAAAACAGGTAACATCTCTATGGAAGGAGGAAAAGCAGGAGGGGGTCAAACTGGTGGGGACGTCAGTCCAATCCACAAGTTAAAGGTGTTAAGGTGGGAAAAGAAGTAGGTGGTGATGGCGAGATTAATATGGGATCTAAAACAGGTAACATCTCTATGGAAGGAGGAAAAACAGGAGGGGGTCAAACTGGTGGGGACGTCAGTCCAATCGACAGGTTAAAGGTGGTAAGGTGGGAAAAGATGTACGTAGGTGGTGATGGCGAGATTAATATGGGATCTAAAACAGGTAACATCTCTATGGAAGGAGGAAAAACAGGAGGGGGTCAAACTGGTGGGGACGTCAGTCTAATCGACAAGTTGAAGGTGGTAAGGTGCGAAAAGATGTACGTAGGTGGTGATGGCGAGATTAATATGGGATATAAAACAGGTAACATCTCTATGGGAGGAGGAAAAGCAGGAGGGGGTCAGACTGGTGGGGGTGATTACAACGCAAATTGTAATTACAATGGGAAATAGCTTATGTTGAACGGGAGAATACTTCATCATCATATTTGCACTCATGTTTTATGTTTTTTCAGTATTATGTACTATCAACTGTAGTCATATCGAGTGTTCGACAATGACTTGTTGCAATAACAAAGGTTACTCTCTGTTGTGAATAAACATATTTGTGATGCCCAATATAAAATTACAATATACAGCTCTTTTACATATGTGACACTAAATGCGACTCATTCCAAAACCCTGATTACCCAATCATATGAGAGGGAGTGCCAATCTCACAAGTTAAGCTTTATGTGTTTGTTGTGCGGCAAGAGGATTTTGCGGTAGAGTTCAAAGTTATTCTATTTTTTTTTCAGAATAAACCACTATTCCATTTATTTTTTTGGGACATATTTTTCTTGCAAAAAATGAAAAAAGAATTGATTATCCTCAATAAAATGGGTTTTGATTTAGGTATATGGAGAATTCCCCTCTCTCTCTCTTATGAAAATAGAAATTCATGGAGTGCAAACAAGCAATGTCATGAGAGAAGGGAGTGCAGGAAATGTCTCATGCATGGCAACAGAAGTGATAATGAATCAGAAATGTTAAAGGGGCATGATTAAATTACAAACATCAATGGATAGATGCAACCAAGTGGGATATGTTAGCATGTGATCGAGCCAGTGGCCCACACTTGATGGCCACAAAAGAGCCTTAAAGGTGGTCATCCTCAATATTCTACCAAAAAAAAAAGGTCATCCTCAATATTCTACCAAAATAAGCGGTCATGCTCAATAAATGCAGACTAGTTTAGAAAGGAGAGGCATCTTCCCCTCCCAATAGTGTCTCTTGTTTGGAGAGAAGAAATTTGTCCAATAGAGTCGATATTTTGCATGTAGAGGCACAAATGTTTGTTTTCTCGATGAAAATTTTATATAATACAGAAAATAGGATTTTGTAGGAAATATTTCGTCACTCTAAAGATATTGATAACTTCACATCTCATGATACCTATGTTAAAGTTCTTGATAGGGAACATAAAGACTCTTCATATATATAATCAAATCTCAGAGTTCATATGGCACAGCCAGATGCTATCTGTCCCTTAGGTTTTTCCTTTAAGTCCATACATGTACATCACTGTTACAATTATTTGTGATATATTGAAAAGTATTGTAAAACTTACTTGGAAGTGTATTTTTCAAATATTATACATGTGTGATTCGGCGGGCTTGGGCCAAGTGGCAGATCTGGTTGAGATTCGGTGTGCCCATCACCTACTAAAGAACACCTAGGATATAAGGGACTGTACGAGCTCCACATAAAAAATATCCCTAGGCATATATTCATGGCCTAAACTTAACCCCTATATGAGCATTTTAAACCATGACACTTTGGTCAAAGTAGACAAAATCATATGGATAGTGGGCCCAAATCGTTACATAATATGATAATATTTAAAAAAAATCTCAAGAATTGGAGGTATATCTTGAGAAGTGTTATAAGATATGTATCATGGGTGGATGCCCATATGAGATGAGTAAGGGCCGGGTTAAAGTCCTATTGTAATTAGGGTTCTTCAACCCACAACCTATCATAGGGGCATGTTGTGTTGAATGCATCAATGTTAATTAGACTTCGACCCCACAACCTATCATCAATATTCTCTTGCACAACTTATATTAGAACATCAATCCAATATTTCTCAGTACTTGCGCGAGGTGTTATGTAGTTGAAGTCCCAATACCACATCTTGAGCGTGCTAAGATAGGATCACAACGTAGACTGGGAATCTAGGTAGGTTATAACCCTCTCTCGATTACTCAAATAACTAGAACCAATGGCATGAGATATATTCACTGCTCTTTTTGTCGATTGCCGATTCAATGAGACAATATTTCTGCTATTAAGGAAGATAAGATAGTTCCTAAAGGACGCATTATTCCTGTTAAATAACCCGTCCTTGAAGAACAGTGAGAATTAACATGGAATACTTTCAATCTGTATCATCTGGATCCACGTTCCTCATAATGTGAAAATGAAGTACGAAGAAATATTTTGCACTTACAAGAAATTACAAATAGATTACGTAATGCATTTAACGATACAATAAAGGTGACAAGGTCACACATGCCAGCTATGTATATGCACCTGTTGTAGGATAAAATCAAAATACGGCTACAAAAGAATCCTCAATGCTACAGAACTGTGGCAGACCTATAGGTTCAAAGGACAGGCTCCGTGGAAAATGAGAAATGAGCAATCATTATCATGTCCTCCCGAAGATACACGCAACGCTCGTGAAAATGTTCCTCCCGAAGATGCACATAACGCTCCTGAAGAGGTTATGTCAAAATTCATTCTCTCTAGAATACTGGAAGTCCCTGATGAGACTTTGGAAGCCCCTGAAAAGGCACCGGTACCGGATAATGAAGAGAACTCTATATTTTTGTAATTAATCAAGAGAGAGATGTGATAGAAAGAAAATTGTCATTGATGTCACATTGGTATTTGCTGTAGCTATACAAATATCAAAGAAAAATGATGATGCTGATTGGGATATAGAACCATGTACTGTAAATGAATATTGACAAATGAAAGATTGACCAAATTGTTAAGGTGCATGCCATTAACGCACGTACAGTTAAAGTCTCTCAATAAACGTGGTGTTTTCGGACCTTGAGTACAAACTTCAAAAGATGTCATTCATGTAGGTTACATGTGGGTGTTTGTAAGGAAAATGAATTAAATTACTAGATATAAGGCATGATTAGTGACACCAAGTTTCCTTCAGAAACCTACGATTGTTTATGATGAAACATACTCCCTTATTATGGATATAACAATATTCATATATCTGATATAACAACATACTCCCTTGGGTCCCGAAGTATGATACTTAAGTGATGTTAGAGCCCTGATGTACTTAGCACAATGCACTGGACCAGATATTTCATTTTCTGTGAATCTACTTGCCAGATATAGCTCGGCACAAACTCAAAGGCACTGGATTAGTATTAAATACATCCTACGTTATTTACGTGGAACAAGTAATTTGAAAATATTTTATTCTTATTATAGTTGAGATTCTATTTTTGTAGCATATGCAGATTCGGGTTATCTATTTGGTCTTTATAAAAGTTGATTACAGATAGATTATGTGTTTCTTAGTGGTAATGCCGTCACTTTTTTTTTTCTTTTTGCGTTCTACTAAAGAACTTTGGTAGCTACTTTCTCTAACAATGCTGAGATTTTAGCCCAATATGAGCCTAGAAGGGAATGTGTAAACTGAAGTCTTTAATTTTGCATCTTCGTAGTTCTTGTCAATTATCTTTTATTGCGGGTATCCCGAATATTATCTATGAAGATAATGAAGCATCACTACACCAAAAATGAAAAATTGGAACGGATTACCGTTCCTAATCCGTGTGTTCCTAATCCGTTCATCCGTTCCAATTTCCTGTTTTTGAAACGGATGAACGGATTAAAAACGGTTTAGGAACGGATGAACGGATTAGGAACATACGGATTAGGAATGGTAATCCGTTCCAATTTTTTATTTTTGGTGTAGTGCATACATAAAAAAAATTTGAGAATGCTTTATTAAAGGAGACAAAACTAAGCATATAGTACCGAAGTTCTTCTTCACTCATAAACTTTAGAAGAACAATGAGATTGAAGTCAAGCAAGTTCGTTCGAGTAACAACCTTGCTGATATGTTTACCAAGCCTTTGCCAAAATAGTATTCTAGAAGCTTGTATACGATATTAGTATGCATACATGTGAAGGGTTATTAACATCAAGGGGAGTAGTTAATCAGGACATCCGCGCGTCGTACTATAATTCCTTTTCTAGATTTTATCCCACCGGGCTTTCGTAGTTAAGGTTTTAATGAGGCAGTATTGTGCACGTCCAACACCAGTACAATGATCTTAAATAACATTACACTCGTTTTCTTTTGCTTTGGTTTTTTTTCCATTAGGTTTTTCTTTCGCAAGGTTTTTACTGAGGCAACCGTCATTGAGTAGTAGTTATAAGATATGTATCATGGGTAGATGCCTACATGAGATGAGTTAGGATTAGAATATTATTGTAATTAGGGTTCCAATGAGGAAATTACTTTGCTTATAAATAGGCCTCCTCACTTGTATTTGTACACAATTGAGATAATTGAAGAATCTCTCTCTCTCTCTTCCCTTCCCTTCAATCTTCTCTATGTGTAAGTATCTCCCTTTTCTAACAAAAAGATAATTTTAACATTTGAATAAAAATACGAAATATAAGGGGACATCAGGCAACCTTGAAGAAGCCCTCTTTCGTTGTGGAAATATCCACAAGCTTCCCATTTACAATTAGTGAAAAAGCTGTGCATTCGATGCAATCCATAATTCATGATATGACACAATTAGGAAAATTAAGAGCAGTAAGGGCAGCTTTTATGAAATCCCATCTAACACAATCAAAAGCTTTAATCGAATCCAGCTTTAGACACATCTTAGGAAACAAATACACACTAATTACCTTTCCAAGAACACATTCCAATAAATCTAGGTAAGTGTTTTCTTAAGTGTACGTACTATATATTTTTGCCAATTATTTTCACTATTTAAAGTTTATTTTACTTTCCAGGACATTCTTGTAAAACTATTTCAAGTAAAAACCCCATTAATCGGGTATTGGTCAAATTAATTTCTGCCCCATGATTTTTTTGGGATGTCAAATCAAACTAATGATATTAATCAGATTTTTATATATGCGACAAATCACGAAGCGGATCTTGCACAATTATTGATCGCACTATCATGCACTTGCATTTTTTTTGCTCTTATTAGATAGGAATTTATTCCATCCTATCAACTCATAAACCATGCACTCCGCAAAGATCCAACCACAAAGGTGAAGAATCATGTCATTAACAAATGTGGGGAGCTTAAAACCTTCAGTAACCCTTATCCATTCAAATGGGATATATATATCTATCCAATTGAGAATCTCCATTCATCACCTATTAATTTATTTTCAGTGATGTCTCTTTACTTACGCTATTAGCAACCTGGCTCACAAATTTTTTTAATGCTTATGAGCTTTATTATTTATGAGATGAGATGAGAAGAGACTAAAAAAATGCCAGTCAAAGACTCAAAGTCTCAAAGTAACCATTTGGGTGGGCCAATTGAATCGATGCAGCTGAACCAGTATACTCTCTTTGGCTTAATGTGTCCCAATGACAACAAGATTAATGAGCCCATTAACAACAGTAAGGAATATATGAATTGCTAGTGAACCCCAACTGTCTTTGAGCCTGCACAGCACTTAATCCTGGCCCACAAATTATCTTATAGTTTGGCTTTTACCGGAATCTCCCCTGCCCCACTGTTAGACTTAAATATATATATATATATATATTTATATATTTATATAAGTGAGCATATGGAGTGATCATGAGATAATAGTATAATACAATGATATGGATTGATGATCATGTGCGCACCTAATCGTGGGCCCACCTAATGATCAAACCACAAACAGTGGGCTCCCATGAATTACTCCTATTCGTATGGGTTCGCACCCATCCAAATGAATTTGACTGTTGGATTGACTAAATTCTTTTGATATTAAGCCGTTGAACTTGTAGGCAGTTGATGAAGGCCTAAGATGAACCCATGGGCCACAAATATTATATTCGAGTAGGACCCATCCAAGTCTTCCAAACCCACCCACCCATGCCCAAGTGAGCCCTGGGTGTGCTCGAGTATGAGGTACACAGGGCATCTCCGTGCACGAAGCAAAAGGGATTACCCCTGCAATGATATGAGATAGTTTGATCATAGAAAAGTGGGTGCGTTCCATAGTATCAATTCCATTTCGGTCTAGCATCCAAGATGGATTATTTCGGTTTTTCGGAATTCCAGAAAAAACATTTTGGACTAACTTTACATGATAAGAATAAAAGAATATTTACACATATATATAATAGAAAAATAAAAAAATATATAAACTATGCATGTTTCTTGATATGAATACTGAAATAAAAATCAGCGAAAATCGTGCTTTAAACCGAAATGGACCAGAATGGACCGAAATGACCAAAATGGACCGAAATGGTTGGAATGGTCTGGAACTCAAACCGAAATTTTTTGGCGGCCCCCATTCAATTTCGACCAAAGGACCGGAACGAAAAATCCCGGCCACTCCGGATGAAATGAAATTGACTCCTATGGTGCCTGCGAAAGTTGATTAGATAATTGTTGTCAACACCATAGTTTTTAGGGTTGCAAACGGAACGGTTCCTGATCTGAACCAAAGTGGATCCGGACCCGGACTCGTTTCTAAAAGACAGTTCTGGTTTTGACTCAGAACCTGTTTTGTTGGTTTCAGACTCGGTTCCGATAGGAAAAGCCGGATCCTGTTCCGGAACCGAATCCACCTAGAGGACGAAAATCTAGTTCCAAAGCCGATTCTAATTTGTCATTATTCTTCATTTTTCTTAAAATAAACATATCATTCAGCTTATAATAGTGCATCGAGTCTACTACCTCTAATACAATACATAAAAATGTCCAGAAAAATTAACTTTGAGGTACAATTTGCAATATCAAAAGCTCATATGCCGAGTCCTAGGTCCAGGGTCGGAACCTATATGGACCCGGACCCGTTTATCAATCGGAACCTAAATTAGGTTCCGGACCCGGACCCGTTTATGAATCGGAATCTAAAATAGGTTCTAGACCCAGTTTTTTACGGGTCGGAACTTTCGGGTAATCGGAGAATCGGATATCTGTTTGCAACCCTAATAGCCACTACCTATTTATCGCCTATCTAAAGTGTCATATACATAATTCCAGCCATTCCGGTCATTCCGCTGAAATGGTATGAGAGTAAAGAAAAACTTAGGTTTGAATTCAAGTCCATCCCAACTTATTCCGATTAATTCTCTCCATTTCGGTGTATTCCAGTCCGTTTCGGTTTGTAGCACAATCTTCACTATTTTTTTCATCTTTTTTTCAATATCCATAAGAAGAAACATGCTTAAGTTATATTTTATTTTTGTTTTTTTACATATATGTACATAAATTCTTTTTCATTTTTATTATTCCGATAAGTTATGTCGAAATTTTGAAACACCGACACACTGAAATGACGACTGAAACGGAATTAACAGCTATGAGTTTAGTGGCTAATATGCTCATATAAGTTATTGAAAGCCCAAACAAATGAATCGTAGCCTGGTCCAACCCAATTGACTACATGGGCGGGCTGAGGCGTGACATGTTGGATCATTCAAAAATTCTAAACGAACTGGGGAATAAAGCCTAAATGAAAATGTTATTTTAGAAAACTGTTTGTTTAGGCTTTAATCACCTTATTGGGCCTGGCTCGGTGTTTCGGCCGACTATAAGGGTAATAGTTTAAGAAAAAATTCCCCTTTCCAAGGTGTGAAAGTCAGTGAATATCGGTTACTAGTTAAGGCTTCCTGTAGGCATCTTTACACGCACAAGTTCACTATATTCTAACCATTTTTTTGCCCTTTTCCTTTGGGTCAATAGAATGAACTTTTTCCAGTTGGGTTTCTCTGTATGTTTGAACTTTATTCATTTGGGTCAAGGCTTTGATGATACTGTATATATGAACTTTTTCCAGTTGGGTTTCTCTGTATGTTTGAACTTTATTCATTTGGGTCAAGGCTTTGATTGATTATTTGATGATACTGTATGTATGAACTTTTTCCACGTCCACCTGATCAAGGTCACATTGGGTGTTTACAATATCGCTCCGGTAAGTAATGTTAAGTCGTTGTTGTGTTATCTGAACTGCACAACTCAGGGAGAGGACTTAGGGATAAAACTCTAGTAATTGTGTGCTGATGGAACTCTAAACACTAGGATATCCCTTTATTAGAGCGGTTGAATGAACAGTTGTAACAATACAAACTCTCATGGTCACAGTTACTTGTCATTTTCGGGGTTTAGAGTGACCAATGTGATTGAGACAATTTTATGTATTATTAATCATATTTACTTATTTAGTAAGTTTGGTCTTCATCTTATAGTCAATCTACTCATATGGTCTAACTCTTATTTGAATAAAATTTTATAAAATTTCATAATTGATTACAGTCATTCCCGGTAATTGGCTCTGATTTTCAATACGTGGATTCCACTAGAGTTCCACTATTTTAACTCAGGATTCCTCTGAGTCAAATAATTAGAGGATTTGCACTCATCAACCAAATATTGAGAGACCCGTTTTACATGGCGGAGAGTGATGGGCTCCGCAAACATATCCAATGGTCCATTTTGTGGTGGTATATATACTAGAAGATAGAACATTGATCAATTGGAATGTGCCTCACCTGACCCAGCTATAGGTCATGCAAAGTGGAATGCTAAATGGGCGAATTAGATTTGTCGTGTATGAAAAATAAATTCATCGGAGATCATGAGCCGTTCAATAAAAAATTTAAAGCATGTACTAAAAATATAAAAAAATGAAATAGATAAATAAATGTCTCAACATAATCACCTATGATTTCTTGGTAAATGGCTCAGCACTAATCACCTTTGATTTCTTGGTAAATGGCTCAGCCCTATTCAATTGGGACAGTTTCTTTGTAAATGACTAATCCAAACCTCCCTTGTATTCATCCCACCTCTACCAAACGCCTACAACTCAGTCTATTAGGGTTCATCGCCCACACGATCACTTGAACTTTGTAGGGTGTGACACTCTAGAGCCCCAAATAATTTTCTAGCTATCCTGATAAATTCATCTGAGATCCCATTTACGAAATTAAAATTGTCAATATGGGTTGAGAGAAACTTAGCTCATTCTTATCCATGGTTCAAAATCACGGTATTGGTCGAGATATCGGCCGGAATAAAAAAAACCGATATCATTTCATCAGTCGCTCTTATCGGTCCGTCACGGTTATCGCGGTGCGGAAAAAAAATTATCCAAAAAAAATCACAAAAAGATCAAAAAAATCCAAAATATTAAAAAATACTGGAAAACAATGTTTCTTTTCATTAGTAACAACAAAAAATCAGAATATCGGTCACCTTTAGTCATGACTCATATCTGTGTCGCTGACTTGCTGTCTTATTATGACGAAAGCCAAAAAAATGATATATTATAAATCAAATATTTAAAAATTTAAAATTAAAAAAATTTAAAAAAAAATCCAAAATCATGTGTATGAGTAGATCTATCATCTACACACTATTAATAAGCTATTAGTATTTAGTATGATAAATACTCCACTAATTATTATTTTTAAAAATAAAATATTTAAAAAAAATATTTTTCTACACCCAAAATCATATATATGAATAGATCTAGTATGAAAGCGTGCAGATATAAGAAAAGAAGGCAACCCAAATCTAGAAATAACATGCTAACGGCCAAGGCAAGATGCGCCAAAGAGTTGAAAAGCAAAAAAAAAACCTTTTGACACCAAAACCCAATACCCTCGTCTCCCTCCAAAAAATACCCTCCCCTCCCGCCACAGACGCAAATTTCCCTTAATTTGTTCCAAAACCACCAGGTACACCCACCTCCCTCCAAAAGTCGATTCCTCCTCCATCAAGGTCGCCAATGACAGAACCTTAACCTCATCTCTTTACCAAAAAGGGTTCTCATATCACCCCCCCCTTTGTCTTCATCTCTCCGGCATCTCCAAAGAAACCGGCCTATCCTCTGTCTTCTCGTATTCGTCGGTATGCCACCTCTTTCGTCTTTGTCTCTACGACATCTCCCAGGTACAATTTTTTTGGGGCGTTATGGATTTTCTGTTTGAGTTCTCTTTCGCTTTTTGCTTTTGAAGAGACTTTTTTGTTCGAGGATATCAGTGTGCCATGATTGTATGTGTGTGGGGAGATTTCCCGAACCACAGGATTAAGTTAATCACAGCCATCAGATCAGGTTAAGCATTCTCACGCGCCATCCCCGCGTCATCCACGTGACACCAGGCTCGTCCCGGCTACCAGGACAGGAGGTCCGGCCGAAGTCGGACAGCTCCGGGCCTTAGCGCCGAACTGGCCCACCTCGGGCGTCATCTCGGCAAGGAGCACCACCACGGGTACCACCTCGGCAGAAAGCTCCACCTCGGCTAAAGAAGCCGAGACAAAAGCCGAAGCAAGAGAGAACATTCACGTGTGCCCTTCATCCCCCACGTCGTCAGGCACGTGGAGGGATAGGGACACGCGCTGGTGGGACAGACGCGACATCCAGCCGCCCACGATCTTCGCCAGATCCCTGACAGAGTCCCATCCAGCGGCTGAAGCCACATCAGGGCAGGGCCCGAGGGCAGATCCGCTGGTACTCCTACCGCCAAAGGCGCCCAACAGGATCTGGCCCAACAAGATGTGCATTAAATGCGATGTGGGCTGACCCGACGGGCATTTAATGCATAGTGGGCTGGATTGGACCACAATTAATGCAATGTGGGCTGATAGTGACTTCCCAGTCCAATCGTGGGACCCACACCACAATATCTTCCAAAGATACGTTCCACACTCTATAAATAGAGATCCATGCCACCATCTAAGGTACGCCATTTTTCCATACCAGAGCCGTTACTCTGCCTCTCTTCCTCCTCTCCTTCCATTGTTCCAGTTCCCATACTGACTTTGGCATCGGAGAGCCTTGCGCCACCCAGGCCAGGGTCCTCTGACTGTTTGTTCTTCCCTTCCAGGCTTCCGGGCGGCATCCAGACATTCCAGACATTCCAGACACCATCATCTTCTCGGATAAGTCCTATAAGGCACCCTCTTATTGTGGGTCATAATTTTCTGCACCTACAATTGGCGCCGTCTGTGGGAAAGAAATAACCCAGCCATCCAAACCTCTCAAAACCTTCCCAATCTTCCTAACCTCATCCTTTCAGAAGCCATGCCTCCGAAAGCTAAGAAGGGCGTAGAATCTTCAAGAGCAGCGCTTGAGCTGCCACCACCGCCAACGGAAGTCCCTCCTCAGGAGCAGCCCCGCGCGGTAGATGGCACGACTGCAGGCGAGGGCCGCCTGGGCTCACAACCCTTTGTCGAGATTCCTTTCCAAGAGGGAATCGAGGCCTCACCCCCAGCGGACGAGGTCCCGCCACCCAGACGCGATGAGCGTCAGCATCAGCGTCCTCGGAAGGACAAAGCCGTGGCCGTGGGAGAAACGCGCCACGCTCAACCCCCCGGAGAGGTTCCCGAGGCTGCCCTCCAAAAGCAACTCCAGAAGCAAAAGCGGATGATTCGCGAGCTCCAGCAGCAGCTGAGGGCAGTGCAAACTGCCTCCTTGAGGGAGGTCTCTGAGCCCCAAGGGAAAAAGAAGGGCGCTCCCAGCAAGGCAGCCCAGCCTCCTCGTGAGGACCTCAGACATCATCTGGACCAGAAACGGGGCCAGATTCGTGACGAAGGCTCGAGCAACAGCCGGAGTCACCATAGTCGCGATGGCCGAACTCATAGCCATCACAGTCCGAGCCACTCCAAGCGAAAGTCCAGAGTTCAGACTCCAGAGGAGGACGACGAGCAGGAGTGGTTCGACAAACGTGTCAGGCGGGCTCTCCAGCACAACCTGGACATGCGGGACCAGAAGCAGCTCTGCGGCCACACTGATCTCGGGGGCTCTCCCTTCACGAAGGAAATCGAGCGCACCCCCTTGCCCAGGAAGTTCTCCGTCCCGCGGTTCGTCCCCTACGACGGGCTGTCCAACCCATCTGCACACCTCCGACACTTCTCTCAGAAGATGTCCATCTGGGGAAATGAGGGTCACCTAAACTGCAAGATTTTCTCCTCCAGTTTGGGCGACCTCCCCCTGAAGTGGTTTTGCTCTCTCCCAGAGCAATCGATTCCCAGTTGGAAGGAGCTCCAGCTCTCCTTCCTGAAGAAGTTCCAAGCATACACCGTCGTCCCCAAGAAGGAAGGGGACCTCATCGCCCTGAGAATGAAGCAGGGCGAAACTCTCGCCAAGTTCACCCACCGATTCTGGGCGATCTACAGCCAGATCGAGGGCGCAAGGGAGGGGATATCCATCTACGCCTTCCAGCATGCCCTGATCCCCGGCAGCGACTTGCGAAAGGACTTGGCCGGGGATACCCCAGAGTCCATGTCAGAGTTAATGTCCCGGGTGAAGCGCTTTATCGCCCGGGAAGAAGATGAGATCCGAGCTAAGGATCAGGACGGGCATCCGGAGCCCGAACAGAAGAATATCCAGCCTCGGCAAAGAGGCGGGAGGCCCTCCCAGAAGCAGGAGTCCAAGCGGGACTGGGCCTCCAGCTCGGCGAAGCCTTCGTCGTCCAGGTCTGGGGGCAATTGGAAGCCCAGACCTCCCTCCAGCGCCAGTCAGAGCGTCAATGTCGTCTTCAAGGAGCCGATCTACCGCATCCTGGCCAAGATCAAGTCTGAGCCGTTCTTCAAGTACCCTCCGCCCCTGAAGAGTGAACCCACCGAAGGCTCCCGGAGCAAGCTCTACTGCGCCTTCCACAAGGGCAACGGGCACAGGACTGGAGAATGCAGGACCTTGCAGGGGTATCTAGAGAAGCTGGCCGAACAGGGCCACATCCAAGAGTTCGTCAAGGCCGGCGATGCCGGTGGCAGCGAGGGCCGGGTTCACCAGAACGCAGCCCAGGCTCCAGATAGCGAGGACTCAGAGAAGATCATCAACGTGATCCATCTGGCGTCCTCAGCTCCCGCTTCCTCGTCCCGGGGAAGCTCTCAGACCCGTGCCGAAGCCAGGCGGGCTTCGCACGAGAAAGAAGTGATGAAAGCCGACCTCGCCCCGGCATCCAAGAAAGCCCGCCGCGACAAACCAGCTATCTCGTTCTCGGATCGAGATCTAGAGGGAGTCCAGGTCCCTCACAACGACCCCCTGCTCCTCACCATGAAGCTCAGAGACTTCAACCGTTAAGAGGATCTCGTCGACTCCGGCAGCTCCTCCGAGGTTCTCTACTACGACTGCTTCAAACGGATGAAACTCTCCGAAGCAGACCTCACGGAGGTTCGTGCACCTCTGCTAGGGTTGTCCGCGACACCAGTCTACCCCAAGGGTAGAATCACCTTGGAAACCCAAGTTGGCGGAGCCTCCGTGACAGCCGACTTTCTGGTTGTGGATGCCCCTTCCCCCTACAATGTCATTCTGGGCAGGACGTGGCTCCACAAGCTAGAGGCAGTTCCTTCCTCCTTCCACCAAAAGCTGAAGTTCGTCATGAGAACGAGGAAGGCAAGATGGAGGTAGTCACAGTGAAGGGAGACCAGCAGCAGGCCAGGCAGTGCGTGTTGGCCGCAGTTCCAGCAGTAAAGGAGCCAGAGCGCGTTAACCTGGCCGAATTCGAGAAGGGCCTCGATGAGATCGGCAGGGACCCTGAGAAGAAGAGCATCGAGGACCTAGCCGAGGTCAGGCTAGACCCGGCAGGACCCAGACCGTTTCTTCCTGATCGGCACCCAGCTGTCGGAAGAAGAAAGGGCCGAACTCTCTCGGTTCTTGATGCAGAATGTGGACGTCTTCGCTTGGAGCCCGAGCGAAATGCCTGGGGTCGACCCTGAGGTCATGTGCCACAAGCTCAACGTCGACCCCGATCACAAAGCCAGTAGTGCAGAGGGCCCGCAGAACCGGGCTGCAGCAGACAGATGCGGTCGTGGAAGAGGTCGACAACCTGCTAAAAGCAGGGGCCATCCGGGAAGTCCAGTACCCGGTATGGCTGGCCAACACGGTGGTCGTCAAGAAGAAAACTGGGAAGTGGAGGGTGTGCGTAGACTTCACCGACCTGAACAGGGCTTGCCCAAAGGACAGTTTCCCCCTCCCGAAGATTGACCAACTGATTGACGCCACCGCCGGTCACGACCGAATGAGCTTCCTTGACGCCTACCGCGGCTACCATCAGATCCCGCTTTATGAGCCCGACGAGGAGAAAACATCATTCATTACCCCCCGCGGCACTTACTGCTATAGAGTAATGCCTTTCGGGCTGAAGAACGCGGGGGCGACCTATCAGCGCCTCGTCACAAAGATGTTTCAGGCCCAACTCGGCCGAACGGTGGAGGTGTATATCGACGACATGGTCGTCAAATCTGTGCGCTCCCAGCGACCATCTGGCGGATCTCGGCCAAGTCTTCGGCATCCTTCGCGCCTACAAGCTCAAGCTCAATGCTTCCAAGTGCGCCTTCGGCGTAGCCTCTGGCAAGTTCCTCGGCAGCTTGGTGACGCGGAGGGGGATAGAGGCCAATCCAGACCAGATCACTGCCATCCAGGACATCCAGAGCCCCTCCACCACAAAGGAAGTTCAAAAGCTTACAGGAATGGCCGCCGCACTCAATCGCTTCATCAGCCGCTCATCAGATAAGTGCAGGCCTTTTTTCCAGCTTTTGAGGAAAAATTTGAAGTTCCAATGGACCCCCGAGTGCGATCAGGCATTGGCCGCACTCAAAACTTATTTGATGTCACCCCCATTACTCTCCACCCCGACTCGGGGGGAGATTCTGTATTTATACCTAGCGGTCTCGGATCACGCGGTGAGCTCCGTCCTCATCAGGGAGGACGAGGGAGTTCAGAAGCCGATCTATTACACGAGCAAGACCCTGCTCGACGCCGAGACCAGGTACCTTCTGTTGGAGAAGCTTGCGTTGGCTCTTGTCACCGCCTCCCGCAAGCTCTCCCATTATTTTCAATCCCACACTATTGTGGTGATCACGGAGCACCCACTCCGTTCTCTGTTCAAAAAAGCTGACTTTTCAGGGCGCATATCAAAGTGGGCAGTTGAACTGGGGCAATATGACATACAGTACCGTCCCCGAACTGCGATCAAAGCCCAGATTCTGGCAGACTTCATAGTCGAATTCGCCTGCCCCAACCCGGCTCCGACCCAGCTCGGCACGGCACTGGGGGGCACAGGGCAAGAGCCAGCAGAAACAGAAGTCCAGCAGTCTCCCACCTCGGCATGGAGGATCTTTGTCGACGGGTCGTCCACCTCCAAGAGAGCTGGCGCCGGCATAGTTCTCCAATCGCCAGAGGGACTGGTCATAGAGCAGGCTTTCACCCTCGACTTCAAAGCGACGAACAATGAGGCAGAGTACGAAGCACTAATCGCAGGGTTGAACAGCGCCCGAATCCTCGGAGCCCAGCACCTGGAAATCTTCAGCGATTCTCAACTGGTAACTAGCCAGCTCGCTGGAGACTACCAGGCCAGGGACGACAGGATGGCGGCCTACTTAGCCCTGGCAAAAAAGCTACTCTCCCAATTCCAGAAAGCCGAGGTCAGGCAAATCTCCCGAGATACCAACACGCACGCAGATGCGCTCGCAAACCTGGCCTCCGCTGTTGAAGCAGGAAAGAAGAGGACCATCGAGGTCGGGTCAGTATCAAGGTCAAGTCTAGAGCTCCAGTCATCTCGGCTTGTCCTCTGTGCTGACCTCGGCCCCAGCTGGATGGATCCAATCGTTGCCTACCTGAAGGATGACCAGCTCCCCGAGGACAAGACTGAAGCCCACAAGATCAGGCTCAAGGCAGCCCGCTTTTGGCTCTCTCCAGAAGGCAAACTCTACAGGAAGTCCTTCACAGGCCCGTACCTCCAATGCGTCCACCCGTCCAAGGTGGACGACTTCCTGTACGAGATCCATGAAGGAATCTGCGGCAGCCACATAGGAGGTCGCTCATTGGCCTACAGAGCAATCAGCCAGGGTTACTGGTGGCCCTACATGCAGAAGGACGCCCAGGTCTACGCCAGAAAATGCGAGAAATGCCAGAAGTTCTCCCACTCCCTCCATCAGCCAGCCCAGGATCTGAGTCCCCCTCTCCAGTCCATGGCCCTTCGCTCAATGGGGCCTGGACATCGTGGGGCCTCTTCACCGAGCTCCAGGGAACAAAAGATGGCTGATAGTGGCTACGGACTACTTCACCAAGTGGATAGAGGCTGAACCGTTGTCCTCCATCACGGACAGGGACTCCAGTAACTTCGTCTGGAAAAACATCCTCACGAGGTTCGGCATCCCCCGGACCCTGATTTCAGATAACGGGACTCAGTTCGATTCCAAATCCTTCAGAGATTTCTGCCAAGAGCATGGCATCAGAAACCATTACTCCACCCCGGCATATCCACAGAGTAATGGCCAGGCAGAAATCTCCAACAAAGTGATCCTGGACGGCCTGAAGAAGCGACTGGACAAGGCAAAGGGCAGATGGACAGAAGAGCTTCCGAGCGTGCTGTGGGCGTACAGAACGACTCCAAGGAGGTCCACCTCGGCGACACCATTCTCTCTGGCCTACGGGATGGAGGCGGTCATTCCCCTGGAAATCGGCCTTCCTACCCTGAGGACAGAGCTGGTCGACCAAGGTCGGAACGAGACGAACCTGGCAATGGAGCTGGAGCTGGCGGACGAACGACGTGAAGCGGCAGCCCTGAGACTAACCGACTATCAGCAACGGTTAGCCCGGGCGTACAATCAGAATGTCAAGGAAAGAAAGTTCACCACGGGAGAGCTCGTTTTAAAGAAGACCCTGCCAGCTGACAAAGAACCAAATGAGGGGAAGCTTGCCCCGAACTGGCACGGCCCATTCAGAGTAGTTTCACTGGCAGGAAAGTCAGCCTACAAGCTCGAAGACTTGGATGGCAAGCCATTGCCGAGACCGTGGAATGCATCTCACTTGAAGAAATTCTATTTCTAAAGATGTAATGAACTTCAGAATCAATAAAAGCAGCTTTTGCCTTGTCAATCTGTCTCTCTGGTCGACTCCGGCAACACAGGCTCCACGCCTTGGAAACGGCTTCGAGTTCCTACACTCAGCCTTTCCTAAAATCCCGTGTCTTGGACACAGGCTCCACGCCTTGGAAACGGCTTCGAGTTCCTACACTCAGCCTTTCCTAAAATCCCGTGTCTAGGACACACAGGCTCCACGCCTTGGAAACGGCCTCGAGTTCCTACACTCAGCCTTTCCTAAAATCCCGTGTCTTGGACACAGGCTCCACGCCTTGGAAACGGCCTCGAGTTCCTACACTCAGCCTTTCCTAAAATCCCGTGTCTAGGACACACAGGCTCCACGCCTTGGAAACGGCCTCGAGTTCCTACACTCAGCCTTTCCTAAAATCCCGTGTCTTGGACACAGGCTCCACGCCTTGGAAACGGCCTCGAGTTCCTACACTCAGCCTTTCCTAAAATCCCGTGTCTAGGACACTCAGGCTCTACGCCTTGGAAAAGGCCTGCAGTTCCTACACTCAGCCTTTCCTAAAGTCTGGGTTCATAAACCCCTCAAGGCAGTCCGGCCAAGGACAGTTTCCTGAAGTCCGGGTTCATACACCCGTCAGAAGGCCGCTGCCGAACTCACTTTTGCCGAGCCGAGACCAACGGAATGGGTCCACCTCGGCACACTGCAGCTCGTCCCGGCCAAAGCCACCCCTTTCGGCCGAGGTCAGTTCCAGCATTCAAACACAAATCCAAGCATTCCGGAACAGCGCAAAGTAATGAGAAAAAGAACTCAGAAGCACTGTACACGGCTTGGATAATCAGAAAATTCCTTTTCATTCATTATGAACTGCTTTGTTACAAGAACTACATAACAGAAAGAAAGAGTACAGGAAGGAGGATCGCAGTCCTCTGAAAACAGAAAATAAAGTGACAGAGGGACTCCGATCTTCGCTCACTCCACGACGACCGGATCGTTGCCTGGAGGCTCTGAGCGATCCTGAACTTCACCGGGCTATGCAGCAATGCACTCTGGCTGGTCAGACCAAAGCATCGCACAGCCCCTCCAGTCGGAGGCCCTGGACCCCGCTGGGCTCTGCCACACCCTCGGCGGGCAGTGGGAGCGGCAGAGCTTGAAGAATCCTCCCGGACCAGCGAGGCCCAATCCCGCCTGCCGTACGACGGGCGCACAGGGCCGTGTCGGACGAGAAGGCGCCACCGTCCCCCTTCAGCGCATCCTCACTCTGCCTCGCGAGGGACGGATGGCCGTGGACCCGTGTTCAGAGAGCGCGTGGTCCACGGGGATTTCCTTCAGAGAGCGCGCAGACCACGACAGCCTTCCCCCCTCGGGGATAGCCGTCCGACGGCGCAGGGTACCCCCCCCGGATCAAGAAACTTCGGACACCTCCCGGACATGATTCCTACAGCCATGTTCTTTTCTTCTCCCATGGCGAGCTTGCCACCCCTATTTATAGGAAGGAGGAGGACTCGGTCTCCGAAGAAAGTTATGAGGGCGAAGTCTCCCACGCGTTACTGGGGATGCACGGCTGTTGACCAGCGATCCCTATGGCGCCACGTGGAGACATCCGTCCGATTCCCTCGTCAGCTGCGCCACCTTGTTTGTTGCTATTTATGGTCTCCAGAATACGGAGTGTCAGCACTGACAGTTTGACTCTTTCTACCTCAAGGGCCACGCCACACGGTAAAGGCATTCAATACCGTTCAATGCACATCCAGAAATGGAAGAGAGACAGATGCAAAGAGAAAAACGCATAAGTGAAGAAGCTCGACTTTCATTGATTGGAGAGAATATTTACAAGGCTGAAACGTAAAAACATTACAAAAGAAAGACAAAGGCGAGGTAGAGCTACTCCGGTCTCGGCGACTCGACTAGGTCAATCACCGTCTCCAAGGGGCCAGAAGCTTCGGCCAAGATGGGGACCTCGCTTGGAGCGTCGCTGGCAGACGAGGCTTCGGTTGGCACCTCAGCCGAACCAGGAGCAGAAGTCTCACCCTGAGGCACGGCCAAAGCCTCGCTGGCGACTGGGGCATCGCTTAAGACCGGGGCAGCTGGAGCGTCGACAACCGCAGGGGCTTCGACCGGGGCACTATCAGTTGTAGGTACGGAGCTCGGCTCGGGATCCAGGTCTGAATACTTCGGCAGGTCCTGATAGACGGGGTGGTCTTCAGGGACCCCCGCACGTCTCAGTGCGGCCAGGCATCCCTCCTCGAACAGGATGGCGGTGATCTCCTCCACCTGCTTCTCGTACAGCTCGGTGGCTCGATCTACCCCATCCTGGAAGGCGGACTGGGCCTCCTTCTCAAGCTCGGCGTTCGCAGCCTTCAACCTCGCCGTTTCAGCGCGCAGCCTCGTCCCCTCAGCAGTGGACTCAGCCTTCAACCTGGCCAGCTCGGACTCCAATTCGGCGGCCTTCTTGTTCCTCGCCCAGAGCTCGCCTTTCATGTGGTCGGCCCGAGACGAGAGTTCGGCGACCTCAGCCAGAGCCGACGCCAGCCGAGCAGATTCTCCAGCACTGGCTACCTTGAGCTCCTCCAATCTCTTCCGCTGCTCGTCTAGCTCCTTCTTCAACTTCTCCCGCTCGGACTCCAGGCGGGTCATTCTTGCAGCGCTCCTATCCCTCCTTCCCACCACGGTTAGGAGCCTCTGCACGTTCTTCAAAAGAAACAGAGAGTCAGGATTCGACCAAGGTACTTGAAGAATGAAGAGAGGCGTTGCAAACACTTACCCGAATATTGTCCTGGATCGCCGAGACCATCAGGCTCTCATCCTCGTACCTGTCGTGCGTCTCCATATCTCTTGGCAGAGCACAGGCCTTGGCGAGAGCCCCAATCACCTCGGCATTTCCCAGCAACCGGTCTTCAACGCTCAAGGGTTCGCCGGTAGAGGTTTCCATTTTCGGCTTCCACGGTGCTGGGGCAGTTCGGGGCCCGGAAGCCGATCCGGACCCTTGTCCCTCCAAGATGAGAGGCTCGCGCGCTGGACCGACAGCCGACTTGCTGACCAGCGCACCCTTTTCGGCCGGCGCACTCTTTTCCTTCGGCGCGCTCTTCTCGCCTCCCTTCTCGGCTGGACCTTTGGCCCCAGGAGCTTTGCCCGACTGCAGATCGGCCCTTGAGCTCTTCTCCCCTGCTTTGGACTTCTTCCTGGGCGGGGACCCCTCCTTCGAGCGGTCCGGCGAGCGTTGCCGGGCTCCCCCACTCGGGACAGGAGCAGGAACAGAGGGAGCGCCCACGCCCACCGGACCCGAAGCAGCATGAGTACCAGTAGGCGACGGAGTCCCGGAAGACGCTGACCTCTGCCTAAACTTGGCAGCCAGGTCCCTGACAGCGGCCTCCCTCGAGCTTCCTCCCATGTCCTCCTCTCGGTCAGAGATATAAGCCTCCACTATTTGCGACAAGTCCGGCAGCCCCGGATCGGAGGTGGACGCTTTCGGCTCCAGACGCAGTCCGGTCAGCAACAGGATCGGTCAAGGGGATCCCGCTAAACACCGCAACCGATACGGTCGGACGGTCAGGGCGTGTCTCGTCTGTCCCAGGAACTCCGGTCCTATGGTTAGTGGCCGCGATACTTCGGCGTATACCCAAGCAGTTTCCAAGCCGACCTGGTTTCGTGCCCCTTGTACCGTTCGACCTTGTTGATGTCTTCGGTATTCCTCCTCCAACCTTCGCTAGCAGCTCGGCGTCTCCTTGCACCCGCCTCTGCTCGACAGGCAAAGAAGAATGTCAGTTCGGCACCAGTAAAATAAGCAAAACAGTAAAGGAGAAAAGCAGCGATGATTACTTGGGACTTCCCCAGGGCGACGTGGGACCGACAGCCTCCTATCTTCACCTGGGCCGAACTCCCAGTCCCCCGAGACACAGAAGAAATCCTCCTCGGCGTTCTTACTCGAATCCTCCAAGGCTAGGACGAAGCCCCTTCGCTGCGGCTTCACACGGAGATAGTATCTTCCCTCCCCAGCCTTGCAGATATCATAAGTGTCCTCGATGTCGTGAGGGCCCAGGTTGGTCCCCAGGATCTCGTTCAGCTTCGCTGTGCCCATGATGACCTTGTAGCCATTGGGCATCAGCTGGCCCGGGGCGAGGGACCAAAGGCTAAGGCAAGCCCTAAGCAAGGGGTGCAGTGGAAACCTGACCCCGCCCTCGATCACAGAGATCAGAGGGAATGGCATCCAAGCCGCCATAGCAGCGATAAAGGGCAGCGTCGGCAAGGTCTGCCGGTTTCAGGAGGACCCCCTCCGGAATTTTGAAGGCAGCCCTAAACTCGGCCAAGCCCCCATCAGAATCTACCCTGAATCTAGGGGTGCCCATGTCTAGAAGAGGTAACGACGAAGAAAAGCCCTAGAAATCGAAAAACCCCAAGAAAAACCAGACGAAAGAACAAAGCGACTTACGAGGACGAAGAGGCAGATCAGGAGCAGATCCAGACGCGTCCCACGGTCGTCGTCCTCGAACAGATCTCAAGAACCAAAACGGAGATCGGAAGCCTCGAACGGATCTCAGAAATCAGAGCAGAAATTGAGAGTAAAAGCAGAGGCGAAGGCGAAAAGATTCAGAAGCAAGAAGAAGAAGGGGACGGCCCTATTTATAGAAGGGGAAACCCTCATTTGGGTACCGCCTCCGAATTCGAAGAGACACTTCAAAGCCCGTGCCCGTCAATCAATGAGACAACCCGTCAATCAATGGGACAACGCAGTCGGCGCAGAAACTACGCGTGTAGCCGTCAGCTCGGTTCCAAAGGCGGACAGGGCAGGGCATTTATTGCTCTAAAGAGTTGAAGCGACACCAAGTAATGATCACAGTATCCCCAGATGGATTCTTCTAGCTTTCAACCCCTAAAGGCTAGCACACTTCAGAGGTCAAAACCTAGGGGGCAATTGTGTGGGGAGATTTCCCGAACCACAGGATTAAGTTAATCACAGCCATCAGATCAGGTCAAGCATTCTCACGCGCCATCCCCGCGTCATCCACGTGACACCAGGCTCGTCCCGGCTACCAGGACAGGAGGTCCGGCCGAAGTCGGACAGCTCCGGGCCTTAGCGCCGAACTGGCCCACCTCGGGCGTCATCTCGGCAAGGAGCACCACCACGGGTACCACCTCGGCAGAAAGCTCCATCTCGGCTAAAGAAGCCGAGACAGAAGCCGAAGCAAGAGAGAACATTCACGTGTGCCCTTCATCCCCCACGTCGTCAGGCACGTGGAGGGATAGGGACACGCGCTGGTGGGACAGACGCGACATCCAGCCGCCCACGATCTTCGCCAGATCCCTGACAGAGTCCCATCCAGCGGCTGAAGCCACATCAGGGCAGGGCCCGAGGGCAGATCCGCTGGTACTCCTACCGCCAAAGGCGCCCAACAGGATCTGGCCCAACAAGATGTGCATTAAATGCGATGTGGGCTGACCCGACGGGCATTTAATGCATAGTGGGCTGGATTGGACCACAATTAATGCAATGTGGGCTGATAGTGACTTCCCAGTCCAATCGTGGGACCCACACCACAATATCTTCCAAAGATACGTTCCACACTCTATAAATAGAGATCCATGCCACCATCTAAGGTACGCCATTTTTCCATACCAGAGCCGTTACTCTGCCTCTCTTCCTCCTCTCCTTCCATTGTTCCAGTTCCCATACTGACTTTGGCATCGGAGAGCCTTGCGCCACCCAGGCCAGGGTCCTCTGACTGTTTGTTCTTCCCTTCCAGGCTTCCGGGCGGCATCCAGACATTCCAGACATTCCAGACACCATCATCTTCTCGGATAAGTCCTATAAGGCACCCTCTTATTGTGGGTCATAATTTTCTGCACCTACAGTATGTAATTGATGTTTTAAGAAATTCCAAGAAATTTCTTATGAAGGGGATTTATCTCCAAGCTCACCATTCAAGATAGTGTTGTAAATGTTTCCTATCCCTCAAAGGACAACATATCTACATTCAGTTCCTCAAGGTCACAATGATTACAAGAAATGATTTTTCCCTAAAAATATAAAACCAATGAATCAAGGGTTATTTACACGTCACATTCAGCAGTGCCTGGATGGTTGCACATTGTCTCAAACTACAAATCAAAACTCCAAATCGGTTACCTGTTTAATCCGATTTGGAGTTTTGATTTGTAGTTGAGAGGATGAATGAAAAAGAAACATAGAAATTAGAAATGCCTAAGGATTTCAAGTCTTTTGAATGAATTTAAACATTTTTTTTTCTTTTTCATTTTGCTTGATGGGTGTGTTTGGAGAGTTTTGGATTTAGCATTTATGTTACATTCCATTTGTGATTTTCACATTTCATGGCTGATTCAGTGTCTGATGTTTGTGTTTTAAAACCATGATTTCTCAAGTGGGTACTCTAATAATGGCTTGGGGTCTCAAGTCTCCTCTATATGGTAGTGCCTAACAATCGAAATGTTTGAGAATCAATGTGGGCTTGGAGGGTCACCATAAAGTTGTGGCAAGAAAGAGGGCATTTGGAAATGCTTGATTAATAGGATTTTAAACATAAACAATCTCCCACTCTTTTAGGCAGCCCTGCCATTGAGGATAAGCAATGCGAGGAAGAGGGGATTTGGAAATAGTATGGTTTTTTTTTCCTTATGATAACGCAGGGTGTCCTAGCCCTTTGGGCCAGAATAATCACTACGGGCCGATGAGAGAAAGCCAGGTAAAATTTCCTTATGACCACAGTATGGTAGTGCACTTTCTAACCCACAACCTTCGGATGTAAACGGTGATCCTAGGCCAACTGAGCTACCTCTCAAAATTAGTATAGTTGTTTGTATTGTCTATGTAGGTTAGTGTTGGGGCCCATTGCATAAAAAGCTACATTTGGATTTTTGACAGTGGAGTCTTGGACAATCCATTTAAATGTGCGACTTTTCCATAGCGTTGGGACTTCTGACCAAACAAATAAGGTGAATTTGGATTTTGGACAGTGGGGTCTTGGACAATCCATTTAAATGTGTGATTTTTCCATAGCGTAGGTACTTCTGACCAAACAAATATTGTGAACGATGCACACAAACTACCAATCAAATTGATTTAATTGAAAGCCATCAAACATATGGGTCCTATTTTGGCACGGCACTGTCCACTCGGTTAACAGAGTCAAATTTGCTAAAATTGGGTCAAAATGGTCAAAGTGGGGCCCACAAGTTAAGGCCCGTGGTATGAGTAGGTTCCATGCCGCGGCCCGCCAGCCATTGCACAGCAGTGCAATGGCCGCTGTCACTGTGCAGTGCCGCGCAATGGCCTGCCAGTGCACAGCAGGCGAGTGACCGCTGGGCGTAGTGCAATCGCCGCTGGTTATATATACGAGAAAAATAGCATTTTATTTTGGTCAATAAACAATAATGTATTTTTGCCGGAACCAAAAAAAAAAAAAAAAAAAAAAAAAAATGAAGCCTTATGGAGTGTTAGTGGTATAAGCCAACGGTACAACCAGGAAATTTATTTAGAGGCCCATTATTTAAAAAGACATCTATTTTTTTGGGGGGGATTTTACTCAAAAAATCGTGAAATATAGCCATATATCCCGTCCTCGCAATTTGTGTAGCACTAATTAGGTCCTTTCGCCAATTTTTTTATATTTTTTAATACTTTTTATGAGTGACGATAGCGTCACCATGGGCGACGCTAGCGTCACTCGTCACACCCCATACGTCGCTCGTCACACCTTTTTCCCTTCTTTTCTTTTCCTTTCTTTCTCTTCTTCCTTATCCTCTTTCTTTTCCTTTCTTTCTTTCTCTTCCAGCATGCGCTAATTGCCACAAACATTGTCTTCTTGCAATCTCCACAAATACCTTTTCAAGAATTTTATTTCACTCCCTTGTTCCATTCCATTGCAAATAAACAAACAAAACTGCCGATGGATGAGTTTGCCATTGAATGCACATTCTTGATGCTCTTCACAAGTGCTGATTAATGAAGTATAAAAAAATTTACATCCATTAGTCATTCCGCATCATCTAATTTGCTGCAATGAAATGCATGATCCAGGATAAAAGCAAAAAAACAAGAATCATTAGAATTACTCACAATCCTCCCCTTTAATGGTAAAATGTAACATTGACCCCTGCTTTACCATTGAAACAATGTAATGATGGAGTACTGTACCCGTTACTGCGCGGCCCTATTTGATGAAGCAGACTCACATCTTGAAATTCAAAATATCAATGTGAGTTCATTGATTGAATTCTACGCTTGACAGGGAGAATCTTAAAGTAAACACCTGAACTAAGTTTAAATGGGTTTCCTAACCCTTTAAAGTTTAATTATGAATTCTAGAATGTGTAATGCAGGTGAGTTGATACTTAATAATTAACGAACAATAACAATTGGGGGCAGCTTTTGGGACTTTTCTTTTGAGGTCTCTCCATGAAACGAACATGACCCAATTGTCCAAATCACATTTATTATAAGAACCACAAGATCAGATCACTGCAAGAGAAAGAAAGAAAGGAAAAGAAAGAGGAGGAGGTAGAAGAGAAAGAAAAGAAAAGAAATGAAGGGAAGAATGTGTGACGAGCGACGCATGGGGTGCGACGAGCTATGCTAGCGTTGCCCATAGTGACGCTATCGTCACTTACACCAGGCTTTAAAAAAAAACACAAACAGTACTAACGGACCAAATTGGTGCTGTATAAATGGTCAGGACCAATTATGATAAATGGCCGTATTTAAGGATTTTACCGGTAAAATCCTATATTTTTTTTTTGGACATCCGAGGGACTGGGACCCGAGATACTCGCACATGTGAGGATAAAATCTGCACGCACAGGAAGTGAAACTTGCACATGTGATGAGAAAAAACCTACGTACACACACGGAAAGTGAGAACTCTTACATGTAAAAAGACATGTTAGGACTACATTAAGGAGTTTTTAAAAAATTAAGCTCACCTATGCCCCGTTATGCCTCTAGCCCAACTACTTCATGTGGGAGCCCACACATAAAGCTTCATCCATATAAGTGTTAAGATCTTCGAATGCTCAAATATCAATTGCATGCAAGAATGTATGAGGCTGACAAAGAGCCCATGCCGAGATTGAGAACTCACACATGTAAAAAAGACATCTTGTGGTCATTTATTTGGATTTTGAAAATTTTTATTCCCCCCATGCCCTGCTATGCCCCTGCTCCATTTTGTGTCATTTATTATTAAAGTTGAAAGCTTTATTTCAAATTGGAATTATCATCAAAGTTGTAAACTTTATTTCATTAAGATTATATCCTATTCATTTTTAAATCTTATTTCAAATTGGTTGGAACTTAAAAATCATTATCAAATTTGTATTTAATTTTAAAAAACAAAAAAAAAAAAAAAAACCCTAGGGCCAGCCGGGCCCAAACTGTGGGCTGGCTGAGCAGGGCACCAGTCAGGCTGTGCCAAGGCCGAGGTCTGCCAGCTTGTGCACTTCAATTTCATGGGCCGGCACGGCTCAATTTACATACTTAGCTTCTACCAAAGAAAACCAAAAAACCATTTTTTTTCTCCTCTTTATGTTGGCACTTTTGGTTAAACCATTACATTGCGACCTACACACAATCACCATGATAAGCAGGTGGCCCAAGTGTTTTTAGAGAAAATTAGAATTGCAGGGCTGCGTCCAACGCGAGCCTTTAATTCATATAAAGAAAATCCCACTTCAAACTAAAAGTAAACATGATTAGACAAAGAAACTCCATTTGAACTATTTACATATAAAAATAAGAAAATAGTCAGTGGCTTTTGGAGAACCCCATGTACCTTTATTGCCTTCCTATTCTTGTGGCTTGGATATTGGATGGAGAGAGAGAGAGAGAGAGGTTAGTTGAGTTTAATTATAAGTATAAATAGGAGTTTTAGATCCATAAAAAATTGATGTCACTTATGCCAACTTCTTTTTCCTTTGTCATACCACAAAAAGATTCCACAGGATTGGTCACTATGGATTAGAACGATCTAAACAAATCAACAGGATTGGTTATTATGGATTATAATGTTGTATTTTTTTTTGCTAATGGTAAAATTTTATTGAAAGGAGAAAAAGGCAGAGCCTTGAGGACAAAAGAGGAGCAAAAATAAAACATACAGAAAGCCTTAAGGCCATCCCAGAAACAGGAGGTACAAAAGGATAAAAAAAAAAAAAAAAAAGATGGAAAAAAAAGAGAAGACCATAGCACCCTAGTCGATTGAGCTACAGAAAACAAACAAAACATTCAAAAATAACAAGTAGGCAACTATGCAACGGAACAGCAACAGTAGGGAGAAGCCCAAAAATGTTGGCAGGGACCAAAGCTAGACCACAGCAAGAGAGGAATAGCCATCCAGTAGGCTAGAAAGAAGCCAAAATCAATCAAAGAACAACAGCACCTCATACATCACGCATATGGGACTCTGATCAGCCCTGATCCCAGCCAAGCTGCTAAACTCCGTCTGAGACCACCCCTTCTACTACATATAGAAAAGGGCTCCAAACTTTAAAAACCAAAGCTGCTGCTTCAAGTAGGGGAGGTGGAGAAAGCCATGCCTAAGGCCCTCAAAATAGGATGAGAGGCAGGGGCAGTACCTAAGGAGGAGCTGAACATCCCTGAACAGCAATAAGTAAAGATCTTTTGAGCTTTAATCAGTGAAGGCTGTATTCTACTGTGCTTAGCTTCATTCCTTAAGATCCAAAGGGTATAGATGGCTTGGAAGAAGATGGCAGCTGCTGAAATTCTTCCATTGACATCTGAACTCTTTATAAGGGCTGACCAAACTGAAGAAGGGGATAGAGGAACAAGAATAGTGGTGGCCATTAGACTAAGAAGCCACGACCATAGCTGCAAGGCTATGCTGCAAGAGAAGAAGATATGCAAGTCTGAATATTCTCTGTGACTATGGCAAAAATAGCATCTGGAAGCCAATGATCTCCCTTTGTGCATGGCCCAAGAGTCAGTTGGAGTTTTCCTGAGGAGAAGTCGCCGTGAGAAGCAAGAAAGCCTTGGATGAATAAGCTTATTCCAAACTAGACCATACCATTGAACCTTTGCTTTTCTAGTCCTCAAAGATTCCCAAGCTTGTTTAAGAGAGAGGGTCCCGGTGGAAGAACCTTTCCAGATAAGTTTGTCCTTGGTAGAAGGGCTGGGGAGGTCTATTAGATTCATATTCTGATGGAGGAAGCATTGGACCTCAGCTGGGATGGAAGGTGGGATAGTCCAGGAGAGATTATGAATCAGGTCCTTGCCCCTTTTTTTATCAGAGAAATGAATATGAGGAAATCTTTGAGCAATGGGATCGTGGTCTATCCAGTTGTCAAGCCAAAGCAGGATGAGGTGACCATTGCTAATATCCCATTTGCTACCTTTCTGAAGGACAGAACCCAGATTATAATGTTGTATTGGTAATTATTGTTAGAGAGATTTTAGTACTAAGATTTAGGAAAATTTTAGGGTCAAAATCATGCTTATCTTGATTTATTTATAAATTGGCACATTAGGTGATTTAGAGATGAAAATATAAGTTTTTTTTATTGCATGATGCACCTGTAGTACCCACTTGGATGTATGCAAATCATTACATCGATCAATGTAAAATCGTTTTACATTCACATGAAAGTCATCAACATCAATCCACCATTAGATTGAGACCAAATAAAAAAGGCACTCATAAAATCACAATGATGGCCACATACAAATGGGAGGCAGGATTTTTTTTAAAAAGGCAATTATTTTCAAACAATCTTATATGTAAATCTAAATCAATCATCAAAAGGAAATCATAGTATCATATTCAGATCAAATTGACCGTGTTATTTATTGTATCGGTGGCAACGATGCTAGAGTCGTCTCTGCTATATAACATACGTTGGGATGCGCTCAAAGAGGAGGCTGATGTTAACGCTCCATTATGCAATTAAGTAACTAAAAATTCTACTTTCATAGGCCAGGGTACAGAAGGTGGGCCCCACCTCTAACCCGACCCAAATTAGCCTGACTCGCCCTATATTCATCAAAGAGATTGGGTTCATTTTAAAATTCGAGAAATGATGTGAATGTAGAAATTAACTACACTTGAGTTTAAAAATGCAATTGTGACCCAATATCTATTTCATGCTTATTATATATATTAAATAATATATTTTATTATAGGGCTGGTGCTCAGCATGGATGTTATGATCAAAGCAGTCCTGATTGGATCACATGTGGGCCACAGGGACAGGGCTTTATCTCATGTAATACGTTATTTCTCCCCATGTAATGGGGGAGCTAGTTTTGTTGTTCATAGTGTTGCACAGAAATTAAGGGGCAAAATATGGGTTTTGATGGGCCTCTAGTCAAACTAGTTTGGCTAAGTTTAAGGGATTTCTTTTTGGCAGGATTGGAACTGGACTTGGGTTCAATTGTAAGAATCAATCATCAAAAGCCAATGCATTAAAGCAGCAAAAGCATATGAATAGGGATGTAAATGGGTCCCCGATTTTCCGATTACCCGAAGGTTCCGACCCATTAAAAACCGGGTCTGGGTCCTTATTTAGGCCCCGATAAGTAAATGGGTCCGGGTCCGGTTCCACATTAATTGATTCAGACCCGTGGACTCGAGACCCGACTTATTACTATAAAATATTCACTCCTAAAAATTATATTTTTTTAATATAATTCTCTATCTAGACACAGACCCGGATCCAGACCCACCCCATATGTGGTTCTGGTTCTGGAGCCAAGAAATAGGTTCTGAAACGGTTTTGGGTCCGGATCCTGTTCCATATTCTCCTTACGGTTCCTGGTCCACCATGGACCTGTACCGGAACCGACCCGTTCACAACCCTACACATGAAGGTTACATTCTATTTTGCAATGAAAATTATTAAAATAAAATCCTAATTCCCAAGGCTAGAGATCTTGGATTGTGGTGGAACTCGATTCCCCACCTATTTTAAATGGTTTTTTTTTTTACTGATCATCAGTAGGAACCATCACTTCCTATTGATGATCAGTAAAAATCTCGAATCACCTAAAAAATTGAAGAGATTAAAAGAGTGGGAATGAGATCATACTTTACGTTCGTCTTGGGCCCGTTTGGATGCAGAGTAAATAGAGGGAGCACAGAAAGGAGGTGAAATACACTTTTCAATCCTGTTAACATAACGGTAACAAAGGGTGTCCTGATATGATGAATTAAAAAGTTTAAGGGATTTTTTTGTTGGAGCATTTTGTCGGAGGTCCTCAACTTTGGTTTTTATTGCAAACGGTCCACGTATTTTTTTCGTAGAGCCAAAGGTTTGTGTAGTATACAGAAAAGGAAAATTGATTTCGTTAAAAGTTTGGGAGAAAATCACTTAATTTCGTGAAGATTATTTAATTGCACAAATCAAGAATTACGACAGGTGAGAGAAAATCACTTAATTTCGTGAAGATTTGCTTTCACATTTTTGCATTTTTTTTTATTTTGGAGTTAAAGAGCCCCCCTCAAAACTTTTCTCTTTTTATTTTTATTTTTATTTTGTACTTATTCGCTTCTACCAAAAGAAAAACGAGAAACCATTTTTTTCTCCCTTTGATGTTGGCACTTTTGGTTAAACCATTACATTGGGACCTACACAATCATCATGATAATTAAGCAGGTGGGCCGAGTGCTTTTAGAGAAAATGAGTAGCTAGGAACTTTTGGCTAAACGATTATGACGAGTCATGCTTAGATTTTGGGCTGGGCAAATATTCACGAGTTGTTTATGCTTTAAGCAATGACCCTACACTATGTAACGTACACAGAGCTGGGACGAGTTGAATCCATTACCTTTATTCTGTATGTCCAAGGGCCTGTTTGGCTGAAAGGGATGACAGATAATTTTTTTATTTTTCTATGGGACTACAAGAAAGGAGTATGAGCAAACATAAAAATTTGCTGGAATTTCTTAACTCTCTTGCTTAAGATTTCTGCAAGAGGAGTGCTGTATTATTTATATATTCAGTAGATGGGTTAATTAGGAGTGTTGAGGATAAGGGCGCTGTTACAGTAAGATAAGGACTGTTACAATACAGTTCTGGTGAATCAAAGGATAAGGGCCAGATCTGGTGGATTTGCACAGTAGATGAAGTCATAAGATTAGGTCAAGTGATCTTATCACAAATACAACATGAGGGGGCGGAGTTAGGTCCGGCCGTACCACCGTTGCCTACACCCAAGTGACCAACTACACCTTAAACACGTAGAGGGTATGTGATTATATATGTCTTATAAACTCCATATAGGAAATAGTTTCTAACTCATGAATTTTTTGGGATCGATGCCAAATCAAACCTATGATTTTGGTCATATTTTTTCTGTGACATCTAAGAAGTGGGGTTGTGGACAATTGATGGCAGCAGCATGATGCACGTGCTACACTGTTTTTTTTAATAGCTCCTATCAGGGGAATTTGTTCCTTCCACTCAATGAAGAATATAGTCTGCTTTAGAGATAGAACAAGAACAATTCACTCCACAAAATTCCAGAGATTAGGACCTCATTCTCTGATCCTTGATCCATTAAAAGGGATATATAAATATATATATATATATATATAATCGATTGAGAATCTCCATTCACCGGCCACCGTCACCTATCTTACGCAAGGAAGGCCCACAACTAAACATGAAACTTTGGTATCAGATCCTACATTGGATGGCTGGCATCGTGCTAGTTGGACAGAAGTTTGGTCTCACTGTAAGGAATCACAAAATCTTATGGCCTAAGAAAGTGGGACTGCTTTTCTCTTGCCTTTTAAAAATGTCATTTAAAGATTTCAAATCGATCCTCTCATTTCTCCTAATGGTATGCGTCATGTTCTCAATCTCAAATAAAAGTGGCCCACTTGATAATTCCTAAAGGTGGGTTACATGGTCACAATCACAAAGGTGGGGCTCACGTTATAATTCATATAATGATTGGACCGTATTTTAGTCTTATGGATGTGGGCCCCATGTTTCAATTTCTAAAGGTGGGTATCACGTTGTAATTTCGAAAGGTGGGTCCATATTAGAATTCCTATATTGGTGGGATCACTTTATAAATCCCATGAACGTGGGCCCCATGTTTTAATTTTTAAAGGTGGGCATCATATTATAATTTATAAAGGTAAGTTCCATGTCACAGAAAATGAGGCCCCACTTTATAATTCTTAAAGGAGGGTCATATGGTCACAATAAAAAAAGTGGAGCAACATTCTGAATTCTATGAATGTGGCCCCATTTCTAATTTCCAAAGGTATGTAATATATTTATTTTTAAAAGCGGGCTACATGTTCACAATCAACAGAGAGATTGGTCCCACAATATTATAATTCATATAAAGGTGAGCCTACATTTTAAATCCTATGAATGTCAGTCCCAATGCCAGGGATCAAGCCCTAGCACTAACAAAATACCATCCCAAGTGAACTCGAGCGAAAGAGGATGACAGAAAAGGCAAATGCATACTCAGGTGGAGTGGAGGATAATGGCGCATGGAAGACCCTGGTGCTGATAGTTAGGATAGTTTAATCTTCCATCCCATGTATAAAAAACATAAAAAACAAAAAATGATATATTTTTAGATATTAGTAGACTGCATGGACCTTATAATACTTACAAGACTATTTTTTTCATCCTAAGTGTATCTTTGGAAATTTCTAACCCTTGAAAGGATTTTTTTTTTTTTTTTTTTTTTAGTTTCCTTTGTAATGGTAACATGACTCTTAAACCCACGACCCTCAAAGTTGTGACTGCAATGAGCACCTTCCACTCTGCCATGAGTCCATAGTTGAAGGGATAGATTAATTGTTAAATGTAAGAAATGGTTGTCTATGGTAGTTCCATTGGACTAGAATGGTCCTTTAAGATGTTGAGCCAGTCATGGTTCATTAAAGCATGAAGCTGTAGGATATGGGGACCCACTTGGATGAAACTGCATGGTCCATCTAGATTTTTTTTTTTTTTTTTGCTTAAGGGTAAAATGTATTAAGGAGAATTAAGGATGGCTTGGGGGGAGGGGGGGGGTTTCGGGGGGAGGCTACAGCAACCAACAAGAAAGAAATAAAGAAAAAGGGCTATACAAGAAAAAACCAGCAGTTAGGCCAAGCCCCAAAAAACAAGAATAGAATGAGTAACATTTACATTGGAGAGGGATAAGATCATACATGTATTTCGATCCTCGAAAAGTACCTTGGCACGCTCATGGTCCATCTAGATTAACATCTTCACTCACATTAACAAGAAAGTCCCACAGATGACTTTGGTAGGACTTGTCATTGACCGTGACTACTGTCCAATGATAGAGAAAGTAGCTTTTTAGTTGCTTTTATATATATATATATATATATGGGGGATATTCCAATACATCATTCCCTCACTATATGGTGAGGGACAAACTTAATGGGGCCCACCTAGGGACCCACTGATCATGGGACTTGTGGGGGATGGAAAAAGACATCCTTGAATGAGACCATATGTAAAATTTGGGGTCAATCCCATTCCTCAAACCCCTTCATCCGTGGCCCATAAATTTAATGACTTTATTTTAAAGGAAAAAAATTGACCCTTAATCCGACGGTCCAATCCATTTGGATAGGTGAAAACTCAATGGGTCTAGTGTACTTAAGGGGGTTTCATGTATGTGGATGGTTCGGTTGTGTTTTAAAGTCAACCCCACTACGTTGTCCCTCACCATAACATGGTGAGGGATGGATGCACATGAATATATATATATATAAATACGTAGCATATAAATTGAACCCACAACCTCTTTGTTGCAACAGTGAGCACCTTCTATTGTGTCACGGGTCTTGTCTTCTTTAGTTGCTCAATTGTTAGTATTGTGAAGTTCATTTGCATTGTGTACCACTATGATGTTAAAAAGAATATACTCAAGTAAAACATAGTTTTTTATATGTATCTGTCCAGATCAGGATGAAGACTCATGTGAATTAAAGTGTACGTACCATACTCAAAATAAATTTCTTTTTCTTTTTTTTTCTTATTATAACCAACATAATTTATTAGGAGACTGGCCAGGCTAGAAGCCCATTCGATCAGCCCATGCATAGAATTGGCCAGAGATACAGCTTGTTAGGAAACATGCCAGGCTAATCTTTGGCCCGGATCTACTAAACCCACCGTTGGAGTCTTTAGGCATGGATGAAAGTAATGGGCTGGGTGCTAAACAAATCCCAGCCACATACAGAAGTCCTTCTATTTTTCTCTAAACCACTACAACGTTAGTATGCGTCTGGATAACTGAGAGAAATCCTAAATTAAAAGGATTACTGGAACTCCAAACTACGGCTCATCTTTTAAAATTAGTATCTTCTAAGACAAATGCCTTTCAGATTTCTAACAAATATTGTCAAATTTTACAGGAATTTAAGTTTTTTCCACCATTGAATGACTTCTATTTCAAGAAAGCTGTGAAAATAGATGTCCATAAGATTATGCAAATTACATTTTTATCAAATAGTCAATCTATTAGTGAAACAAATTCTGATTCATGAAAAATTTTTGGATGCTATATATACTTGAAGGATATTTATTTTCAATTGTTTAGAATTCAATAGTTTGGCTGGCTGTGGAGCCTTCGAGGATTCAGATTCCTTTGTTATTTATGAAATGTGAACAGAGAAAAAGAGAAGCCAGTCAAAAAGACCCAAGTCTCAAAGTAACCAAGTGGATGGGCCAAGTGAATTGATGCAGCTGGAATATATCAGAAGTAAAAGCAGAATGACCCCACTTACAAAAAGAAGGAATATATCAAATTGCCATTGAACCCCAACTGCCATGGAGCCTACACGTCTGTCTATAAAATCTGGGTTGGGCTCTAACTTGCAATTGTAAGGGGAGCTTCAGTGGTGCAACACCCATCTCTCTCTCTCTCTCTCTCTCTCTCTCTCTCTCTCTCTCTCTCTAAAATAGTTAGGACTAAGCTTGAGCCAACATGCAGGACCCATTTTTTGGATTTGGTGGCTTCAATCAAGGGGGGTTTGGAGGTGCACAGACTCGTGTAATTCGACGTGTTATCGTTAGCAACGACTCTCCAACTCAACTGTCCACACTCGACCCATTTCTAACTTCCCGTTTTCAAACAATATCCTTCGACGATGACGATGACGATGACGATGATTTTCCTGCACCATTTCCATCCAAGGTTGAACCACCCAAGGCTCCTCGCTACGATGAGTACTACAAACCTCCACCCAAGGCTCCTCCTCGCTACGATGAGTACTACAAACCTCCACCCAAGGCTCCTCCTCGCTACGATGAGTACTACAAACCTTCACCCATGGCTCCTCCTCGCTACGATGAGTACTACAAACCTCCACCCATGGCTCCTCCCCGCTACGATGAGTACTACAAACCTCCACCCAGAGCCAACCCACCCATGATATCTGGAGGCTACTATGGCAATGGCTTTTATCCGCCCGGAGGGAATCCAGTGAATGTCCATCTAAATCTCAGTGTAAGTACCCATCAAACTCTTTTATTCTTCGTAAATATTTTTTGAAGTAGCTCAACTCTGAAACGAGCGACCATATCTTTTTTCCAAAAAGAAAAAACATGCATGGGTCTCTTTTGAGTCAGAATTGTTTCCCTTAAAAAACTCTCTTTAGAGAGATTTTCTCAACTACTTAAGGAAACTTAACTTAGAGAGAATAAGATTGTTTTTCCACACTATTAGGCCAAGGGGTGTTCATAGCCGGGCCTAGACCGCCTTGGGCTGGGCTTGGATATGTAATTAGGGCCCGATTAATAACTGAGTCGGGCTCGGACTAAGTGGCAGAAAGCTCATAGCCCGGCCCGGCTTGTGTTAGAAATGCATGTAATTTAATTTAATTAATGCTCTAATGTCAACGAAAGTGATGAAAAGCTCGATTTGGCACTGCGTGATAGATTAAATAGGCGAGCTCGGGCCTAACTTTTATGGCCCCTGTCTTTCATGAGCCGAGCCTGGGCAGTGTTTCCAAAGCTCGACCGAGCCAAGGTGGTCCGGCCCATGCTCACCCCTAAATTTAGGCCCATATTTCTGGAATCTTAACTGTCACTGCGGCACATGATTCTCTCATCAATCACCATGTCTAGTTTCACCCACATTTTTCTAACATGCACAAGTTGACTATATATTCTGACCATGTTTTCTTTTTTCTTTTGCGCATATATGGGGCCACAGGGCTTACAAGCACCCAATCAGAAAGCAAATAGCAATGACAACACAAATAGTAATCACAACACCAATAGTAATAAGAACACAAACAGTAATGACAATAGCCAGGCTGGACAGTACAATCCACAAGTTCAAGGGGTTAATTACAACCCAAATGGTTATTACGATAGCCAGACTGGTCGGCATCCGTACAATCCACATGTTCATGGGGGTAATTACAACCCAAATGGTTATTACAATAGCCAGACTGGTGGGGGTCAGTACAATCCACAAGTTCAAGGTGGTAACGAAGTAGGTGGTGATGGCAAGATTACTATGGGACCTGAAATAGGTAACATCACTATGGGAGGAGGAAAAGCAGGAGGGGGTCAGACTGGTGGGGGTAATTACAACGCAAATACTAATTACAATGGGAAATAGCTTATGTTGAACGGGAGAATATGGAAGGTAGCTATCATATTTGCTCTCATGTTTTATGTTTTTTCAGTATTATGTACTATCAACTGTAGTCATATCGAGTGTTCGACAATGACGTGTTGCAATAACAAAGGTTACTCTCTGTTGTGAATAAACATATTTGTGATGCCCAATATACAATTACAATATACAGCTCTTTTACATATGTGACACTAAATGGGACTCATTCCAAAACCCTGATTACCCAATCATATGAGAGGGAGGGCCAATCTCACAAGTTAAGCTTTATGTGTTTGTTGTGCACGCAGCAAGAGGATCTTGAGGTAGAGTTCAAAGTTATTCTAATTTTTTTTCAGAATAAACCACTATTCCATTTTTTTTGGGGACGTATTTTTCTTGCAAAAATAAAAAAAGAATTGATTATCCTCAAAAAATTGGGTTTTAATTTAGGAATATGGAGAACCCCCCCCCCCCCCCCCCCGCCCCCGCTATGAAAATAGAAATTCATGGAGTGCAAACAAGCAATGTGACGGAGAGAAGGGAGTGTAGGAAATGTCTCATGCATGGCAACAGAAGTGATAATGAAATAGAAATGGTAAAGGGGCGCATGATTAAAATACATGCAAACATCAATGGATAGATGCAACCAAGTGGGATATGTTAGCATGTGGGCCAGTGGCCCACACTAGATGGCCACAAAAGAGCCTTAAAGGTGGTCATCCTCAATATTCTACCAAAAAAAAAATGGGGGGGGGGGGGGGGGGGGGGGGTCATCCTCAATATTCTACCAAAATAAGCGGTCATGCTCAATAAATGCAGACTAGTTTAGAATGGAGAGGCATCTTCCCCTCCCATTAGCGTCGCTTGTTTGGAGAGAAGAAATTTGTCCAATAGAGTCGATATTTTGCATGTAGAGGCAAAAATGTTTGTTTTCTCGATGAAGATTTTATATAATGCAGAAAATAGGATTTTGTAAGAAAGATTTCGTCACTCTAAAGATATTGATAACTTCACATCTCATGGTACCTCTTCATATAATCAAATCTCAGAGTTCATATGGCACGGCCGGCCAGATGCTATCTGTCCTTTAGGTTTTTCCTTTTAAGTCCATACAAGTACATCACTGTTACAATTATTTGTGATATATTGAAAAATATTGTAAAACTTACTTGGAAGTGTATTTTTCAAATATTATACATGTGTGATTCGGCGGGCTTGGGCCAAGTGGCAGATCTAGTTCAAATTCGATACGCCCATCACCCTACTAAAGAACACCTAGTATATAAGGGACTGTACGAGTTCCACATAAAAAAAATATCCCTAGGCATATATTCACGGCCTAACCTTAACCCCTATACGAGCATTTTAAAGCCATGACACTTTGGTCAAAGTAGACAAAATCATATGGATAGTGGAACCAGATTGTTACATGATATATATGATAGTATTTAAAAAAAATCGCAAGAATTATAAGTATCTTGAGAAGTGTTATAAGATATGTATCATGGGTGGATGCCCATATGAGATGAGTAAGGGTTAGAATCCTATTATAATTAGGGTTCTTCAACCCACAACCTATCATGGGGACATGTTGTGTTGAATGCATCAATGTTAATTAGACTTCGACCCCACAACTTATCATCAATATTCTCTTGCACAACTTATATTAGGACATTAACCCAATATTTCTCACTTGCGCGAGGTGTTGTGTAGTTGAAGTCCCAAGACCACATCCTGAGCGTGCTAAGATAGAACCATAAAGTAGACTGGGAATCTAGGTAGGTTATAACCCTCTCTCGATTACTCGATAACTAGAACCAATGACATGAGATATATTCACTGCTCTTTTTGTCGATTGCCGATTCGATGAGACAATATTTCTGCTATTAGGGAAGAAAAGATAGTTCTAAAGAATGCATTGTTCCTGTTAAATAATCTGTTCCTGAAGAACGAAGAGAATTAACATGGAATACTTTCAATCTGTATCATCTGGATCCACGTACTTCAAAATGTGAAAATGAAGTACGGAGAATTGTGCACTTATAAGAAATTACAAATAGATTACCTAATGCATTTAACGATACAACAAAGGTGACAAAGTCACATATGCCAGCTATGTATGCACCTGCTGTTGGATAAAGTCAAAATACGGCTACAAAAGAATCCGCAATACTCCAGAAGTGTGGCAGACCTATAGGCTCAAAGGACCGGCTACGTGGAAAATGAGAAATGAGCAATCATTATCATGTCCTCCCGAAGATGCACGCAACGCTCTTGAAAAGGTTCCTCCCGAAGATGCACAAACCGCTCTTGAAGAGGTTATAACAAAATTCATTCTCTCTAGAATAATGGAAATCCCTGATGAGACTTTGGAAGCCCCTGAAGAAACACCGGTACCGAATAATGAAGTGATCTCTATATTTTGCAATTATTCAAGTGGGAGATGTGATAGAAAGGAAATTGTCATCGATGACGCATTGGCATTTGCGGTAACTATACAAATATCAAATAAAAATGATGATGATGATTGGGATATAAAACCATGTACTATAAATGAATATTGAAAAAGGAAAGATTGACCAAAATAAAAAAGTGCCAACAAAGCACGAACAATTAAATTCTCTCAATAAACGTGGTGTGTTCGGACCTTGAGTACAAACCCCAAAAGATGTTAACCTTGTAGGTTATAAGTGGGTGTTTGTAAGGAAAATGAATAAAATGAATTAAATTATCAGATATAAGGCATGATTTGTGACACCAGGTTATTTCTTTCAAAAACCTGAGATTGTTTATGATGAAACATACTCCCTTGTTATGGGTATAACAACATTCAGATATATGTTAAACTTAGCAGTTTCTCAAATTAAGACGTTCATTGTACAGCCTGAAGCAATTTAGAATAATGTGGTACAATCGTCTTACTTGTCTAAAGAAGGATTGCCTGTGTTTATTCATAAAAAAAAAAAAAAGAAAAATCTTGAAGGGGTTTTTAATATTAGCAGTGTATAGACTCCAACAGAGCTCGAAAAAACTATTGATTATTTAAAGAAAGATCCATACCGCCCATCGAAGAAAATAAAGAAGAACTGGATCCCAAAGTACTACACTTAAGTGATGATGGAGCCCCGATGTACGTAGCACAATGCACTAGACCAAATATTTCATTTTCTGTGAATCTACTTGCTAGATATAGCTTGGCATCAACTCAAAGGCGCTAGAGTAGTATTAAACGCATCCTACGATATTTACGTGGAACAACTAATTTGAAAATATTTTATTCTTATTATAGTAAAGATTCTAGTTTTGTAACATACGCAGATTCGGGTTATCTATCTAATCTTTATAACGGTTGATCGCAGACAGATTATGTGTTTCTTAGTGGTAATACCGTCATTTTTTTTTTTTTTTGCGTTCTACTAAACATACTTTGGTAGCTAATTACTCCAACAATGCTGAGATTTTAGCCCTTTATGAAGCTAGTAGGGAATGTGCATATTGAAATCTTTGATTCAGTATGTTTGTAGTTCTTCTCAATTATCTTTTATTGTCAGTATCCCGAATATTATCTATGAAGATAATAAAGCATATGTAAAAAAAATTGAAAAGACTTCATTAATTAAAGGAGACAAGACTAAGTATACAGCACCGAAGTTCTTCTTTACTCATGAACTTTAGAAGAACAATGAGATTGAAATCAATCAAGTTCGTTCGAGTAACAACCTGGCTGATCTGTTTACAAAGTCTTTGCCAAAATAGTATTCTGGAAGCTGTATATGAGCTTTAGCATGCGTAGAGTTCCTCATCAAACTATGTGAAGGGTTGTTATCCTCAGGGGAGTAGTTAACTAGGACATTCCGTGCGCCGTACTATTTTCTTTTTCTAGATTTTATCCCACTGGGTTTTGTAGTTAAGGTTTTAATTAGGCAGCATTGTGCACGTCCAACACCAGTTCAATGATCTTGAATAACATTATACTCTTTTTCCTTTGCTTTGGTTTTTTTCCATTGGATTTTTCTCTCGCAAGGTTTTTAATGAGGCAACTGTCATTAAGTGGTAGTCATCCAAGAGGGAGTGTTATAAGATATGTATCATGGGTAAATGCCTACATGAGATGAGTTAGGATTAGAATCCTATTGTAATTAGGGTTCCTCAATGAGGAGATTACTTTGCTTATAAATAGGCATCCTCCCTTGTATTTGTACATACTTAGATAATTGAAGAAGCTCTCTCTCTTTTCCCTCTAATCATCTCTATGTAAGTTTCTTCTTTTTCTAACAAAAAGATAATTCTAACATTTGAATAAAAATACAAAATATAAGGGGACATTGGGCAACCTTTGAAGAAGCCCTTTTGTTGTGGAAATATCCACAAGCTTCCCAGTTACAATTAGTGAAAAAGCTGTGCATTCGATGCACTCCATAATTCATGATATGACACAATTAGGAAAATTAAGAGCAGTACGGGCAGCTTTTATGAAATCCCATCTAACACAATCAAAAGCTTCAAAAAAATCCAGCTTTAGACACATCTTAGGAAACAAATACACACTAAATACCTTTCCAAGAACACATTCGAATAAATCTAAGTAAGTGTTTTCTTAAGTGTACTATATATTTTTGCCAATTATTTTTACTATTTAAATCTTATTTTACTTTCCAGGACATTCTTCTAATACTATTTCAAGTAAAAACCCCATTAATTGGGTATTGGTCAAATTAATTTCTGACCCATGAAGTTTTTTGGGATGTCAAATCAAACTAATGATATTAATCAGATTTTTATATATGTGACAAATCACGAAGCGGATCTTGCACAATTGATCCCAGTATCACGCACTTGCATTTTTTAGCTCTAATTATCGGATAGGAATTTATTCCATCCGATCAGTGAAGAGTAGTATTTCTTTAGAGGCAACTCAAGAACCGTGCACTCCGCAAAGATCCAACCACAAAGGTGAAGAATCATCTGCCATTAACAAAAGCGGGGAGCTTAAAACCTTCAGTAACCCTTATCCATTCAAATGGTATATATATTTATATATATATATATATATCATCCCAACCTTTTTTATCAGAAGGAATATATCTATTCAATTGAGAATCTCCATTCATCACCTATTAATTTATTTTCAGTGACGTACGTCTCTTGACTTACGCAATTAGCAACAAGATTAATGATCCCATTAACAACAATAAGGAATATATGAATTGCCATTGAACCCCAACTGTCTTTGAGCCTGCACAGCACTATAATCCGGGCCCACAAATTATCTTACAGTTCGGCTTTTACCGGAATCTCACATGCCTCACTGTTAGACTTAAATATATATATATATATATATATATATAAAAGTGAGCATATGGAGTGATCATGAGATAATAGTATAATACAATGATATGGATTGATGATCATGTGCGCACCTAATCGTGGGCCCACCTAATGATCAAATTAACCACAAACAGTGGGCTCCCATGAATTACTCCTATTCTTATGGGTTTGCACCCATCCAAATGAATTTGACTGTTGGATTGACTAAATTCTTTTGATATTAAGCCGTTGAACTTGTGGGCAGTTGATGAAGGCCTAAGATCGATGATCCCATAGGACACAAATATTATACTCAAGTAGGACCCATTCGAGTCAGGACCCATCCGAGTCTTCCAAACCCACCCACCCATGCCCAAGTGCGCCCTGGGTGCGCTCCACTATGAGGTATACAGGGCATCTCCGTGCACAATGCAAAAGGGATCGCCCCTCCAATGATATGAGCTAGTTTGATCATAGAAAAGTGGGTGCGTTCCATAGTTATCAATTCCATTTCGATCTAGCATCCAAGATGGATTATTTCGATTTTTCGGATCGGAATTCCGGAAAAACATTTTGGACTAACTTTACGGAAAAAGAATAAAAGAATATTTACATATATATAATAGAAAAATAAAAAATATATAAATTATGCATGTTTCTTGATATGAATATTGAAAAAAAAAAACTGCGAAAATCGTGCTAGAAACCGAAATGGACCGGGATGGACCGAAATAAACAACTGAAATGAACAACCGGAATGGACCATATTAAACAACCAGAATGGATGGACCGAAATGGCTGGAATGGTCAGGAATTCAAACCGAAACTTTTTGGCCCCCATTCATTTTCGACCAAAGGTCCGGAACGAAAAATTCTGGCCACTCCGAATGAAACGAAATTGACTACCATGGTGCCTGCGCAAGTTTATTAGATAATTGTTGTCAACACCATATATAGCTACTGCCCACTTTTCGCCTATCTAAAGTGTCATATACATAATTCCCGCCATTCTGGTCATTCAGCTGAAATGGAATGGGGGTAAAGAAAAACTTTGGTTTGAATTCAAGTCCATTCCGTCCCATTCCGGTTAATTCTCTCCATTTCGGTGTATTTCGGTCCATTTCGGTTTGTAGCACAATTTCCACTATTTTTTTTTCATCTTTTTCTCAATATCCATAAGAAGAAACGTGCATAAGTTATATTTTATTTTTATTTTTTTTACATATATGTACATAAATTCTTTTTCATTTTTATTATTCCGATCGGTTTTGTCGAAATTTCGAAACACCGACACACTCAAATGACGACTGAAACGGAATTGACAACTTTGAGTTTAGTGGCTAATATGCTCATATAAGTTATTGAAAGCCCAAACAAGTGAATCGTAGCCTGGTCCAGCCCAATTGACTACATGGGCGGGCTGAGGCCTGACATGTTGGATCATTCAAAAATTCTAAATGAACTAGGGAATAAAGCCTAAATGAAAATGTTATTTTAGAGAACTGTTTGTTTAGGCTTTAATCACCTTATTGGGCCTGGCTTGGACTTGCGGCTGACTAAGGGTAATAGTTTTAAAAAAAATTCCCCTTTCCAAGGTGTGGAAATCAGTGAATACCGGTTACTTGTTAAGGCTTCATGTAGGCATCTTTACACGCACAAGTTCACTATATTCTAACCATTTTTTCCCCTTTTCTTTTGGGTCAATAGAATGAACTTTTTCCAGTTGGGTTTCTCTGTATGTTTGAACTTTATTCATTTTGGTCAAGGCTTTGATGATACTGTATGTATGAACTTTTTTCAGCTGGATTTCTCTGTACGTGTGAACTTTATTCATTTGGGTCAAGGCTTTGATGATATTGTATGTATGAACTTTTTCCACGTCCACCTCAAGGTCACATTGGGTGTTTACAATATCGCTCCGGTAAGTAATGTTAAGTCTTTGTTGTGTTATCTGAACTGCACAACTCATGGAGAGGACCTAGGGATAAAACTCTAGTAATTGTGTGCTGATGGAACTCTAAACACTAGGATATCCCTTTATTAGCGCGGTTGAATGAACAGTTGTAACAATACAAACTCTCATTGTCACAGTTACTTGTCATTTTCTGGGTTTTGAGTGACCAATGTGATTGAGACAATTTTATGTATTATTAATCATATTTACTTATTTAGTAAGTTTGGTCTTCATCTTATAGTCAATCTATTAATATGGTCTAACTCTTATTTGAATAAAATTTTATAAAATTTCATAAATGGTTAAAGTCATTTATTGTGATTGACTCTAATCTTCAATACGTGGGTTCCACTAGAGTTCCACTATTTTAACTCAGGATTCCTCTGAGTCAAATAGTTAGAGTTCCAATAGTCATTTATTCCCCAGGATTCCTCTGGGGTTAGTATGATTGTTTGTATTGTCTATGTAGGTTAGTGTTGGGCCCATTGCATAAGAAGCTACATTTGGATTTTGGACAGTGGGGTCTTGGACAATCCATTTAAATGTGCGACTTTTCCATAGCGTTGGGACTTCTGACCAAACAAATAACGTGAATTTGGATTTTGTAGAGTGGGGTCTTGGACAATCCATTTAATTGTGTGACTTTGCCATAGCCTAGGGACTTTTGGTCAAACAAATAAGAACGATGCACACAAACTACCAATCAAATTGATTTAATTAATTGAAAGCCATCAAACATATGGGTTCTATTTTGGCACGGCAGTGTCCACTCGGTTAACAGAGACAAATTTGTTAAAATTGGGTCAAAATGGTCAAAGTGGGGCCCACAAGTTATGGCCCGTGGAATGAGTAGGTTCCATGCTGGGGCCCGCCAGCCATTGCACAGCAGTGCAATGGCCTGCCAGGGCACAGCAGGCGAGTCACCGCTGGGCGTAGTGCAATCGCCGCTGGTTATATATACGAGAAAAATAGCATTTTATTTTGGTGAATAAACAATAATGTATTTTTGCCCGAACCAAAAAAAAAAAAAAAAAAAAAAAAAACTGAAGCCTTATGGAGTCAGTGGCCACATTTACCATCTTCCCGCCCACATGGACTGTTAGTGGTCTAAGCCAATGGTACAATCAGGAAATTTATTTAGAGGCCCGTTATTTAAAAAGACATCTATTTTTTTTTGGAGGATTTTACTCAAAAAATATTGAAATATAGCCATATATCCCGAAAGGTCCTCGCAATTTGTGTAGCACTAATTAGGTCTTTTCGCCAACTTTTTATATTTTTTTATACTTTTTTATGAGTGACGATAGCGTCACCATGGGCGACGCATGGGCGACGCTAGCGTCACTCGTCACACCCCATGCGTCGCTCGTCACACCTTCTTCCCTTCTTTTCTTTTCCTTTCTTTCTCTTCTTCATCATCCTCTTTCTTTTCCTTTCTTTCTCTTGCAGTATGCACTAATCGCCACAGACATTGTCTTCTTGCAATCTCTACAAATACCTTTTCAAGAATTTTATTTCACTCCCTTGTTCCATTCCATTGCAAACAAACAAACAAAACTGCTGATGGATGAGTTTGCCATTGAATGCACATTCTTGAAGTTCTTCACAAGTGTTGATTATTGAAGTATAAAAAATTTACATCCATTAGTAATTCCGCATCATCTAATCCACCGCAATGAAATGCATGGTCCAGGATAAAAGCAAAAAACTAGAATCATTAGAATTACTCACAAACCTCCCCTTTAATGGTAAAATGTAACATTGACCCCTGCTCTACCATTGAAACAATGTAATGATGGAGTACTGTACCCGTTACTACGCAGGCCCTGTTTGATGAAGTAGACTCACATCTTGAAATTCAAAATATCAATGTGAGTTCATTGATTGAATTCTACGCTTGACAGGGAGAATCTTAAAGTAAACACCTGAACTAAGTTCAAATGGGTTTCCTAACCCTTTAAAGTTTAATTATTAATTTTTAGAATGTGTAATGCAGGTGAGTTGATACTTAATAATTAACGAACAATAACAATTGGGGGCAGCTTTTGGAACTTTTCTTTTGAGTTCTCTCCATGAAACGAACATGACCCAATTGTCCAAATCACATTTATTGTGAGAACCACAAAATCAGATCACTGCAAGAGAAAGAAAGAAATGAAAAGAAAGAGGAGGAAGAAGAGAAAGAAAGGAAAAGAAATGAAGGGAAGAAAGTGTGACGAGCGATGAATGGGGTGCGGCGAGCGACGCTAGCGTCGCCCATGCGTCGCCCATAGTGACGCTATCGTCACTTACCCCAGGCTTTAAAAAAAAAACACAAATAGTACTAACGGACCAAATTGGTGCTGCATAAATGGTCATGACCAATTATGATAAATGGCTGTATTTAAGGATCTTACTGGTAAAATCCTCTTTTTTTTTTTTTGGACATCCCACAGACTGGGACCCGAGAAACTCGCACATGCCTGGATAAAATCTGCACGCACAGGAAGTGAAACTTGCACATGTGATGAGAAAAAACCCACAAACACACACTGAAAGTGAGAACTCTTACATGTAAAAAGACATCTTAGGACTACATGTAATACGTTATTTCTCCCCATGTAATGGGGGAGTTTTGTTGGTCATAGTGTTGCACAGAAATTAAGGGGCAAAATATGGGTTTTGATGGGCCTCTAGTCAACTGGTTTGGCTAAGTTTAAGGGATTTCTTTTTGGCAGGATTGGAACTGGACTTGGGTTCAATTGTAAGAATTGGGTCAATCATCAAAAGCCAATGCATTAAAGCACCAACAGCATATGAATAGGGATGTAAATGGGTCCCCTATTCTCCGATTACCTGAAGGTTCCGACCCGTTAAAAACCGTGTCACGTCCCCCGAACCCGATTAAAGAAATATCCGGATCCGGAGAGTGAAATCTAGGACTAATTAAGATTTTTGTCCTTTGGGCCCAACGGATCGTAAGTCCGCGGTGAGGATATAATATTTCAAACCTCACGTAGTACAATAAATGTAGAGTTCATACAACTCTAGGCATATGGAATCTCAAGCAATGAATAATAATTCTCATTAGCTTAAAGTTGCAAGAAAGAATAAACAAGAACTAAGAGTTAAGTTAATTTATTACATTGGCCATCCCAATAAACTAGGCCAATAAAGAAACTGAAGTCAATGTAAGAAAGGTCCAACGAGAGAAATAAATGAATAAAAGAATAAATCTAATAAATTCCAATGTATCTCTCTCGTGCCGGAAGTGATGACGCTACTCTACGTCATCGGCACGCCACTCTTGTGCCTCCTCTGCTGGTTGGAGATCCTATAGGATCTCCTCACCGGCCTGCTCCTCGTAGTGGTAGTAACCAACTGAGGTTTCTGCACACCAAGGAACAGAGTCAACGACATGTTGAGCAATAGATAAGCAAAGCATAATAAACACGACATGCATCAAGTAAAGAGTAATGACAAGTACATGATCAATTGAATACAAGGTAAGCGAAGTTAGGCATAAACCGAGATTAATAATCCATAGAAACAATAACAAGAATCCTAGCAACCACCTAACAACAACCACTATCCATGCAATGCAAAATAAGAACAAGAGGGAGACTCCGAGGATGTCCAAAGCCACCTCTCGGGGTACCAGTAACAATCCACTTCGGACTATTGATACCGAAGTCCGGCTCCAGTAGGATCCTAGCTCCCGGTCCTGGGAATAACAGCACGGTCCTAGCCCGCCCCCAGCTATTCAACACCATGGACGCCGTCCAATGCCGACTGTCCACCCTGACAACCGAGTAACTGGATCGTCATTAAACCGAATAACAGGTTCCTATGGTACACTCTAAGTCAAATCCAAGTCCTAAATTCTATAAGAATTTATATTTCATATATAATTAAGTATTTTATGCCAAGAGAGTGTACAAGGAATGGTAACAACGGATACAATTTACAAGTGAAGGAGATATTACTATCCAATCCTAGGTACGTGGTGTCATCCCTGTACCCCACGTGTTCTAACAGAGTATGTATGAAAATTGAATCAATGATGCTTTTAGGAAAATCCCTTGGTGTACAATCATATTGAGTATCATTCAATTCAACTCCATATGCATTCGGTTACACTACGTGTAATACATGAATACCTAGGCAACCCATCGATAAACACCATGCCGGCCATGTGCTTCGACTTTAATCATTATTAATGGTCAAGTGAGAGTAAATTTATGGTTTCCAACCTCTAAGGCCCAGACCTAGGTTAAACAGTCTCTTTCCCAAATAAAAAGAGTCGAGTCATTAATTCGAATAATTACATCACTTTCCGACCTCCGACCATGATGAAACTAGAACCATTGGATTCTCCGTCTCGAGGGCTTTCCAACGGTATATTATACATAAACTTTCAACGGACGGATTGAAAGTTAGCAAGTCTTCGAAGTTTCAGTGACCATGCACCCTCCGATCGATCGTATCGAAGGTGCGATCGATCGGCACTGAACACCTCTCAGTTAGTGCACAGTCCGAACGATCAGACTGTGCGACCGATTGATTGGCACTGGGCACTTCCCAGTTAGCTGAGAGTTTTCACAGAGCGATCGATCGGACTGTACGACCGATCGATCGGTCTAAACGCTCACAGTTAATTTGGGGACTGTTCACTGTCCGATCGATCGCACAGGGCGACCGATCGATCGGACAGCGAACCTGAAGCCTGAAAGTGGGTTTCTACTCCCTTTTTCGTCCGTCCAATCCTTGGCTATCCTGCAGAAAATGAGCTTCCTTGCTCCCCAAATCAATCCATACATCACATGACACCATTTCTAGCAAGTTAAACAAATTCTAAGATTTCTAATTATTAATTAAACCCAATTCAATTCCCAAAACCTAATCTAGCATATTAACTTAAATCCATAACAATACAGGCTTGGAATTAAAGAAGTCTATCAAGAATCATAGCCAGATCAATAATAAAATAACATACATGCTTATAATGAAATGCAGATCTACTTGCCTCAATGTCAGAAGATGAAATAATTAGATAAACTCGAGGAAAGCCTTTCTACCGCGAAACCCACAATCTAACCCGACCAAACACAACCTAAAACACCAAGGAGAAGAAAAGAGAGAAAAAGATCTATATCAAACCTAAATCTAACCAAAAGAAAAGATGACAGAAAGATGAAGGTGAGAGAATGCTTACCAAATTAGAACCAATGGAAAGAGAAGATCGCGAGGAAGACGTTTAACGGATCGGATCTTCAAGAATGATCTTCTAGGCTAGGGTTCTGGGCTTGAGAAAGTGAGAAGATAGAAACGGGGCTGCTGCTCTCTCTTTCGTTGCAGAAATGAGAATGCGATTAGGGTTAAACTTGTTTAAAAAGAAGATAAAGAGGAAAAGACAAAATTACCCCTTAAGTGGGTCAGGTGAAAGAATGGATCACTTGAAAGGTTTCTGATCATCGGATCGCGACGAGTCAAGCGACAAAAATCATCAGAACGATGAGACCTTTCCAACGAACCCAAAATCACGGCGTTTGGAATATTTCGGAAAAACACTCAATTTTACATAAATTGCAAACTACACCCCTGCTATGATCAAACGAACTCGGAATCGAACGAAACTTCAGAGACACTATTCTAATGCTAAAAGAAACTCGCTCATGATCTAAACCCACTTAAATATCTAAAATACAATTAAATAAAATAATAACAAATTGAACAGGTCAGGGCCTGATATTGGGCCCAACTGACCCAGTAAAGTCACAGACCTTACAAACCGGGTCTGGCTCCTTATTTAGGCCCTGATAAGTAAATGGGTCCGGGTCCGGATCCGGTTCCACCTTGATTCAGACCCGTGGACTCGAGACCCGACTTATTACTATAATACAATCACTCCTGAAAATCATATTTTTTTAATATAATTCTCTACCTAGACATTGACCCGGATCCAGACTCGCCCCATATATGGTTCTGGTTCCGGAGCCAAGAAATAGGATCTGAAACGATTCTGGGTCCGGATCCGGTTCCACCTTCTCCTTAACGGTTCCGGTTCCGGGTCCATGCGCCATGGACCCAGGACCGGAACCGACCCGTTTACAACCCTACATATGAAGGTTACATTCTATTTTGTAATGAAAATTATTAAAATAAAATCCTAATTCCCAAGGCCAGAGATCTTGGATTGTGGTGGAACTCGATTCACCACCTATTTTAAATGATTTTTTTTTATTGATCATCAGTAGGAACCATCACTTCCTATTGATGAACAGTAAAAATTTCGAATTACCTAAAAAATTGAAGAGAATAAGAGAGTGAGAATGAGATCATACTTTGCGTTCGTCTTGGGCCCGTTTGGATGCAGAGAAATAGAGGGACACGGAAAGGAGGTGAAATACACTTTTCAATCCTGTTAACATAAGGGTAACAAAGGGAGTTCGGATATGATGAATTAAAAAGTTTAAGGGATTTTTTTGTTGGGGCATTTGGTAGGGGGTCCTTCAACTTTGGTTTTTATTGTAAACGGTCCACGTATGTTTTTCATAGAGCTAAAGGTCACTTTTCAAGTTTTAAACACTTAAAAAGTCTACAGTGCCCCTCTTAATACACTATGTGCAGTATACAAAAAAGGAAAATTAATTTCATTAAAAGTTTCATTTGGAGAAAAAAACAGGGAGAAAATCACTTAATTTCGTTAAGATTATTTAATTGCACAAATCAAGAATTACGGCAGGTGAGAGAAGGAAAATGGGAAAAAAGTTATTCAAAGAAACTCAGAAAAGTTGTTCAAAAGCTCTGATAAACTTTTCTGAGTTTCGCCAGCAGTTCAGGTAAGTTTGCCGAAAACTCAGATAGACTTATTTGAGTTTTTGCAGATTTAGCTGAGTTTTTGTCCAGTTTATTAGAATTTCTGTTAAATTTATCTGAGTTCGGCGACACCAAAAGTCATAATATGGAAAATCAGGTTCAAATAAAAACCAAAATCCAAAATAAGAACACTTGATGACCTTGATCCAATCGAGAAAAGAGAGAGTGAGAAAACAAGCAAATGAACAAACTGCTCTCTTTCAAATCAGTTGTAGAGTGAGATTTGGAAGAGAGTTCAGATGAAAGAGGAAGAGAAAGTAAAACCGTTTCTATCTTTGAAGAAATGAAAGAAAGAGAATCGGAAGTCGTGGTGGCGACAGAAGGTGCTCTGCAATGGTACTCCATAACCATGGAAAGGAACAGAAAATGGAAAATAAGAGAGAAGAATACAGTAGGAGTTCTCTGGGACAACAAAGAATAAGAGAGAACTTGGCCTAGGAATTAGGGTTGGAAGGGGCAAACTAGTCAAGAAAATATATAACGTAGGCGTATTAGGGACTTCTTACCAAAATATCTCCAACTGTCTAGACTATAGACATTAGAGAAGAAGTTGTTGGACTGGATGCTATAGAAGATCATGCTTAGGGACCAGTTGGCTAATTTACCCTTTTTTGTTAGTTTAATAATATGCGGGGCTCATTGAATGTATGTAAAGAGAAGTTATTATTATATGCTATGTTTTAGGGAAGGGATAAGTATCTTATTTCAAGAATATCTTAGATTTGCATTGAGATTTTTTAGGTGATGGAGTATTGAAGAATTTGAGTTATTTTGGTGAGATTAGATTAAAAGAGTAATTTCGGAATGTAGCATTGCAACAAATTTTAGGATGCGCCACGTGTCGCACTCCCGCGGAAAGGCCGCTGTTATAATATATATATATATATAACTAGCGAAAGAAAACCCAATTTAAATTAAAAGTAGACACCTAGTAAACGAAGAAACTACATTTAATACGAGAATGGTCACCATCTTTTGGAGAACCCCATATACGTTTATGCCTTTCCATTCATGGGGAGTGGATATTTGATAGAGAGAGAGGTTAGGTGAAAGTAAATTTAAGTACAAATAGGAAGTAATTGTCGGTCAAATGCATATGGGAGGCATGATTTCTTTTATAAAGGCAAATATTTTAAAAGAATCTTACATATAAATCTAAATCAATCATCAAAAGCAAAACATCGAATAATTTTCGAGTCAAACTTACCGTATTCTTTATGGTATCAGTAGCGACGATGTTAGAGCTGTCTCAGCTATGTAACATATCATGGGATGCAGTCGGAGAGGAGGCTAATGTTAATGCTCCATCATGCAATGGAATAACTTAAATTTCTACTTCCATATACCATGCATGAATGTTATATGAACCTTATAAGAATGAAAATGAGAAAGCAAAATGGTGAGCATAAATAAGAAATAAATTCATTTAAATGCAAATATTTTAAAGATTTAGTAAATAAAATTAGTATATAAAAAAGCATATAAAAGAACTACGATATGAAGGGCAAATGGATTAAAATAAAATAAGAATAATGTTTATAAGTCTCCATCATTCAAATCATGATATTTCTTTTGTCAATCAACTCCTTCGATTCGTGAAGTTGTTTCACCCTATCGGCCACTTGTGTCATTAATGTCACTTGTCTCATCACTTGCACTTGTCTCAGCACATTGACTTGTCCCAGCACCTAAGATTTTGTCAGTACATTGACTTGTCCCAGCACCTAAGATTTTGTCAGCTCCTGCACTTGTCTCGACACCTGCTCTTGTCTCACCAATATTATTTCTATTTGGTATTCCTTCCAAAGTATTTGTTCCAACATCTTCACTTGTCCCAATTTCTTGCTTGTTTGATACTGCCTGTTCAATTTTCAAATGAATTAGAAAAATGAGAGAATTCAGATTCGATCCTATTATGTAGAAAAATTAGAGAACAGTGGTTTGGTGAGATTAGATGAGAAGGGCAATTCCAAATGTGACATTGCAAGAAATTTGAAGATGTGCTACGTGTCATCCTCGAAGGAAGTCATTATCTGCTGTCTTTAATTATATAACTAGCGCTTGAGGGCCCACGCCCAACGTGAGCCTTGTTTAAAGAGTTATTAAAATTTTAAATAGTAGTATTCATTTCATTTAAATGAAATGTAAATGACTATTTAAAGCATATATCCATGCATCAATTATACTGTATCAACGAAAAGATAAACACACATTCGTTTCAATGTAAAAAAAAATTGTACTAAGTTTCAAATTTCCACTTTTTTAATAATTGTCACATTGTTTGATGTCAGAAGTAGAAAATAAAATTACTAAGCTCACACTGATGGGATCATGTGATTTCATTCACACACAGAGGCATTTGCATATGTATTTCTTTCGGGTGGGTTCCACTTGATCATCAACCCAAGAGAACCATCAACACCAAAAAAAAAAAAAAAATCCAATATGTTATGGATCCTAATGGGCTGGATCGATGGACATCTTTTCTATTCTACTTTAAAGCAATAAAGTTGTGGGCCACAAATCTAGGTTTTTTTATCCTATCAAAGATCAAGGGATTAAAGGGATTGGATTGACTTGAAACTTCCTCTCTAAGATCAAGGGAAAAAAAAGAGTTGATCAGACTCTGGTGACATTAACAACCCGTAAAACCCCTAACTTAGGATCTGAATAAAATAGGTATATTAGCTCTTTTTTGGATCCTTCAAAAATATAGATATGGATCTGAACCCATGCATATAGGTTAATTCAGAACATTCAGATATGGAATTGGGTCCTTGTATGTTACAAATTAGGAATCAATATGCATTGTTGAAAACATGGGGCCAACATGCATAGCATGAGTTTCTCATGAGTAAAAAAATCATCTTTTATCTTTTAGTTTTTGATGAGGGAGAATTGGGATTGGACCGTCATCAAAATAGGAATAGCAATATATTGTACTCATTGAAAACCTCACACTTGTATTTAGTGAAATATATTAATAACTTGTACTAAGATATTGAAAACTTCACACTGTGTTCGGATCTCAATAATCAATTAAAAGTAAGTCTGAGAAAGGATTGACTTTTTATTCATAATTCTAGTCGAGTAAAAAAAAGAGTTAAATGAATTGTAAAAAAAAAAAAAAAACAAGAACAAACTAAATTGTCAAGTAGGAAAAACTGATTTGATGTAAGAAACATGATTTAGAAACCATTCAACCAAACTAAAGGTTGGTACATATTAATGAGAAATAGAGTTAAAGATGTTATCAACTAATTTATTTATGAGAAACAGAGTTTTCATAGTGAGGGTGTTTTGTACCTGTCTAACTCCTTCTCATGAAGTTGTCCACTCTATATATATTAGCTTCTGTAGCTCTTCATCAACCAGATTGGCATGTTCCTTGCTAATATGAAGTGAAGCTTTATTATTGGTTGGAGAAAACGTGTTGTAGGGATTTTTAAAACTATTGTTATGGAGAAGGAGAGATTTTTAGAGAATGAAAATGTGTGATTAGATTTTAAAATTTTCAATTGAATAGGGAGAGAGATTGTAGGGATTTTTGAAACTATGGTTATGAGCAAACCTAATATACGTGAAAACGTGTGATTAGATTTGAGAGAGAGATTGTAGGGATTGAATTGGGAGAGAGATTGTAGGGGTTTTTGAAACTATGGTTATGGGCCCACCTAATATACATGAAAACGTGTGATTAGATTTGAGAGAGAGATTGTAGGGATTTTGGGCTGAGTTAAGGCCAATTCAAATATTGAGTTTTTATTTTTTATTTTTTTTTATGCTTTAAGCAATGACCCTACACTATGACCAAGGGCTTTTTTGCTTGAAAGGGATCACAAATAATTTTTTTATTTTTTTATTTTTCTATGGGACTACATGAAAGGATTGAGCATGACCAAAAGCACATAAAAATTTACTGGAAGTTCTTAACTCTCTTGCTTAAGATTTCTGCAAGAAGAGTGCTGTATTATTTATATATGCAGTAGATGGGTTAGGAGTGTTGAGGATCAGTGCTGTTACAGTAAGACTAGTGTGAGTGGAAAAGTTGCAACTACAATTTTTTTTTTCAAATGAGGTGTGTATGCCGCATGTCATTTAGAAACCACACAAGAGAATGTCACGTTTCCTTCCCAGAGGATGATATATTCGAAGACTCTGACTCAATCTTCTGAAAATTGCTCTGAAAAAAAAAATTCATATATAGAAAATTTGAAAGGAGATTTGGGTCGAGTTTTGCGGGTCCAATGTGAGTCGGGTTAGGGGCAGGTCAAATTTTGCCACTCCAATTCTGAGATGATAAGGTTAGTTAGGATTCTCCTATATTTTTAAGTGCATTTTATTTGTCAAATATCAAAATAAGATTTGCTTTCACATTTGTGCATTTTTTTTTTTATTTTGGAGTTAAAGAGGCCCCCTCAAAACTTTTCTCTTTTTATTTTGTACTTATTAGCTTCTACCAAAGAAAAACGAGAAACCATTTTTTTCTCCCCTTGATTTTGGCACTTTTGGTTAAACCATTACATTGGGACCTACACAATCACCATGATAAGCAGGTGGGCAGAGTGCTATTAGAGAAAGTGAGTAGGAACTTTTGGCTAAACGATTATGACGAGTCATGCTTAGATTTTGGGCTGGGCTAAGGCCAATTCAAATATTCACGAGTTGTTTATGCTTTAAGCAATGACCCTACACTATGTAACGTACACAGAGCTGGGACGAGTTGAATCCATTAACCTTTTTTCTGTATGTCCAAGGGCCTGTTTGGCTGAAAGGGATGACAGATAGTTTTTTTATTTTTCTATGGGACTACAAGAAAGGAGTATGAGCAAACATAAAAATTAATTTGCTGGAATTTCTTAACTCTCTTGCTTAAGATTTCTGCAAGAGGAGCGCTGTATTATTTACATATTCAGTGACCTTGAAATCCCCTAGGGACCCACTGATCATGGGACTTGTGGGGGGTGGAAAAAGACATCTGAATGAGACCATATGTAAAATTTGGGGTCAATCCCATTCCTCAAGCCCCTTCATCAATACTGGCCCATAAATTTAATGACTTTATTTTAAAGGAAAAAAATTGACCCTTAATCCAACGGTCAAATCCATTTGGATAGGTGAAAATTCAATGTGTATAGTGTAGGGCTGCACAAAAATAATCGTAACCCGCCAACCCGCCCGCCCCGCCCCGCAAAAAGTGGATATACATCAAAACAGCCTTTAGGCGGGCGGGGCGGTTTCAATCCGTACTAATGAACGGGCGGTTACGGTTTGACATTTGAGTGGGCGGTTTCAAACCGCCCCGCCCGCTCATTATTAAAAGAAAAAAAAAAGAAAAAAAAAAACCTCTTCATCTATTCTTTATGGATAACACTTCTACTCCAAATCTTAGTGTAATCCAATACAAGTCTAGATTATATTGTATGAAAGTTTGACAACCTTACAATTTTATCACTAAAGTAAACATTGATGTTTATTATCTTTTATCAATTATTATTCTAACTATGATTTTTTTTTTGTTGCAGGATTGCTTCAAATTATATATCGATCTTTATGAACTTGAAGTTTAGATTTTGAATTTCTTTTAGCATTTGGACATTGAATTTTGAAATTTGGAGGTTTATTTATTGAAATTTAGACATTGAATTTTCAAATTTAGATGTTTCTTTGTTAGGTTTTTGACTTTTGGACGTTAGATTATATAAGTGATCGTATTTTTTAATTTTGGTGATGCCTTTGGACTTTAATTTTACATTGATATAATTAGTTGAAATTTTTTTTATTACTGATTATTGACTTTTATTAAAAATCATGTTTAATTTTTATTATTTATGTTAAGTACTTTGAAACTTTAGTTACATTCTATTAGAAATAAAAAAGAGAGAGAGATCGGTACAAATACCAAACCGCCCAACATACCGCCCAAGTCGCCCGCTAAAAAAACCGCCCAAACCGCCTATACTTTGGGCAGTTACGGTTTCTATTTTTTACAAACCGCCATAAAACAAAACCGCCTAAACCGCCCAATAACCACCCAAGCCGCCCGCCGTGCACCCCTAGTCTAGTGTACTTAAGGGGGTTCCATGTATGTGCATGGTTCGATTGTGTTTTAAAGTCAACCCCACTATGTTTTAAAGGCAACCCTACTACGTTGTCCCTCACCATAACATGGTGAGGGATGGATGCACATGAATATATATATATATATATATATATGAGCAAGGCTCCCATAAGCTCAAGCTTAGGGAGAAAATTTCGTAAGCTCGTGCTTGTGGAGGCCACCTTTGGTCATTCCAAATGGACCAAACACATGACCCCCTTAAATTGCACATGTCCACCAACATTCGATAAGATTCGAATTTACTGGACCGTTGGATTGACTGTATATCAATTCGAATGGATTGTTGACCATTAAACTCTTGGGCCCATATGGAGATGATAGAAATTACAGGTTGTGGCTGATTTTGTGCAGGGGGAAAGATCCTAGGGAGTCCTTGAAATCCCCTCACCCCCATCCCCATGTGGGTCCCTAAGTGGGCCCCACCATACACTTGAGTTTACCTTATCCTAAGCTTGAGTTTAGGGGAGTCTTGCTCTCTCTCTCTCTCTATATATATATATATATATATACACGTAGCATATAAATTGAACCCACAACCTCTTTGTTGCAACAGTGAGCACCTTTCATTGCGTCACGGGTCTTGTCTTCTTTAGTTGCCCAATTCTTAGTATTGTGAAGTTCATTTGCATTGTGTACCACTATGATGTTAAAAAGAATATACTCAAGTAAAACATAGTTTTTTGTATGTATCTGTCAAGATCAGGATGAAGACTCATGTGAATTAAATTGTACCATACTCAAAATAAATTTCTTTTTCTTTTTTCTTTATTATAACCAACATAATTTATTAGGAAACTGGCCGGACTAGAATTCCATTCAATCAGCCCATGCATAGAATTGGCCAGAGATAAAGCTTGTTAGGAAATAGGCCGGGCTAATATTTGGCCCGGATCTACTAAACCGACCATTGGAGTCTTTAGGCATGGATAAATGAAAGTAATGGGCTGGGTCCTAAACAAATCTCAGCCTCATACAGAAGTCCTTCTATTTTTCTCTGAACCACAATAACGTTAGTATTCGTCTGGATAACCCAGAGAAATTCTAAATTAAAAGGAGTGGAACTCCAAACTACGGCTCACCTTTTAAAATTAGTATCTTTTAAGACAAATGCCTTTCAGATTTCTAACAGATATTGTCAAATTTTAAAGGAATTTAAGTTTTCTCCACCAATGAATGACTTCTATTTCAAGAAAGCTGTGAAAATAGATGTGCATAAGATTATGCAAATTACATTTTTATCAAATAGTCAATCTATCAGTGAAACAAATTCTGATTCATGAAAAAATTTAGGATGCGATATATACTTGAAGGATATTTATTTTCAATTGTTTAGAATTCAATAGTTTGGCTGGCTGTGGAGACTTCGAGGATTCAGATTCCTTTGTTATTTATGAAATGTGAACAGAGAAAAAGAGAAGCCAGTCAAAAAGACTCAAGTCACAAAGTAACCATGTGGATGGGCCAAGTGAATTGATGCAGCTGGAATATATCAGAAGTAAAAGCAGAATGACCCCACTTACAAAAAGAAGGAATATATCAAATTGCCATTGAACCCCAACTGCCATGGAGCCTACACGTCTGTCTATAAAATCTGGGTAAGGGGAACTTCAGTGGTGCAACACCCATCTCTCTCTCTCTCTCTCTCTCTCCTCTCCCTCTCTCTAAAATAGTTAGGACTAAGCTTGAGCCAACATGCAGGACCCATTTTTTGGATTTGGTGGCTTCAATCAAGGGGGGTTTGGAGGTGGACAGACTCGTGTAATTCGGCGTGTTATCGTTAGCAACGACTCTCCAACTCAACTGTCCACACTCGACCCATTTCTAACTTCCCGTTTTCAATCGATATTCTTGGACGATGACGATGACGATGACGATGATTTTCCTGCACCATTTCCATCCAAGGTTGAGCCACCCATGGCTCCTCGCTACGATGAGTACTACAAACCTCCACCCAAGGCTCCTCCTCGCTACGATGAGTACTACAAACCTCCACCCAAGGCTCCTCCTCGCTACGATGAGTACTACAAACCTCCACCCAAGGCTCCTCCCCGCTACGATGAGTACTACAAACCTCCACCCAGAGCCAACCCACCCATGATATCTGGAGGCTACTATGGCGATGGCTTTTATCCGCCCGGAGGGATTCCAGTGAATGTCCATGTAAATCTCCATGTAAGTACCCATCAAACTCTTTTATTCTTAGTAAATATTTTTTGCAGTAGCTCAACTCTGAAACGAGCGACCTTATCTTTTTTCCAAAAAGTAAAAACATGGGTTTCTTTGAGTAAGAATTGTTTCCCTTAAAAAGCTCTCTTTAGAGAGATTTTCTCAACTACATTAGGAAACTTAACTTAGAGAGAATAAGATTGATTTTCCACACTATTAGGCCTAGGGGTGTTCATAGCCTGGCCTAGACCGCCTTGGGCCGGGATTAGATATGTAATTAGGGCCCGATTAATAACTGAGTCAGGCTCAGACTAAGTAGTAGAAAGCCCATAGCCCGGCCCGGCTTGTGTAATAAATGCATGTAATTTAATTTAATTAATGCTCTAATGCCAACAAAAGTGTTGAAAAGCCCGGTTTGGCCATGTGTGATTGATTAAGTGGGCGGGCTCGGGCTTAACTTTTATGGCCCCTGTCTGTCATGCGCCGAGCCTGGGCCAGTGTTTCCAAAGCTCGACCGGGCCAAGGTGGTCCGGCCCATGATCACCCCTAAATTCAGGTCCATATTTCTGGAATCTTAACTGTCAATGCGGCACATGATTCTCTCATCAATCACCAGTCTAGTTTCACCCGATTTTTCTAACATGCACAAGTTTACTATATATTCTGACCATGTTTTCATTTTTCTTTTGCGTATATATGGGGCCACAGGGCTTACAAGCACCCTATCAAAATGCAAATAGCAATGACAATGCAAATAGTAATCACAACGCCAATAGTAATCAGAACACAAACAGTAATGACAATAGCCAGGCTGGACAGTACAATCCACAAGTTCAAGGGGTTAATTACGACCCAAATGGTTATTACAATAGCTACACTGATCGGCATCAGTACAATCCACATGTTCATGGGGGTAATTACAACCCAAATGGTTATTACAATAGCCAGACTGGTGGGGGTCAGTACAATCCACAAGTTCAAGGTGGTAACAAAGTAGGTGGTGATGGCAAGATTACTATGGGACCTGAAATAGGTAACATCACTATGGGAGGAGGAAAAGCAGGAGGGGGTCAGACTGGTGGGGGTAATTACAACGCAAATAGTAATTACAATGGGAAATAGCTTATATATGTTGAACGGGAGAATATGGAAGCTACTTCATCATCATATTTACTCTCATGTTTTATGTTTTTTCAGTATTATGTACTATCAACTGTAGTCATATCGAGTGTTTGACAATGACTTGTTGCAATAACAAAGGTTACTTTCTGTTGTGAATAAACATATTTGTGATGCCCAATATACAATTACAATGTACAGCTCTTTTCAATATGTGATACTAAATGAGACTCATTCCAAAACCCTGATTACCCAATCATATGAGAGGGAGGGCCAATCTCACAAGTTAAGACTTATGTGTTTGTTGTGCGCACGGCAAGAGGATTTTGAGGTAGGGTTCAAAGTTATTGTATTTTTTCTTTCAGAATAAACCACTATTCCATTTTTTTTGGGACGTATTTTTCTTGCAAAAAATGAAAAAACGATTTGTTTATCCTCAATAAAATGGGTTTTGATTTAGGAATATGGAGAATTCCCCTCTCTCTCTCTCTTATGAAAATAGAAATTCATGGAGTGCAAACAAGGAATGTCATGAGAGAAGGGAGTGCAGGAAATATCTAATGCATGGCAATATAAGTGATAATGAAACAGAAATGGTAAAGGGGCATGATTAAAATACAAACATCAATGGATAGATGCAACCAAGTGGGATATGTTAGCATGTGGGCCAATGGCCCACACTTTATGGCCACAAAAGAGCCTTAAAGGTGGTCATCCTCAATATTCTACCCAAAAAAAAAGGTCATCCTCAATATTCTACCAAAATAAGCGGTCATGCTCAATAAATGCAGACTAGTTTAGAAAGGAGAGGCATCTTCCCCTCCCAATAGTGTCTCTTGTTTGGAGAGAAGAAATTTGTCCAATAGAGTCGATATTTTGCATGTAGAGGCACCAAATGTTTGTTTTCTCGATGAAAATTTTATATAATACAGAAAATAGGATTTTGTAGGAAATATTTCGTCACTCTAAAGATATTGATAACTTCACATCTCATGATACCTATATGTTAAAGTTCTTGACAGGGAACATAAAGACTCTTCATATATATAATCAAATCTCAGAGTTCATATGGCACGGGCAGATGCTATTTGTCCCTTAGGTTTTTCCTTTAAGTACATCACTGTTACAATTATTTGTGATATATTGAAAAATATTGTACAACTTACTTGGAAGTGCATTTTTCAAATATTATACATGTGTGATTCGGCGGGCTTGGGCCAAAAGTGTCACGCTTCGAGCCCGAGATTTTACACATCCCGAGGCGCAACACACGCCCGTATGGAAATTCGAGTCAAACTCATTGACTCTTGGTCCCCACGTACGGAATTTACCCACAGGATATCACGTGTGAGGTTTATAAATCCATGTATCTGTATTTTTCACCTGTATAAATTTTGTCAAATAGATATCCAATATCATAGCACCCAATCATCAAGATATAGCGCATAAAGTTCATGAGCATAGATTTAATTTCAAGTTCTAGAGACAAAGAGAGAAGAAGTTAGTTAAGTTAAAAGTATACAATCCCAAAAGTTAAACTAGTTCATTAAAGCTACTACAAAAGTTGTGGCAATCCTAGCCACGGTCCATGGTTCATTTATCGTCCGATCTCATCGTACGGATGTCTAGAAGACATCATCAGAAGTCCATTCTGCTACGTTATGGAGAGATTCCTCTTTCTCAAGGATCTCCGGGGCAATGTCGTCGATGTATTCACCTGTAACGCCAAGTGTAGCACCATTAGACTAAACTAAGCAATACAAACATATACAGTCCATATAACATGTATCAAACGAATAGTCAGACAGACATAAATTATAAGAGATCAAGGAATGATCACTAGGCATATCAGTGCATTAATTAGCATGAAGCATACGAGTCATAGATAACAGATATACATATTAACAGAACTGGTTGGCACATCCAGATAAGCTATATTCTCTCAAGTTAATCATATAATATGAAAATAAAATGAGAGTAGAACTGGACAGAACAGGGCGGTGCTACTAGGAGACAGAAGTATCCAGAATTCTCTATCGTAGACCTAGGGTGCTGGTCAACCCTCAGAATAATTTTCCAACTGCAGAGTGCCAGAAATATACTAAACCCACACTTAGCCTGGTCCGACTTAGATAGGGTCGAAGCTAAGTGGTGCCGACTCATAGAGTGCAATGTACAATTCACAGATCAGGTACAAAACAGTGTTAATCAGGTACAGGACAGATGCAGGACATATACAAGACATGTCATATAAATAACAAAATCAGAACTTACTAAAATATACTGAACAAAGCCAGAAATAAATGTAATATAATAGATGTGTAACAAAGAATATATAACTGAACAGAAGCATGATCAAGTCATACTAGAATACTGAAAACGGAATGCAATGCATGTACATATAGATCATATACGGAGTCAAGATGTAATTCAAGCCAAGCCTACGGTCTTGGGAACACTTGTGGTCCTCACCGTCCAACTCGGGGTAGTATTAAGAATTTCGACATTATTGGGCTACAAGGAACCCATTGGCGTTACATAGTTTGGATGTCAAATTCCTTAATAGAACACATTTGGTTCGGTTATAATCCGAAGAACACAAGGCCCCTTGTGGGTTTGGTTGCTCAATCCATATCCACAATTAAACAAACCCATTGGTCATAATAAAAGTTCAGGGTGCACATCCTACAGGTCCATCTATCAAGCCAATCAACTAAAACAAACTACGGTTCAATATCCGGCTCATGGAAACATCAATTTGTCACAATTATGTAAAATCCAACATTTATTCTTTTCAAAAATTCAAATAAAAAATTCAAATACTTTTTGTTGAGTTCTACACATCATGAGCTTTCCAACGGTATTTAAATCTCCAAAAACGGACATACAATTAAAAAATTATGGTCGTTGAAAATCTGCATACTGTAGGCATCAGGTTCGCTCGAGCGTCCAGATGGTCGCTCGAGCGGACCCTAGACAGAGAGCTGTCCGCTCGACCGGACCAAAGTTCGCTCGAGCGGACTCTCCCAGAGAGCCCTTCGCTCGAGCGTGCACTCACGCTCGTGCGAGCGAACTGTCAAAATCCTGGGTCCGAAATCTGTGTCTTCTCTATTTTGTTCCAGGCCATTCAAGACCTTCTATCAGGTTTTAAACTACATTAAAATGGTAACATTGAGCTTCCAAATGCTCACAAAAACATCATTCAATCCCATTAACAAAAACAAGAGAAATCATCCATTTATTTCATCAAAAGAAGTACCAAAAATCCATTTTTGAGCAAGAGATGGGTATCTAATCAAGATTGATTATATTCATGAATCAAATAAGGAAGCATGCATACAAATGTATAGATTTAACTTGCCTTGGTGCTTGGAAGCTAACTTTCACACTTAATCCTTCTTAAACTCGAAAATCCCCAAAAATGCAAGCTCAAATGCCCTAAAAATGGTGAAAACGAAATGGAAGAAAATGAATGAGGAAGAAGATGATGCATGCACGATTTATAGCTTTCCAAGGATGAAAGAAATCAAATGGAAATGATCAATGAAGAAAGAGATTACCAAGAGCAAGAAGATGAAGAATGGATGAATGCTTGAGCTTAGGAAATGTAGTCCTTGACAAAGAAGATGGAGAAGATGAAGTGGAGATGCAGTCTACTCACATGCAAGGATCCTTTGGCTGGTTGCTTGAGATGAGGAAGGAAGAAATGAAGTAGAAGAGGAGTAGAGAAGATGAACTCTCAGCTAGAAATGAAGAAAGAAGAAAGGAGTAGCTGAAATGGGTTTTGATTGAATTTATTTCCAGCAGTTGCATGCAAGTCCACTAAAGGACTGGAATTCTAAAAAAGAGGCTTGGGTTAAGTGAATGGGCGGGAATGGGCCTAATGAATCCGAATTCGATGGGTCAAGACATGAAAGTTAAGGTCCATGAAATGCTTTATGCAATGCATTAAAATCCAAAATTTCTAAATACACACAAAACCCAAAATACTCCAAAAGTCATAATCTACCTAGTAAATGGTCAAACCCCACTAATTCTACCTAATCAAGTCCAATCACAATCAAAACATCCATTAAGCAATTAAGTTTAATTAATTAACTCTAAAACGAGATTAAGGCGGGTCGGGGTGTTACAAAAAGTGGTAGATCTAGTTGAAATTCGGTGCGCCCATCACCTACTAAAGAACACCTAGGATATAAGGGAGTGTACGAGTTCCACATAAAAAATATCCCTAGGCATATATTCATGGCCTAAACTTAACCCCTATATGAGCATTTTAAACCATGACACTTTGGTCAAAGTAGACAAAATCATATAGATAGTGGGCCCAAATCGTTACATAATATGATAGTATTTAAAAAAAATCGCAAGAATTGGAGGTATCTTGAGAAGTGTTATAAGATATGTATCTGTATTTAGGGTTCTTCAACCCACAACCTATCATGGGGACATATTGTGTTGAATGCATCAATGTTAATTAGACTTCGACCCCACAACCTATCATCAATATTCTCTTGCACAACTTATATTAGAACATCAATCCAATATTTCTCACTTGCGCGAGGTGTTATGTAGTTGAAGTCCCAATACCACATCCTAAGTGTGCTAAGATAGGATCACCACGTAGACTGGGAATCTAGGTAGGTTATAACCCTTTCTCGATGAATCGATAACTAGAACCAATGAGTTGAGATATATTCAATGCTCTTTTTGTCGATTGCCGATTCAATGAGATAATATTTCTGCTATTAGGGAAGATAAGATAGTTCCTAAAGAATGCATTGTTCCTGTTAAATAACCTGTCCTTGAAGAATAGAGAATTAACATGGATATACTTTCAATCTATATCATCTGGATCTACGTACTTCGTAATGTGAAAATGAAGTACGAAGAAATATTGTGCACTTACAAGAAATTACAAATAAATTACCTGATGCATTTAACGATACAACAAAGGTGACAAAGTCACACATGCCAGCTATGTATGCACCTGTTGTAGGATAAAATCAAAATACGGCAACAAAAGAATCTGCAATACTCCAGAAGTGTGGCAGAACTATAGGTTCAAAGGACCGGCTCCTTGGAAAATGAGAAATGAGCAATCATTATCATGTCCTCCCGAAGATGCACGCAACACTCCTGAAAATGTTCCTCCCAAAGATGCACATAATGCTCCTAAAGAGGTTATATCAATATTTATTCTCTCTTGAATAATGGAAGTCCCTGATGAGACTTTGGAAGCCCCGGAAAAGGCACCGGTACCGGATAATGAAGAGATCTCTATATTTTATAATTAATCAAGAGATAGATGTGATAGAAAGAAAATTATCATTGATGACGCATTGGCATTTGCGGTAGCTATACAAATATATAAGAAAAATGATGATGTTGATTGGGATATAGAACCATGTACTGTAAATGAATATTGACAAATGAAAGATTGACCAAATTGGAAAAGTGCATGCCATTAACGCACGTACAGTTAAAGTCTCTCAATAAACGTGGTGTGTTCGGACCTTGAGTACAAACTTAATTTAAAAGATGTCAATCCTGTAGGTTACATGTGGGTATTTGTAAGGCAAATGAATTAAATTACCAGATATAAGGCATGATTAGTGACACCAGGTTTCCTTCAGAAACCTATGATTGTTTATGATGAAACATACTCCCTTATTATGGATATAACAACATTCGTATATCTGATATAACAACATACTCCCTTGGGTCCTGAAGTATAATACTTAAGTGATGTTAAAGCCCTGATGTACTTAGCACAATGCAATAGACCAGATATTTCATTTTCTGTGAATCTACTTGCCAGATATAGCTCGGCACCAACTCAAAGGCACTGGACTACTATTAAACACATCCTATATACGTTATTTACGTGGAATAAGTAATTTGAAAATATTTTATTCTTATTATAGTTGAGATTCTATTTTTGTAACATATGCAGATTCGGGTTATCTATCTGGTTTTTATAAAGGTTGATCACAGATAGATTATTTGTTTCTTAGTGGTAATACCGTCAAATTTTTTTTTATTATTATTATTATTTTTTTGCGTTCTACTAAAGAACTTTGGTAGCTACTTTCTCCAACAATGCTGAGATTTTAGCCCAATATGAGGCTAGTAGGGAACGTGTAGACTGAAATCTTTAATTCAGCATATTCATAGTTCTTGTCAATTATCTTTTCTTACGGGTATCCCGAATATTATCTATGAAGATAATGAAGCATACATAAAATAAATTTGAGAATGCTTTATTAAAGGAGACAAAACTAAGCATATTGTACCGAAGTTCTTCTTCACTCATAAACTTTAGAAGAACAATGAGATTGAAATCAAGCAAGTTCGTTCGAGTAACAACCTCGCTGATCTGTTTACCAAGCCTTTGTCAAAATAGTATTCTAGAAGCTTATATATGATATTAGTATGCGTAGAGTTCATAATCAAACTATGTGAAGGGTTATTATCATCAAGGGGAGTAGTTAATCTGGACATCCGCGCGCCGTACTGTATTTTCTTTTCTAGATTTTATCCCACCGGGTTTTCGTAGTTAAGGTTTTAATGAGGCAGAATTGTGCACGTCCAACACCAATACAATGATCTTGAATAACATTATACTCGTTTTCCTTTCCTTTGGTTTTTTTCCATTAGATTTTTCTTTCGCAAGGTTTTTAATGAGGCAACTGTCATTGATTGGTAGTCATCCAAGAGAGTGTTATAAGATATGTATCATGGGTAGATGCCTACATAAGATGAGTTAGGATTAGAATCTTATTGTAATTAGGGTTCCAATGAGGAGATTACCTTGCTTATAAATAGGCCTCCTCCCTTGTATTTGTACACAATTGAGATAATTGAAGAAGCTCTCTCTCTCTCTCTCTCTCTCTCTTCCCTTTAATCTTCTCTATGTAAGTATATCCCTTTTCTAACAAAAAGATAATTTTAACATTTTAATAAAAATACGAAATATAAGGGGACATTAGGCAACCTTGAAGAAGCTCTCTTTTGTTGTGGAAATATCCACAAGCTTCCCATTTACAACTAGTGAAAAAGCTGTGCATTCGATGCACTCCATAATTCATGATATGACACGATTAGGAAAATTAAGAGCAGTAAGGGCAGCTTTTATGAAATCCCATCTAACACAATCAAAAGCTTTAATCGAATCCAGCTTTAGACACATCTTAGGAAACAAATACACACTAATTACCTTTCCAATAACACATTCGAATAAATCTAAGGAAGTGTTTTCTTAAGTGTACATATATTTTTGCCAATTATTTTTACTATTTAAAGTTTATTTTACTTTCCAGGACATTCTTCTAATACTATTTCAAGTAAAAACCCCATTAATTGGGTATTGGTCAAATTAATTTCTGACCCATGATTTTTTTGGGATGTCAAATCAAACTAATGATATTAATCAGATTTTTATATATGTGACAAATCACGAAGCGGATCTTGCACAATTATTGATCGCACTATCATGCACTTGCATTTTTTTTGCTCTTATTAGATAGGAATTTATTCCATCCTATCAATGAAGAGTAATTTGCTCTTATTAGATAGGAATTTATTCCATCCTATCAATGAAGAGTATAGTCTTTTTCTTTAGAGGCAACTCATAAACCATGCACTCCGCAAAGATCCAACCACAAAGGTGAAGAATCATCTGTCATTAACAAATGTGGGGAGCTTAAAACCTTCAGTAACCCTATCCATTCAAATGGGATATATATGTAGGGACATTCCGCCGGGATCGCGGGGGTCCCCCACAGGGGAAGGGCGGGGCCCAGGGCCCCGGGCTCATTTGTGTACACTTGGGGACGTCTTATTTACGTTGCGCCCTTACATGCTTTTGGCTCCGTAGAGTGGCCTCCCCAGGACTCGAACCCGCAAACTCTCCCTTAAGAGTAAGTTGGGAAGCATCCTGGTACCACTTGGGCTAGTACACTTGGGGACGTCTTATTTACGTTGCGCCCTTACATGCTTTTGGCTCCATAGAGTGGCCTCCCCAGGACTCGAACCCGCAACCTCTCCCTTAAGAGTAAGTTGGGAAGCATCCTGGTACCACTTGGGCTAGTAGCTCAAGCGATCCCGGCGGAATGTCCCTACAAATATATCATCCCAACCTTTTTTTTCAGAAGGAATATATCTATCCAATTGAGAATCTCCATTCATCACCTATTAATTTATTTTTTAATGCTTATGAGCTTTATTATTTATGAGATGAGATGAGAAGAGACTAAAAAGATGCCAGTCAAAGACTCCAAGTCTCAAAGTAACCATTTGGGTGGGCCAATTGAATCGATGCAGCGGAACCTTAAAGTATACTCTCTTTGGCTTAATGTGTCCCAATGACAACAAGATTAATGAGCCCATTAACAACAGTAAGGAATATATGAATTGCTATGGAACCCCAACTGTCTTTGAGCCTGCACAGCACCTAATCCTGGCCCACAAATTATCTTATAGTTTGGCTTTTACCGGAATCTCCCCTGCCTCACTGTTAGACTTAAATATATATATAAGTGAGCATATATATGGAGTGATCATGAGATAATAGTATAATACAATGATATGGATTGATGATCATGTGCGCACCTAATCGTGGGCCCACCTAATGATCAAACCACAAACAGTGGGCGCCCATGAATTACTCCTATTCTTATGGGTTTGCACCCATCCATATGAATTTGACTGTTGGATTGACTAAATTCTTTTGATATTAAGCCGTTGAACTTGTGGGCAGTTGATGAAGGCCTAAGATGAACCCATGGGCCACAAATATTATATTCAAGTAGGACCCATCAAGTCTTCCAAACCCACCCACCCATGCCCAAGTGAGCCCTGGGTGTGCTCCACTATGAGGTACACAGGGCATCTCCGTGCACGATCCAAAAGGAATTACCCCTGCAATGATGTGAGTTAGTTTGATCGTAGAAAAGTGGGTGCTCCATAGTATCAATTCCATTTCGGTCTAGCATCCAAGATGGATTATTTCGGGATTCCAGAAAAACATTTGGACTAACTTCACAGGATAAGAATAAAAGAATATTTACATATATATATAATAGAAAAATAAAAAAATATATAAATTATGCATGTTTCTTGATATGAATACTGAAATAAAAATCAGCGAAAATCGTGCTTCAAACCGAAATGGATCGGAATGGACCGAAATAGACAACCGGAATGGACCGAATTGACCAAAATGGACCGAAATGGTTGGACTGGTCTGGAATTCAAACCGAAATTTTTTGGCGGCCCCCATTCAATTTCGACGAAAGGACCGGAACAAAAAATTCCGGCCACTCTGGATGAAATGAAATTGACTCCTATGGTGCCTGCGAAAGTTGATTAGATAATTGTTGTCAACACCATTAGCTTTTAGGGTTACAAACGGAACGGTTCCTGATTGGAACCAAAGTGGATCCGGACCTGGACTCGTTTCTAAAAGACAGTTCCGGTTTTGGCTCGGAACCTATTTTGTTGGTTCCAGACTGGTTCCGATAGGAAAAGCTGGATCCTGTTTCGGAACCGAATCCACCTAGAGGACTGAAATCTAGTTCCAAAGTCGATTCTAATTTGTCTTTATTCTTTATTTTTTTTAAATAAACATATCATTCAGCTTATAACAGTGCATCGAGTCTACTACCTCTAATACTATACATAAAAATATCCAGAAAAATTAACTTTGAGGTACAATTTGCAATATCAAAGGCTCATATGCCGGGTCCTAGGTCCACGGGTCGGAACCTATATGGACCCGGACCCGTTTATCAATCGGAACCTAAATTAGGTTCCGGACCCGGACCCGTTTATGAATCGGAATCTAAAATAGGTTCTAGACCCAATTTTTTATGGGTCGGAACTTTCGGGTAATCGGAGAATCAGATATCTGTTTGCAACCCTAATAGCCACTGTCCATTTTTCGCCTATCTAAAGTGTCATATACGTAATTCCAGCCATTCCGGTCATTCGGCTGAAATGGTATGAGAGCAAAGAAAAACTTTGGTTTGAATTCAAGTCCATCCCGGCCCATTCCGATTAATTCTCTCCATTTCGGTGTATTCCAGTCCATTTCGGTTTGTAGCAAAATCTTCACTATTTTTTTCATCTTTTTTTCAATATCCATAAGAAGAAACATGCTTAAGTTATATTTTATATTTATTTTTTTACATATATGTACCTAAATTCTTTTTCATTTTTATTATTCCAATAAGTTTTGTCGAAATTTCTAAAAACCGATGCACTGAAATGACAACTGAAACGGAATTGACAACTATGAGTTTAGTGGCTAATATGCTCATATAAGTTATTGAAAGGCCAAACAAATGAATCGTAGCCTGGTCCAGCCCAATTGACTACATGGGCGGGCTGAGGCCTGACATGTTGGATCATTCAAAAATTCTAAATGAACTTGGGAATAAAGCCTAAATGAAAATGTTATTTTAGAAAACTGTTTGTTTAGGCTTTAATCACCTTATTGGGCCTGGCTCGGTGTTGCGGCCGACTAAGGGTAATAGTTTAAGAAAAAATTCCCCTTTCCAAGGTGTGAAAATCAGTGAATATCGGTTACTAGTTAAGGCTTCACATAGGCATCTTTACACGCACAAGTTCACTATATACTAACCATTTTTTTCCCTTTTCTTTTGGGTCAATACAAATATACAATGAACTGTTTCCAGTTGGGTTTCTATGTATGTATGAACTTTATTCATTTGGGTCAAGGCTTTGATGATACTGTATGTATGAACTTTTTCCACGTCCACCTCAAGATCACATTGGGTGTTTACAATATCGCTCCAGTAAGTAATGTTAAGTCTTTGTTGTGTTATCTGAACTGCACAACTCATGGAGAGGACGTAGGGATAAAACTCTAGTAATTGTGTGCTGATGGAACTCTAAACACTAGAATATCCCTTTATTAGCGCGGTTGAATGAACAGCTGTAACAATACAAACTCTCATGGTCACAGTTACTTCTCATTTTCTGGGTTTTGAGTGACCAATGTGATTGAGACAATTTTATATATTATTAATCATATTTAGTAAGTTTGGTCTTCATCTTATAGTCAATCTACTTATATAAATATGGTCTAACTCTTATTTGAATAAAATTTTATAAAATTTCATAAATGATTAAGGTCATTCCCTGTAATTGGCTCTGATTTTCAATACGTGGATTCCACTAGAGTTCCATTATTTTAACTCAGGATTCCTCTGAGTCAAATAGTTAGAGGATTTGCACTCACGAACCAAATATTGAGAGACCCGTTTTACATGGCGGAGATTGATGGGCTCCACAAACACATCCAATGGTCCATTTTGTGGTGGTATACTAGAAGATAGAACATTGATCAATTGGCATGTGACCTCACCTGACCCAGCTATAGGTCATGCAAAGTGGAATGTTAAATGGGCGAATTAGATTTGTCGTTTATGAAAAATAAATTCATCGGAGATCATGAGCCGTTCAATAAAAAATTTAAAGGGTGTAATAAAAATATAAAAAAAATGAAATAGATAAATAAAAGTCTCAACATAATCACCTTTGATTTCTTGGTAAATGGCTCAGCACTATTCAATTGGGACAGTTTCTTTGTAAATGACTAATCCAAGCCTCCCTTGTACTCATCCCACCTCTACCAAACACCTATGGACTGTTAGTGGTCTAAGCCAATGGTACAATCAGGAAATTTATTTAGAGGCCCGTTATTTAAAAAAGACATCTTTTTTTTTTGGACATCCCACGGGCTGGAACCCGAGATACTCGCACATGTGAGGATAAAATCTGCACGCACAGGAAGTGAAACTTGCACATGTGATGAGAAAAAACCCACACACACACTAAAAGTGAGAACTCTTACATGTAAAAAGACATCTTAGGACTACATTAAGGAGTTTTTAAAAAATTAAGCTCACCTATGCCCCGTTACGCCTCTAGTCCAACTACTTCATGTGGGAGCCCACACATAAGCTTCATCCTTGTAAGTGTTAAGATCTTCCAATGCTCAAATATTAATTGCATGCAAGAATGTATGAGGCTGACAAAGAGCCCATGCACGTGCTACAACTTTTTTTAATAGCTCCTATCAGGTAGGAATTTGTTCCTTCCAATCAATGAAGAATATAGTCTGCTTTAGAGATAGAACAAGAACAATTCACTCCACAAAATTCCAGAGATTTGGACCTCATTCTCTATTATCTGATCCTTGATCCATTCAAAGGGATATATATATATATATATATAATCGAATGAGAATCTCCATTCACCAGCCACCGTCACCTATCTTACGCAAGGAAGGCCCATAACTAAATGGTAAACTTTGGTATCAGATCGTGCATTGGATGGCTGGCATCGTGCCAGTTGGAGAGAAGTTTGTTCTCACCAAAAGAAATATCAAAATCTTATGGCTTAAGAAAGTGGGACTACTTATTTCTTGCCTTTTAAAAATATCATTTAGGTCACGGCGACTAAACCTTAGGGGTAAAGATTTTCGGTTTTACTAAAGTTGTGGTAAATTAATGTTTAGCAATTGTAAACTTCTGAGGATTTGGATGAATGAAAATCTTCATTTGTTAGGATTTTCAGATCCGACCACTCGCATAAGATTTGAAAATCCTTACACTTAAGTGGATTTGCACACTAAACCTTATTTTTTTCAGCTATATGCATCGATCGATATATATCAATATCAATATCAATGTGAAATTATCAACTATACAGATCCCCAGTGAGGAATCCTTATTCCAATGGTAGTGAAGAATCATCAGATTTATAGATTCCGTTCTTTGGAACAAAAACTTTCATAATGTTACAAAACAAGTTACATGCAACATATTCTCAAAAGAGTAATTTAATATAATATTGCTAAACAAAGTTATGCAGAGTATAGTTTCGGCACAACCTGATCTCAGCACAACTTGATCTTAGCGCAAAATTGGGAACAACACGAGATCGATGCCAAACATATCCTAACATACCCAATGAGTAATGACCTTATTAGTGTAATTACATTTTTGGGCTGAAGAAATTTGAAAAATATGCAAAGGTTCATTCTATTAGATATGTAATATGTGTTTTCGGATGAGAACGTAGGATAGCCAAGTGGTCAATGGTCACGGGCATCTGCTCTCAGCTCCAATGCCAGGGATCAAGCCCAACTGCTAACAAAATACCATCCCAAGTGAACTCGAGCGAAAGAGGAGGACAGCAAATTAAAGGCAAATGCATACTCAAGTGGAGTGGAGGATAATGGCGCATGGAGGACCCTGGGCTGGTAGTTAGGATAGTTTAATCTTCCATCCCATGTATATAAAAAAAATGATATATTTTAATTTAGATATTGGTAGACTGCATGGACCGTATTATACTTACAAGACATTTTTTCCTTCCGAAGTGTATCTTCGGAAATTTCTAACCCTTGAAAGGATTTTTTTTTTTCTTTTTTTTAGTTTCCTTTGTAATGGTAACATGACTCTGAAGCCCACGACCCTCAAGGTCATGTGACTGCAGTGAGCACCTTCTACTCTGCCATGAGCCATGGTTGAAGGGATATATTAATTGTTAATTGTAAGAAATGGTTGTCTATGGTAAGTCCATTGGACTAAAATGGTCTTTTATGATGTTGAGCCAGTCATGGTTCATTAAAGCATGAAGTAGGATATGGGGACCCACTTGGATGAAACTGCATGGTCCACCTAGATTTTTTTTTGGCTTAAGGGTAAAATGTAAAAATGGGAAAAAAAAGGGGGGAGGGGCGGGGACAAAGGGCTAGAAAGCCCCCAAAGCCAAGAGGCTATAGTAACCAACATGAAAGAAATTAAACAAAACGGCTATATGGGTGTGTGTGTGGGTTGGGTTGGGGGGGGGGGGGGGGGGGGGGGGGGTGCAGAAAGGGCCCAAAGCCAAGAGGCTACAGCAACCAACAGGAAAGAAATGATTGTGTGTGTGTGTGTGTGTGTGTGTGGGGGGGGGGGGGGGGGGGGGGGGGGGGAGGGGCAAAGGGCTAGAGAGCCCCCAAAGCCTAGAGGCTACAGCGGCCAATAGGAAAGATATAAAGCAAAATTGCTATACAGGAAGAAACCAGCTGTTAGGCCAAGCCCAAAAAAACCAGAATAGGATTAGTAACATTTACATTGGAGAGGGATAAGATCATACCTCTTATTCGATCCTCAAAAAGTACCTTGGCACGCTCATGGTCTATCTAGATGAACATCTTCACTTTTTGCTAAAGGGTAAAATTGTATTAGAAAGAAGAGGGGGGGAACAAGGGCAGAAGCCACAAGCCGAGAGGCCACACAAAGAATTCAAAGAATAGGCAACTAAGTAGCCAAACCCAAAAACATCAAAATAGGATGGTGATAGATATCAACCTTTACAGTATTAAGGGAAATGGTCATACCTCTAATTCTGTCCACAAAAAGAACCTTGGCATGCTCTATGGTAGGCTTCCTTCCATTGTGCTTGGAGTCATTGCGAAGAAACCAAAGAATGGAGATGGCGTGGAAGAAAATCACAGCAGTCAAAAATCTTCCAGAACTTTCTCCTCCTAAAGAGATGGCACCCCAGATGGCCACAGCAGAGGAGGGAACAGGCATAGTACAACCACAAGGGATAAGAAGCCAGGACCACATAGCTTTGGCCAGTTTACAGGAGAAGAAGATGTGGTAGTCAAATTCTTCACACCGGTGGCAATTATGGCATCTGGAATCCAAAGAACAACCCCTGATTTTAGCCAAGAGATCTGTAGGGGTTTTTCGATGAAGAAGACGCCAAGAGAATGTAGCCAACCGAGGATTCACATACTTAGTCCAGATTAGGCCAGTCCAAGGAAGACAAGCAGCAGATGATCTGATGAGATGCCAAGCAGCCTTGAGAGATAGGGAACCAGAGGGAGAATCAATCCAGGAAAGAGTATCTGGAAGAGAACTTTCAGAGACCAAGATGTCATTTGTAGAATGAAGCAGGAATTTCCTCAGATCAGCAGGCAAGTTCAGAGGAATGCACCAGCAGCTCTCATGAATGATGTCCAATACTCTGTCCATAGTAGAAAAATGAATAGACGGGAATCTAGAAGAGATGGGAAGGTGATCAATCCAGTGGTCAAACCATAAGCTGATTGAACCACCATTACCCACCGTCCACTTACTTCCTGAGTGTAAAAGGGGAGATAAGGATCTCAACCTTTTCCAAATGCAAGAGCCTCCTTTCGGGTTGCTAGAGGACCAGATAGATGAGTCCTTGAAATATCTGGCATGAAACCAGGCCGCCCACATAGAATCACCAGTGGAAGCAGCCCAACCCAATTTAAGCTGAGAAGCTTCATTGAAATCTTTCATTCTTCTTAGACCAAGCCCTCCCTCTTTTTTTGGTAAGCAAACTGTCTCCCAATTCACATAATTGCACTTTGTTCTGTCTGGAGAAGCAGACCAAAGAAAATTCCTCATTAATCTTTCAATAAGAAGGCAAGTCTTCTTCGGGAATGGAATTGCCAAGGAAATGTGAACAGGGATGGAGGAAAGCACATGTTTAACCAACGTTAGTCTGCCAGCAAAAGAAAGCAACTTAAGCTTCCAACCAGCAAGCCTACACCTGATAGAATCTATGATCTTATCAAAAAGACTATGCTTGGGGCTACCTAGGAAAAGGGGGACTCCAAGGTAAGAAGAGGGAAGGGAAGTCTTAGTGATTGACAGGAAATCTGCTAAGATGAACATCTTCACTCACATTAACAAGAAAGTCCCACAGATGACTTTGGAAGGACTTGTCATTGACTGTCACTATTGTCCAATGATAGCTAGAGAATATTGTAGCTTTTAGTTGCTCTTATCTATATACACATGCGCATATAAATTGAACCCACAACCTCTTTGTTGCAACAGTGAGTACCTTTCGGTGTGTCACGGGTCTCATTTTCTTTAGTTGCTCAATTGTTAGTATTGTGAAGTTCAATTGCATTGTGTAGCACTATGATGTTAATAAGAATAAACTCAAGCAAAACATAGTTTTTTGTATGTATCTGTCCAGATCAGGATGAAGATTCATATGAATTAAATTGTACCATACTCAAAATAAATTTCTTTTTCTTTTTTCTTTATTATAACCAACATAATTTATTAGGAAACTGGCCGGACTAGAATTCCATTCAATCAGCCCATGCATAGAATTGGCCAGAGATAAAGCTTGTTAGGAAATAGGCCGGGCTAATATTTGGCCCGGATCTACTAAACCGACCATTGGAGTCTTTAGGCATGGATGAAAGTAATGGGCTGGGTCCTAAACAAATCTCAGCCTCATACAGAAGTCCTTCTATTTTTCTCTAAACCACAACAACGTTAGTATTCGTCTGGATAACCCAGAGAAATCCTAAATTAAAAGGAGTGGAACTCCAAACTACGGCTCACCTTTTAAAATTAGTATCTTTTAAGACAAATGCCTTTCAGATTTCTAACAGATATTCTCAAATTTTACAGGAATTTAAGTTTTCTCCACCATTGAATGACATCTATTTCAAAAAAGCTGTGAAAATGGATGTGCATAAGATTATGCAAATTACATTTTTATCAAATAGTCAATCTATCAGTGAAACAAATTCTGTTTCATGAGAAAATTTAGGATACTATATATACTTGAAGGATATTTATTTTCAATTGTTTAGATTTCAATAGTTTGGCTGGCTGTGGAGCCTTCGAGGAGAATTCTTTGTTATTTATGAAATGTGAACAGAGAAAAAGAGAAGCCAGTCAAAAAGACCCAAGTCTCAAAGTAACCATGTGGGTGGGCCAAGTGAATTGATGCAGCTGGAATATATCAGAAGTAAAAGCAGAATGACCCCACTTACAAAAAGAAGGAATATATCAAATTGCCATTGAACCCCAACTGCCATGGAGCCTACACGTCTGTCTATAAAATCTGGGTTGGGCTCTAACTTGCAATTGTAAGGGGAGCTTCAGTGGTGCAACACCCATCTCTCTCTCTCTCTCTCTCTCTCTCTCTCTCTCTCTCTCTCTCTAAAATAGTTAGGACTAAGCTTGAGCCAAAATGCAGGACCCATTTTTTGGATTTGGTGGCTTCAATCAAGGTGGGTTTGGAGGTGGACAGACTCGTGTACTTCGACGTGTTATCGTTCGCAACGACTCTCCAACTCAACTGTCCACACTCGACCCTTTTCTAACTTCCCGTTTTCACTCAATGCTTCCCACAATGGAGCCATCCATGATTAGGATCACTAATCGTCGTTTCTACAACGATGACGATGACGATGATTCTCCTCCTTCACCTCCATCCAAACCAGACTCGTCCATGATTACTCGTCACTACTATCACGATGGTTTTCCTGCACCATTTCCAACCAAGGTTGAACCACCCAAGGCTCCTCGCTACGATGAGTACTACAAACCTCCACCCAAGGCTCCTCCTCGCTACGATGAGTACTACAAACCTCCACCCGGAGCCAACCCACCCATGATAGCTGGAGGCTACTATGGCGATGGCTTTTATCCGCCCGGAGGGAATCCAGTGAATTTCCATGTACATCTCAATGTAAGTACCCATCAAACTCTTTTATTCACCGTAAATATTTTATTGCAGTAGCTCAACTCCAAAAAGAAAAACATGGGTCTCTTTGAGTAAGAATTGTTTCCCTTAAAAATCTCTCTTTAGAGGAGATTTTCTCAACTACTTAGGAAACTTAACTTAGAGAGAATAAAATTGTTTTTCCACACTATTAGGCCTAGGGGTGTTCATAGCCGGGTCTAGACCACTTCGGCCGGGCTTGAATATGTAATTAGGGCCCGATTAATAACTGAATCGGGCTCGGACTAAGTGGTAGAAAGCCCATAGCCCGGCCCACCTTGTGTAAGAAATGCATGTAATTTAATTTAATTAATGCTCTAATGATAACAAAAGTGATGAACGCCCGGTTCGGCCCTCCATGATTGAATTAAATGGGCGGACTCGGACCTAAATTTTATGGCCTGTGTTTGGCATGAGCGGGGCCTGGGCTAGTGTTTTCAAAGCCGGACCGGGAGAAGATATGTCGTCAGGCCCATCAACACCCCCAAATTTAGGCCCATATTTCTGGAATCTTAACAGTCAATGCGGCACATGATTCTCTCATCAATCACCATGTCTATTTTCACCCAGATTTTTTTAACATGCACAAGTTGACTACATATTCTGACCATGTTTTCATTTTTCTTTGCGTATATAAGGGGCCACAGGGCTTACAAGCACCCAATCAGAACGCAAATAGCAATGAAAACACAAATAGTAATCACAACGCAAATAATAATCCCAACGCAAATAGTAATAACAATAGCCAGGCTGGACTGCCTGGTTGGCGTCAGCACAATCCACAAGTTCGAGGGGGCAATTACAACCCATATGGTTTTTCCAATAGCCAGTCTACTGGTGGGGCTCGGTACAATCCACAAGTTCAAAGGGGTAACAAAGTAGATCGCGATGGCGATAGCGATGGCGATGGCGATGGCAATGCCGATAGCGATAGCGATGGTGATAGCGATGGCGATAGCGATAGCGATGGCGAGGCTAATTTGAGACCTGAAATAGTAATTAATTACAATGCAGTAAGAGGAAAAGCAAGACGGGGCCATTGGAGGTAATTACAATGAGAAATAGCTTATGTTGAATGGAAGAATATGGAAGGTACTTGATCATCATATTTACTCTCATGTTTTATGTTTAGTCAGTATTATGTACTATCAGCTGTAGTCATATCTGAGTGTTCGACAATGTCTTGTTGCAAGAACAAAGGTTACTCTCTGTTATGAATAAACATATTTGTGATGCCCAATATACAATTACAATGTACAGCTCTTTTACATATGTGACACTAAATGGGATCGGACTCGATCATTCTAAAACCCTAATGGGACTCGATCATTCTAAAACCCTGATTACCCCATCATATGAGAGGGAGGGCCAATCTCACATGTTAAGCTTTATGTGTGTGTTGTGTGGCTAGAGGATTTTGCGATAGAGTTTAAAGTTATTCTAATTTTTTTCAGAATAAACCACTATTCCATTTTTTTTATGGGACGTGTTTTTCTTTTAAAAAATGAAAGAAGAATTGATTGATTATCTCATTAAAATGGGTTTTGATTTTGGAATAAGGAGAATTCCCCTCTCTCTCACTTTCTCTCATGAAAATAGAAATTCATAGAGTGCAAACAAGTAATGTCATGAGAGAAGGGAGTGTAGGAAATATCTCATGCATAGCAACAGAAGTGATAATGAAACAGAAATGGTAAAGGGGCATGATTAAAATACAAACATCAATGGATAGATGCAACCAAGTGAGATATGTTAGCATGTGGGCCAGTGGCCGACACTTGATGGCCACAAAAGAGCCTTAAAGGTGGTCATCGTCAATATTCTTCCAAAAAAAGCAGTCATGCTCAATAAATACTGACTAGTTTAGAATGGAGAGGCATCTTTCCCTCCAATAGTGTCTCTTGTTTGGAGAGAAGAAATTTGTCCAATACCGTCGATATTTTGCATGTAGATGTAGAGGCACAAATGTTTGTTTTCTTGTCACGCCCCGAGCCCGAGATTTCACACATCCCGAGGCACGACACACGCCCGCGTGGAAATTCGAGTCAAACTCATTGACTCTAGGTCCCCACGTACGGAATTTACCCACAGGATATCACGTGTGAGGTTTATATTTCTCAATTTGCCTGTATAAATCTGTCAAATAGATATCCAACTAACATAACACAATCATCAAGATATAGAGCATAAGGGTCCATGAGCATAGATTTAAATATTCAAGTTCAAGAGATAGAGAGAGAAGAAGTAAGTTAGTTAAGTTTACAATCCCAAAACTAACAAGTTTATAAGCTGATATAAAAGATGTGGCAATCCTAGCCACGGTCCATGGGTCATTTAAGCGTTCTTTTCTCATCGAGTGGATGTCTAAAAGACATCATAAGGAGTCCACTCTGCTACGTTATGGAGAGATTCCACTTCCTCAAGGATCTCCGGGGCAATGGCGTCGATGTATTCACCTGTAACGCCAAGTGTAGCACCATTAGACTAAACTAAGCAAGACAAACATATACAGTCCATATAACATGTAACAAATGAATAGTCAAACAGGAATAAATCATAAGAGATCAAGGAATGATAACTAGGCATATCAGTGCATGAATTAGCATGAGACATACGAGTCATTGATAACAGATAAACATATTAACAGTACTAGTTGGCACATCCACATAAGCTATGTTCTCTCAAGCTAATCATATGACATGAAATAAAATGAGAGCAGAATATCAGGACAGGACAGGGTGGTGCTACTAGGAGACAGAGGTACCCAGAATTCTCCATCATAGACCTAGGGTGCCGGTAAACCCTTAGAATAAATTTTTCCATCTACAGAGGGCCAGAAGTTTACTAAACCCACACTTACCCGGGTCCGACTTAGATAGGATCGAAGCTAAGTGGTGCCGACTCATAGAGTACAATGTACAAACAACAGATCAGGTGCAGAACAGTGTTAATTAGATACAAGACATATAGATAACAAATCGAAACTTACTGAAATATGCTGAACAAAGACAGAAATAAATGTAATATAACAGATGTGTAACAGAGAATACATAACTGAACAGAAGCATGAGCAAGTCATACTAGAGTACTGGAAACGGAATGCAATGCATGTATATATAGATCATACACGGAGTCAAGATGTAATTCAAGCCAAGCCTACGGTCTTGGGAACACATGTGGTCTTCACCGTCCAACTCGGGGTAGTATTAAGGGTTTCGACATTATTGGGCTACAAAGGAACCCCTTGGCGTTACATAATTTGGAGGTCGAATCCCTTAATAGAACACATTTGGTTCGGTTACAATCCAAAGAACACAAGGCCCCTTTTTGTGGCTACGGTTGCTCAATCCATATCCACAATTAAACAAACCATCAGTCATGATAAAAGTTCAGGGTGCACATCCTACAGGTCCATCTATCAGGCCAATCAACTAGAACAAGCTACGGTTCAGTAACCGGCTCATGGAAACCTCCATTTGTCACAATTATGTAAAATCCAACATTTATTCTTTTCTAAGGTTCAAATCAAATAAAATCATGAGCTTTCCAACGGTATGTAGATCTCCAAAAACGGACATACGGTTAAAAAGTTATGGTCGTTGGAAAGTCTGCATACTGCAGGCATCAGGTTCGCTCGAGCGTTCAGATGTTCGCTCGAGCGGACCCCAGACAGAGAGCTGTTCGCTCGACCGGACCAAAAGTTCGCTCGAGCGAACTCTCCCAGAGAGCCATTCGCTCGAGCGTTTACTCACGCTCGCTCGATTGAACTGTCAAATCCTGGGTCCGAAAATCTGAAACTTCTTTGTTTCCTTCCAAGCCATTCAAGGCATTCTTCCTGGTTTTAAAACACTACCAATAGGTATCTTTGAGCTTCCAAAATGCTCATAAAACCATCAATAAACCCATATACATTAACAAGAGAAATCATCCACAAAAATCCATTTTTGAGCAAGAGATGGGTATCTAAGCAAGATTGATCATGTTCATGAATCAAGTAAGGAATCATGCATACAGATGTATAGGTTTAACTTGCCTTAGGTGCTTAGAAGCTATCTCTCACACCTAATCCTCCTTAAACTCGAAAATCCCCAAATATGAAAGCTCAAATGCCATAAAAATGGTGAAAATGAAAATGAATGAGGAAGAAGATGATGTATGCACGAATTTAGGACATCTTACACTAATATAAAGCAAGAGAAAGGAAATGGAAGATGAGACTTACCAATGGAGGAAAGGAAACACTTTTAGAGAGAATGGAAGCTTGGAGAAGATGAATAGGAAGATGAAGATGTCTCCACCAAGACTCACATGCAAGGATCCTTGGATGGTTGCTTGAAATGAGGAAGGAAGAAATGAAGAAGAAGAGAAGAAGAAGGGAAAAGCTCCCAGCTGGAATGAAGAAGGAATAAGAGGAGAAGAAGGAAAAATGGCTGGGGGTTAAGGCTTTTAAGCCAATTTTTCCCTGTATGCATGCAAGTCCACAAATGGGCTGAAATTATCAAGAAAGGGCTTGGAGTTAATGAATGGGCTGGGAATGGGCCTAAATGGTTCCGAATTAAATGGGTAAAGACATGAAAGTTAAGGCCCATGAAATGCTCTATGCAATGCATTAAAAACCCAAAAATTTCTAAGTACACAAAACCCAAAACACTCTAAAAGTCATAATCTACCTAGTAAATGGTCAAACCCCACTAATTCTACCTAATCAAGTCCAATCAAGATCAAAACATCCATTAACCAATAACCTAAATTAATTAACTCTAAAACGAGATTAAGGCGGGTCGGGGTGTTACATTTCTCGATGAAAATTTTATATAATACAGAAAATAGAAATTTGTAAGAACGATTTCGTCACACTAAAGATATTGATAACTTCACATCTCATGATACCTATGTTAAAGTTCTTGACAGAGAATATAAAGCCTCTTCATATAATCAAATCTTAGAGTTCATATGGCACGGCCAGATGCTATTTGTCCCTGTTTTTTCTCATAAGTCCATACAAGTACACCACTGTTACAAATATTTGTGATATATTGAAAATATTGTAAAGCTTACTTAGAAGTGTATTTCTCAAATAATATACATGTGTGATTCGGCGGGCTTGGGCCAAGTGTCAGATCTGGTTGAAATTCGGTGCGCTCATCACTTACCAAAGAACACCTAGGTTATAAGGGACTGTACGTGTTCCACATAAAAAATATCCCTAGGCATATATTCATGGCCTAACCTTAACCCCTACATGAGCATTTTAAAGCTATGACACTTTGGTCAAAGTAGACAAAATCATATGAATGTTGGGCCCAAATCGTTGCATAATATGATAGTATTGAAAAAAATGCAAGAATTGGAAATATTATGAGAAGTGTTATAAGATATGTATCATGGGTGGATGCCCATATGAGGTGAGGAAGGGTTAAAATCCTATTGTAATTAGGGTTCTTCAACCCACAACCTATCATGGGGACATGCTGTGTTGAATGCATCAATGTTAATTAGACTTCGATCCCACAAACTATCATCAATATTAATTAGCTTGCACAACTTATATTAGGACATCAACCCAATATTTTTGAAGTCCCAATACCACATCCTGAGCGTGCTAAGATAGGACCAAAATGTAGATTGAGAATCTAGGTAGGTCATGGCCCTCTCTCGATTATTCGATATCTAGAATCAATGACAAGAGATATCTTCACCGCTCGTTTGTGGATTGCCGATTCGATAAGACAATATTTCCACGGTTAGGGGAAGATAAGATAGTTCCTAAAGAACGCATTGTTCATGTTAAATAACTCGTTCCTGAAGAATGGAGAGAATTAACATGGAATATTTCCAATATGTATCATCTAGATCCACGTACTTCACAATGTGTAAATGAAGTATAGAGAATTGTGCACTTACAAGAAATTACAAATAGATTGCCTGATGCATTTAATGATACAACAAAGGTGACAAACTCACATGTGCCAGCTATGTATGCACCTGTTGTTGGATAAAGTCAAAATGCGGCTACAAAAGTATCCGGAATACTCCAGAAGTGTGGCAGACCTATAGGTTCAAAGAATCATCTATGTGGAAAATGAGAAATGAGCAATCATCATCATGTCCTCCCGAAGATGCACGCAACGCTCCTGAAGAGGTTCCTCTCGAAGATGCACATACCGCTGTTGAAGAGGTTATGACAAAATTCATTCTCTCTAGAATAATGGAAGTCCCTGATGAGACTTTGGAACCAATACCCTGATAATAAAGAGATCTCTATATTTTGTAATTATTCAAGAGAGAGATGTGATAGAAAGAAAATTGTCATCGATGACACATAGGCATATGCGGTAGCTATACAATTATCAAAGAAAAATGATGATGATTATTGGAATATAGAACCTTGTACTATAAATGAATATCGACAAATGAAAGATTGACCAAAATGAAAAAGTGCTATCAAAGCACGAACAGTTAAAGTCTCTCAATAAACGTAGTGTGTTCGGACCTTGAGTACAAACCCCAAAAGATGTTAGCCTTGCAGGTTATAAGTGGGCGTTTGTAAAGAAAATGAATTAAATGAATTAAATTACCAGATATAAGGCATGATTAGTGACACCAAGCTTCCTTCAAAAACCTGAGATTTTTATGATGAAACATACTCCCTTGTTATGGATATAACAACATTCAGATATATGATAAACTTAGCAGTTTCTCAAATTAAGACGTTCATTGTACAGCCTGAAGCAATTTAGAATAATGTGGTACAATCATCTTACTTGTCTAAAGAAGGATTGCCCGTGTCTATTCATAAAAAAAAAAATCTTGAAGGGGTTTTTATTATTACCAGTGTATAGACTCCAAAAGAGCTAAAAAAAACTATTGATTATTTAAGAAAGATCAATACCGCCCATCGAAGAAAATAAAAAAGTATTGGATTCCAAAGTGCCACACTTAAGTGATGTTGGAGCCTTGATGTACATAGCACAATCACTACAAGAAATTTGGGGTTTAAGGAAGACCCAAAATGTACACATTTAGTCACCGAAACTAATTAAGACGAAAATTTTTGTCACCCGTTTTGTTGCCAAAGCCTCGTCGCTAAAAGGTATTGGAGACGAAAAAAATTCATCATTGTAAAAGATAAATTTGTGACGATTTTTTTTTGTCTCCAATACACTGTGTCGGGAACATACTTGTAAGTAATTAATGACAAAATATTTTATCATTAAAGGAAGAAATTAGAGACAAAAATATTTTTTCATAAATATAAGAAATAGAGACGAAATAATTTTGTCGCGTTTCATATAAAGGAAGACGAAAAAAATTTGTCAAAAAAGCTACCAGTGGATTTTTTTTTTTTTTTTGTCTCCAATCGACTCTGTGGGAACATACTTGTAAGTAATTAACGATAAAATATTTTGTCATTTGAGGAAGAAATTAGAGACAAGAATATTTTGTCACAAATATAAGAAATAGAGATGAAATAATTTTGTCGCATTTAATATAAATGAAGACGAAAATTATTTGTCTAAGAAAGTACCAGTAGATGACGATTTTTTTTTCTCCAATCGACTCTGTGGGAACATATTTGTAAGTAATTAATGACAATATTTTGTCATTAAAGGAAGAAATTATAGTCAAAAATATTTTTTATAAATATAAGAAATAGAGACGAATTAATCTTGTCGCGTTTAATATAAAGGAAGAAAAAAAATTGTCAAAGAAGCTACCAATAGAGACAAAAATAAATTTACGAATTAACAAAATGAAAATATCCATTCATCATTACAAATAATTTCATCCTAATACAATAAAACAGTGTAATATCCACAAAATACCCACAATTGAATATCCACGAAAGATCTATCCACTTAGTAGGACCGACATCCTTCGGTGGGTGGTTTCTTGCGTACTCCTCCCCTTTAGCATCCTTCAACTCCCTGAATTGTTTGTGCAGCTTACAAGTATGGTTACTCAATCTCCGACCAAATTTTGTGTTCATTGCCTTTTCTATATCAATAGGGTCTCCTTCTAAATCAAATTGATCCTGCAAAAAATAGATAAGTCATAGATAATTCCTAAAAAAGGAAAAAATTTACGATAAATAATTAAGAGATTCTAATTTATTTTAAATGTTAGCCCCAAGGTTATTTAAATTATAATTCAATTGATTTTAATGAATAACAAATATTTTGAATTTGATTTATTCAAATTAATAAGTTTTCAAAATGTTATATCAGAGGTTAATCCGATAAGAATGGGACTACAACAGTAATGCCAAGGGACAATAACTACAAAGCTAGAGATCTAGCCAATTGGTTAGTTGAAGATGATTCATAATTTTTTTTTTATGCCCCAATGTTATAAACATCCCAATAGACATTCATCAGATAAGAACACAATTACATTGTGGATGGATTCTTCTTTAATATTAAGTGTCAAATGCAGTGTTTCTTTATTACCTTAACAAGTTTTGTTTTGATCAGACCAAACAAATTCTTTCATATAAAACTGTACATCAGCCCATAGCAGTAAATCACAAGCATTCCACATGAGGATGAAAGAAGAAGAAAAAAACAAACCCATAAATCTAGTGATAAAAAAAAGTATTTCAGTGATGGAGGAGAAAAGGAGAGATCTTTGTGAAAAATACCAGCTCCTTTAGCTGCAGCTCTTGGAATAAGAGTGAGAGGCACCATCAAAGGCATGGCCACCCCAACATATAAAAAAAGCTCAGTCACATTCAAATCCTCAAAACCATCGACCCATCTGCCCAGAACAAACTGAACAACAAAAGCCCACAAAACCTTCATGGCTCTTTCTCCTCTCTGTTCCTGACCGGTTTCAGCCTTCCAGGCTTTAGGTACCAACAAGAGCAGTGGGAAAAGCAGAATCATACAGCCCCAGATGAGCAAAATGAGGATGACCCAAAACAAATACAGGACCGGGAACGAGTATCAAGCTAAAAGATCTTGGTTTAGAGAAAAAAAAATGAGATTTTTATTCCTCATGTATAAAACAGAAAATGACTATCTATAGCACTATGTCTAGATGATTTATGAATGGATACTAGTTGGGTACTTTTGCAGCTCATAAGAAAGAGAAACCAAAAATACATATAAAGTGGAAAGAAGGGAAGACCATTATCGTTTGCTGCGATTTTTTCTTTTCTTTTCTTTTTGGACACATTTGGACGGTTTTCGATCCATGCTACAAGATGCAAACATAAAATTGAGTCACATCATATTTGAAGCTTCAGTAATTCAGATCATCAATATCATCATTGATAGCAAGGAGACAGGAAGAAAGTCCATAAAGATAAGATGTGGAGATGTGTTGTTATACAATACAATGTATATGCAATACGTACTTCAGGCGAAGTTGCTATAAACCAATTAGGGGAGCTCACCTTTGAAATTCATGTCACTTATTGTGTGGGCCCGGGTCAGCTGCGAGCAAGGTAGGGACTCTGTGCCACATCGCCTATGAGAGCGCCCAGATGATGGGCTATATGTGCGAGGTCGGTAACTACTTGGTATGAGGCCTTTTGGAGCTCAAAGGGCTCCGAAAACAAAACCGTGCGGGCTGCGGCCCAAAGCGGACAATATCATACCAGGCGGGCTGGGTCGTGACATTAATGATATCAGAGACAGGGGCGGCTCTCCTCTAAGTGGTGGGGAGTGTGAGGACCCGGGTCAATTGCGAGCAAGGTAGGGACTCCATCCCATATCGCCTATGAGAGCACCCAGATGATGGGCTATATGTGCGAGGTTGGTAACTAATTGGTATGAGGCATTTTGGAGCTCAAAGGGCTCCGGAAACAAAACCGTGCGGGCTGCAGCCCAAAGCGGACAATATCATACTAGGCGGGCTTGGTCGTGACACTTATTGATCTGTTTTTATACCCTGACCTGAAGAGTGGTCCACGTTGTATATTGTCAATTTGAAGAGATGTAAAGTGCTGAAGAAGAATTTCTTATAGCAATAAAATAGTGTAGGACAATGACCTTTAGTGGTTTGGATTTGTAAGGTGGGTTCTAACATTTTTAAATAATGAGCGACTTCATTATTTGACTTTATCAATAGTACAAAGACTCCATAAACATCTTCCCTAATCTCTAGTTGAGATTCGGAAATCAGTGGCTCGAGCTACAGTAATTTCTGGGGGAACATGCCTCCGGATCGCCATAGTCGGCCCCGACCTAAGCCAAAGCCCTTGGTGGCCGACCATCAACTATCCCTCACCAGGAATTTGGGTTCTCTTCCTTTCCCTCTCTCCTCCCAAGCCCTAACTCCCCCTCTGTAGATCAGCATACTCCAGGTTTTGACCAACCCCTGGTCCAAGCTCCGACGATCTGCAGAGATCAGCTCCTCCAAATTCAGCAAAAATTGGAACTATTTTTTTAGAGAAAGCCCTCAGGTTCTCCTCTGGCGCCACCCAGCCCCCTTCCCCTTCCAACCCCTGCCTCAGCTGTAAACCTTTCAACCCACAGCTCAATCCCCACCCCAAATCTCGCTAAAGAGACATCCCCTCCGATTCCCTCTCCAATCCCAGTCTCCATCCTCACAACACCTCCAGCCACCCCCATTCCAGTTTTAGCCGGTGAAACTCCCCAGCAGTCAACACCCATCACCTGGAGCTCTGACCATCTTCAACTCCTTAGTAATCACTTAGATCTCCTCCTTCACAAATCTTCTAGCAATCCCTTGTCCCTCCCCACACCCTCCTCAAAAACCTATGCCAGCTGCCTTTCCCATCCTGTTTTCCCCCCTCCTCCATCTATTCCCCCCCCCCTAGCTTTTCTGGATGGCAAACTCACCATTAGAATCCCCCAGGAAATGATTAATTCCGGCAAACAATCCTTCTCCCATTCTGCTATTGGGAAATTTGTAGGCAGGCGTCCTTCCCTAGAAGCTCTGGAGCACTGGGTGACCTCCTCCTGGCGCCTATCAAGGCCCTGTCTGATCTCTCTCACTGAAAATGGTAACTTCTTACTCAGATTCTATTCTAAGGAGGATAAGGATATGATGATAGGTTACAGCCCTCTTCTCATTGAATGAAAGAAAATGATCCTTCGTCCTTGGTCTCCAGGCCAAGAAGAAACCACCTGGCCATCGGAAGTTCCAGTTTGGGTTAGACTTAAAGGGCTGCCCTACCACTGCTGGAGTAGTGATATTCTGATGTCCATTGCAGCCTCAATTGATAAGCCCCTTCGTTTGGATGAAATTACAGCAAAGCAAAAAATGTTCTCCTTTGCCAGAATTCAAGTTCTATGGAATGTGGCTTCCTCCCCTCCAAAGTCCATTTCAGTTGTCCTGGAATGTGAGAACATAGTCCAAATTGAAGTGCAGTATGAATCTATCCCCTGCTCAAAATGTCTGTCAGCTGGCCATCCCTCTTCAAAGTGCCCTTTCAAAATGAGACCTGGCTTATTAAAGACTCCAATACAAGATGCAGTGCTAATTTCACCTTCTACTCCAGAAGACATGGAATCTGATAAAGGAATGAATAATCCAGCTCCCCCTGTAACAGACGTCCTCCTCAATACAGTTTCCAGCTCGGAGAAATCTGGATCAACTCTAGTCTCAGAGGCCTTACTCCTTGAGCCAGGAACCAGCCACCCTCAAACTACCCAGGTAACTCCCACCCCTGCAACCTCTTCCCTGAACCCTGTTAAGACCAACCCCTCCTTTATCCCTATCTCCACCCCTTCTCCTCCTGAAGCTCGAGCCATACCCTCAGAGCCCTCAGCCCTAGGAAATCCTTTACACTACACCATTTCAGGGCTTTTACAGCGTGAAATGCGCGCCGTAAATGTAGGTTTACGGCTCACGGGGGTCGTGCCGTAAAAGCGCCTGCCGTAAAAGGTTTGAACTATTTACAGCGTGCATATACTGGCCGTAAGTAGGATCAATGCACGCCGAAAATGATGTTGTTAGGACTTTTTGGACCAGATTTATGGCCTATTAAGCAGGCCGTAAATGCTAAACTTTTACGACGCAAACTGAGTGCCGTTAAAGCATTGGTGTGCTTAAGTTTATGGCACACGGAGTACGCCGTGAATACTTAAAACGAAAAATGTTTTACACAGCTTGCATTTGTGGGCTATAAATTGGTTGTGTACAATCTGATTAACGGCTCCAGATGCAAGCCGTAATTGAGTATATATGTTTTTATGACTTGCAAATGCAGGCCATTAAAGAATTGGCAAGTTTTAATTTACGGCTCGCAAGGCGCGCCTTAATTGTTTTTTTATATAAAAAAAATTAATTATTTTTTAATTAAAAAAAATTAAATCCATATTTTTTTTATTGCTACAAATACAACTTAATAAACTAAAATAAAAAATGTAAATCGAATATGCAAATAAACACTGGATCTGCAGTTAAAAACAAAAACACTAGACTTGCAGTCTATACAAGCTAGATAAGCCATGGGAAAAAAATACATGAAAAGGATCATTCATTCAAATCAATATCAAAACAATGAGGGAATTCTTGTTTGTTCATTTACAAGATTCACACACTTTTCGTCTTCTTCCATTAAGATTTATTCGCAAAGGTACCTACCATTACATGAAAGTAAACTCCATCGTTGTTGTGTCATCATTGAATCATAAGGAAAAAAAAATACATGAAAAGGATCAACCATTCAAATCTTCCACACTACAAACATAGCATCGTCAACGTTGCTTACTAGAATCTGGGGAGGCAGAGATTGACAAAAGCTATATGCCCAAATCATCTCAAAAACTCCATATCTTAAATCATGACGAAACGAACACGTCCGGCATATGTATACATCCATTGCAGTTTATGTACACGTCCGGCAGTGATTTTGGAACTCCACATTTGGGTTTGATCTACAGAAAATGTGCAAAAAATCAATCTCCCTGGGAAACAAACATTTTACAAGACACTTCTAAACACATTCTAAGGCAACAATCAACCCAACAACAAAATATACCCACAAAATCCGAACAAAAAAAAATCAAGAAACATAAAAAAATAAAAAAATTACAGCATATATATATTAAAGAGAGTACATAATATGGTTCTGTTTGTTCATTCAGAATTCTGTACCGTTCAAATTCAAATGCTTTGTCAATGTTCACGTTCAAATGCTTTGTCAACTATGAACATTATATGGAAGCTACAAAAAATGTACAAAACATTCTCAAATCCAACATTGAATATTGAAAAAATAATATTATAACCATCACATTGAACATTACAGAACCTTCAAATATCTCCATTCAATGGCTTATCCCGCACATGGAAAAAAATTCTGAATAAGACAGAGGGCTTTCAAACAAACATCATTCAGGAAAAAGAAAACCTGCAGTACACCGTACACCAATAAAACTTTGCACTATATATACAAAGTGATCATAACTAATAATTAACATAAAGTTTGACTAGACAAATCTCTATTGAAATATTGTATATATAGAAGGTAAACAAAAAAAGGACTTACACTATAATCACACTTTCTACCTTCTGGTTCATTCCTAGCAAGGAGGAAGAGAATGATATATATATATAACCTAAAAAGAAAAGCTGAAAGTTAATGAACAAGGAAGATGAACAAACCTGCAATATACAGGTTTTATTAAAATATTGTTAAAAAACAAGAGGATGAAAAACTACTTTTTTTCATAACTGAAGTTTCTGCTGAATGTTGGATCCCTGATAAGTTTAGATCATTTTTAGGGAAAAAAGTGCATCCTTGTCAAATAGCCTAGACACATTTACATACAGCCGTACTAATTTCTAAAATGCAATCCATGCACATCCACCAAATCAGGTATGATGAGCAAGTAAAAGGGCTTATATGGTACTGAAATATCTTTAAGTGAGAAGAATTGAACAAGTGTATAAAGATCAGAGCCGAAAACTGAGCTCAAGGACTTTCCCTCCAAGACATAATTCCACTACATCTTACCTTATCATCCAAGGTAACAGATGCATTGTATGTACGGAAAAACTTTTACTGTAAGGTCAGGTATCAATTACTTCAAATGCGCATTGAGTTTGCTGGTGTCCAACTTGTCAAAAAGATCTTCCCCTTCCTTTTTTCCTGATCAACAGAAACAAAAATACTCATTTAGTCTCACAAACTGGATGGGAAAGCAGATAGCACCAAAAGCCATGCAGTCACCTTGTTGGAACTGTTGAATAGCTTTATAGACAGGAAGCTCCACTTCTACAGTGTTGAAATATTTGATGGAATATTTACCAAGGAAATCAAGCTGGGAGTAGAAAGAAGAGTGCATGACATGATTGTCAACTAAAAAAATACACAAAAGAAGCCAAAGCAAAGAAGTGTTATGTCACATATAATTATTATCTTAAGGAGTCCCTTGGGGTGGGGGCACACCAATAAGAAATCAATCACTCACCTAAATAATCATTGAACCAATGCTCAGAAAATCACTCCAGAGAAGAAGAATCCACAATTAAGTGATTAATGGCTCACCCAAGGAATCCGTTGACTAAAATCAGATAAACACTAAAAAAATAGCCAGAAAATCCAATCTCTTACCTGTAACTTATTCAGAGAGACTAACGTGACATTTTCAACTTTCAGAGTGCATCAACCAACTGTATCAGCCTCATCATCATCTTGCAGAAGAAAAATCAATTGCAAAAGGCACAAATTTGTGAAATATATGACAAATTTAGACACTTTTCTGATATAAAAAAGGGTAATTTTACTCCTGAAAAAGGACCGCAGAGACTCAGAATAATGACGATGACCAAAACTCTTAATAATCTCTGATGCCGGGTGGTTCAACTCTAAAGTTTCCAACCTGACATGAAGATGATTGTCAAATAAGTCCACAAAACTGAGACTGGGAATCCAATGAAGTGGAATGGTCTCATTGGTGTCAGCCAACAAATAAAAGGTTCATATCTAAATTCTCTACAAAAAGAAAAAGAGCAAGTGACATTAATTCAAGTGTAGGGAGGCTAACTGAAAGATTCAAAATATTACCAGTGTCATAATGAGAACAGATTCAGAGGACTCAAAACGAAATAAAAAAAACATGGTCCTGCATGGAGTTGAAGAAAGATAGTAGTGTTGATAGGGGTCAAGTTTTCAATAACATAATTAAAAAATCAGAAATAACAAAAAAAATAATTAAGGTGAAGTTAATATAATGATCACCTTAAATCTAATGCAAAATAAGAGATTAATACAAATTTAAGGTAGAAGTTTTCAAAAATCTAAGAAGAAGTATTCTTATGTAATTAAAAATAGGTACAAAAAATAGAAAGGATCTTATTCAACTCCCAGTAATGATAGATTTCCAAAATATGGAACTAAAAAAATAAAGAAGAAATACATATAATTAAATGAAAATTTGATGTCTATTGTTATGAAACAATATTTATATAATGTCCACAGAAAATACTTTAGGAGAAGTTTAATTTCAAATCCTATGAAGACCACCATTAATGCTGTTAATAAATTGTGTTTTTTGGTCCATACAAAAGATAGATATCTAATTTTATATCTTCGATTTCAATTACTTTAGATAAATGATTGAGGTATATTTTCCTTAATTGGGTCGTTTCTCTTTGCAAACAATATTTAATTACATTGCATATACAGAGTGAAAGCAATTGAAGGCATGGCATTTGGAGTAAATTAAATTATCTGAGAATATTCTCTTTCTTGAGCATGTGTACCTTAATTCAGGTTTAAAGAACCTTAGTCTTACACGGGTAAAATTTAATTCTTGATTTAGCACTAAACTTGCTTATGTATCGGGCTCTGGTTTCATTCATAGAATATGCCCACATCAACCTTACATTATTTTCTTGGCATTGAGGCCTATCACACCACACAAACCTTAAGACATATACATTCAAAATATAATGATGAATCTACTAACTTACAATAACTCTTTTTATGGAAGGCAACTAAATTGCCCTCAGTCCAACATCACCTGGATCCAAATAGAAAACAGCTCTTGAAGCACTTCAAAACTTAATAATCATGTGCCCCAAAGTCACCAGGGTATATGAATTTATGCATCATCCTACCACAGATCATTAATTAGATAGTTATAAAACACATACTCCTTTATCTCAAGAAAATGCAATTTTTAGGACGCAAATTCGACCATCCATCCCTATATAGCTTACTGTGTGGGGTGATTTCCAGAACCACAGGATTAAGTTAATCGCAGCCATCAGATGAGGTTAAGCATTCTCACGTGCCATCCTCGTACCATCCACGTGGCACCAGACTCACCCCGGCTACCAGGACGAGGGCCTCGGCCGAAGTCAAGCATCTTCGGGCCCTTATCGCCGAACTGGCCCACCTCGGGCGTCACCTCGGCAAGGAGCTCTACCTCGGCTGGGCCACCCCGGGTATCATCCCGGCCGCAAACTCCACCCCAGCTGAAGAGGCCGTGACAGAAGCCGAAGCAAGATAGAACCTTCACTTGCGCCCCTCTTCCCCCCACGTCATCAGGCACGTGGAGGAACAGGGGCACGAGCTAGTGGGACAGACGCGACATCCAGCCGCCCACGATCTCCGCCAGATCCCTGACAGAGTCCCATCCAGCGGCTGAAGCCACATCAGGGCAGGGCCCGAGGGCAGATCCGCTGGTACTCCTACCGCCAAAGGCGCCCATCAGGATCTGGCCCAACAAGATGTGCATTAAATGCGATGTGGGCTGACCCGACGGGCATTTAATGCATAGTGGGCTGGATTGGACCACAATTAATGCAATGTGGGCTGATTGAGACTTCCCAGTCCAATCATGGGACCCACACCACAATATCTCCCAAAGATACATTCCAAACTCTATAAATAGAGGTTCAAGCCACCATCCAAGGTACGCAATTTTTCATACCAGAGTCGTTACTCTGCCTCTCTTCCTCCTCTCCTTCCATTGTTCCAGTTCCCATACTGACTTTGGCATCGGAGAGCCTTGCGCCGCCCAGGCCAGGGTCCTCTGACCGTTTGCTATTCCCTTTCAGGCTTCCGGACGGCATCCAGACGTTTCCAGCAGCCATCATCTTCTCGGATAAGTCCTATAAGGCTCCTCCTTATTGTGGGTCATTATTTTCTGCACCTACAATTGGCGCCGTCTGTGGGGAAGCAATATCCCAGCCTTCCCAACCTTCCCCAAATCTTCCCAAACAATCTTTCTTAACCTCATCTTCTCAGAAGCCATGCCTCCGAAAGCTAAGAAGGGCGTAGGATCCTCAAGAGCAGCGCTCGAGCTGCCACCACCGCCAACGGACGTCCCCCCCCAAGGACGCTCCCGTACGGTGCATGGCGCAACTGCAGGCGAGGGCCGCATAGGCTCTCAGCTCTTTATCGAGATCCCACTCCAAGAGGGACTCGAGGCCTCGATCTCACCAGAAGAAGTCGCGCCACCCGGACGCAAAGATCGTCAGCATGAGCGTCCCCGGAAGGACAAAGCCGTGGCCGTAGGAGAAACGCGCCACGCACAACCCCCTGAGGAGGTCCCTGAAGCTGCCCTCCTCCAGAAACAACTCCAGAAGCAAGAGCGGATGATTCGCGAGCTTCAGCAGCAGCTGAAAGCAGTGCAAACTGCCTCCTTGAGGGAGGTCTCGGAGCCTCAAGGGAAAAAGAAGGATGCTCCCAGCAAGGCAGCCCAGCCTCCCCGTGAGGAACTCAGACATCATCAGGACCAGAAACGGAGCCAGATCCATGACGAAGGCTCGAGCAACAGCCGAAGTCACCACAGCCGAGGCGGCCGAACCCATAGCCGTCGTAGCCCGAGCCATCCCAAGCGGAAGACCCGAGCTCAGACTCCAGAGAAGGATGACGAGCAAGAGCGATTTGACAAGCGCGTCAGATTGGCTCTCCAGCGCAACTTGGACATGCGGGACCAGAAGCAGCTCTGTGGTCACACTGATCTCGGGGGCTCTCCCTTCACAAAAGAGATCGAGCACACCCCCTTGCCCAAGAAGTTCTCCGTCCCGCGGTTCGTCCCCTACGACGGACTGTCCGATCCATCTGCGCACCTCCGACACTTCTCCCAGAAAATGTCCATCTGGGGAAACGAGGGTCATCTAAACTGCAAGATCTTCTCCTCCAGTTTGGGTGACCTCCCCCTGAAGTGGTTCTGCTCTCTCCCGGAGCAGTCGGTTTCCAGTTGGAAGGAGCTTCAGCTCTCCTTCCTGAAGAAGTTCCAGGCCTACGCCGTCATCCCCAAGAAGGAAGGGGACCTCATCGCCCTGAGAATGAAGCAGGGCGAAACCCTCGCCAAGTTCACCCACCGATTCTGGGCGATCTACAGCCAGATCGAGGACGCGAGAGAGGCGATAGCCATCTACGCCTTCCAGCATGCCCTGATCCCCGGCATCGACGTGCGAAAGGACTTGGCCGGGGACACCCCAGAGTCCATGTCAGAATTGATGTCCCGGGTGAAGCGCTTTATCGCCCAGGAGGAAGACGAGATCCGAGCCCGGGATCAAGACGGGTATCCAGAGCTCGAGCAGAAGGATAGCCAGCCTCGGCAGAAAGGCGGGAGGCCCTCCCAGGAGCAGGAGCCCAAGCAGGCTTGGGTCTCCAGTTCGGCGAAGCCTGCGTCGTCCAGGTCTGGGGGCACCTGGCAGCCCGGACATCCCACCAGCGCCAGTCAGGGCGTCAACGTCGTCTTCAAGGAGCCGATCTACCGTATCCTGACCAAGATAAAGTCCAAGCCATTCTTTAAGTGGCCTCCGCCCTTGAGGAATGAGCCCACCTCCGGCGGCCAGAGCAAGCTCTACTGCTCTTACCACAAGGGTAGCGGGCACAAGACCGTGGACTGCAACTCTTTGCAGAGGTATCTGGAGAAGCTGGCCGAAGAGGGCCACATTCCAGAGTTCGTTGAGGCAGGAGATGCTGGCGGCAGCGAGGGCCGAGTTCACCAGAGCGCAGCCCAGGTTCCAGACAGTGAGGATTCGGAGAAGATCATTACGTGATCCATCTGGCGTCCTCTGTATCCACCTGTATCCCAAGAAATTCAATTTCTAAAAGATGTGATGAATCTATGAATCAATGGAAATAGCTTTCGCCCCGTCATCCATCTGTCATCTCTCTTTGATCGACTTCGGCTACAAGGGTTAATAGCCCTGGAAAAGGCCTCGAGTTCGGACACTCGGCCAATTCCTAAACTCAGGGTCCTCACCCATCTCCAAGGGTTAACAGCCTTGGAAAAGGCCTCGAGTTCGGACACTCGGCCAATTCCTAAACTCAGGGTCTTCACCCATCTCCAAGGGTTAATAGCCCTGGAAAAGGCCTCGAGTTCGGACACTCGGCCAATTCCTAAACTCAGGGTCTTCACCCATCTCCAAGGGTTAACAGCCTTGGAAAAGGCCTCGAGTTCGGACACTCGGCCAATTCCTAAACTCAGGGTCTTCACCCATCTCCAAGGGTTAACAGCCTTGGAAAAGGCCTCGAGTTCGGACACTCGGCCAATTCCTAAACTCAGGGTCTTCACCCATCTCCAAGGGTTAACAGCCTTGGAAAAGGCCTCGAGTTCGGACACTCTCCCAATTCCTAAACTCAGGGTCTTCACCCATCTCCAAGGGTTAACAGCCTTGGAAAAGGCCTCGAGTTCGGACACTCGGCCAATTCCTAAACTCAGGGTCTTCACCCATCTCCAAGGGTTAACAGCCCTGGAAAAGGCCTCGAGTTCGGACACTCGGCCAATTCCTAAACTCAGGGTCTTCACCCATCTCCAAGGGTTAACAGCCCTGGAAAAGGCCTCGAGTTCGGACACTCGGCCAATTCCTAAACTCAGGGTCTTCACCCATCTCCAAGGGTTAACAGCCCTGGAAAAGGCCTCGAGTTCGGACACTCGGCCAATTCCTAAACTCAGGGTCTTTACCCATCCACCCCGGATACATACGCCCTGGAAATGGCCTGGAGTTCCTACACTCAGCCTTTCAAAAGCCCCGTGTCTTGGACACACTTCAGGCTCTACGCCTTGGGAATGGTCTAGAGTTTCTACACTCAGCCGTTTCCTGAATTCCGGGTTCATAAACCCCTCACACATCGGCTCAAGTCAGTTCGGCCAAGGTCAGTTTCCTGAAGTCCGGGTTCATACACCCCTCAGAAGGCCATTGCCGAACTCACTCTCGCCTAGCCGAGGCGCCGGTAAATCCGGCCGCGGTATGGATCTACCTCGGCGCAAGGCCAGCCATTTCGGCCAAAGGCAGCTTTCCAGAAGAGAGCAGCGCCAGCACTCAAACACAAATGCCAGCATTCCAGAACAGTGCAAAGAAAGAGAGAACTCAAAAGCATTGAACACTGTTTGGGGCCACGCAATACAGTAAGGGCATTCAACACCGTTCATTGCACATACAGAAATGAAAGAAAAGACAAATGCAAAGAGAAAATTCACAAGTGAGGAAGCTCGACTTTCATTGATTGCATAAAATATTTACAAGACTGAGAAGTAAAAACATTACAAGGGAAAGACAGAAACAAGATAGAGCTACTCCGGTCTCGGCGATTCGACCAGGTCAATCACCGTTTCCAAGGGGCCAGAGGCTTCGGCCGAGACAGGGGCCCCGCTTGGAGCATCGCAGGCAGAACGGGCTTCGGCTGGCACCTCAGCCGAACCGGGAGCAGAAGAGGTCTCACCCTGAGGCGCGGCCAGAACCTCACTGGCGACCGGAGCATCGCTCGAGACAGGGGCAGCTGCAACATCTTCCGGAGCAGAAGCGACTACAGGAGCTTCAACTGGGGCACTTTCGGTTGCAGGAGCTTCGACCGGGGCATCATCAGTGGCAGGTGCGGAGCTCGGCTCCGGATCCAGATCCGAATACTTCGGCAGGTCCTGATAGACGGGATGGTCTTCAGGGACCCCCGCACGTCTCAGTGCGGCCAGGCATCCTTCCTCGAATAAGATTGCGGTGATCTCCTCCACCTGCTTCTCGTACAGCTCGGTGGCTCGATCTACCCCATCCTGGAAGGCTGACATGGGCCTCGGCCTGAAGAGAGGCCTTTTCCTTCACCAACTTCTCCCTCTCAGCGCGACCAGCCAAGACCTCCCCTCGCAGCCTCGTCCCCTCAGCAGCAGATTCGGCCTTCAATCTGGCCAGCTCAGACTCCAGTTCGGCGGTCTTCTTGTTCTTCATCCAAAGCTCGCCTTTCATATGGTTGGCCCTGGACGAAAGCTCGGCGTTCTCAGTCAGAGCTGATGCCAACCGAGCGGATTCTCCAGCACTGGCCACCTTCAGCTCCTCCGTTTCCTTCCGCTGTTCGTCCAGCTCCTTCCTCAGCTTTTCCCGCTCGGACTCCAGGCGGGTTATTCTTGCAGCGCTCCTGTCCCTCCTTCCCATCACAGTTAGGAGCCTCTGCACGTTCTGCAAATGGAAACAGAGAGTCAGGTTCGACCAAGATATCCGAAGAATGAAGAAAAGCGTTGCAGACGCTTACCCGAAGACTATCCTGGATCGCCGAGACCATCAGGCCCTCATCCTCGAACCTATCGTGCGCCTCCATGTCCCTTGGCAGAGCACAGGCCTTGGCGAGTGCCCCAATCACCTCGGCATTTCCCAGCAATCGGTCGTCAACGCTCAGGGGTTTGCCGGTAGAGGTTTCCATTTTTGGCCTCCACGGTGCTGGGGCAGTTCGGGGCCCAGAGGCCGGTCCGGACCCTTGTCCCGCCGAGACGAGAGGCTCGCGCGCTGGGCTGACAGCCGACTTGCTGACCAGCGCACTCTTTTCGGCTGGCACACTCTTTTCCTTGGGCGCGCTCTTCTCGCCTCCCTTCTCGGCTGGAGCTTTGGCCCCAGGGGCTCGTTCAGGAGTTTTGCCCTTCGACTGCAGATCAGCCTTCGAGCTCTTCTCCCCCGCCTTGGACTTCTTCCTGGGCGGGGACCCCTCCTTCGAGCGGTCCGGCGAGCGCTGCCGGGCTCCCCCGCTCGGGACAGGGGCAGGAGCGGAGGGAGCGCCCGCGCCCACCGGACCCGAAGCAGCACGAGTGCCAGCAGGCGACGGAGTCCCGGAAGACGCTGACCTTTGCCTAAACTTGGCAGCCAGGTCCCTGACAGCGAGCTCCCTCGAGCTTCCCTCCATGTCCTCTTCTCGATCAGAGATGTAAGCTTCCACTATCTGCGACAAGTCCGGCAGCTCCGGATCGGAAGTGGACGCCTCAGCTCCGGACGCAGTTCGGTCAGCAATAGGATCGGTCAAGGGGATCCCGCTAAACACCGCAACTGATACCGACGGACGGCCAGGGTGTGTCTCGTCCGCCTCAGGTATTCCAGTCCTGTGGTAGTGGCCTCGATACCTCGGCTTGTACCCAAGCAGCTTCCAAGCAGACCTGGTCTCGTGCCCCTTGTACCGTTCGACCTTGTTGATATCGACGGTGTTCCTCCTCCAACCTTCGCTAACAGCTCGGCGTCGCCTTGCACCCACCTCTGCTCGACAGGCAATAGAGTATTAGCTCGGCATCAGTAAGATAAACAAAACAGTAAGGGAGAAAAGCAGCGATGATTACTTGGGACTTCCCCCGGGCGACGTGGGACCGACAGCCTCCTGTCTTCACCTGGGCCGAACTCCCAGTCCCCCGAGACGCAGAAGAAATCTTCCTCAGCGTTCTTACTCGAATCCTCCAAGGCTAGGACGAAGCCTCTTCGCTGCGGCTTCACACGGAGATAGTATCTTCCCTCCCCAGCCTTGCAGATATCGTAAGTGTCCTCGATGTCGTGAGGGCCTAGGTTGGTCCCCAAGATCTCGTTCAGCTTCGCTGTGCCCATGATGACCTTGTAGCCATTGGGCATCAGCTGGCCCGGGGCGAGGGACCAAAGGCTAAGGCAAGCCCTAAGCAAGGGGTGCAGGGGAAACCTGACCCCACCCTTGATCACAGAGATCAGAGGGAATGGCATCCAGCCGCCGTAGCAGCGATACGAGGCAGCGTCGCCAAGGTCTGCTGGTTTTAGGAGGACCCCCTCCGGAATTTTGAAGGCAGCCCTGAGCTCGGCTAAGCCCTCATCGGAATCTACCCTGAATCTAGGGGTGCCCATGACTAGAAGGGGCGACGACGAGGAAAAACCCTAGAAATTGAAAAACCCCAAGGAGAACCAGACGGAGGAACAGAGCGACTTACAGGGACGAAGAAGCAGATCAAGAGCAGATCCAGACGCGATCTGCGGTCGTCCTCTCCGAACAGATCTCAGGAACCAGAGCAGAAACCAGAAGCGAGGGCGAAGGCGAAAGAAATCGGGAGCGAGAAAAAGAAGGGGACGACCCTATTTGTAGAAAGGCGAACCCTCATTTGGGTACCGCCTCTGAATTCCAAGAGACGCCTCAAAGCCCGTGCCCATCAATCAATGAGACAACGCAATCGGCGCAGAAGCTACGCGTGTAGCCGTCAGCTCAGTCCCCCAGGCGAACAGGGCAGGGCATTTATCGCTTTAAAGAGTTGAAGCGACACCAGCCATAAAGAGTTGAAGCGACACTAGGCATAAAGAGTTGAAGCGACACCAGGTAATGATCACAGTATCCCCAGACGGATTCTTCTAGCTTTCAACCCCTAAAGGCTAGCACACTTCAGATGTCAAAACCTAGGGGGCAATTGTGTGGGGTGATTTCCAGAACCACAGGATTAAGTTAATCGCAGCCATCAGATGAGGTTAAGCATTCTCACGTGCCATCCTCGTACCATCCACGTGGCACCAGACTCACCCCGGCTACCAGGACGAGGGCCTCGGCCGAAGTCAAGCATCTTCGGGCCCTTATCGCCGAACTGGCCCACCTCGGGCGTCACCTCGGCAAGGAGCTCTACCTCGGCTGGGCCACCCCGGGTATCATCCCGGCCGCAAACTCCACCCCAGCTGAAGAGGCCGTGACAGAAGCCGAAGCAAGATAGAACCTTCACTTGCGCCCCTCTTCCCCCCACGTCATCAGGCACGTGGAGGAACAGGGGCACGAGCTAGTGGGACAGACGCGACATCCAGCCGCCCACGATCTCCGCCAGATCCCTGACAGAGTCCCATCCAGCGGCTGAAGCCACATCAGGGCAGGGCCCGAGGGCAGATCCGCTGGTACTCCTACCGCCAAAGGCGCCCATCAGGATCTGGCCCAACAAGATGTGCATTAAATGCGATGTGGGCTGACCCGACGGGCATTTAATGCATAGTGGGCTGGATTGGACCACAATTAATGCAATGTGGGCTGATTGAGACTTCCCAGTCCAATCATGGGACCCACACCACAATATCTCCCAAAGATACATTCCAAACTCTATAAATAGAGGTTCAAGCCACCATCCAAGGTACGCAATTTTTCATACCAGAGTCGTTACTCTGCCTCTCTTCCTCCTCTCCTTCCATTGTTCCAGTTCCCATACTGACTTTGGCATCGGAGAGCCTTGCGCCGCCCAGGCCAGGGTCCTCTGACCGTTTGCTATTCCCTTTCAGGCTTCCGGACGGCATCCAGACGTTTCCAGCAGCCATCATCTTCTCGGATAAGTCCTATAAGGCTCCTCCTTATTGTGGGTCATTATTTTCTGCACCTACACTTACAACACGCGGACCTGTCAATTGCTAAAGAATCTGATGAGCAGCAATCCACTAGTGTCATATATTGCATTTTTATGGGCTTCAACTTCCTTTGTTGGAACTCTAAGAAGCACCTAATAATCACTTGGTCTAATGTAGAATCTGAATAAAAAGATTTGTTTGATGCTGCAACTACAATTGCATGGCATTAATCACTTTTTCGTGATCTTATAGCTTTGTCCACACTACTTTTGTAGTGTGAAAATCTATTCACCACACACCAGACTACTAATCCCATATTTCATGGCTGGAAAAAACATGTGAAGATTGACTATCATTTTATGTATGAAAGGGTTGTCAATCAACTTAAAGTACATTCCACAATCAGTCAGCTTGATGAAGTTATAACAAAAGGCTTAGCATCAAAAGAGGGGTAATGAAATACAAATGTTAGCTTTGTTCTAATACTTAGTCTTCTCCTAAAAGGCACGATAAATTTCAAGACATGTTTTCATGGATGATCATCCCTTTCCATCTCCTGAAGCTTGATTTACCGACTTGATTTACTTTTAGTCATAACTAATTAACTTTTCTAATCAAGCAAGCCTTCTATCATCAACTTGTGTTCTTTAACTTATTAAGTGCCATATAGTATTTGTTCCCTTCAAGAACTTTTTGGAGCTAGAACATAATGTAGCACAACCCATATACGTTTATATATAGCACAGGCCCCCAGTACTCATTGGCAAAGGTAACTAGATTCATTATGGAGATTGAAGGCAAGGATTAACTTAAGTTAATAATATGGTTTTGACATTGCGCATGTCCTCCAGTAACCTAGAAGGAAAGAAGGATTTTTGTTAATGATTTGTTACGAAGAGATGTTTCTTGATACTGCTGGATGACAGCGTTAGGGATCCTTAATTTTGGAGTATGTTTCAACAAAGGGTTGCTGAACTAGCATATCTTTTTTATGGTTTGTTTCTTTTTAGATCTGTTTATCGACATAATTTTCACTAACTTCAATATTGAATATCCGATTGAAGTGGCCGAGTACCATCTACGTCAACCATAATCAATCAAAACTAGAGACTGCAACTTTTGGCCTACATTGAGGTGGTTAAATCCGGAATTACTTTAAGTTAGACCCTATAGGGTACGTATAGGGTACGTAGAATTATACTCTCATCTCATTACTTAGAGATTTAGGACCTATTTGTTTGCATGAGGGACAGAGTAAGAGTGGAGTGTCACATTATGCATAAAGTTATAGAGGAGTGGGTTAAAATAAAATGAGTAGTGGATTACTTTGCATGTATCTGGATGGTTGGTATAAAATAAAAAAACAATAGGTTTTGAATGAAGATGATGGAGTAAAAGGTACTTTATTATATATTGTTGTAGTAACTCTGAGTAGAGTGAAGAAGAGTAACAGAGGAGTCCACATCAGCAAACATTCATGTTAACTCCTCCCTTCTCCTCAGAGCAATCTAAACACATTAAGAGATAGAATTTCCTGTTGTTAGGGCGAATTCCACTGCTTTTTTACTTAAGTGCAAACAAATAGGCCCTTAAATCTTAACTTGATTTCCAAGACCCTAACCATTACAAGGAACAAAAGTGAAGTAGGGTCATACACAATTCAAATGACTTACCAAGCACATTGATTTAAGATACCGCTTGCCAAATATCGTGGAACTCAATGGGCTAATGCTTCTTACATGGTTGGATATGAGTTTAAGTTCATCAAAATCATGGATTGGATATACTTAATAACTAGCACAATAAGTCGTGCTCAAGATGGGTATGTCTATATAACATTGCTAATTAAATATTCATACAATGAAAAACATTCATAAATTCTAGAAAGAAAACAAAAGAAGAAAACATAATGAGAGTACCTAGTTTTGTAATTTAAAAACAAGTGGCATGGAATGGGAATATGATTATTTGAGCGGAAAGGGAATTGAAGAGGTGGGGTAGAAAGGAAGTTTTTGCATAGAAGGATAAGTGGAACTTTAAAGAGAGAAGATTAGACCTCGGTAGTTTCACGAGATAAAAAGATAAGAAGGTAATTGCACGAGTTAAGAAGTGAGGATGGAACATGTGAAAGATTTGAACAAAGAAGGGATAACTTACCATCAAAATTGCGATCGACAGTAAAAAAACAAAGCCAAAAGCATTTGCTTAATTATATATTAATAGAAATGCACACAAAGGTTGTTAACATATGAAATAACCATAACTGACTAAGACAGGTTTTATCTTAACGTATGATCTTACCTCATGAGCCTTAATGTTTTCCCTCATCATGCCTTTGCTTATGCAAGTAAAAGGTGATAGGAAAATGAGTAGGCTTGGAAGAAAACTAAATGGGTGACACACAACTTGGGCAAAAAAGGATGAAGAGAATTAGAATTCACAAATCAACCCTACATCTACAAGACATATATAATGAGGTTTTTCTTCTATCACAACTTTTAAAACTTAGAACAATTTTCTTTCAGGGTTTACCTTTTAAAGTCTTACAATGAAAATTCATTGAAAAAGGATAAATAAAAGGAAAAAAAATAAATGCAGAAAATTGAAAATCCCACTAATCCCAAAATTGAAAAAATAAAAATAAAAATCAAACATTAAAAGGAAAAAAAGAAGAAGAAGAAATCCTAATGACTTAAACATCAAAGAAGAAAAAACAATCTAGGAACATCAAAGAAGAAAAAACAATCCAGAAAACCCCATACCTAATCTTACCGGAGATCGGCATCCATGACTGCGCAAACATCGTCTCTCCTCTCAATGTCGAAAACAACGACCACTCCCTCACCGTCCTCTTATCCCCATCTTTCCCCACCCTCCCCACCGGGACTGCCCGCCTCGTCCCCACTTCCAGATCCACCACCACGCTCCTCTGCAGTGACGCCACTCGTGACACAGCCCCCTTCCTCCTCTCCTCCCTCCTCCACTGCCGGAATGGCAGCAGCAGAGCAAAAGCAAAATCACATGCATCACCGCTAGAACTGCCTTCAGCACCCTCACCGACAACAGAGCTCCAACCCGCGTGCGCAAGGGAAAAACGGTGACAGAGTGAGAGAGTGAGAGAGATGGAGGGCTGTTGCGTGCGCAGGGGAGGGAGAGACAGTGAGAGAGTGAGAGAGATGTGGGTGAGAGAGTGAGAGACGGTGAGGGAGATGAGCGAGAGAGGGATATGAGAGTATATGAGATTGGGGATTAGGTCTAAAACTTTTACCGTCGGGATTGAGGGATTGCTGGTCGAGAGAGGGTCAGAGAGATGAGGGATTGAGAAGAGGCGAGGGAACTGGAAATGATATGCACTTGAGCAGACGAGGGAAATGGAAAATGGGGCGGGCACAGTGGAATGTTATTTTTGGGGCTGAATTGATTTTGAAGGCCCGAGTTAACTTTTATTCTTCCAAAACAAAAATAATGAAAATATAAATTTTCAAGTTAAATAAATTATCAAAATTTGGCAAATTGACATTTGCCGGCAATATAGGTATTTCGCCGGCAAAAAATATATCCTTTGCCGACGACATAAATATTTTGCCGGTAAAACGTAACCTCTGCCGGAGAGTGAAAAGAGGGGTTTCGGTGGCGAGAGAGGGAAAAAATCAAGAAATTTACCGACATTATTTTTCGTCGCAAAAATAGAAATTTTCATCGGTAAAAATTAATTTATTTTTTATTTTTTTGAAAAAAAGTAAAAAAGTCTACCAACCTTTACCAATGTTTTATATTAAACGCGGTGATAAATTTTCCGAAGCTAATTTTCGTCGGTAAACAAAATTTTCCGACACGTTTTGTCATGAGCAGACACGGGCGAGGCAAAATGGGATTCGTTGCCACTAACTCTAGTGGCAACAAGTAAGAAATAGCCACAAAAACACTGGCCACGGTAAAAGTTTGACGCTAAAAGTCATTTTTTTTGGTAGTGTGAGCAATGGGTTCTCGGTGGGTATCGTGAGAAGAAGAAGGTGTGCGAAATTTTTGTGTGTCAAGATTTGGGTTCTCAGTGGGTATCGTCTATCCCTAATTTGGGGTTAAAATTTTGGGTATCAAAAAAAGGGTGCAAAATATTTTTGGAATATTAATTTGGCGGGTTTCTTTTTTTACGGCATACGAAATGTGGGCTGTGAAAGTTGATTAATCTTACAGCTTCTCAAAGCAGGCCGTGAACTTAATTTGAATGGCTTGGTTTTTTACAGCGTGCAACATTGCAGGCTTTGATACCCTAATATTTTTACGGCTTGCGAATGTGGGCCGTAAATGCTCAATAATTTACGGCGTCCTAAATGCACGCCGTAATTGATAAGATCTCACGGCGCGCAAAATGCACGCCTTAATAAAGAGAAGAAAAAGCCCTTTTGCGGCTCGCAATCCAAGCACGCCGTACTATTATATCATTTACGGCTTGCATTCAATGCACGCCGTAAATGACGCGCTGTAAAAGCCCTGAAATGGTGTAGTGTTAGCCTCTACGGATAACCTTTCAGTAGACAATCCTCTCTTAACTCTTCCATCAGACGTGGTCCTAAAGATACTGGATAAAACTCCAGCTCCATCTTTGGACTGTAACAATGTTTTCTCAATCTTGGAAAATTGCACCTTTGCAGATCCCACCCTCTCTAATGTTAACCTTCAAAATATATCAGCAGACAAATCCAAATTGAAGAGGATTACTCCTGAACCTGTCCCAGTTTCAACTCAAATTCCTATCCCTCCATCCATTCCTCCTCTCTCTAATCCAATGACCAATGGTGTTCTTTCCTTAGAGGTAGACCTATCCCCCTTCAAGGTGAAAGCTTCTAGGAAAAACAGGAAATCCAAAGGCAAAGGATCTTCTTCCTCAGCCCCTCCTCCTAAACTTGTTTCTTAATGGTTAAAGTCATCTACTGGAATTGTAGGGGCATAAATAATTCCCCCACTATAAATATGGTTCATCACCTCCTAGCTGCTCACTCCCCAGATATTCTCTTCCTTTCAGAACCTAAGGCTACCCTGACTTCCTTTGCTAATGGAGGCCTTCCCTTTCGTCCTTCCCCTTCCTTCTCCAATTTTGAAAATTCTTTGTGGTGCCTTTGCAACCAAAGTTCTAACCTCTCCTTCTCCCTTCTAGACTTCTCCTCCCAGCACATTTCAATCTCCTTTTCATCTTCTCCCTCCTCTCCCTCTAGTGTAATAACTGGAGTATATGGCTCAACAGATTATAGGCTAAGAAGAACTCTCTGGCATTACCTTTCAAATAATTCCTTATCTTCAAAACCTTGGTGTGTCATAGGAGATTTCAATGCCGTTCTTTTGGCTAATGAAAAGCTCAGCACTCGCCCCCCTCCCCCTCTCTTATTAGTTAGGGAGTTCCCTGAGATGACCATAGCAGCTGGCCTAAAGTACTTAGGTTTCAGAGGTAACAGATTCACATGGGCGAACAACAGGCAAGGTCAAGCTTAAAAGGAGCAGCTCCCCAGGTCCGGATGGCTTTTCTGGTACGTTTTTCACCAAATGTTGGCACATTGTTAGTAAAGAAGTGATAGAGGCAGTTACTCACTTTTTCTTCTCTGGCCGTTTGCTAAGGGAATTAAATACTTTCTTTATTTCCCTTATCCCAAAGAATTCATCCCCAAAAACCTTCTATGATTATAGACCAATCAGTCTATTGAACTTCAACTACAAAATATCATCTAAGATTCTAGCTTCCAGGCTCTCAAGTACCCTCCCCTTCCTCATTTCCCATAACCATTCAACTTTTATTACTGGAAGATCTATCCATCACAATGTTGCTTTAGTCCATGACCTTATCCAAAAGCTCAATTCCAAGGCTTTTGACAAGCTTCACTGAAACTTTTTATTCAGCGCCCTTAAGTTTTTCAACTTCTCTTCTGATTGGATCAACTTGATAAGGGAGATGATATGCACTAGTAGAGGTTCGGTTCTCATTAATAACAGCCCCAGTGGTTTTTTCACCTCTTCTTGTGGTCTGCGCCAAGGGGACCCACTGTCCCCCTACCTATTCATCTTAGCCGAGGAAATTCTCAGTCTCCACATTGAGCTTCTCAGAACAACTAAGAAAATAGTGCCTATTTCCCCTGTTCCCTCCACTCTCTGCCACTTGCTATATGCAGATGATATCCTGGTTTTCCTTAAAGCTCACAAGAAAGGGCTGAGACACATGTATGGCTTACTTTGTAGGTACCAAACTTCTTCAGAGCAATGTTTCAACCTTCAGAAGAGTAACCTTTACTTGGGAAAATGCTCAGCCAGAAGAGCCCAAATGATCTCAGGTCTGCTCCCGATCTCTAGGGCCTCTCTCCCATCAGTCTGCCTTGGTGTTCCCATTTTCTTTGGTACCTCTAAGCACTATCATTTCATTAAGCTTCTGGACTCAATCAGGTCAAGACTAGATGGTTAGAAGGCAAAATGCCTCTCCTTTGCTGGTAGGTTAACTTTGGTCAAGCACGTGCTATCCTCCATCCCTCTCCATATCTCCCTTGCCATTCCTATCCCTTCCAGAACTTGCTTGCAGATAGAAAAACGTATGAGGAATTTTCTATGGTCCTCTAGCTCTGACAAAAAAAAGAGTAACTTTGTCAATTGGGAACAGATTTGTGTTCCAAAAGAAGAAGGTGGGCTGGGTCTGCCTAGAATGAAGGAGTTCAACGAGGCCTATATGATGAAGTTGGGTTGGTCTGTGGCTACATCGGACTCTCTATGGGCTTCTTGGTTTAAGGGAAGATACGTCAGGCACTCCCCTATTTGGTCCTCTAGTAATCCTAAGGCTGGATATTGCATCTGGAAAAGGATAAAATCTCTAGCTCTGGCTCTTCAGAAAGGCAGTAAATGGGTCCTGGGTAATGGTCACCTCATCCTTCTTTGGCATGACAACTGGATAGATCATGATCCCATTGCTCCAAGATTTCCCCTTCTTCAATTCTCAGATAATGAAAGGGTGGTGAACATGATTCATAATAATACCTGGACTATCCCACCAACCTTGCCGGCAGAGGTCCAAAGCTTCCTCCTTCATCAAACAAACCTTATTGACCTCCTCAGCCCTTCTACCACTGACAAACTAATTTGGAAAGGTTCTCCTATAGGGGCTCTCTCGCTTAAACTAGCTTGGGAAACATTGAGGTCTAGAAAAGCAGTGGTTCAGTGGCATGGGCTAGTTTGGAATAAGCTCATTAATCCAAGGCTCTCTTGCTTCTCCTAGCGCCTTCTCCTCAGGAAAACTCCTACAGATTCTTGGGCTATGCTCAAAGGGATCTCCATGGCTTCTAGATGTTATTCTTGTCACAATTACAGAGAATCAGACTTGCATCTTTTCTTCTCTTGTAACACAGCCCTGCAGCTTTGGTCCTGGCTACTTAGTCTAGTGAACAACCCTATTCTTCTTCCTCTTTCGCCTTCCTATGTTTAGTCAGCCTTCTACAAGAGTGCAGATGTCAATGGAAGAAACTCAGCAGCAGCTATCTTCTTCCAATTGCATCTATACCCTTTGGCTTTTGAGGAATGATGCCAAGCACAACAATCAGAAGCCTTCACTGGCGAAAGCTCAAAAGGTCTTTATGCACAGCTATTTTGGGATGTTCAAACTACTCATCAGGTTCAGCCCTTGCCTCTCATCCTATCCTAAGAGTATTAGGATGGGCAGTCTCTCCCTCCTCCATTTGCTAACCCCTTTCCAGAGGCCTTGGTTTTAGCACTTGGAGCTCTTTTGATAGCTCTGTCAGCATCTTTGGCTTCTTAGGTGGCTGCCCCGCAGATCCTATATGTTCAGTGAGTTTTCTTCTTCAGCAGTTGTTGAGCTAGAGCCATGCAGTTCTGTTTAGCTATGTTTTGTTTTGCCAATTGATTTCAATTGCGGATTTGGAGGTGGATTGGAGTTTTATAGTTGCTTTCAGCAGCCTCTCTCTGCTCATCAGTAGTTAGAGCAAGAGTTCTCTCCCTCTTTAGTAGTAAGAGCAGGCTCCCTGCTGTAGGTGTCCTCTCTCTTTGTTGCAGTTTGCTCAGAGGTCAATTTTCTGCTAAAAGGAGGCTGCCTGGGTAGAGTTCAATGAGCTGTCGTCCTCCTCTAGTGTAGAGCTACTTGGCTGAGCTCTCTTTTGGCTTCATCTTTCTAGGTCTAGTCTGGGCTGGGATTTCCTCTGTTCCTGTCAAGCTGCTGTGCCCGTTTTGAAGAGTAACCTCTCCAGGTTTGCGATTGTTGTTTTATTTTTCTCTTCAGATATGGCTTGCTCAGTGCTTCTGCCATTGCTGTCTTGCTGGTTTTCAAGTTATTGTGTGAAGGTGGGAGAAATCCACTGCCTAAGAGATGCTGCTGTTGTTATGCTTGCTGATGCTGCTGGTATGCCGTTGCTGTGTTGGTTTTAGTTTATTTTGTTTCCTAGTCCTTGGTTATCTTTTGTTGCTTTTGGAGTTGTGTATAGTGGCTCCCTCTCTCTCTCCCTCTTTCTTTTTTGTCCCTCTTGTTTTTGGGAAAGTTTTTTTTCTTGGATTTTTGTTTGTAGATTTTTTGCTCCTCCTTGTCCTAAGGGCCTTGCCCTTTTTTCCTTTTTAATTCCAATTTACCAATCAGCAACAAAAAAAAAAAAAAAACTTTATCAACAGTACAACATGAGCCTGTATTTGTGTGTGTGATGAGTAAAGAAACAGAAAACCCATGGTCACATCAATGCATTCAGCATGAGAAACAATGAAAGAGTGTGCCATAAGAAAACCCATGGCCACTTCCTCATATTGTTGATTCTGAACCAGTGGGAAAACAGTACACTTGATGGGTGCTGTCACGTCCCCAAAATACAACCAAGGAAAAACGTGAAAAATAAGAATAAATATTCAATTTCCTATGTTTAATGCAACACAAGCTCCCAAATATGGACCCACAAAATCTCGAAACATGGTGAGTCATAATAAAACATTTACGGAAGCATCAATTGGTATCAATATTAAAAAAATCAAACCAACACATAACTAGTTGAATATTTAAGGTTAAAGTTTCCAAAATATCTTAAACAAAATAACTAAATAAAATTAGGTTCGTTATGAATAGCTTGCTACTAAAATATTATCTATGATAAAAGTCACTCCGGCACTGACTCAGATGGCTCTTTGGCCATCATCGGCTCTCCACTCGGGGTCATCAACTGGCTCAAAACGCTTGAAACGTTTGACCCTCCACCGTCTCCTTGGTAGGGTAGGGATTCGTACCTATGCACCAATAAACAAAGTAAACAGCAAGCACAAAAGCATAATTCATAAATAAAATACAAGAACAAAGTGAGTAATGACAGGTAATGATCATAAGAGAATAACAATGTATCAATGACGAGAAGAACGAATATCCTAAATCCAATCCAATAGAGCAATACAATAATCACACAGGAGCAAAGCCACTGCTTTGGGTGGTCAGCCCTAACTATAAAGCGGGAAAACCCGTTCGAAGGCCGGCGGTCATAAACCGGTTCGTAATCGTAGGCCGGATAAACCGGTTCGAAATTCGGATATTACAGTGTCCGCACACATCGGTGATCAACCGTCCAATTACAACTGCAGTTGTTCGAATATGACTCAATCAATATACATATCATAGTAGAATAGACCTAATGATTTTGTAATGCTCTCACACAGAAACCTAAGTCAAAGTGAAGGGCCGGCTGCACAATAATCCACAATCGAATACCAATCAAATCATTCGAATAAACTTCTACAATATCTCAATCAAATACCAAGCCACATCACGGTCCATATCCAATCCACATAGGGTATGCAGCTAATAGACCAACATCAACCACAATCATATATGCAAACCCGATTGTCAATGAATAATCACAAGCCAATCCTAAGGTCAAACATAAGGTATTGTACCCAACAACCACATGAATCTCTAAATAGATAAAAGATCAACACATCCCTTCTCAATCAATGGTGCATAGACCCAATTAAGGGTTTTCCAATAAAGATGGGTTGAGCTCATATCCATTAGGATTTCCCCGAGGTCATACAAGGTACTAAACCCCACTTTAGTAATATACCGTTTGCCCGGACGGTATTTACTCAGGCCCAATGATCCGATTAATAAAGTACCAAAATATAATTTAACACTTTAAAACCAAAGATATCATTTAATACTTAATGTGTAAATAAGAATGATAAATACCAATCTTAATTTATAATTTTAGAAAACTTGAGGACTCTATAACATTTTTCAAATTCAACTCTTTATAAAATAGGCCCAAGGGTCTAATTTGGTTTCATTAAAAGATAAGGGTCTTATTCATAATTTCCATAACCTTAAGGGCTAGGTAAATAATGTAACCAAAGTCAAGGTCACATGGGATTGCATCATCCCAGGTCACCACCACTCTCCCTCCTTTAATTCCATACATATCAGGTCACCAAGTCTTCACTCATCAGGTCACTAGGTCATTCTCCATTCTCTCACCTTTATTCCCATGCATGGCAGGTCATCAGGTAACCAATCATCAAGTCATCAGGTCATCACCCCCCTTTCATTCCTTTCTTTTCTCTCTACTACAGTTACAGGTTCCAACACACAGAACTTGTTTCTGTGATGATGCACAACGCTAGGCTTGTAAATGGGTACCCGATTCTCCGATTACTCGAAGGTTCCGACCCGTTAGGATCCGGGTCTGGGGTCCTTATTTTGGTCCCGATAAGAAAATGGTTCCGGTTTCGGATCCTTTTTTTGGAACCGATACCTAAACGGTTCCGGTTCCGGATCCACAGTGGCTCAGACCCGTGGACCCGGGACCCGACCCAATATATACTAACATAAGGTAACTTTATTATGTGAGAACAGAACCTTTTTACTTTTCTACTTTTCTACATTAGGGTTTTCTACTTTTCTACATCTCATTGCCTGTTTGGATGTGATTTCTGAGTTTTTGGTTAAAAGTGTCTGTTATTGATAGACAAAATGTCACATTAGTGTTTGTAGGTACGTGATCCAATTGAAATGTGAAAAAAGCATAATTTTTTTAAAGAAAAATACAGGCATTAGTCTAGACCCGGAACCGGAACCAGACCCGCCTCACAAACGGTTCCGGTTCCGGTTCTGGTTCCCATTATTCTTAACGGTTCCGGTTCCGGTTCCGGTTCCCCTTCTTAGAAAACGGTTCCGGTTCCGGTTCCACCCTGGACCCGGACCGGAACCGACCCGTTTACAACCCTACACAATGCCCAAAGGAAGTGGCCACTCGGATAGTGGGCCCCCGTGATCAATTACCCAGATCATCTCCACACACCATGTCGCCGGGCCCTGTACAGAAAAAGGGTTGGCCCAGATCTAAGATCAAACCACTCAGCGGGTCCCATCCCTGTCTGGTGCCCAAACTGATTTACCCCTTAACACACATCCTCCGTTGATCAGGCTACAAGATGATGGCCCAAACGGGGTCCGCTGCCTACGGGTCCAGCCTCCTTAAGGTCGCCTGAGGGTCCACTACCGGATCTGCGGCACTGATCAAACATCAAGGGGGTTCACCTGGGTCCCACAGTCCAACACATGGATACTATTTCTCACGATTCCAAGGCCGGGAGACTGTTACAAGGTCTGGTCCTCCCAGGGCTTTCAATGGGTAGTCTTTCTATCTCCATACACTAATTTACAGAATCATATAAGATGAAAGAGAGTTTTGAAATCCAAAAAAAAGTGCCGTGCAGTTTGAAACATGCAACTGTAATATCAATATGAGAAAATCGATTGAGTCATCCCAAAACTCCGATCTCATCACAAAAACAGATTACATCAAAAACAAGGGCAGGGTTTCTATATGCACACACATGAAAATCAATGAGGAACACAAGTATTAAATCTACAAATTATGGTTAGGTACTTGCCTGAGGTCCGCGGTTGACGGAGACGGTCTAGAATCTCTATTGCCAAAGCGCAAGGTGCTTCCCCAGAGAAAAATTGGAAAAGAGAGAATTGTGTGTGAAAATAAAAGAGTGTGGTGTATAAATAGGAAATAGGAATAGGAATTGTAATCTGACTTAAAGTCTAAAAATAATAGAGTTTCTTTTCTAAAAAAATAGGAGTTTGGATTAGAAAACAATTATACCACTAAATTGGGCCTGGGTTAGCTATGGGTTAGGACACCTATCCAACAAGCCTAACTCACCAAACTTAAGTCTAGCGTGGTCCCCACTTAGACTAATCGCGTATTTAATTAATATACAATCAATTAAATAATAATAAAATAAATATATATATATTTAATAAATAATCAAAACGTCACATTCTCTCCCCCTTAGGACATTTGGTCCTCCAAATGACTAGCATAACTCTGAAAGGAGATGTCGGTACTACTTCTTCACTTAGGTTAAAAAGTACCTTCCGCGACGCCCGTTGAACCATCTACATTTTCATGGGTAAAAGCATACACCCTGCCTTGCTGGGGTTGATTCTGTTGTCCTTGTACTGGCCCAAGTTGCCTCTGTTGACCCCCTTGCTGCTGCCTTTGCTGACCCTGAACTTGCCTCTGCTGTGGAGCTTGTCCCCTAAACTGTTGATTCTGAGGAGCCCTAAATTGCTGTTGTTGCTGCTGCGGCACCCAAGGAAATTGTTGACCTGTTTGTTGTTGTCCTTGCAGAGGCGTTGTCCTCCACTGCTGCTGTGAAGACGCATGAGATCCCGTTGTCTGAGCTGTTGATAACTGACTGCCCCCATTAGGACAATCTTTCATCCGATGTCCAACCTGCTTACAGTGGAAACATGCACCAGTCTGTTTGTAACACTGTTCTGTCGGGTGATTCTTTCCACATCGCTCACAACGTAGTATCGGACTAGCTGCGGGTGGACTCTGAAATTTCTGTCGCTTAGAGTTATTTTGATCGTTCTGACTTGCCGACTGCCCTAACTGATTCTGTTGCATTTTAGCTTGTCGTTCCATAGCTCCTTTCTTCAGTGCACCCTCCGCCCAATATGCACTCTTAACAGCATCTTGAAATAGTGGGCGCTGATTATCTCCAATCATCATGTAAATATTAGCTGAAAGGCCATCGAGAAAACGCCTGATCTTTTCTTCTTCTGGGGTAATGAGTGTAGGCGCATATTTAGCCAACCTGATAAATTGTTGTTCATACTGTTGCACTGACATATCACCTTGTTTGAGATTCTGAAAATCCTTCTTCCACTGATCCTTGACATACTTAGGAATGAACTTATCCATAAATTCTTCAGTGAACGTCTTCCATGCATCTTCTTCTGTTACGGTGTCTGCTTGGATTACTGCTTTAACCGAATTCCACCACTGGAGGGCTATTCCTCGAAACATGTAAGCTGACAGACTAACTTTCTGCTTCTGGGTTCAACGGAAAACTGCGAATATTTGTTCAAGCTGTTCTATGAAATCATCCGCTACCATGGGGTCTTCTGAACCATGAAATTCTGGAGGAAACCTCTTCCTAAATTTTTCATAAAGGTCATTCGGATCCACTACTTTCGGAGGCATAACTACTTGCACCGGCTGAGCTGCCCGATTTGTTAATTCTAGAATTTGGGCTTGAAACCCTGCCCTATCTTGATCAGCTTGTGCTCTTTCAGCGGCTCGTTCTTCTTTTTCTCGCTGTCTTTGCTCAATCTGGTCAGCCTGCGACTGCATAAAGGCTTCCAAGAGTCGATTGAAACGGTCATCATTAGAGCTCGACCCACTTCCATTATTATCTTGCGATTGAGTATCTTGGTGTGCCATTTCCTGCAAAAGAGTGTTAGTAGTTGATTCCTAATAATAATCTAACAAACAACACTATAGACTTTACTGTTAGCACGTAAAGCCTGTCTAACGAGATCGAAATCCTCACCATGTCCTAATTGTTTCTATCCAGTTTTAAGTTTCGAGAAACGTGCTGGCTCTGATACCAACTGTCACGTCCCTAAAATACAACCAGGGAAAAATGTGAAAAATAAGAATAAATATTCAATTTCCTGTGTTTAATGCAACACAAGCTCCCAAATATGGACCCACAAAATCTCGAAACATGGTGAGTCATAATAAAACATTTATGGAAGCATCAATTGGTATCAATATTAAAAAAATCAAACCAACACATAACTAGTTGAATATTTAAGGTTAAAGTTTTCAAAATATCTTAAACAAAATAACTAAATAAAATTAGGTTCGTTATGAATAGCTTGCTACTAAAATATTATCTATGATAAAAGTCACTCCGGCACAGACTCAGACGGCTCTTTGGCCATCATCGGCTCTCCACTCGGGGTCATCAACTGGCTCAAACGCTTGAAACGTTTGACCCTCCACCGTCTCCTTGGTAGGGTAGGGATTCGTACCTATGCACCAATAAACAAAGTAAACAGCAAGCACAAAAGCATAATTCATAAATAAAATACAAGAACAAAGTGAGTAATGACAGGTAATGATCATAAGAGAATAACAATGTATCAATGACGAAAAGAACGAATATCCTAAATCCAATCTACACAATAGAGCAATACAATAATCACACAGGAGCAAAGCCACTGCTTTGGGTGGTCAGCCCTAACTATAAAGCGGGAAAAACCCGTTCGAAGGCCGGCGGTCATAAACCGGTTCGTAATCGTAGGCCGAATAAACCGTTCGAAATTCGGATATTACAGTGTCCGCACACATCGGTGATCAACCGTCCAATTACAACTGCAGTTGTTCGAATATGACCCAATCAATATACATATATATATACATATCATAGTAGAATAGACCTAATGATTTTGTAATGCTCTCACACAGAAACCTAAGTCAAAGTGAAGGGCTGGCTGCACAATAATCCACAATCGAATACCAATCAAATCATTCGAATAAACTTCTACAATATCTCAATCAAATACCAAGCCACATCACGGTCCATATCAAATCCACATAGGGTATGCAGCTAATAGACCAACATCAACCACAATCATATATGCAAACCCGATGGTCAATGAATAATCACAAGCCAATCCTAAGGTCAAACATAAGGTCTTGTACCCAACAACCACATGAATCTCTAAATAGATAAAAGATCAACACATCCCTTCTCAATCAATGGTGCATAGACCCAATTAAGGGTTTTCCAATAAAGATGGGTTGAGCTCATATCCATTAGGATTTCCCCGAGGTCATACAAGGTACTAAACCCCACGTTAGTAATATACCGTTTGCCCGGACGGTATTTACTCAGGCCCAATGATCCAATTAATAGAGTACAAAAATATAATTTAACACTTTAAAACCAAAGATATCATTTAATATTTAATGTGTAAATAAGAATGATAAATACCAATCTTAATTTATAATTTTAGAAAACTTGAGGACTCTATAACATTTTTCAAATTCAACTCTTTATAAAATAGGCCCAAGGGTCTAATTTGGTTTCATTAAAAGATAAGGGTCTTATTCATAATTTCCATAACCTTAAGGGCTAGGTAAATAATGTAACCAAAGTCAAGGTCACATGGGATTGCATCATCCCAGGTCACCACCACTCTCCCTCCTTTAATTCCATACATATCAGGTCACCAAGTCTTCACTCATCAGGTCACTAGGTCATTCTCCATTCTCTCACCTTTATTCCCATGCATGGCAGGTCATCAGGTCATCACCCCCCTTTCATTCCTTTCTTTTCTCTCTACTACAGTTACAGGTTCCAACACACAGAACTTGTTTCTGTGATGATGCACAACGCCCAAAGGAAGTGGCCACTCGGATAGTGGGCCCCCGTGACCAATTACCCAGATCATCTCCACACACCATGTCGCCGGGCCCTGTACAGAAAAAGGGTTGGCCCAAATCTAAGATCAAACCACTCAGCGGGTCCCATCCCTGTCTGGTGCCCAAACTGATTTATCCCTTAACACACATCCTCCGTTGATCAGGCTACAAGATGATGGCCCAAACGGGGTCCGCTGCCTACGGGTCCAGCCTCCTTAAGGTCGCCTGAGGGTCCACTACCGGATCTGCGGCACTGATCAAACATCAAGGGGGTTCACCTGGGTCCCACAGTCCAACACATGGATACTATTTCTCACGATTCCAAGGCCGGGAGACTGTTACAAAGTCTGGTCCTCCCAGGGCTTTCAATGGGTAGTCTATCTATCTCCATACACTAATTTACAGAATCATATAAGATGAAAGAGAGTTTTGAAATCCAAAAAAAAGTGCCGTGCAGTTTGAAACATGCAACTGTAATATCAATATGAGAAAATCGATTGAGTCATCCCAAAACTCCGATCTCATCACAAAAACAGATTACATCAAAAACAAGGGCAGGGTTTCTATATGCACACACATGAAAATCAATGAGGAACACAAGTATTAAATCTACAAATTATGGTTAGGTACTTGCCTGAGGTCCGCGGTTGACGGAGACCGGTCTAGAATCTCTATTGCCAAAGCGCAAGGTGCTTCCCCAGAGAAAAATTGGAAAAGAGAGAATTGTGTGTGAAAATAAAAGAGTGTGGTGTATAAATAGGAAATAGGAATAGGAATTGTAATCTGACTTAAAGTCTAAAAATAATAGAGTTTCTTTTCTAAAAAAAATAGGAGTTTGGATTAGAAAACAATTATACCACTAAATTGGGCCTGGGTTAGCTATGGGTTAGGACACCTATCCAACAAGCCTAACTCACCAAACTTAAGTCTAGCGTGGTCCCCACTTAGACTAATCGTGTATTTAATTAATATACAATCAATTAAATAATATATATATATTTAATAAATAATCAAAACGTCACAGGTGCCACAACAGGGAGGAAACTAAACACATTTAATTGTTCATCCCGGCCTTTGCTAGGCCTCATGTAGAAAGAATGCTCAAACAGGCAGTAGATTATCCGTCCAATACCAAAAGATGGTTTGATCACTGATGGAGTAAAAACCCTATGGTGTTCCTTCTTTTTCTCTTTAGAGATTGATACCATGTTTTTTGTGATTTTCAGTGCAGACAATATTGAACTCCAGTACCTCCCCATCTGATTCTAGAGCGCCTTTCATTTCCATAGCTTCAGTTTCACTCATAGCCTTCCAAAATAAGAACTCATTTTGTAAGTGAGCTGGAAATATCTGATGGAATTTTTACTACTAGTTCTGCAAGGATAAATAATCATAATTTACCTCCAAAGCTTCAACAACCATCTTTTGGCTCCCCTCGATGGCAAAAACCAACCTTTTTTACTGGAGCTTTGATCAGTTTCTGTAAAAATTAACACTGCATGAATCATCTGTGAAATTGCACTCAATGGAAGTATGGAACCATCAATAAAATTGCTATAGCTCTGATGTCTATAGACATGCATGCAGATGCTGCCCATCCACACACTGATAAATGTGCTAGTATGGCATAGTTGGAAGGTGATCCTTGTTGTAATCATAAGGTAGCAGGTTCAACTTGTGCCACCATTAAAAAATAAATAAAAAATTGAATGGTTCATCAGATTGATGTATTCGTTTGCTAATTATTAATCATAGTTTTGCTAATTATTTTGCTTGTAGAAGTATGTCTTAGCTGAGATTAAAAAGAATTACCTCTGGATTGTCTATATCCAAGCAACCATATGTATACATTATGTACTTAATTACTTGTATGAATGCAAAATAAGATGTACGTGTACTTGGATGCCTTGGTCTCCATGTATGAATATTTTTTCAATTACATTGAAAAGAGATAAGTTGCATACGGAAAGGATGAAAACCATAATTACCTCCAGCCCATCTTCATCATCAAGGGAAGATTCATCAAAGACATCACTGGCTTCTTCATGTTTCCTTTTGCCAGGCAATTCATCAAATAGTTCTGTTTATCAATACAAAAATTAGCAAAGAACTGCTCCAACAAAATAGAACAAAACCTGAAAGCGTTTGGGCTGCATTTGGCTATCACCATTTTAGAATCCAAGAAAAATTTATTCCCATCTACATAATTCTACTTCATGGAGAATCAATAAAGTTTCAAGTTCATGATGCCAAACTCTCAAAAGGCATGGAAATAAACATAGGGTGAAGTACATATAAGAATCTACAGGCAGATGAGTAAATGTTGAGAAGGGATTATACCCCTCTAAAACATTGAGAACATTTACCTCTGTTCCCTTTCACAGCCCTTAGGTCTTTCTTCTCCTTTGCAGTCCCAAAAACATCAAAAGCATAAGGCCTTCATAGTAGTTGAAACCAGCTAAAGTAATAATTGAAAACAAATTTCTATCGATAAGGGGAAAGAAATGAAACAAACTATATAACAATTTAGCACAGATAGGAATATTGTTTGAAGAGGAAAGAGTCTCACGCTCGTAAATTCAGATTATGAAGTTCCACAGAGCTCAAATAACTTAAACTTGTCTACTTTAAGCTGCGAATAAAAGAATGCTATTAGGAATAGACAAACAAAAAGAAAAATGACAATTCTAATCTTTCTAAAAGGAACCTTGTAGCAGATTACCTTAATTTCTTTTCGCACATAGATAGAATGCAACAGCTATAAAAATCAGGTCTATTGAAGTCAGCCACTGCCCGACGTGACACTGGCAATGCTGCCATGTATCGATCCGCATTGGTATGAAAACTACCTCTAATTGCAAGGGCTTAAGCTAAAAAAAATACATGGAACGGTGCTCAACATGTAAAATAACAAATTAACTTACCTTGTGATCTGGCACTTTTACATATTCTGCTAAAACAAGAAGTCCCTTGATCAGAGGTCCTGTTAGAGTGTTTATTTTGTTGCAATTTGATTGGATGCATTCATTGTCTCATCTTGATCTCTCTCTCATTCATGTTCTCCTTCTTAGGTTTCTCTTGCATATCTTTCTTTCATAAGCTTTGTTTTACTTGGAAAAAATCTTCAGATCTTTATGTTTCTGCTTGCACATTCTGTCGGTCCATCTGTCGGCTCTTATCGGTCAGCCGACACTAGAACCGAGCCCAGCCGATAGACTGTCGGTTCCAGTTCAGAGAGCTTCAACTTTCAGATCTTCTCTGTCGGTCAGATCCTCGGCTCCTATCGGTCAACCGATAGTGCTTAAAACTCTGGACCGAGAGTTCATCGGTCCCAATATCAGAAAGCTTCATTTTTGAACTTTTTGCTTTATCGGTTCCTAAGTCGGTTTCCAAGGTCGGTCGACCGATGCTGCCGGTCAAACCGACAAGTGTTTCTTGGTCAGCAAATTTTTCAAAAATATAGCCGTTGCGTATGACCGTTAGGCTATCGGTTGACCGACACCAAGTTCTCGGCTAGCCGATAGCTATCCGTTGGGAACACTTTTTTCTATAAAAAGTGACTTTCTCTTTGGGAAAGCTTGCTGAATTTTTGAGATCATTTGAGCCCAAAGGAGAGGAACTTTACAAGAGCTTTTCAAAAGGGATCATGGAAGCATTTTCAACCTTTCAATCTTTGATCTTTAAAATGGGTGTGCTTTCTAAATCTCTATCTCTTTTTCATGCTTAGACTTTTAATCTTTGTTTTCTTTTGAGCATGATCAAAGTGTTAGGCCTCTTCTAAAGATGTTGTTTCTTTTCATAACATGCCTTGATCTTTGAAAAGTATTTGCATTATGAAATCAACATAAGTCTTCTCATTCACATGTGTTTTTGAACATTAACTTTCAAAACTAATGGTTTTAAGTTTGATCTTTTGACAAACCATGTGTTGAGTAGTACAACTCTTTCTCTTACATTTGATCATCATCCTTTGTATTAATTGAAGTTACATCTTTTTAAAAGAGAAAGTGAACCTTCTAGTTCATGCATTAGTCATAAACATTATCATTGTCCATTCAGCCTATCTAAGAGGCAAACCACTGTGTTTTATTTGTTCTCTTATCCATGCACAATAGGCATTTCACTTAAGAGAAAAATCAATGTTGTAAAGGTTGGTGCTTAGCCTTGAAAAGCACATATAGTGTTGTAAAGGTTCATGCTTAACCTTGAAAAGCATAATGATGTGGTTGTAAGGTTTGAGGTGATCCTAAACCTTGAATTGACTAGTGAAATCCGGTAAGGTTACCGGGAGTGGATGTAGGCAACTTGGCCGAACCACTATATTTGATTGTGTTATGGTGATTTGTGTTTACTTTCCTTTTTATGACTGTTGAACTCTTAATTGGGTATGAGCTTGATTAAAAGATGTATTTGTCTTTTGAATGTGTATGATTGACTCAAAAAACTCTCTCTCTTATGAAGCTAGCTTACTATCATCAAAGCATAAGTCACCTAAAAATCAAAATGTTCAGAAGTGGTTTAAATTTTTAATGGCATCCTATTCACCCCACCCCCCCCCCCCCCCCCCCCCCCCCCCCCCCCCCCCCCCCCTCTCTAGGATTCGATCTTGGTCTTTCAGGTCCAAGGATTCAAAATCAAGAAGAAAAATCAGTGAAATAGGCCCGACATAACAATACATTCATATTCAACTATTGAAGCAGGAAAAGTATTGAAACAGAGTCCCAAACATATAATAATACTACACTAGTACAGAACAACACAAGTGACCATCACCAAAACAAGAGAAAATTCTAGATGGAAGCAAAAAGAAAAAAAGATACCATTCAAAGAAGGAAAAAAAATGAGAAAAAAAGCGTCCATTTTCCTACAAATGCATCAATACCAGACTGGGACTCAGTCTGTTAGGTACATCGTGTGGAGTGTGAGTGTGGCTGAGATGAGTCCCTCGAAAAGAAAAGAAAAACAATGAAGTAAAATAAATAAATAAAGGAAATCAATCCTTTAATTAGTTTTCACTTTCCTTTAATGCAATAAGGTACAAATCAAACCAAAGATGCCATCATTCTTTGGAGCATCTCAGTGTAGATGAATCGATTCAGAAATTAAGATAAAGAAAAATGTATTACCATTCTCGTGTACATCTGAACTATCGATCTTACATACCAGTAAACAAACTTCCACAAAAAAAAGCCTAATCAATTACGTCATAAAATTTTGTCAAAGCAAACTTGTAGGCTCCACGCCCGTGCTCAGCCCGGGCCCTAATAAAAACAATTTTTATTTTATTAAAATTAGATATATTTTATTTTATATTAGTATAAATAATTGGAGAGAAAAAAAGACATTAAAATCGTACACCTATCAATGACAAAAGGTGCCTAGGATATATAATTTATGTTAAAAAAAAAAAGACAGACGATTAAAAACCCTACCAATCTAAGCTGTGCCAGGATATAAAAACTTCATTAAAAAAATTTTAGACAGATGAAAAAAACCTTACCCATCTAAGTTGATCCAAATCTTAAAAACAGCTGACAAATAATTAAATTAAATGGTTAATCTAAAAATGAGATCCCCTTAGTTTCAAAAAGAATGTAAGTTATTTAAAATCAATTGCAAACAAAAGAATCATTTAGTGAACAAGTTAATGGCCATCTACAATCCGGTGGGTCCCATGGAGGGGTGGCCCCATGTAAATGCACAAGTGCAAGGTTTGGCAAGTTGTTTGGTATTATAGAGGTTTATATAGAGAAAATTAGCGAAAGGTCCCTATAAGTCAATGTTTCCAGCCTCCAGTCCAAGGAAAAACTTTTTAAGGCCTATGGTCCACTCAGCTAGACTGTTTGCAGCCATAGGTCCCTAAACCCACATGTTTATATTTTTCAGGACTGTTTTACCCTTTTAACCATTTTAGGCATAATTTTTTGAAATTTCAAATTTCAAATTTCATATTATCCCTCTTCTTCTAGACTTTAATTGGCATCAATAACCCTTTTCAAAACCTCCTCATTAAATCTATGCAAGACATCCTCCTCTGATTTGATTATTGAATCTATACTAAGGTAACCTCTCTTTTCAAAATCCCCTTATTAAATCCTAATCCATGCCTTCATAAATGCTAACATCTTTAAATAAAATCCAGCCTTATCGTTTCACCCCTGTCAGCCTGGGCAGGTTGGTCCAGAAGATTACATAGCTGGCATGGCCAGGTTTACATCCATCACCCTTTTGAGAATATACATAGTCAGACTCCAAATTTTAGTATCATTATCCACAAAGGCGAAGTCGGTTCATGTCCCATCACGAGGAGGAGGAGGAGGTGAAATGGGGGCTGGGCTGTTCACTGCAGTCATCGGAAAAAAAAAAAAAAACGATGTCACCCGTCACCGGACTCATTTTGATCGTCGCTGACCGCCGCTATCCCGCTGATGTAGTGCCGTCGCCGGATTATTCCGCTGTCGTCCCGTCATGCCGTGCCATCGCCGGAGAGGAAGAAAACTCCCCTAGCTTTCTCTTACAGAACCCAGGAAGAAGAAGACGATGATTTGGATTCAGTTCTGGGTCAATTCTAACCTAACCTGCTACGAAAGCCCAGCCCAAATCCCAGACCAGGTGGTGGCAGTTTGATCGGGTTCAACGACCAGAATTGTTTCTGGATTTCGAGAGCCATCCGGACTCAGAATTGCATTCCATTTTTTTTGTTGGATTCGTATTATCGACGAAATCTACAAGGTAGACAGAATGGATTGACGGTGACAGAGCTTAGTTGCAGGCTTTACTGTAAATTTATCTGCTTTTTTATCAAATTTATCTGTTTTTGGTCAAATTTATTTGAGTTTTGATTAAATTTATTTGTTTTGTCATATTTATCTGAGTGTTGTTCAAATTTATCTATATTTGTCATATTTCTTTGTGTCACTACAAGAAAGTTGGGGTTTAAGGACGACACAAATTTATCCCAAAATGTACACATTTCGTCACCGAAACTAATTAAGACGAAAAATTTTTGTCCTCAGTTTTGTTGCCAAAGCCTTGTCTCTAAAAGGTATTGGAGACGAAAAAAATTCGTCATTGAAAAAGATAAATTTGTGACGAATTTTTTTGTCCCCAATACACTCTGTTGGGAACATACTTATAAGTAATTAGTGACAAAATATTTTGTCATTAAAGGAAGAAATTAGAGACAAAAATATTTTGTCATAAATATAAAAAATAGAGACGAAATAGTTTTGTCGCGTTTAATATAAAGGAAGACAAAAAAAATTTGTCAAAGAAGCTACCAGTGGATGACGATTTTTTTTTTTGTCTCCAATCGACACTGTGGGAACATACTTATAAGTAATTAACGACAAAATATTTTGTCTTTAGAGGAAGAAATTAGAGACAAAAATATTTTATCATAAATATAAGAAATAGAAACAATAATTTTGTCGCGTTTAATATAAATGAAGACGAAAACAATTTGTCTAAGAAAGTACCAGTATATGACGATTTTTTTTGTAAAATAAAAAAATCATGCTAACATTCTACTATGTACCAGCATTCAAATGCCAATGAAAATTTAAATATTCAAATATCCTTACAACATTAAAAGCACTTTACCATTACCATTACAAAATAAAAATCCATGCTAACATTCTACTATGTACCAATATTCAAATGCCAATGAAAATTTACATCTTCATATGTGATCATTTCATTGTTATGACATTCCAACACCTGCAACATTGTTTAAAAAAAACTTCATGCATCCCATTTTAACATATAGCAATCTGCTACTCTGCATGCATTTTTTCTTCATGTTGGCTGCATGTTTCCTGCATGGAATCTTCCAACAAAAAATTTTCTTCAATTTTCATTCAATCCTGCATAAAAAAAAAGAGCGAGATTAACATACGATTAAGAAATGAAAGGCACAACGACTAATCCTTTTTCTTTTCTTTTAAATTTAACAAGATCCATAGTTTGACAAGGCTGGAAATATCAGTGAAAAAAATGATAGGTTTGAAAAAAAATGTTAGCTGGTTTAATTCTTGTCTGATTGTTCTTGTAAGATGACAATTAGACCATCTCTATTCATGGATATGAATGCTCAAGAATAAAGAAAAGAGAATAAATTAAACTCCATATGGTTGAAAGTCACGTGCTAAAAAGAATATGTTAAGGATAATGAGATGCGAAATTGACCTATTCCTATCCTTATGAGACAACAACAATTCAACTATGAACCTATCACTTGTTTCCCAACTCTTACTACCTATAGATGGATGGATTGACAACTTTGGGTAACCTGTATTGTATTGTATTGTATTTATAAGAGTTTACAAAGAGAGAACTTTCGAAGGGTAGAGTTATCACTAGATAGAGTAATACAAAAGATAGAAAAGGAATTCAATTAGACAATTCAATTAATTGATGATGATGTCAATGACAACAAAAGGAAAAGGCAAATTCAACCCAATTCACCAGACAAAGATAATCAAACCAATGCACCCATCAATCAAAAAAGAAAACCAACAAACACCCTAATCACCTCTGTACAGGCAAGAAAATTCTGAGAATGCATATTTGTTTTGTATTAGGAAATACCAGGATTTTTGAAGGGGGGAGTGCAAGAGGGCTGCAGAGATGTTGCAGCTGCTGCATTACCAGCAACATCGTAGAAATCACTGATCAGGCTGCAGAAAAGTAACAAAAGAGAGAGAAATCACTCACAACTTGTAGAAAAGTAAACAAAGAAGTTTCAGAAGACCCAAATGACCCAACCAGTCCAACTATAAACACTAACACTAATGAATATTTATTGGGCTCAAGAAAAAAATAGATCCAACTCTGATTTTATTCTGAATAGAAACACTGAAATCATGAACTATCCAAAAAGCGCACCCAAATAGTAGGAGCCATCCATAGCTGCATATCTCTCAAATGATTTTGTACTAGCCCTTCCAAGTCCCTAAGGCCCCAGTTGAATGCAGAGAAAAGCTCTTTTTCTCTAGTAAAATACATTTCCTCCTATTTGGATCTACATAGAAAGAAAAGTAATTCCCCTCCTAACTAACTTTCACAAAAGCAAGACAAAAGCTTTGCTCCAGTTAAGGGTGGAGAAAACTCCCTTCTCTCTACTAAAATTAAAATTCTCATTAATAAAAACTAACATCTAACTACTTAAATCATTTTCATTTCTTTATAAAATGTTTTTAAAATGGTTTCTCCAACATAGTTTTCTCTGTTCAAATCCAAACACAACGGAGAATCACTACTCCTAAAAAAAATGTGGTTCTCCACATGGGATTCTCAACTCCTAATGGGGAATTCTCCACTTGTCTTTTCTCTAAATCCAAAAGCACCCTTAAGAATTACAAATAAACATCACAAATAATTCAGCCGTTCCTCTCCAACAAAAAGATTCCAACTACATACAATAAAACTAAGCTGCAGCATTAAGACACCCACACAAAATGCAACATTGAGGGATATAAAAGCAACCAATTTCTGAATATTAGATAAATTAATACATACTCTCATGTGAAGAGCATCCCTGTAAAGGAGACGTTGTTGCCACCGATGACCCCTCATGTGACATACTGCCTGCAACTACAAGAGTCCCATTAGAAAATCCATGGCATTATAAAAATATGGGTTCAATGCCTACTGGCATATGTTTAATTGGTATTGAATCCCTGGGATTGCTAAGCAATGCCTAGCCAACCAACATGCTAAAAGTTAACAAGTAATTTGGAGGTAAAAGCTCCTACAGAATTTTCTCCCAGATATTGTTGTTAGAGATGGGAAAAAACTCTATAGTGACTCAAGTTAACAAGTGAAAGGCCTACTTAGCAAATCACTCAGATGCAAGTCTTCTTTACACCTTGTGAGTTAAGCTACACCGTTAAGTGATGCAAACGTAATGTATAAACAATTGTAGGTTCAAGTATATATCTTTACTACTATACTACACACAAACAATTGGTACAAAGCAAGTATCAAATTCCTATTACTTTGATGTTCAAATCTTATCTCAACTACATCTATAAATACCACCAACATGTAAACTACTCTCACGCAAATCTACTACAATCTATGAGAAAATGCATCAAACAGGGCATATGCCACCGACAAACACAGCAAAATAAAATATAGACAATTACTTCACATCTAATTGGTTCTTTTCAGAAGATAGCCTATGAAGCTCTACATATCACTCTAAAAATACCTACAACAATATTAGGAATTTTGAAAGCCTTTCCCACCAATATTAATTTAGGTTCCTGAATTTTGAAAGAGTTGAGACTTCTGAACTTGTATGGTAGACATGAAATAAGAACCGTTCATAACTCTTCTCTACAACAATGTAGAAGGTTATGATTAACCATAATTATAACATCCTTTTTTTTTTTCAATCAGGGACAATGTAAAGCAGCTAAAATACCTACAAACTCAGAATAAGATACGCAAAAGCAAAAAACCTAAACTGTAAATTAACAGGAAATTGATGATAAAGTGCAGAGACTCCAATTTAACAACACTTATCAAGAATAAACTGATAGGAGCCAATTCCGATCATCTTACAAGTAAAATATATATTACGCATTATGTCGAACACCTTACAAGCATAACACAAATCCACAGGCCAAAAAAAGTCCATTCCAAGTTCAAAGAACCAAAACAAAAAGGAAGCATATCGCCAAAAATCTCCACTAGAAGTCATGGAAAAGCAACTAAAAACTCAATTTCTACTACAACATCCAAAAAAAATAAAATAAAAACAAAAAAAAAACAAAATTGTTGGTTCTCACACCAAATGATCATGTAAAAGTAGATGATCGAAGAAGTCTGTCTTAATTAAATCTAAAAGGAGATCCGTGAAATAAAAAATACAAAAAAATAAAAAATAAAACCTCATTTCTCCCAAGCAAATCACGGAAAAGAGCATATCCTTTTATAACCAACAGCCACTGAGATCTCCTTTCCTGATTCATCTTCTCCAATGGCGATGGAAACCTCAAGAATCCCGTCTCCTCCAGGCTTCGGTTCTCTGCAATGGCCCATTTTTCCCGGTAAATTTGAGCCCTTTTTTTGTCTGTGATGGCCCACCATAGATCGATCAGGGAAATCCCTATCAACAGAGTCCATCCTTCCTTCTCTGAATCGGGCAGTGTACCAGGGGCTAAAACCCATCAGCAAGTGAGTTTAGAGGAGAGAATCAAAACCCTAGAAAGATGAGGAATGAGGTGAGAGAAGCGAAGAGTCTCTGCAAAAAAAAAAGAGAAAAGCGAGTTTCAAAAATGGGTTCCAATCGATTCAACAACAGAAATTGGTTTTCACAAATGCATAAACATCCTTAGACTAAACACACACCTTAGACCAAACACAGAGAGAGAGGATTCTGATTTGTGCCGATTGCTCTGCTTCCGGCGATGAGGAGGAGAGGAGAGGAAGAGGTTGGTGATCGATGATCGCGGCCGGTTGATTGAGAGAGAGAGGAAGAGATCGGGGGTCGGGAACGGCGATCGTGGAGGCTGAGGATGAGAATCGCACGCTACTGGAGACACACCATTGCAGCCATCGATTTCTGCAAAGGGAGAGGAAATAAGCTAGGGCAGAGCGCTGGAGAGGGAAATAAAAGTTTGGGTCCGTTTGAGATTTTTTACCACATTTTTTAACCCAAAAGGGTTAAATTTTGGGTGTAAAAAAAAAAAGGGTGCGAAATATTTTGGGAATATTAATTTGGCGGGTTTCTTGTTTCACGGCATGCGAAATGTGGGCCGTGAAAGCTGATTAATCTTACAACTTCTCAAAGCAGGCCGTGAACTTAATTTGAATGGCTTGGCCTTTTACAGTGTGCAACATGTAGGCTGTGATACCCTAAATTTTTTACGGCCTTCTAATGTAGGCCGCAAATGCTCAATAATTTACGGCGTCCTAAATGCACGCCGTAATTGATAAGATCTCACGGCGTGCAAAATGCACACCTTAAAAAAGAGAAGAAAAAGCCCTTTTTGCGGCTCGCATTCCATGCGCGCCGTACTATTATATCATTTACGGCCTTCATTCAATGCACGCCGTAAATGACGCGCTGTAAAAGCCCTGAAATGGTGTAGTGGAGAGAGAAATGAGATTTTGTAGAGATTGTCTTCTTGGGTCATGACTTCAGTGTCCGTGTACGTGAAAATGAGTGATAAGGTTCAGAGTGTCTCTTGGGGGCACGGTTTCGGTGCTTCGAAATACAAAACCACGGCATTTTAATAAAAAGAAATAATTAGTGATAAAATATTTTTGTCTCCTTAAATACAAGAATAAAGAATTTATTATTAGTGACGAAATATTTTTGTCTTCTACAACTAAACCTTATGAGACGAAAAATATATTCATCTCACAATCAATCACAATCAGCATTACGCAAGTAGAATTTATTAGTGACGAAATATTTTCATCTCCCACAACTTATTCTTCCGAGACAAAAATATATTTGTCACCGATTTAACAGGAAGATGAAATGGCATGATGGAGTGTTTATTGGTGACGAAATATTTTCGTCTTCCATAACATATCCTTATTAATGACGAATTACGTTCGTCGCAAAAATAAATTATATTTTGTGACAAAAATGTTCGTCTCCAATGAGCTAAAATAATTCACCCCACAACTTATTCTTCTGAGACAAAAATATATTTGTCACCCATTTAACTGGAAGATGAAACGGCATGATGGAATGTTTATTGGTGATGAAATATTTTCGTCTTCCATAACTTATCCTTATTGGTGACGAATTACGTTCGTCGCAAAAAAAATATATTTTTATGACAAAAATGTTCGTCTCCAATGAACTAAAATAATTTGCCCCACAACTTTTTTTTCCGAGACAAAATTATATTTGTCACCATTTTGACAGGAATATGAAACGGCATGATGGAGCATTTATTGGTGACGAAATATTTTTGTCTTCCATAACTTATCATTCTCGGTGAAGAATTACGTTCATCGCAAAAGCAAATTATATTTTGTGACAAAAACATTCATCTCCACCGAGCTAAAATAATTCGCGCCACCGCAAATGAAATTGGCCCCTTACTTTGGTGACGAAATATTTTCGTCTTCCATAACTTATCCTTATTAGTGACGAATTACGTTCATCACAAAAACAAATTATATTTTGTGACAAAAAATGCTCGTCTCGAATGAGCTAAAATAATTCGCGCCAACACAAATGAAATTGGCGCCTTATTTTGGTGATGAAATATGTTTGTCTTCCATAACTTATCCTTATTGGTGACGAATTACGTTCGTCGCAAAAAAAATTATATTTTGTGACAAAAATATTTGTCTCCAATGAGCTAAAATAATTGGCGCCAACGCAAATGAAGTTGGCGCCTTATTTTTGCAGACGAAATTTTGTTTTCGTCTCCTATACTTTTGAAAAAAATTAAAACAAATGACAAAATTTATATTTCGTCCTTTTTGGGTATTATTTTAAGACAAAAAAAAAATTTCGTCATCAAATTTCGTCACAACAGCCTAGATTTCTTGTAGTGTGTTTTTGGTAAATTTATCTGAGTTTTTTTTCAAAATTTATTTGAGTTTTTGGTAAATTTATCTGAGTTTTGTTCAAATTTATCTGTTTTCTGTCAAATTTATCCGAGTGTTGTTCAAATTTATCTGTTTTCTGTCATATTTCTTTATTTTTTTGAAAAATTTATCTGAGTTTTTTTCAAAATTTATCTGAGTTTTTTAGCAAATTTATTTACGTTTTTTTAAATCTATATGCATTTTTTTAAATTATTTTTATTTTTTAAATTTATTTGTATTTTTTGAAATTTTCTTTGGATCTTTTGAGATTTATTTGAGTCTTTGAAATTTATTTATATTTTTTGAAATTTATTTAGATATTTTGAAACTTATTTGCATCTTTTTAAATTTATTTGCATTATTTGAAATTTATTTATATTTTCTGAAATATATTTGGATATTTTGAAACTTATTTGCATCTTTTTTAAATTTATTTTCATTATTTAATTATATATTGCTTTTTTTAACTTATTGCATTTTTTGAAATTATTTCATGTTTTAAAATTTATTTTCGTTTTTTTTGAAATTTATTTGTGTGTTTTTAGAATTTATTTGAAAATCTAGGGATTCCATTAATAGTGGACAATTAAATGTTAGTTGACCATTATTAATGGGATATCCCACCAATCATGGGTTATGATATAAAGAAAGGGTAAACTAGACATTTCAGGTGTGAGAAAGTGTGGGAGGGACCTTTGGCTCTATGACTTTTTTTTTTGTGGATCTAAGGCCATAAAGTGTAATGTTCAGGGACCTGTCGCCGAATGCCCCTATATAGGTATGGTAAGGTTTATAGGATCTTCATTATTCTTTATCTAGTAGGTCCCACTTCAAAGTGTGTATTGGTCAAGTTCTATGTAATGGGCATGATAAAAAAGGATTGATAGATGGTTAAAGGATTAACATCCAAGACCTCACTTTCATAAATTGGCTTCCTTACATGCTATGTGGGCCCACTACATCACTCACAAAATCGTTGAGTAGAGATTAGGGGAGAGAATTCAGTTTGTGGATGGGGAGGAGATTAGTAAGGTTAGGGGAGAAAATTCCGTTTCTGGATGAGGAGGATATTTTATTGTAATAGAAAGAGATTTTAGAGGATATTGATTGAGAGACTTTAGGAGCTAGAAGATATGGATAGCAATACTTTTGGAGAAAAAATCGTGGAATGTGATGACATGGCTACTTAAATTACTGTAAGGTTTTTGTGTATATTTATTTCTGAGCTCGGGCCAAAACAAAGATATAGTAAATTATTATAATAATTAAAACTATAAAAGAAGAACCCGCTATTATTATTTTTGAGAATATTTAGAAGAAAATAAAGTGGAAAAATATCTTAAGATTTTATGGAAAAAGGAAGAAATTATCGTGAAAAATAATAATGAGAATCTTGTAATATCACACCTATAAAATCTTTGTAAATTGAAAAAATGCATGGGTTGAAAGTCCCTACTAAACAAGAGAAAACTCTGGATGGAAGCAAAAAGAAAAATGATACCATTCAAAGAAGGAAAGAAAATGAGAAAAGAAAAAAAAATTGTGTCCATTTTCCTATCAATACTCGGCTGGGCCTCAGTTTGTTAGGTATATCGTGTAGAGTGTAAGTGTGGCTAAGATAAGTCCCACACCAATGCCCCAAAATACTACCCACTCGTTTTGAGCCTACATACCATTAGAACACACCTACTTGAACCTGCAAATCAAATCGACATCAACCAAACACTTAAAGAGAGAGAAAAAGAGAGAGAGATGTATATAATCCTTTTATTCTACATCAATGTCCCATATTTATTTAATACATTAAAAAAAACATATGCAAGGAAAATAGGTCCCTCGCATGGGATCTATACCATGTGTAATAAGTTTTGTAATTTAGAAGTCCATTAAATTAACGGCATGTTCTAGGAATCTCCATGTGCCAGTTTCCGGACTGGTCCATTTCTACTATCAATAAGGATTGAACGGCTTGAGTTCAGGTGTATATCAGGTCCTAGATACTAAGTTCGAGCCTGCCTACTCAAAAGATATGGGTAGGGTGAGACAGCCCGGCCAGGGTCAGACTAAGGTTTAAGTCCGGGTGCCCAGCTCAAACCACACGATAAAAAAGTACTGAAAATATATGACAACTCTTTGAAGGCCTCATTTCAACAAAGTCTCAAGTCCATTTAACATTTGAGTCAGGTTGATAAGTTTTATGAGGTGGTCCCACTAAGAAGGTGAATGGGTTAAATTTATTAAATTTTCTAAAACTTTTGTGGGGGTAACACATAAGTGAAAGAGATTGATAATACATAGTAGGCCCCCTTAGAAGGGCCTTTTCTGTTATTTTTGAAAGATTAACTTTAATTTTAGAGGATATTGATTGAGAAATTTTAGGAGATAGAAGATATGGATAGATACTTTTGGAGAAAAAATAGTAGAATGTGATGACATGGCTCCTTAAATCACTCTAAGTTTATTAAGTATATTTATTTAAAATGAGAATTCCTTCGATGATGACATGGCACCCCTCACAGCCCTCTTCCCAATTTGATTTAATATATATAATAATATAATGTGAACAGAGAAAAAGAGAAGCCGGTCAAAAAGACCCAAGTCTCAAAGTAACCATGTGGGTGGGCCAAGTGAATTGATGCAGCTGGAATATATCAGAAGTAAAAGCAGAATGACCCCACTTACAAAAAGAAGGAATATATCAAATTGCCATTGAACCCCAACTGCCATGGAGCCTACACGTCTGTCTATAAAATCTGGGTTGCGCTCTAACTTGCAATTGTAAGGGGAGCTTCAGTGGTGCAACACCCATCTCTCTCTCTCTCTCTCTCTCTCTCTCTAAAATAGTTAGGACTAAGCTTGAGCCAAAATGCAGGACCCATTTTTTGGATTTGGTCGCTTCAATCAAGGTGGGTTTGGAGGTGGACAGACTCGTGTACTTCGACGTGTTATCGTTCGCAACGACTCTCCAACTCAACTGTCCACACTCGACCCTTTTCTAACTTCCCGTTTTCACTCAATGCTTCCCACAATGGAGCCATCCATGATTAGGATCACTAATCGTCGTTTCTACAACGATGACGATGACGATGATTCTCCTCCTTCACCTCCATCCAAACCAGACTCGTCCATGATTACTCGTCACTACTATAACGATGGTTTTCCTGCACCATTTCCAACCAAGGTTGAACCACCCAAGGCTCCTCGCTACGATGAGTACTACAAACCTCCACCCAAGGCTCCTCCTCGCTACGATGAGTACTACAAACCTCCACCCGGAGCCAACCCACCCATGATAGCTGGAGGCTACTATGGCGATGGCTTTTATCCGCCCGGAGGGAATCCAGTGAATTTCCATGTACATCTCAATGTAAGTACCCATCAAACTCTTTTATTCACCGTAAATATTTTATTGCAGTAGCTCAACTCCAAAAAGAAAAAACATGGGTCTCTTTGAGTAAGAATTGTTTCCCTTAAAAATCTCTCTTTAGAGAGATTTTCTCAACTACTTAGGAAACTTAACTTAGAGAGAATAAAATTGTTTTTCCACACTATTAGGCCTAGGGGTGTTCATAGCCGGGTCTAGACCACTTCGGCCGGGCTTGAATATGTAATTAGGGCCCGATTAATAACTGAATCGGGCTCGGACTAAGTGGTAGAAAGCCCATAGCCCGGCCCACCTTGTGTAAGAAATGCATGTAATTTAATTGAATTAATGCTCTAATGATAACAAAAGTGATGAACGCCCGGTTCGGCCCTCCATGATTGAATTAAATGGGCGGACTCGGACCTAACTTTTATGGCCTGTGTTTGGCATGAGCGGGGCCTGGGCTAGTGTTTTCAAAGCCGGACCGGGAGAAGATATGTCGTCAGGCCCATCAACACCCCCAAATTTAGGCCCATATTTCTGGAATCTTAACAGTCAATGCGGCACATGATTCTCTCATCAATCACCATGTCTAGTTTCACCCAGATTTTTCTAACATGCACAAGTTGACTACATATTCTGACCATGTTTTCATTTTTCTTTTGCGTATATATGGGGCCACAGGGCTTACAAGCACCCAATCAGAACGCAAATAGCAATGAAAACGCAAATAGTAATCACAACGCAAATAATAATCACAACGCAAATAGTAATAACAATAGCCAGGCTGGACTGCCTGGTTGGCGTCAGCACAATCCACAAGTTCAAGGGGGCAATTACAACCCATATGGTTTTTCCAATAGCCAGTCTACTGGTGGGGGTCGGTACAATCCACAAGTTCAAAGGGGTAACAAAGTAGATCGCGATGGCGATAGCGATGGCGATAGCAATGCCGATAGCGATTGCGATGGTGATAGCGATGGCGATAGCGATAGCGATGGCGAGGCTAATTTGAGACCTGAAATAGTAATTAATTACAATGCAGTAAGAGGAAAAGCAAGACGGGGCCAGTGGAGGTAATTACAATGAGAAATAGCTTATGTTGAATGGAAGAATATGGAAGGTACTTGATCATCATATTTGCTCTCATGTTTTATGTTTAGTCAGTATTATGTAATATCAGCTGTAGTCATATCTGAGTGTTCGACAATGTCTTGTTGCAAGAACAAAGGTTACTCTCTGTTGTGAATAAACATATTTGTGATGTCCAATATACAATTACAATGTACAGCTCTTTTACATATGTGACACTAAATGGGATCGGACTCGATCATTCTAAAACCCTAATGGGACTCTATCATTCTAAAACCCTGATTACCCCATCATATGAGAGGGAGGGCCAACCTCACATGTTAAGCTTTATGTGTGTGTTGTGCGGCTAGAGGATTTTGCGATAGAGTTTAAAGTTATTCTAATTTTTTTCAGAATAAACCATTATTCCATTTTTTTTATGGGACGTATTTTTCTTGCAAAAAATAAAAGAAGAATTGATTGATTATCTCAATAAAATGGGTTTTTATTTAGAAATATGGAGAATTCCCCTCTCTCTCATGAAAATAGAAATTCATAGAGTGCCAACAAGTAATGTCACGAGAGAATGGAGTGTAGGAAATATCTCATACATAGCAACAGAAGTGATAATGAAACAGAAATGGTAAAGGGGCATGGTTAAAATACAAACCTTGGATAGATGCAACCAAGTGGGATATATTAGCATGTGGGCCAGTGGCCCACACTTGATGGCCACAAAAGAGCTAGCCTTAATGGTGGTCATCCTCAATATTCTTCCCAAAAAAGCGGCCATGCTTAATAAATACTGACTAGTTTAGAATGGAGAGGCATCTTTCCCTCCAATAGTATCTCTTGTTTGGAGAGAAGAAATTTGTCCAATACCGTCGATATTTTGCATGTAGAGGCACAAATGTTTGTTTTCTCGATGAAACTTTTATATAATATAGAAAATAGAAATTTGTAAGAACGATTTCGTCACTCTAAAGATATTGATAACTTCACATCTCATGATACCTTAAAGTTCTTGACAGATAATATAAAGCCTCTTCATATAATCAAATCTTCGAGTTCATATGGCACGGTTAGATGCTATTTGTCCCGGTTTTTTCCCATAAGTCCATACAAGTACACCACTGTTACAAATATTTGTGACATATTGAAAATATTGTAAAACTTACTTAGTAGTGTATTTCTCAAATGATATATATATACATGTGTGATTCGGCAGGCTTGGGCCGAGTGGCAGATCTGGTTGAAATTCGGTGCGCTCATCACTTACCAAAGAACACCTAGGATATAAGAGACTGTACGAGTTCCACATAAAAAATATCCCTAGGCATATATTCATAGCCTAACCTTAACCCCTATATGAGCATTTTAAAGCTATCACACTTTGGTCAAAGTAGACAAAATCATATGGATGGTGGGCCCAGATCGTTACATAATATGAAAGTATTTAAAAAAAATCGCAAGAATTGGAAATATTATGAGAAGTGTTATAAAATATGTATCATGGGTGGATGCTGTAGGTGCAAAAAATAACGACCCACAATAATGGGGGGTGCCTTAGAGGACTTACCCGAGTGAGATTAGGGACACCGATGCCTGCGCCTGGAGCCTGAGAAAAGGAAGGAGAAATGCAGGTCAGAGGACCCTGGCCTGGGCGGCGCAGGGCTCTCCGATGCCTAAGTTAGTGTATGAACTAAGCAGAGGGAGGAGATTTTTGGGGAAGAAGATGGCATACCAGAGTGGTAATGGCGTCCTCCTTTTTCTGGAGGGGTAGCTGTGTTTATATAGAGGAGGAGGAGGCAAACGGGTTGTTGGCTGTCTTGTCATAGCCCACTTTGTCAGGTACTAGGGAGGCGCGGTCTCATCGTAGCCTGTCTGGTCCCGTCGTAGCCTGTCCTGTCCCGTTAGGCCATATCCTGGCGCTTTGGGAGCTGTGGAGGGCGATCTGTCAGGAGATACGGGCTGTCCCCCTTGTCTTGTCGCACGGGCCATAGCGTGCTCAAGTGTCCAAGGGTGGACAGCTGTCAGGCCCTGCCTCGGCTAGTCCTGGCATCCTCACCGAGGTCGGGGAGCCGAGGTCGGAGAGGACCTTGACTTGGTTAGAGCCCTTGCAGAGACGCCGAAATGGAGGACCGGGGAGGAGTCCCTAGCCGAGCTGGAGACGACCTGGCCGAGGTGGAGCTCAGCCGAGCTGGGAGCGTCCTGGCCAAGGTGGAAATGTCGTGCAAGGTGCCGAGATGAGTCTCTGGCCGGAGTGGGGCACTTGGCCGAACTGGCGGACGTTGAGACGGGCCTTGCCGAGATGGCCTAGCTGGCGCCGGAGCATGAGATAGAGCATCCGGCCAGTCATCCGGTGAGTTCGGAAATATCCCCACACAATAGCCCCCCCAGCTTCTGAGCTCGATAGACTGCTCTCTTGAGGTCAGAAGGTAAGTATCATGGAGGATGACTGGCTGGCAATGAACCGGAGCTGGAGGTTGGCATCACTGTGAAGCTGTAACAAGATGCCTCTGTCGAGCTGGAGAGTGCATTGTTGCTGAAAGCCAAGGGAGATGGCTCATTTATTTAGGAGTATCTTGCTACTGCTGCTGCTGAGGAAGCAAGCTGATGAGGAGGCTGCTAAACCGGAGACTGGCACTGCTGCCGAGCCGGAGGAAGGATTTCCTGCCGTACTGGAGTCTGGCGCTGCTGTGGAGCTGCGAACTGGCATGAGGCCGAGGAGGTGATACGGAACAGTCTCTACTGCAATCTTGTAGAGCTGCCCTTAGCCGAAGTGGCCAGCTTTTGGCCGAGACGAACTGCCTTGCGACAGTGGGTCGGAGATGAGCATAAGTTCGGAAACGGTCTTTGAGGGGTGTATGAACCCGGACTTCAGGAAACTGTCCTTGGCCGAACTGCCTTGAGGGGTTTATGAACCCAGACTTTAGGAAAGGCTGAGTGTAGGAACTGCAGGCCTTTTCCAAGGCGTAGAGCCTGAGTGTGTCCAAGACACGGGGCTTTAGGAAAGGCTGAGTGTAGGAACTCGAAGCCATTTCCAGGGCGTAGAGCCTGAGTGTGTCCAAGACACGGGGCTTTAGGAAAGGCTGAGTGTAGGAACTCGAAGCCATTTCCAGGGCGTAGAGCCTGAGTGTGTCCAAGACACGGGGCTTTAGGAAAGGCTGAGTGTAGGAACTCTTCCATGCCGTTTCCAGGGCGTAGAGCCGGAGTGTCCAAGACACGGGGCTTTAGGAAAGGCTGAGTGTAGGAACTCTTCCATGCCGTTTCCAGGGCGTAGAGCCGGAGTGTGTCCAAGACACGGGGCTTTAGGAAAGGCTGAGTGTAGGAACTCGAAGCCATTTCCAGGGCGTAGAGCCTTGTAGATGGGTGAAGACCCTGAGTTTAGGAATTGGCCGAGTGTCCGAACTCGAGGCCTTTTCCAGGGCTGTTAACCCTTGGAGATGGGTGAAGACCCTGAGTTTAGGAATTGGTCGAGTGTCCGAACTCGAGGCCTTTTCCAGGGCTGTTAACCCTTGACTTGTCTTTCTGGCACTCGCCGAGGTGGAGAAACCTGGGTGTAAGAACCCGAAGGCAGCCTCGATGGCACTGGCCGAGACCAACATGAGGCCAAACCTGTGAAGCGCGTAGCTAGCACGAGGGCGATACCAACATGAGGTCGTTAGATGCGGTCGAGACCATCATGAGGCCGAAACCAGCGTGAGGTGGAAACCAGCACGTGGACGGACCAGCATGAGGTCGTCAGATGCGGTCGAGACCATCATGAGGCCGAAACCAGCGTGAGGTGGAAACCAGCACGTGGACGGACCAGCATGAGGTCGTCAGATGCGGTCGAGACCATCATGAGGCCGAAACCAGCGTGAGGTGGAAACCAGCACGTGGACGGACCAGCATGAGGTCGTCAGATGCGGTCGAGACCATCATGAGGCCGAAACCAGCGTGAGGTGGAAACCAGCACGTGGACGGACCAGCATGAGGTCGTCAGATGCGGTCGAGACCATCATGAGGCCGAAACCAGCGTGAGGTGGAAACCAGCACGTGGACGGACCAGCATGAGGTCGGAAGCTAAGTGACAAAAAGTTCCGTCTAGCTGCCCCCGAGTTGGAAGAGATTCCTGCAGAGCTGGGGGCTACTAGCGAGCTGGAGATATCCGCTGAGCTGGAAGCGATATGATCGCTGTCGCGGAGGTTGAACTGCTCCCGCGCCCGGTTGCTTCTGCTCTTCAGGGCGCGTCTTTTCGGGGGGTAGAGTCGAGGTCGAATCCTTAGAGGATGAACCCGACCGAGTATCCTGCTGTTGGTCGCCTGCTTGGCCAGATCTTGCTCCTGACCTCTCTCGGCGGGGGACCGTCGGCAGTTGTGTCGACAATGCGATAGGTTCCGTTCCCTTTCTGGTTCTTCGAGGCATGGTGTTTGGAAAGATTTGGAGAAGGTTGGAAGGCTGGGATATTGCTTTCCCACAGACGGCGCCAATTGTAGGTGCAAAAAATAACGACCCACAATAATGGGGGGTGCCTTAGAGGACTTACCCGAGTGAGATTAGGGACACCGATGCCTGCGCCTGGAGCCTGAGAAAAGGAAGGAGAAATGCAGGTCAGAGGACCCTGGCCTGGGCGGCGCAGGGCTCTCCGATGCCTAAGTTAGTGTATGAACTAAGCAGAGGGAGGAGATTTTTGGGAAAGAAGATGGCATACCAGAGTGGTAATGGCGTCCTCCTTTTTCTGGAGGGGTAGTTGTGTTTATATAGAGGAGGAGGAGGCAAACGGGTTGTTGGCTGTCTTGTCATAGCCCACTTTGTCAGGTACTAGGGAGGCGCGGTCTCATCGTAGCCTGTCTGGTCCCGTCGTAGCCTGTCCTGTCCCGTTAGGCCATATCCTGGCGCTTTGGGAGCTGTGGAGGGCGATCTGTCAGGAGATACGGGCTGTCCCCCTTGTCTTGTCGCACGGGCCATAGCGTGCTCAAGTGTCCAAGGGTGGACAGCTGTCAGGCCCTGCCTCGGCTAGTCCTGGCATCCTCACCGAGGTCGGGGAGCCGAGGTCGGAGAGGACCTTGACTTGGTTAGAGCCCTTGCAGAGACGCCGAAATGGAGGACCGGGGAGGAGTCCCTAGCCGAGCTGGAGACGACCTGGCCGAGGTGGAGCTCAGCCGAGCTGGGAGCGTCCTGGCCAAGGTGGAAATGTCGTGCAAGGTGCCGAGATGAGTCTCTGGCCGGAGTGGGGCACTTGGCCAAACTGGCGGACGTTGAGACGGGCCTTGCCGAGATGGCCTAGCTGGCGCCGGAGCATGAGATAGAGCATCTGGCCAGTCATCCGGTGAGTTCGGAAATATCCCCACACAGATGCCCATATGAGGTGAGTAAGGGTTAAAATCCTATTGTAATTAGGGTTTTTCAACCCATAACCTATCATGGGGACATGCTGTGTTGAATGTATCAATGTTAATTAGACTTCGATCCCACAAACTATCATCAATATTATCTTGCACAACTTATATTATGACATCAACCCAATATTTCTCAGTTGCGCGAGTTTTGTTATGTAGTTGGAGTCCCAATACCACATCCTGAGCATGCTAAGATAGGACCACAACGTAGATTGAGAATTTAGGTAGGTCATGATCCTCTCTTGATTATTTGATATATAGAATCAATGACATGAGATATCTTCATTGCTTGTTTTGTGGATTTCCGATTCGATGAGACAATATTTCTGCGGTCAAGGGAAGATAAGATAGTTCCTGCCCATTTGGCATTTTACTTTTAAAGTCAAGTGGAGTGAAGTGAAATAAAAAGAATGAATAAAATATGTATTGGGTTATGATGGTATTTTATTTTTAGTTGTTTGAGTTGGAATATTGTTGACTTTTGGTATGGGAAATGAAGTTTTTTTATCTTTTAGCTAATAAATGTAGTTGCTTTTTGACTTTTTGTTGAAAAAGTTGGTAGGAGTTTTGGTAAAAAGTGCTTTTGATGTAATGTTTAGGATGACTTAACTTGACTTTACTAGTCAAATTACCAAACGGGCCCAAGAACGCATTGTTCATGTTAAATGACCTGTTCCTGAAGAACAGAGAGAATTAACATGGAATACTTCCAATCTGTATCATCTTGATCAACATACTTCACAACGTGAAAATGAAGTACGGGGAATTGTGCACTTATAAGAAATTACAAATAGATTACCTGATGCATTTAACGATACAACAAAGGTGACAAACTCACATGTACCAGCTATGTATTCACCTGTTGTTGGATAATGTCAAAATGCGACTACAAAAGAATCCGCAATGCTCCAGAAGTGTGGCAGACCTATAGGTTCAAAGAATCATCTATGTGGAAAATGAGAAATGAACAATCATCATCATGTCCTTCCGAAGATGCACGTAACGCTCCTGAAGAGGTTCCTTCCGAAGAAGCACATACCGCTCTTGAAGAGGTTATGACAAAATTCATTCTCTTTAGAATAATGGAAGTCCCTGATGAGACTTTGGAAGCCCCTGAAGAGGAACCGATACCTGATAATGAAAAGATCTCTATATTTTGCAATTATTCAAGAAAAAGTGTGATAAAAAGAAAATTGTCATCGATGACGCATAGGCATATGCGATAGCTATACAAATATTAAAAGAAAAATAATGATGATGATTGGAATATAGAACGATGTACTATAAATGAATATCGACAAATGAAAGATTGACCATAATGGAAAAGTGCCATCAAAGCACGAACAGTTAAAGTCTCTCAATAAACGTGGTGTGTTCGGACCTTGAGTACAAACCCCAAAAGATATTAACCTTGTAGGTTATAAGTGGGTGTTTGTAACGAAAATGAATTAAATTACCAGATATAAGACATGATTAGTGACACCAGGTTTCCTTCAAAAGCCTGAGATTGTTTATGATGAAACATACTCCCTTGTTATGGATATAACAACATTCAGATATATGATAAACTTAGCAGTTTCTCAAATTAAGAAGTTCATTGTACAGCCTGAAGCAATTTAGAATAATGCGGTGCAATTGTCTTACTTGTCTAAAGAAGGATTGCCCGTGTCTATTCATTAAAAAAAAAATTCTTGAAAGGATTTTTAATATTAGCAGTGTATATTAGACTCCAAAATAGCTCGAAAAAACTATTGATTATTTAAAGAAAGATCAATACCGCCCATCGAAGAAAATAAAGAAGAATTGGATCCCGAAGTACCACACTTAAGTGACGTTGGAGCCCTGATGTACGTAGCACAATGCACTAGACCAGATATTTCATTTTCTACGAATCTACTTGCCAGATATAGCTCGGCATCAACTCAAAGGCGCTGGACTAGTATTAAACACATCCTACGATATTTACGTGGAACAACTAATTTGAAAATATTTTATTCTTATTATAGTAAAGATTCTAGTTTTGTAACATATGTAGATTCGGGTTATCTCTCTAATCTTTATAACGGTTGATCGCAGACAGATTATGTGTTTCTTAGTGGTAATGCTGTCATTTTTTTATTTTTTTTGCGTTCTACTAAACATACTTTGGTAGCTAATTCCTCCAACAATGCTGAGATTTTAACCCTTTATGAAGCTAGTAGGGAATGTGTATATTGAAATCTTTAATTCAGCGTGTTTGTAGTTCTTCTCAATTATCTTTTATTGTCAGTATCCCGAATATTATCTATGAAGAAGCATATGTAAAAAAATTTAAGAAGGCTTTATTAAAGAAGACAATACTAAGTAAATAGCACCGAAGTTCCTCTTTACTTATTTACTTTAGAAGAACAATGAGATTGAAGTCAATCCAGTTCGTTCGAGTAACAACCTGGCTGATCTGTTTACAAAGTCTTTGCCAAAATAGTATTCTAGAAGCTTGTATATGAGATTAGCATGCGTAGAGTTCATCATCAAACTATGTGAATGGTTGTTATCATTAGGGAGAATAGTTAATCAGAACATCCGTGCCAATTATTTTTACTATTTAAAGTTTATTTTACTTTCCAGGACATTCGTCTAATACTATTTCAAGTAAAAAACCCATCAATCGGGTATTGGTCAAATTAGTTTCTGACCCATGATTTTTTTGGGATGTCAAATCAAACTAATGATATTAATCAGATTTTTATATATGTGACAAATCACGAAGCGGATCGATCTTGCACAATTATTGATCGCACTATCATGCACTTGCATTTTTTTGCTCTTATCGGATAGGAATTTATTCCATCCTATCAATGAAGAGTATAGTCTTTTTCTTTAGAGGCAACTCAAAAACCATGCACTCCGCAATTCCAACCACAAAGGTGAAGAATCATCTGTCATTAACAAATGTGGGGAGCTTAAAACCTTCAGTAACCCTATCCATTCAAATGGGATATATATATCATCCCAACCTTTTTTTTTTTTTCATAAGGAATATATCTATCCAATTGAGAATCTCCATTCGTCACCTATTAATTTATTATCAGTGACGTCTCTTGTCTTACGCTATTTGCAACCTGGCTCACGAAAACATTCTAATGCTCATGAGCTTTATTATTTATGAGATGAGAAGAGACTAAAAAGATGCCAGTCAAAGACTCCAAGTCTCAAAGTAACCATGTGGGTGGGCCAAGTGAATCGATGCAGCTGAACCTGAAAGTATACTCTCTTTGGCTTAATTTGTCTCAATTAATTACAACAAGATTCGTTTGGATGTTTACAGAATAAAATATTTATAGATTTAAATTTTTCAAGAATAAAATAGTATAGAATAGAATAATGTAATATTATAATATTACAATATTTTTGCTGTCTGGCGATTTTTGTAGAATTTTAAAAACTTTAAATTGAGTTGTTTGGAAGGTGATATGATTAAAGTAAATTACATTATTAGAATAATTCTTTATTAAATATTTTAAATTAAATGTGATTTACCACATCTAGATAAAAAAAAGTAGTGTGGTAAAGTAAAGTTCAACTACTGCCATATTTTTACCTTAAGTTTCTTTTCTTTTATCACATAAAACTATGGCAAAGTATAGTAAAGTAAAGTCAATACATAAAAACAACTACTTTACAACTCTCTCTCCCACTTTATTTCACCATATACTTTATCTCACCTTACTTTACCTCACATTTACTATAATATGACATCAATCTTTATTTTACTTTACCACATCTGTAAACAAGTCACATTTATTTACCATATAAAACTACGGTAAAATTTGATAAAGTAAAGTTAAATAAAAAGAAACTACTTTATCATTCATTCCCACTTTCTTTACCAAATATTTTTATCCCACCTTTACTTTACCCCCACTTTTACCGTGCTGTGGGATTTACTTTACCATATATGTAAACAAACGCATCAGATGGATTTGATGAACTAAAGTATTTACTTTACTCTGCCACTTTATAATCGTTATTTTGAGAAATTCTTATCTTGTAGAAAGTTTTCTACAAGGGGGACCTGTAGGAGAAAATATTGAGCTTTTTGAAAGAAAAGAATAGTTTCTTCAAGTTTTTCTTTGGTTACCAAAGGCACAAGATTCTCTTCATTAGAAAATGAAAGATTATATTCTATAAAATATTATTTTCTTATGTTTTCTTGTGCATCCAAATAGGCTAATGATCCCATTAACAGCAATAAGGAATATATGAATTGCTATTGAAGCCCAACTGTCTTTGTGCCTGCACAGCACCTAATCCTGGCCCACAAATTATCTTATGGTTTGGCTTTTACTGGAATCTCCCTTGCCTCATTGTTAGACTTAAATATATATAAATGAGCGTACGGAGTGATCATGAGAAAATAGTATAATACAATGATATGGATTGATGATCATGTGCGCACCTAATCGTGGGCCCACCTAATGATCAAGCCACAAACAGTGGGCCACCATGAATTACTCCTATTCTTATGGGTTTGCACCCATCCGAATGAATTTGACTGTTGGATTGACTAAATTCTTTTGATGTTAAGTCGTTGAACTTGTGGGCAGCTGATCAAGGCCTAAGATGATCCCATGGGCCACAAATATTATACTCAAGTAGGACCCATCCGAGTCTTCCAAACCCACCCACCCATGCCCAAGTGAGCCCAGGGTGCGCTCCACTATGAGGTACACAGGGCATCTCCGTGCACGATGCAAAAGGGATCACCCCTGCAATGATTGATATGAGCTGGTTTGATCATAGAAAAGTGGGTGCGTTCCATAGTTATCAATTTCATTTCGGTCTAGCATCCAAGATGGATTATTTCGGTTTTTCGGAATTCTGAAAAAAAAAATTTGGACTAACTTTATAGGAAAAGAATAAAAGAATATTTACATATATATAATAGAAAAATAAAAAATATATATAAATTATGCATGTTTCTTGATATGAATACTGAAAAAAAAAAAAGTCAGCGAAAATTGTGCTTCAAACCGAAATGGACCGGAATGGACTGAAATAGACAACCGAAATGAACAACCGGAACGGACCATATTAGACAACCGGAATGCATGGACCGAAATGGCTGGAATGGTCAGGAATTCAAACCGAAACTTTTTGGCCCCCATTCAAATTCGACCAAAGGACAGGAACGAAAAACTCTGGCCACTCCGGTTGAAACGAAATTGACTAGTATGGGTGCCTGCACAAGTTATTTAGACAATTGTTGTCAACACCATAGCTACTGCCTACTTTTCGCCTATCTAAAGTGTCATATACATAATTCCCGCCATTCTAGTCATTCAGCTGAAGTGGAATAGGGGTAAAGAAGAGCTTTGGTTTGAATTCAAGTCCATTCCGGCCCATTCCGGTTAATTCTCTCCATTTCAGTGTATTTCGGTCCATTTCGGTTTGTAGCATAATTTTCACTATTTTTTTTCATCTTTTTCTCGATATCCATAAGAAGAAACATGCATAAGTTATATTTTGTTTTTGATTTTTTCACATCTATGTATATAAATTCTTTTCCACGATAAGTTTTGTCGAAATTTCGAAACACGGACACACTGAAATGACGACCGAAACGGAATTGACAGCTATGAGTTTTGTGGCTAATATGCTCATATAAGTTGTTGAAAGCCCAGACAAGTAAATCGTAGCCTTGCCCAACCCAATTGACTACATGGGTGAGCTCAGGCCTGACATGTTGGATAATTCAAAAATTGTAAATTAATGAACTTGGGAATAAAGCCTAAATGAAATGTTATTCTAAAAAACTGTTTGCTTAGTCTTTAATCACCTTATTGGGCATGGGGCCGACTAAGGGTTATAGTTTTAAAAAAAATCCCCTTTCCAAGGGATGAAAAACAGTGAATATCGGTTACTAGTTAAGGCTTCATGTAGGCATCTTATTAGGATTGTAAATGGGTCCTCGATTCTCCAATTACCCGAATGTTCCGACCCGTTAGGATCCGGGTCTGGGTCCTTATTTTTGTCCAGATAAGAAAATGGTTCCGGTTCCGGATCCTTTTTTTGGAACCGATACCTAAACGGATCCGGTTCCGGATCCACAGTGGATTAGACCCATGGACCCAGCACCCGACCCAATATACACTAACATTAGGTAACTTTAGTATGTGAGGACAGAACCCTTTTTACTTTTCTACTTTTCTACATTAGGGTTTTCTACTTTTCTACATCTCATTACCGGTTTGGATGTGATTTCTGAGTTTTTGGTTAAAAGTGTCATTTATTAATAGACAAAACGTCGCATTAGTGTTTGCAGGTACATGATCCAATTGAAATATAGAAAAAGCATATTTTTTTAAAAAAAGAAAAATACAGGTATTAGTCTAGACCCTGAACCGGAATCAAACCCGCCTCGCAAACGGTTCCGGTTCTGTTTCCCATTAATATTATCAGTTCCGGTTCCGGAACCAGTTTTCTGTTTCTGAACCGGGTCCGGTTCCCATTCTTAGAAAACGGTTCCAGTTCTGGTTCCACCCTGGACTCGGACCCGAACAAGAACCGACCCATTTACCACCCTAATCTTTACATGCACAAATTCACTATGGTCTAACCCTTTTTTCCCTTTTCTTTTGGGTTATAGCTAAGGACACAGGACTTAGGCTATCCCGGATATGGTAATTATAATGGCCAGAATGGTGGGTATCAATACAATGAACTTTTTCCAGTTGGGTTTCTATGTATGTACATGAACTTTTTTCAGTTGGGTCAAGACTTTGAGATGATGTATGTATGAACTTTTTCCGCGTCCACCTCAAGGTCACATTGGGTGTGTTTACAATATCGTTCTGGTAAGTAATGTTAAGTCTTTACTGTGTTATATGATCTGCACAACTCAAGGAGAGGACCTAGGGATAAAACTCTTGTAATTGTGTGCTCATGGGACTCTACTAAACACGCCCACACGATCACTTGAACTTTGTAGGGTGTGACATTCTAAAGCCCTAAATAATTCCCTGGCCATCCTGATAAATTCATCTGAGAACCCATTTATGAAATCGAAATTGTCAATCTGGGTTGAGAGAAATTTAGCTCACTCTCATTTATAGTTCAAACTCGCGGTATCGGTCGAGGTATTGGCCGAGACAAAAAATCAATATTATTTCGGTATCGGTCGTAGTTATCGGTCCATCGTGGTCATCGCAGTGCAAAAAAAAGATTCTCCAAAAAAAATCACAAAAAGTTAAAAAAAATCTAGAATATTAGAAAATGCTGGAAAATAATATTTTTTTTTCATTAGTAACAACAATAAATCAGAAAATCGGTCACCTTAAGTCATAAGTCTTGTCTTTGTCGCTGACTCGCTGTCTTATTATGGTAAAAGACCCAAAAAAAATGATATATTATAATTCAAATATTAAATGATCCAAAAATAAAAGAATTAACAAAAAAAAAACTAAAATCATGTGTATGAGTAAATCTATCATCTGCACACTATTAATAAGCCATTAGTATTTAGTATGATAAATACTCCAAAAAAAATTTTTTTTAAGTAGAAGATTATAAAAAAAAAAAAAATTCTGCACCCAAAATCATATACATGAGTAGATCTAGTATGAAAGTGTGTAGATCTAAGAGAAGGAGATAACCCAAACCCAAAAATAACATGCCAATGATCTTTTCATTCATTTCTATGCTTATGTAAAAAAAAACTCATACTAGTAAAAATAAGGGAGTTAAGTTGATTTTCTATTACCAAATAAAGTGATTTCTTGAAGGAAGATTAATGGTGGAAACTTGGAAGAAAAGGAGGGAAGCAGGAGGGGCGACTCTAAGGAGATGAGGGGAAAGGAAGAGGATTAGGGAATGAGGAGAAATAAAAAAAAAAATTTATTCCACTCGGCCGATTTATTGGCTAAACCGATATTTTCAAAATATCGGCAGAGATAGTTCGATATTTTGGAGATATTTTGGTGTCTGATACCGCTGACCGGTTTGATATGGACCGATATCGGCCGATATTTTATACCATGCTCTTATCTAGAAGGATTGTAATTTTGAGTGATTTAATATTTTAGATATGGATTTCAAGGAGTGTACTAATTAGGGCCGTAAATGATCCAAGTTGAGTAGAGCTTCACCTTGTTCAGAACTTCAAGTTGTGTACTTGGGGTTGCAAATGATACCGATGAGATGGGTATGTAAATACTGAGATGGGAATGTTGTGTACGCTAAATATTGAATGAGAATGTGAAGGTGCCCTTCAATTTTATATTTTTTGAGCTTTTCGACCGTTGGTCGCTGCATCAAAATGGGAAATACCCGACATCTGAATGGTGCTAGGCTCGACAATTAAGTGCCCGTCGAATTTTTGCCACGGATATGAAAAGCAAAGAAGACCTTTTCACACCAAAACTCCTCCAAAAACATACCCTCCCCTCCCCTCCCTCCACAGACGCAAATCCCCCTCTGTTCCAACACCACCACGTACACCCACCTCCACCTCCCTCCAAAAGTCGATTCCTCCTCCATCAAGGTCACCAATCATTACAGGCGATGGGCTCTTACCAATACCCAATATAAGCAAATGAACGAAGGCATCTAAATTCTCCTTTTGTGAAGTGAGGGTCTTATGTGTCCACCACCATCAAATGAAAGAAAGGTCGAATTAGTTATGGAACGAAGTTATGTTCCAATTCTCAATCCCTTTTGAGGCATATTTGGATGGACGGGCTAAGATCTGTCCTCAATGATATAAATGGGATTTGGCCTACAGAGTTGCAAATCTTCAAGAATCAGATCCTACGCTAAAATAATCTAATAAATTGGCTATTGTTCTACTGGAGCTCTAATTTATCATAGTGTATAAAGTGAAATATGGGAGAGAACTTGTTTTTGGTGAGGATCCCGAAGATAGGATCTTCAGAAGATAATCTGTGCACTACCCACCACAGGGGCGTTTCGATAGATCACCAGCCAGGAAGGATTAATCTGCAAAACCACTACAATTAAGTGGCCAATGGTACTGCAAAATTTTCATTCAACTAAACAGTGGCAGAACTAAAAAATTCTCCTGCGACCAGCATGTGAAAATAGAATTTCTAGGGAGGCCAATTATATATATATAAGAGATAAATTTCTCAAAACTAGAAGTTGATTTGATCCAATTAACATCAGTTTTTAGTTGTTCCTGTTGTGCGCGTGTATGCGGAAACGTGAATCAGCGATCGAACGAACAATTAAACCACACAAGACAAACAATCACACACAAGAGAATTACGTGGTTCGGCAATCTTGCCTACGTCCACGGGAAAGAAAACTCGACTCTCTCCTTTAGGTTCACTCTCTTTATGTCTGTCTGTCATGGGTTACACATTACATCATATATATAATGTTCTCTTTCTTATTCCCTAAGAAACCCTATCTTAGTCAATAAGAAAGTCCCGGTACAATTACCATAATACCCATGTCCATGAACCCAATTGGTCTGGACCTACTAAGCCCAACAATCTCCCCCTCCAGACCATGGGGAAGACGTCTCTGAACCCCTTTCTAGGAGTCCAGTCCTGCCAACTCTGAACACAGCTCCAGCTTTCCCTTAGACACGACCTTAGTCATCATGTCAGAGGGATTCTTGTCAGTGTGAATCTTTTCCAGCTTCATGAGATTCTTCTCGATGACCTCACGAATCCAATGATATCTCACATCAACGTGCTTTGTGCGGGCATGGTATGTAGCGTTCTTGCTAAGATCCATAGCACTCTGACTATCACAGTAGACTACATACTCTCCTTGCTTCAAATCCAGTTCTTTAAAGAAATTCCGCAACCAAATCATCTCCTTCCCTGCTTCATTAGCAGCTATGTATTCTGCTTCGGTTGTAGACAATGCTGTACACTTCTGCAACTAGACTGCCAGGAAATAGTTCCTCCTGCAAAAGTAAATAAGTATCTAGAAGTAGACAACCGACGATCAAGATCGCCTACAAATTCAGCATTTGTAATGCCTTCAAGTACTGGTTTTAAGCCTCCGAAATACAAGCAAGAATCTGATGTACCTCTCAAATATCTGAAGATCCACTTCACTGCTTCCCAATGCTCTTTTCCAGGGTTAGAAAGAAATCTACTCACTACACCCACTGCATGAGCAATGTCTGGCCGTGTACACACCATGGCATACATAAGACTCCCAACTGCTGAGGAGTATGGAACAGACATCATCCGTTCCTTTTCTGCATTTGTAGTAGGACATGATCTTTTACTGAGCTTGAAGTGACTGGCTAAAGGCATGCTAACTGGCTTAGCATCTATCATGTTGAATCTTGCTAGCATCCGTTCAACATATTTTTCCTGTGACAACCACAGCTTCTTGGCATTCCTGTCACGACGTATTTGCATTCCCAGAATTTGTCGTGCGGGACCCAAGTCTTTCATGTCAAAAGTTTTTGACATATCCCTTTTCAATCTGCTAATCATCTCACTATCTTGTCCAACTATCAACATATCATCTACATATAAAAGAATGATGATAAATTTGCCATTACCAAATTTACGAACATAAACGCAGTGATCTGCAGCTGTCCTCCGGTACCCATGACTCACCATGAATGAATCAAACTTCTTGTACCACTGTCTCGGTGCTTGTTTCAGCCCGTAGAGACTCTTTTTCAACCTGCAAACCAGCTGTTCTTTTCCTTCTACCTCAAACCCCTCCGGCTGAGTCATGTAGATCTCTTCTTTCAGATCACCGTGAAGAAGCAGTCTTCACATCCATCTGTTCAAGTTCAAGGTCCATGCTGGCTACTAGACCCAAGATAACTCTGATAGAAGTCATCTTCACAACTGGAGAGAAGATTTCATCGAAGTCAAGACCCTTCGTCTGCGCAAAGCCTTTAACCACTAGCCGTGCTTTGTGCTTTATCAGTTTTCCACAGTCATCTCTCTTCACCTTGAACACCCATTTGTTCTTCAGCACCTTCTTGCCTTTTGGGAGTTCCACCAGCTCATAAGTATTGTTCTTTTTCAAAGAATTCATCTCATCCTGCATAGCCTTCATCCACTCATCTTTATCTTCATGAGTTTTTGTTTCTGGGTAGCTCTCTGGCTCCCCCTCATCAGTAAGCAAAATATAATCTGATGCAGGATATCTTGTTGATGGTTGACGCTCTCGAGTAGACCTCCTAGGAGGTTCCGTGGTTTCTGACTGAGGAGACTGCTCCCCCTGCTCAACACCCTGTTCATCTGGCAACCCCTGCGCCTCATCACGATCTAAATCGTGTTGTCCACCTTCTCCACCTGTAGTCTGCACTGGAGAAGGAGTCGGTGTGAGATCAACCACTCCATCAACAACTTCTTTAGACTTTTCAGTCTTTTCAATATCTCCAAAGAACTGATCTTCATGAAACACCACATCCCTACTTCTGATAATTCTTCTTTTCTCTGGGTTCCATAACCTGTAGCCAAACTCGGCTCCACCATAGCCAAGAAAAATGCAACATACTGCCTTATCATCTAGCTTTGAACGATGCTCCTTTGGTATATGTGCAAAAGCCTTGCACCCAAATACCTTCAAATGAGAATAAGAAACATTTTTACCTGTCCATACTCTCTCCGGAAGATCAAAATCCAAAGGAACTGAGGGAGACCTGTTAATCAGGTAAACGGCAGTCAAAATAGCTTCACCCCAAAATGGCTTGGGTAGCTGTGCCACTCTAATCATGCATCTCATCTTTTCAAGAATAGTACGGTTCATTCTTTCGGCTACACCATTATGCTGTGGAGTACCAGGAACTGTGTTTTCATGTCGAATACCATGCTTTGAGCAATAGCCTTTAAACTGGTTGGATGTGTACTCACCACCATTATCTGTGCGGAGACACTTCAAGAGCTTTCCTGTTTCTCTTTCAACCATGACATGAAACTGCTGAAATACTTGGAACACTTGATCCTTCGATTTCAACGCATAAACCCAGACTTTCCTGGATGCATCATCAATAAATGTGACAAAAAGCTTATTGCCACCCAATGACTCCACCTCCATGGGACCACAAACATCAGAGTATACCAAATCCAACACATTAGATTTTATAGTTGATGTTTTAGAAAAAGAAACCCTATGTTGTTTACCAAATAAACAATAATCACAAGGTTCAAGGGATGTACCTTTGGAGTAGTTAATCAGATCTTTCTTTGCCAATAACTGCAGTCCTTTCTCACTCATATGTCCAAGTCTCTTGTGCCACAGATTTGGAGAGGATCTGTCTTCAACAGTATTCAACACACCTTTGCATAGCTTCACATGTGTTTTGTACAGCGTGTTACACGCCTTCCCTCTCGCAAAAATAAGAGACCCTTTAGTGAGTTTCCACCTGTCATTTCCGAAGTAACTTTCATAACCTGCACGGTCCAATGAAGTCCTGGAAATCAGATTCAACCGCAGATCAGGAATATGTCGCACATCTTTCAGCGTCATTGTGCAACCAATATCGGTTTGAATGCAGACATCACCGATCCCAACAATATTTGAATGACTTGTGTTGCCCATCTTCACAGTGCCAAAGTCCCCTGCTTTGTACGTCGTGAACATCTCCTTAGAAGGAGTAGCATGGTAGGATGCTGCTGTGTCAACAACCCACTCAACCTGATTATCTGCAACACTCAAACACTCTTCAACTTCACTGGTAAGAATCACTACTTCATTATCCAAAGTAGCAGTAGTGTTAGTGTCATTCTTCTGCTCATTGTTGGTTTCTTTCTTTTCCTTCAAGGCAAACAATTCTTTCTAATGTGACCCTCCTTGCCACAATGAAAGCATTTTCCAGACTTTTTCTTAGTCTGTGATTCCTTGCCACCTCTGGACTTGCCACGACCTCCCTTTGGTCCCCTACTCTTACTCCTCCCTCTATTCTCAGTAACAAAGGCCTGTGCATTATCTGTCCCTGCAGTTTTCATTCTTGTTTCTTCATTTAACAAGCTGCTAGTAACCTGACTCATTGATAACACACCATCTGGAGTAGAGTTGCTCATGGAAACAACCAATGTCTCCCATGTATCTGGTAAAGAACTTAGAAGAAATAAAGCTTGCATCTCATCATCAAGGATCATCTTCATTGTAGCCAGTTCATTCACAATGCATTGAAAATCATTTATGTGATCGTCAATTTTTCCACCCTCCTTGAATTTCATGTTCACAAGCTTTCTAATCAGAAAAGTTTTATTTACGGCGGTTTTCTTCTCATATCTTTCCTCTAACTTCATCCAAAGGGTTCTCGCATTGGTTTCATTAGACACGTGATGAAATATACTGTTATCCACCCACTGTCTGATGTGACCAATGGTCTTTCTATGCATCTTTTTCCAATCTGGATCAGACATATCTTTTGGTCGGGCACTATCCCCCTCAATGGGATCATAGAGGTCTTTGCAATAGAGTATATCCTCCATCTTAGGTTTCCAAATCAACCAATTGGTATGGTTGAGTTTGATCATGGTAGTGTTTACAGTGTTGTTCTCCATCTTAATTAAATAATCAAGAAATTATAAACAACTGTCACTAACCTCAATTTCTGCACCAATCTGTAGATCTCGTCACCACGAGCACGCTGGAAGAAACGGATTTAAAATCCGACTCTGGATGGCTCCGATATCGCAAAAATGGTTTTCTGCGCTCCGATTGGTCAAACTTTCTTGTTGACCGTCAAACTGTCAATCTTCTTCCACAGTTACGTAGATCTGCTCGCAACGAATCTGTAGGCGCAAACGGATCTCCGATCTGACCTCGGATGATCAAGTTATTGACGAAACAATTCTCAGCCGTCAATCTGGTCAAACCCTGGTTGACCAGAACCTTGCGCTGACGTGGGATGACGTCAGCAGACTCCTGGAGTGGGCTTCCTGTTCACGGGTCAGGCGGAACTGACCCAGAACCTGACCTGCACTGACCTGGTCCTGTGGGCTTGATGCGCTGGGCTTTATGCAGACGGGTCAGGTTGACCCGACCCAAGCCCAACCTGTCCTGGGACTTCTTCTCCCCAAACAGAAACAGAGTTCTGTTTCGCTTTTGGTTTTGTAACCAGCGAGCGATGGAAGGTGCTGCTCGAGGCTTCTTCCTCTGCGACGATGGCTGGCGGCCGGGACCCGCGTTGGCGCAGCGGCCGGACGGCGGCGGAGTCCGGCGATGGGCGGGCGACAGCAGCGGTGGCGAGCGGCAGCGGCGTGGAACAGTCAGGCGATCGTGTGGTCGTGGGTTCGATTCCCCACAGCAGCAGCAGGATGGTTCCTTCTTCTCCAGCCAGATGCGCGGACTCCGATCACAGGCGATCGTGTGGCCCAGCGATGATAAAACAAAATCAACCAAAAAACCCAATCTCTGATCGTCGAACCTTCCTGTTTCCAATTAGAAACCTCGATCCTTGTAATCCGTGTGGCCCAACAAAGATCGGAAACGATCTCTTTTTCCTGCGACGAAGTACCACGCGCAGAAGATCCGGATACCCTTGATCCGATCCGTCGATCGCAACGCGGCACAATCCAACCCTAGTAAATCCTAGGCTCTGATACCACTTGTTGTGCGCGTGTATGCGGAAACGTGAATCAGCGATCGAACGAACAATTAAACCACACAAGACAAACAATCACACACAAGAGAATTACGTGGTTCGGCAATCTTGCCTACGTCCACGGGAAAGAAAACTCGACTCTCTCCTTTAGGTTCACTCTTCTCTGTATGTCTGTCTCTCATGGGTTACACATTACATCATTTATATAATGTTCTCTTTCTTATTCCCTAAGAAACCCTATCTTAGTCAATAAGAAAGTCCCGGTACAATTACCATAATACCCATGTTCATGAACCCAATTGGTCTGGACCTACTAAGCCCAACAGTTCCCACACAACTATATATAACTACATCAAAATTGAATTCATTTATGCCAAGTGGAGTGGGTATGCCTTACGGCTTACACGAGAGAATTTTTTGAGCACCACCGAAATTAAATCTCATGATGGATCTAATCCCCTCACAATCACTAACCCCTTGGTGAATGAAAATTCACCTTAATTGACTTGAATTGAATTTTATAAAAAGATGTAATTTATGGAATTATTAAAGTTTAGAGTTTCTAAGTCAATGGCTGTTTTGATCTCATTGAGATGACTTTTACCCAAAATCACATTCACAGCAATGGGAAGGGCGAGACCTTCTGACCACCGTAGCCCTCCCACCACAGAAGAGCTGTTTGTTTATTTGGCTCCGTGGAGTGGCCTCCCCAGAGTCAATCCTACAACCTCTTGAATAAGAGATTTAATGGAAAGAAAGGTCCAGGGCATGATATTGACATTTATTTGCAACCATCGATCGAAGAGTTGAATGAATTGTGGTCCACTGGAACAATAACATACGACTCTTACAGTAAGAGTAGGTTTACAATGGAACCAATTTTCCTATGGGCGACACATGATTTTCCAGCGTATGGTCGATCATTTATCGGGTTCTAGGACTGCAGGAAAGTTTCGTTCTCTTGTGTGTAGTAAGGGGAAAAATTCACTGTGGCTAAACCATGGAAACAAGTGTGCTTATATGGAGCACAGAAGATTCCTACCAAATTAAAGATGTTTTCTTGTTGAATGGAAGCTTAGTTAGGCAACATGTGAAAGCAATTGGAAAGTTTTCTAGACTTTTGAAGAAGCTTCTTGCATTTTTCCTAGCTTTGAAAAGCATTCTCCTTTTATCCGCAGATTGCTTGCAATTTTACATGTTAATAATACTATGCAACAAAGCACATTTAATTTCAGCTTTTGGAGATCACAATTGCAAGAAAACTTTTGAGTTTTTGCCTTTCTGTTAGGATTGAATTGGGTGGTTTATGCTATAAAGAAGATTAAATAAATCAGATTAAATGATTTTCAAAAAAAATGAAATGAACGATTTCTTGATTTAATTTGGGGTACCCACTCTATAAATGATTCTATTTTGATATTTAAACAGATTCCTTTTTATCAACATTTAGAATATTGATTTTATGCATCTATGCTTCGTAGCAGTGGTTATATATATATATATATATATATGAGAAAAATAGCATTTTATTTTGGTCAATAATAAATAATGTAATTTTGCCATAACCTAAAAAAAAATGAAGCCTTTTGGAGTCAGTAGCCACTTACCATCTTCCCACCCACATGGACTGTTAGTGGTCCAAGCCAATGCTGGCCGAGCAGGGCACCAGTCGATCAGGCTGTGCCAAGGCCGAGGTCCGCCAGCCTGCAGTGCACTTCAATTTCATGGGCCGGCACGGCTCAATTTACATACTTAGCTTCTACCAAAGAAAACCTAGAAACCATATTTTTCTCCCCTTTATGTTGGCACTTTTGGTTAAACCATTACATTAGGACCTACACAATCACCATGATAAGCAGGTGGGCCGAGTGCTTTTAGAGCAAATGAGTAGGAACTTTTGGCTAAACCATTATGATGAGTCATGCTTAGATTTTGGGCTGGGCTAAGGCCAATTCAAATATTGAGTTTTTCATGCTTTAAGCAATGACCCTACACTATGTAACGTACACAGAGCTGGGACGAGTTGAATCCATTAACCTTTTTTCTGTATGACCAAGGACCTGTTTGGCTGAAAGGGATGACAGATAATTTTTAATTTTTCTATGGGACTACATGAAAGGAGTATGAGCAAAAACCACATAAAAATTTGCGGGAATTTCTTAACTCTTCTCGCTTAAGATTTCTGCAAGAAGAGTGCTGTATTATTTATATATATGCAGTAGATGGGTTAGGAGTGTTGAGGATAAGGACTGTTACAATACAGTTCTGGTGAATCAAAGGATCAGGCCAGATCTGGTGGATTTGCACAGTAGATGAAGTCATAAGATTAGGTCCAGTGATCTTATCACCAATACAACATAAGGGGCCGGAGTTTGGCCCGGTACCACCCCTGCCTACACCCAAGTGCCCAACTACACCTTAAACTAGGGCCGCACAAAAATAACTGTAACTCGCCAACCCGCCCGCTCCGCTCCGCCCCGCTCCGATACAAGTGGATATACGTCAAAACCGCCTTTAGGCGGGCGGGGCGGTTTCAATCCGTACTAATGAGCGGGCGGTTACGGTTTGACATTTGAGTAGGCGGTTTCAAACTGCCCCGCCCGCTCATTATTAAAAAAAAAAAAAAAAAACTCTTCAAATTATATATCGATCTTTACGAACTTGAAGTTTAGATTTTGAATTTCTTTTAGCATTTGGGCATTGAATTTTGAAATTTAGAGGTTTATTTATTGAAATTTAGACATTGAATTTTCGAATTTAGATGTTTCTTTATTAGATTTTTTACTTTTGGACGTTAGATTATATAAGTGATTGTATTTTTTAATTTTGGTGATGCCTTTGGACTTTAATTTTACATTGATATACTTAGTTGAAAATTTTATTTATTACTGATTATTGACTTTTATTAAAAATCATGTTTAATTTTTATTATTTATGTTAAGTACTTTGAAACTTTAGTTACATTCTATTAAAAATAAAAAATAAAAAATAAAAAAGAGATTTATAGGTACAAATACCAAACCACCCAATATGCCGCCCAAGTCGCCCGCTAAAAAAAACCGCCCAAACCGCCTGTACTTTGGGCGGTTACAGTTTCTACTTTTTACAAACCGCCATAAAAAAAAAACCGCGCGCCTAAACCGCCCAATAACCGCCCAAGCCGCCCGCTGTGCACCCCTACCTTAAACAGTAGAGGGTATGTGATTTTGTCTAATCCCGAGGTCTAGTCTATTTTTTAAAGACAATTCAAAATAGACCCATATAAAAAAGAGGCTAAAATAAAAAGAGGTGTTTGATAATGCAAGGGTCTATACTAAATTGATATTTTTATATCATTGGTTGAGAGTTTTTCACATATTTCATGAGAACCACAAGGTATTAGGCCATGAAAATTGGCCTTATGGACGTGAGCAGCCTTCCAAAGAGATCTCACTGTTTGGATCTTGTGTTTGGGCCCACATAATCCTCAAAATTATATCTAATGACTCACCTTTTGCACATATCTAGAGATTGGTGATGATCCAACGGGTGAAATTTGGTCTCATGGTCATGTTTGATATTGTGAATATTACTAACAGGTTAGATCTTATTTTACACTCCTTTAAATAATATAAAAAAATTAAAACAGTTCACTGCTCATGGACAACTGCAATATTGAGCATAATACATCAATGGTTATTTTTATTTTGCACATATCTCGAGATTCACAAGGTATTATATGATCAAAATTAACCAAATAGCCGCTTAGAGCCTTTCAAACATATCCAACGGTTTTGATCTTATGTTTGAGGCCCACAGATCATAACAAATTGTATCCAATGGCTTACAATTTTTGGCACATATCACGAGATTGGTGATGATTCAACGGCTGAAATTTGGATTCAGGGCCGTGTTTGACCTTATAGACATTTAAAACGGTTTGGATCTTGATTGTCCTTCTCAGATTTGGAGAAAAATTAAAAAAAAAAAAAAAGGATTGAGCGTGATTGTGCACAAAACACTTTAGCTCTGCCTCTTATTTTTTTCCTCTATTTCTCAACTACCTCATCAAGGGGGCTATGGAAACTACTTTATAAGGCCTCTACTTCATTAAAATGGGTAGAGGCTGGAAGGTGGTGCCAAACACTCTATCGTTCTAAACCTCTATCCATTTTAGAGAAATAGAAAAATAGAGAAAAAAATTAGACCTCCCAAACATGCACTCGATATAATAGAAAAGGCCAAATATCTCCATAGGAAACAGTTTCTAACTCATGATTTATTAGGGATGCCAAATCAAACTTATGATTTTGGTCATATTTTCTGTGACATCCAAGAAGTGAGGTTGTGGACAATTGATGGCAGTAATGGTAGCAAGCTTGATGCACGTGCTACAACCTTTTTTTAATAGCTCCTATGAGGTAGGAATTTGTTCATTCCAATCAATGAAGAATATAGTCTGCTTTAGAGGTAGAACAAGAACAATTCACTCCACAAAATTCCAGAGATTAGGACCTCATTCTCTTGATCCTTATCCATTCAATGATCCTTATCCATTCAAAGGAATATATATATATATATATATATTTGGATAATATTCAGGTGAGAACTAGTTCTCACATATTATATGAAAAAATTTTGTGGGGCCCAATAGTGGGCCCCATTTGGGGATGGGAACAGGGGGGATGAAAAGGTCTATGTGAGGCCATTTCAAGTATCAAGTTTGACCCCAAAATCATACCCCTAACCCCTTCATCCGTGGCCCGCAAGTTTAATGGCTTCATATTCAAAAAAAATATTCAACCCTAAATCCAACGGTGCAATCCATTCGGATGTGTGTCAATCATTGGGATTAGTGACTATAAGGGGGTTTCCTATTGGTTGCTAGGTTTGGATGGGTTGCTAATTGGACCCCGTAAAAAAGTTCTCATAAAATCGGTGAGAACCAGTTCTCACTTCAATATTTTCCTATATATATATATATAGATCCTGCATTGGATGGCTGGCATCGTGCCAGTTGGATGTTCCATGTTTTTACTAGATAAGATTTTGGAAAATACGTACGTTTGGTATGTGTGAATACTGTTCCGATGTTTGGTCTCACCGAAAGGCCTAAGAAATTAAGTGGGAACGAAAAAATCTTTTTTTTTTTTAAGAAACAACCTGCTCGCATTATACTTATCTCTTGCCTTTTAAAAATTTAATTTAAAGATTTCAAATCCTCTCACTTCTCTTAAAGGTATGCGTCATGTTCTCAATCTCAATTAAAAGTGGCCCACGTGATAATTCCTATAATTCATATAATGATTGGACCGCATTATAAGTCTTATGGATGTGGGCCCCATGTTTCAATTTTTAAAGGTGGACATTACGTTGTAATTTCTAAAGGTGGGTCCATATTAGAATTCCTATAATGGTAGGATCACCTTATAACTCCCATGGACGTGGGCCCCATGTTTTCATTTTTAAAGGTGAGCATCATATTGTAATTTCTAAAGGTAAGTCTCATGTCCACAATCACAGAAAAGGTGGCCCCACTTTATAATTCTTAAAGGAGGGTCATATGGTCACAATAAAAAAAAAGGTGGAGTAACATTGTGAATTCTATGAATGTGACCCCATTTCTAATTTCCAAAGGCATGTACTATATTTATTTTTAAAAGTGGGTCACATGTTCACAATCAACAAAATGATGGTCCCACATTATAATTCATATAAAGGTGAGCCTACATTATAAATCTTATGAATGTGTCCCCATGTTCTAATTTCTTGAAAGTGGGAGCGGGCATAGTGCCAGTTGGATGTTCCCATGTTTTTTAATAGCGCCAAAAGGTGTGTATCACATTGTAATTTCTAAAGGTGTGTCCCATAAATACATTCACAAAAGGGAGGCCCCACATTATAATATCTATAAAGGTGGGCCCACATTGCAAATCCTATGAATATGGCCCCGTGTTCTAATTTTAAAATGTGGGCGTTGTAATTTTTGCAGGCGGGTCCCATGTAGGAAAATAAGAGTGCTGAAACAATAAAAGGTGAGCCCCACATTGTAAGTCCTATGATTCACTTACTTCCATTCTTTGAAATAAAAACTTTTATAATGTTACCAAACAAGTTCCATGCAACATATTTTCAAATGAGTAATTTAATATAATGTTGCTAAACAAGTTCTGCATAGTATAGTTTCGGCACAACCCGATCTCAGCACAACCTGATCTGAGCGCAAAATTGGGAACAACACGAGATCGATGCCAAACACGCCCTAACATACCCAATGAGTAATGACCTTATTAGTGTAATTACATTTTTGGGTTGAAGAAATTTGAAAAATATGTAAAGGTTCATTCTATTAGATATGTAATTTTTGTTTTCGGATGAGATCGTAGGATAGCCAAGTGGTCAGTGGTCACGGGATCTGCTCTCACCCTCAATGCCAGCGATCAAGCCCTAGCACTAACAAAATACCTCCCAAGTGAACTCGAGCTGGGCTGATAGTTAGGATATATATAGTTTAATCTTCCATCCCATGTATAAAAAAATAAAAAACAAAAAATGATATATTTTTAGATATTACTAGACTGCATGGATTTTATTATACTTACAAGACATTTTTTTCATCCTAAGTGTATTTTTGGAAATTTCTAACCCTTGAAAGTATTTTTTTTTCTTTTTTTGTTTTTGTTTTCTTTGTAATGGTAACATGACTCTGAAACCCACGACCCTCAAAGTTGTGCTTGCATTGAGCACCTTCCACTCTGTCATGAGTCCATGGTTGAAGGGATATATTAATTGTTAATTATAAGAAATGGTTGTCTATGGTAGGTCCATTGGATTAGAATGGTTCATCAAAGCATGAAGTAGGATCTGGGGACCCACTTGGATGAAACTGCATGGTCCATCTAGATTTTTTTTTGCTACATGGGAGAGGGAAAAGATCATACCTCTTATTCGATCCTCGAAAAGTTCCTTAATTGGCACGCTCATGTTCCATCTAGATGAACATCTTCACTCACATTAACAAGAAAGTCCCACAGATGACTTTGGAAGGACTTGTCATTGACCGTCACTACTGTCCAATGATAGAGAATGGATGCACTTGAATATTTTCCTATTCAGGTGCATCCATCCCTCACCATTTTTTGGTGAGGGACATCCCCTTTTGGAAAGTGACAAGTACAAAAAGGGGAATCCTATGTACTTGAGACTCTCTTTTTGTACTTGTCACTTTCCAAAGGGGGTGTCCCTCACCAAAAATATGGATGCACTTGAATATTTTCCATATATATATAGCATATAAATTGAACTCACAACCTCTCTGTTGCAACAGTGAGCACCTTTCATTGTGTCATGTCTTCTTTAATTGCTCAATTGTTAGTATTGTGAAGTTCATTTGCATTGTGTACCACTATGATGTTAATAAGAATATACTCAAGTAAAACATAGTTTTTTGTATGTATCTGTCCAGATCAGGATGAAGACACATGTGAATTAAATTGTACCATACTCAAAATAAATTTCTTTTTCTTTTTTTTTTATTATAACCAACATAATTTATTAGGAGACTGGCCGGCCGGGCTAGAAGTCCATTCGATCAGCCCATGTCCATTCGATCAGCCCATGCCTAGAATTGGCCAGAGATACAGCTTGTTAGGAAACAGGCCGGGCTAATATTTGGCCCGGATCTACTAAACCCACCATTGGAGTCTTTAGGCATGGATGAAAGTAATGGGCTGGGCAAAGTCTCATAAATGAGTTGGTCCTAAACAAAACCCAGCCTCATACAGAAGTCCTTCTATTTTTCTCTAAACCACAACAACGTTAGTATGCGTCTAGATAACCCAGAGAAGTCCTGAATTAAAAGGAGTGGAACTCCAAACTATGGCTCACCTTTTAAAATTAGTATCTTTTAAGACAAATGCCTTTCAGATTTTTAATAGATATTCTCAAATTTTACACGAATTTAAGTTTTTTCCACCATTGAATGACATCTATTTCAAGAAAGCTGTAAAAATGGATGTGCATAGGATTATGTAAATTACATTTTTATCAAATAGTCAATCTATCAGTGAAACAAATTCTGATTCATGAAAAATTTTAGGATGCTATATATACTTGGAGGATATTTATTTTCAATTGTTTAGATTTCAATAGTCTGGCTGGCTGTGGAGTCTTCGAGGATTCAGATTCCTTTGTTATTTATGAAATGTGAACAGAGAAAAAGAGAAGCCAGACAAAAAGACCCAAGTCTGAAAGTAACCATGTGGGTGGCCAAGTGAATTGATGCTGCTGGAATATATCAGAAGTAAAAGCAGAATGACCATACCAAATTGCCATTGAACCCCAACTGCCATGGAGCCTACACGTCTGTCTATAAAATCTGGGTTGGGCTCTAACTTGCAATTGTAAGGGGAGCTTCAGTGGTGCAACACCCATCTCTCTCTCTCTCTCTCTCTCTCTCTCTCTCTCTCTCTCTCTCTCTCTCTCTCTCTCTCTCTCTCTCTCTAAAATAGATAGGACTAAGCTTGGGCCAACATGCAGGACCCATTGTTTGGATTTGGTCGCTTCAATCAAGGTGGGTTTGGAGGTGGACAGACTCGTGTAATTCGACGTGTTATCGTTAGCAACGACTCTCCAACTGATCAACTGTCCACACTCGACCCATTTCTAACTTCCCGTTTTCACTCAATGCTTCCCACAATGGAGCCATCCATGAATAGGATCACTCATCGTCGTTTCTTCGACGATGACGATGACGATGATTTTCCTGCACCATTTCCATCCAAGGTTGAACCACCCAAGGCTCCTCGCTACGATGAGTACTACAAACCTCCACCCAAGGCTCCTCCTCGCTACGATGAGTACTACAAACCTCCACCCAGAGCCAACCCACCCATGATACCTGGAGGCTTCTATGGCGATGGCTTTTATCCGCCCGGAGGGAATCCAGTGAATGTCCATCTAAATCTCAGTGTAAGTACCCATCATACTCTTTTATTCTTCGTAAATATTTTTTGCAGTAGCTCAACTCTGAAACTTGGGTCTCTTTGAGTAAGAATTGTTTCCCTTAAAAAACTCTCGAGATTTTCTCAACTACTCAGGAAACTTAACTTAGAGAGAATAAGATTGCTTTTCCACGCTATTAGGCCTAGGGGTGTTCATAGCCGGGCCAAGACCGCTTCGGCCTGGGCTTGGATATGTAATTAGGGCCTGATTAATAACTGAGTCGGGCTCGGACTAAGTGATAGAAAGCCCATAGCCCGGCCCGTCTTGTGTAAGAAATGCTTGTAATTTAATTTAATTAATGCTCTAATGCCAACAAAAATGAAGAAAAGCCCGGTTCGGCCCTGCGTGATTGATTAAATGGGAGGGCTCGGGCCTAACTTTTATGGTCTGTGTATGGCATGAGCCGGGCCTGGGCCAATGTTTCCAAAGGCCCGATCGGGCCAAGATATGCCGTCGGGCCCATGAACACCCCTAAATTTAGGCCCATATTTCTGGAATCTTAACGATCAATGTGGCACATGATTCTCTCATCAATCACCATGTATAGTTTCAGCCAGATCTTTCTAACATGCACAAATTGACTATATATTCTGACCATGTTTTCACTTTTCTTTTGCTTATATATGGGGCTACAGGGCTTACAAGCACCCAATCAGAACGCAAATAGCAATGACAACGCAAATAGTAATCACAACGCCAATAGTAATGACAACACAAATAGTAATCACAATAGCAAGGCTGGACCGCCTGGTTGGCTTCAGTACAATCCACAAGTTCAAGGGGTTAATTACAATCCAAATGGTTATTACGATAGCCAGACTGGTTGGCGTCAGTACAATCCACAAGTTCAAGGGGGTAATTACAACCCAAATGGTTATTACAATAGCCAGACAGGTGGGGGTCAGTACAATCCACAAGTTCAAGGGGGTAACAAAGTAGGTGGTGATGGCAAGATTACTATGGGACCTGAAATAGGTAACATCACTATGGGAGGGAACGAGACTGGTGGGGGTAATTACAACGCAAATAGTAATTACAATGCGAAATAGCTTATGTTGAATGGGAGAATATGGAAGCTACTTCATGATCATATTTGCTCTCATGTTTTATGTTTATTCAGTATTATGTACTATCAACTGTAGTCATATCGAGTGTTCGACAATGACTTGTTGCAATAACAAAGGTTACTCTCTGTTGTGAATAAACATATTTGTGATGCCCAATATACAATTACAATGTACAGCTCTTTTAGATATGTGACACTAAATGGGACTCGTTCCAAAACCCTGATTACCCAATCATATGAGAGGGAGGGCCAATCTCACAAGTTAAGCTTAATTTATGTGTGTGTTGTGCGGCAAGAGGAATTTGCGATAGAGTTCAAAGTTATTCTAATTTTTTTAGAATAAACCACTATTCCATTTTTTTATGGGACATATTTTTCTTGCAAAAAATAAAAGAAGAATTGATTATCCTTAATAAAATGGGTTTTGAATTAGGAAAATGGAGAATTCCCCTTTCTCTCTCATGAAAATAGAGATTCATGGAGTGCAAATAAGTAATGTCACGAGAGAAGGGAGTGTAGGAAATGTCTCATGCATGACAACAGAAGTGATAATAAAACAGAAATGGAAAAGGGGCTTGATTAAAATACAAACATCAATGGATAGATGCAACTAAGTGGGATATGTTAGCATGTGGGCCAGTGGCCCACACTTGATGGCCACAAAAGAGCCTTAAAGTTGGTCATCCTCAATATTCTACAAAAAAAGGGGTCATCCTCAATATTCTACAAAAAAAAAAGGGGTCATCCTCAATATCCTACAAAAAAAAAGGTCATCCTCTGTATCATCTGGACCACGTACTTCACAATGTGAAAATGATGTAAGGAGAATTGTGCACTTAAAAAAAATTACAAATAGATTACCTGATGCATTTAACGATACAACAAAGGTGACAAAGTCACATGTGCCAACTATGTATGCACCTGTTGTAGGATAAAGTCAAAATATGGCTAAAAAAATCCGCAATACTCCAGAAGTGTGGCAGACCTATAGGTTCAAAGGACCGGCTACGTGGAAAATGAGAAATAAGCAATCATCATCATGTCCTCCAAAAGATGCATACAACACCCCTGAAGAGGTTCCTCCCGAAGATGCACATAACGCTCTTGAAGAGGCTATGCTAAAATCCATTCTCTATTGAATAATGGAAGTCCCTGATGAGACTTTGGAAGCCTTTGAAGAGAGGCACCGATACCGGATAATGAAGAGATCTCTATATTTTGTAATGAGAGATAGAGAGAGAGAGAGAGATGTGATAGAAAGAAAATTGTCATCGATGACCCAATGTCATATGCGGTAACTATACAAATATCAAAGAACAATGATGATGATGATTGGGATATAGAACCATGTACTATAAATGAATATCGACAAAGGAAAGATTGACCAAAATGAAAAAGTGTCATCAAAGCACGCACAGTTAAAGTCTCTCAATAAACGTGGTGTGTTTAGATCATATCTTGCTATTTTACATGTTAATAGCACCCTGAAACAGAGCACATTTAATTTCAGCTTTTGGAAATCATAATTGCAAGAAAACTTTGAGTTTTTGCCTTTCTGTTAGGATTGGATTGGGTGGTTTATGTTATAAAGAAGATTAAATGATTTTCCAAAAAAGTGAAAGGAACGATTCCTTGATTAGATTTCGGGTACCCACTCAGTAAATTATTCTATTTTGATATTTACACAAATTCTGTTTTATCAAAATTTAGAATATTGATTTTTTGCATCTATATATATATATGTGGGAAAAATAGTGTGTTTTTACCGGAACTAAAAAAAGAAGAAGAAGCCTAATGCAGTCTAATTGTTACACCAAATAAAACCCTTTCAAGATGGATATCAAGTTAGTGTCCATACCAAAATATTGGGCCACTTCTAGGGCCCGTTTGGCATCGTTCTTGTATTTTTTTCAATTTTGTGCGCGGATCAGGTTGTGCCGAAATCATGCTGTGTCAAGAGTATACTCTGTGAAACTTGTTTGGCATCATTATATTAATTACTCTACTAAAAATATGTTGTACAGAACTTGTTTAGTAATATTATAAAATTAATGACCTAAGGAGTGGACGTATGATTTACAATTTGAGACCCACCTTTTATTGTTTGTGCCGCTCTATTATTATCATACATGAGACCCACCTGTAGTAATTACAATGTGGTATCCGCCTTTAAAAATTAAACAAGGAAACCCATTTTCATATGATTTGCAATATGGGCCCATCTCTATAGGAATTAAAATGTGGGGCCACCTTTTGTGAATGTAAATATGTGACCCACCTTTAGAAATTACAACATGGTACAATATTTAGAAATTAAAATATGGGGCCCACATTCATAGGATTTATAATGTGGGTCTACCTTTTGTGGTCGTGACCATGTGACCCACATTTATGAATGACAAAGTGGTGCCACATTTTTTGTGATTGTGGACATATGACCCAAATTTAGAAATTACAATATGGTGCTCACCTTTAGAAATTTGAACATGGTGCCCGGCAGCACATTCATAGGATTTATATTGTGGGCCCACTTTATAGGAATTATAATGTGGGGGCCATCTTTTTTGTAATTGCGAACACGGGACCCACCTTTAAAAAATTACAATGTAGTACCCATCTTTAGAAATCTGAACATGGGGCTACATTCATAGGATTCACAATGTGGGCCCACATTCATAGGATTTACAATGTGGTTCCACCGTTTGTGATTGCGACCATATGACCCACCTTAAAGAATTATAAAGTGGGGACACCTTTTTTGTTATTGTAGACATGGGACCCACCTTTAGAATTATAACGTGATGCCCAGCTTTATAAATTAGAAGATAAGGCCAACATTCATAAAATTTTTAATGCGATCCTGCCATTATAGAATTTTAATATGGGCTCACCTTTTATGATTGTAACCACGTGACCTACTTTTAAGAATTATAAAGTGGAGCCACCTTTTTTGGATTGTGAAATTGGGGCCGACCATTAGGATAAACGAGAAGATTTAGAGTATTTAAATAACATTCTTTAAAAGTCAAGAAATAAGTAAGAAACAATAAGAAAAAAAGTAAAGTTTTCTGGTTCCTACTTTCTTATCAATAAGTCTACCCGACTCCCTTGGCCGATTATGTGACCCATCCTACGTGCACTTTCGTGAGCGCTGAGGTACGAGACCAAGCAAGCCGTTCTACACAGCCTGATTTTCAACGCCTGAAAATCAGCCCGATCCCAGCTGGACGCTGGATCTCATTTTGATTTTTGCTACATGGGATGGGTTGTGGACAATTGATGCATGACAATAATGACAGCATCATGATGTACGCTCTATCAGGTAGGAATTTGTTCCTTCCAATCAATGAAGAATATAGTACTCCTCTTTAAAAGGTAGAACAAGAACAATTCACCCCCACAAAATTCCAACCAGAGCTTAGGACCTTATTCTTTGATCCTTGTTATCCATTCAAAGGGCTATCTATCTATCCGATTGGAGAATCTCCAGTCACCAGCCGCCAAGTTCCGCTGATCGAACCAGGTCCTTAATTTCTCAAATCTAAACTCCAAGAAAGCCTCTGTTTCTCTCTTAGGAAGATATCCAAGCCTTTCTACAGCCATCAGCTCCGCTCCATCTTAATTTTTTTGAACAACCCTACAATTTCTTCTTTCACAGACCAGCTCTAACTATACTCTGGTTCATTTTTTTTGTTTCATTTTTATTGTTTCAGCCTTTGTATTCTTTCTTTCTCATTTATTATTATTATTTTTTCAATACAATTACCTCTCAAATCAAAAAAAAAAAAAAAAGTCACCAGCCGCCAACTATTCTCAGTGACGTCGACTCCTGTCTTATGCCATGAAAAATCCGGATCACTAGATTTTATGTACTATAGGCCCATAGCTAAACAGAAAGCTAGGCCCAAACAAATTGTAGATTTTGTGTACTATAATAGTTATACACAATTGAAGGGTCCACATAATGGATGCGAAAACAGTACACATCAGATGGAAACTTTGGTATCAGATCCTGCATGGATGGCTGGAAAACTAACATACCCAATGAGTAATGACCTTATTAATTAGTGTAATTACATTTTTCGGTTGAAGAAACCTAAAAAAATATGTAAAGGTTCGTACTATTAGATATGTAATTTGTGTTTTTGAATGAGACTGTAGGATGGATGGCCCAAGTGGTCACGGGCACCCTTGGCACTAGCAGAATATTTTCCCAAGTGAACTTTTGTGAAAGAGGAGTACACCAAAGGCAAATGCATACTCAGGTGGAGTGGAGGATAAGGATCCGGATCCCCTATTTGGACCAAATAGGAAAACCTATTTGGTCCAATCAGGGGGTGCCACATGGGGAAAAGGGGTGCCACATGGGGAAAAGAATCTTTTTTTTGAGGAGATAGAAATTTTTTTTTTTTTTTTTTGAGGAGATGGGATGTGACAACTCTCCCCAATGGGGCACCCTCCCTATTTGGACCAAACAGGGAATCTATTTCTAGAGGATAATGGCGCGCATGGAGGAACCCTGGGGCTGCTAGGTGTAAAAAAATAGAAACAAAAAAAAAAAGAGCAAAGATGTGTTTTTAGACATTAGTAGACTGCATGGACCTTATTCTAGCTTATAGGACATTTTTTAAAAGGACTTTCCTTTTTTATTTTTCTTTTTATTGGTAACATGACTTGAAACTCAGGACCCTCAAGGTTGTAATTGTAGGGAGCACCTTCCACTCTCCCACGAGCCCATGGTTGAAAGGATCGATATATATATATATATATGTTAAATATTGTTAATTGAAAGAAATGGTTGTATATGATAGGTACATTAATGGAATAGCATGCATTGTCCTTTATTTTGAGCCAGTCATGGTTCATAAAACCATGAAGTAGGATATGGGGGCTCACTTGGATGAAATTGCAGGGTCCATCTAGACAAACATCTTCACTCACATTATCAATAAAGTCGCACAGATGACTTTGGAAGGACTTGAGTCATTGTCACCGTTCAATGATAGAGAATGTAGCTTTTAGTTGCTATTTTTATGGATAGCATATAAATTGAACCCACGATAATCTCAGGTTGTAATAGTTAGCACCTTCTATTATGTCATGGGTCTTGTCTTCTCTTAGTTGCTCAATTCTTAATTAGTATCGTGAAGTTTATTTTTATTGTGTACCGCCATGAGCAGCCATACCTACGTTGGTGACTGAAGTAAGGTAAAGTCCCCATTTCTATAAAAAAAATCCCACCAAAATACTTTAATTCAAATTTCTCACCATATTTTTCAAAAAAAGTTCAAAAAGTAGCCTTATTTCTCCATTAAAAGACAAAAATCTTCACTTTTCAATAAAAAAAAGTCAAAAAGATTTCATAGCAAACAACTAAAAATAAAATACCATCATAACCCACTTATATTTTATTATTTCTTTAAAATAACATTTACTCCACTCAACTCCATTAATAAAGCTCCCAAACAGGAAGGGCACTTGGCACACTTGAAAGGTCATTTAAGAGGAAGGGGATTTCAAACTATGAAAATGAAATTGCTCCATTCTCAAAATGAACCTCTTATACTTTTTCCTCATTATAACCAACAGGATTTATTAAAGTTTTGGAAAAAGTCCATTCGATCAGCCCATGCCTAGAATTGGCCAGAGATAGAGCTTGTTAGGAGATGGGCTGGGCTAACAGTTGACCTGGATCTATGAAACCCACCGTTATTGGAGTCTTCAGGCATGGATGAAACATGGGCCTGGCAAAGCCTCATACATCAGTCGGCCCTAAAAAAATTCCAGCCTCCCACATAAGGTGATTTATTTCTCTCTCTAAACCACAACAACGTTATTATGAGTCCCGATAACCTAGAGAAATCCTAAGTTAAAAGAAGTGGAACTCCACACTATGGCTCACCTTTTGAAATTAGAATCATTCAAGACAAATGCCCTCTAGATTTATGGCAGATATTCTCAAATTTTACATCAATCCAAATTTTTTCTACTATTGAATGGATATTTCACGAAAAACGTGAAAAAAAAATATAAGATTAAATTAATCACATTTTAATCAAATAATCAATCTAATGGTATAACAAACTTTTTTTTCGATGGTTTGGCCTGCCTGGCCGTGCAGTTCCACTATCGGACCTCGGTTAAAGCCCCGGAGATACTCATGAAATGTGAAGAGACAAAAAGAGATGCCAGTCAGAGACTCAAGTCTCCAAGTAGCCATGTGGGTGGGCCAAGTGAACTGATGCAGCTGGAATAATACTCTTTTCTAACGATCTCTCTTTTCTTTTGCTTGTGGCCCAGTACTGGCCGGTAGGGAGGAAGTCAAACCTCCCACCAGCTCTCCATTTTTAGTGGGAGGGGTGGAAGTGAGAGGCCTTACCAACAGGCCCTCTCTATATTCCCGACTCTTTCCTAACTTTATCCCAAGTAAAAGCAGAATGATCCCACTAATAACAAGAAGGAATATATCAAATTGCCATTGAACCCCAACTGCCATGGAGCGTACACGTATGTCTATAAAATCTGGGTTGGCCTCTTATAACTTGCATTTGTAAGGGGATCTTCAGTGGTGTAACACCAATATCTCTCTCTCTCTCTCTCTCTCTCTCTCTCTCTCTAAAATAGTTAGGAGTCAGGACTCAAGCTTGAGCAAACATGCAGGACCCATTTTTTAGATTTGGTCGCTTCAACCAAGGTAATTCATCAGAGGGGTTTGGAGGTGGACAGCAAGTAGTTCGTGTAATTCGACGTGTTTACGTTAGCAACGACTCTCCAACTCAACTGTCCACACTCGACCCATTTCTAACTTCCCGTTTTCAACCAATGTTTCCAACAATGGAGCCATCCATGAATATGATCACTCGTCGTTTCTGCCTCGTCGATGATTCTCCTCCATCACCTCCATCCAAACCAGAACCACCTGAGGAAACTCGTTGCTACTATCCTGATGAGTACTACAAACCTCCACCCAAAGCCAACCCACCCAAGGCAACTCTTCGCTACTATCCCGATGAGTACTACAAACCTCCAGTACCCAAAGCCAACCCACCCATGATATCTGAAGGCTACTATGGCAATGAATTCTCAAATTATCCGCCGAGGCATGATCCACCTGGACGGAATCCTGTCAATCTCAATGTAAATCTCCATGTGAGTACCTATCAAACTCTTTATCCTTGGTTTATATATATATGAAAAATATTCATGTGCATCCATCCCTCACCATGTTATGGTAGAGACAACATAGTAGGATGGACTTTATAACACATCATTTTCATCCACACACATGGAACCCCCTTAAGTACACTAGAACCATTGAATTTTCACTATCCAAATGGATTGAACCGTTGGATTGGTCAAGGGTCAAAAATTTTTTTTTAATATAAAGTCATTAAATTTGTGCGCCACGGATGAAGGGGTTAGAGGCATGAGATGGACCCCAAATTTAATATATGATCTCATCAAGATATCTCTTCTCATCCCCCACAAGTCCCATTGTCAGTGGGTCCCTAGGTGGGCCCCATTAAGTTTGTCCCTCACCATATGGTACATATATAAATATATATGTATATATATTGCAGTAGCTCCACTTTGACTCTGAAAGGAGAGACGATATAGTAAGGAAGTTGAAATTGGCGGGAGGGCCTTTTTTTGTGAAGTTGAAACTATGAGGTCCTTAATTTTTCATTCATGGCCCATCTAAAGGATATTTTCTCGTAAAATCCTCAATTAAATTTCTATTTAAAAGGCTTAGAATCTATTTTTCCAAAAAGATTTTGCATATTTGAACTATATTCTGACCTTGTGTCTTTCCTCTTTATTTTGGGTTATAGCTGAGGCCAGAGGACTTGAGACAACTCTATCCCGGGAATGGTAATTTTAATGGCCAGACTGGTGGGGGTGGGTACAATCCACAAGTTCAGGGGGGTAACAAAGTAGGTGGCGATGGAAAAATCACTTTAGGGCCTGACATTAATGGAGGTAACATCAATATTGGAGGGGGAAAAGCAGGTGGAGGCAATGTAGGAGGAGGAAAAAAGAAAAATAAAGACGATGACAGTAGTGATGATGATGATGATGAAAAATAGCTTATGTAGGACGAGAGAATATGGAAGCTGCTCCATCGTCCTATTTGGTCTCATGTTTCACATTTCTTCTGTATTATGTACTCTCTACTGTAGACCTCAGGGTCATATCCAGTGTCTTGTTTCAATAAGTAATGTTAGATGTTGTGTTATCTACGCTGCTGCCTATGAAACATATTTCTGATGCCCGAAATACACTAAACAATATACACTTCTTTTACATGTGTGACACTGATGAAACTCTTTATAACACCTTGAATATCCAAATCATATGAGAGGGAAGGACAGGACAGTTTGCGGTAGCCTTAGGCGTCGCAGAAGCTTTGTTCAGCTATATATTTTAGCCGTTATAAACTCAAAAATGATTTGTGTATCAAGTTGGATCAACCGATCAAGCAACCGTTGTGGAGATACTAGAGATCAAAATCTTTGATCCCCTAATTCACTCTTCAAAATCTGAGGGCCGGCCGGCTATGATGGACATGACCCTAATCCTGGAACTACAACATGGATGGCTTTGGTCAACCTAGGATAAATGTTTTACTTGGTTAATTTTGAATCCTTTCTCTTCTTACATGGTCTCTTTTCCCAGCCAAAAAGAAAAGCATGGGTCTCTGAGTAAGAGGATCGTCTGTTTCCCTTTTAGAGAGATTTTCCCAGCTACTTTAGGAAACTTAACTTATAGAGAACAAGATTGTTTTTTCCACATTGTTAGGCCCATTTTTCTGGAATCTGAACAGTCAATACGGCACATGATTCTCATCTATCACCATGTCTAGTTTCACCTTGATTTTTCTAACATGCACACAGGGGCGGATCCAGGAATTCTAATCTGGGGGGCTGCACTTAACTTACACTAAAAAAAATAGCAACAATGTCTCACCAAAAACTATAAAAAAATCTTCTATTCATCATGTCATCTAAAAGAAAACCCTTGTAGTGCAAGCATCCGAATACATTGAATAACATTTCGGAGAAGCAATCGATTATTTGCAATTGCTTATTTAGAAAGTGTATTGAAAACACTATCTATATGTCGAGAAGGATTCATTAGGTTGTTTAATTTGAAAAAAAATTAAACTATTAAAATAAATGTAAAACATTGATGCTCATTTATAACTTGAAGAATGGGTCGGCACTAGTCAATGGCCCAGGCACATTTTTTTTCCATGCACCACAACCCCGCCAACCTATTTTTCTTTTTCTTTTTCTTTTTTATTTCCCTCAAATTTTGCCAAACAAATATTGGATTGAATGGAAAATACATGTCACTCTTCCCTTCCCTGGAAGCCGTCTGAATTCCATTTCTTGACAGCAATACTACAATAGCCATCCCACTCCATGCCTTGGTTGGTGCAAATGTCTTCTCATCAATCAAACCCATGAAAACCCTCCCAAAACCTACCTCGCCAAGAAGTCTATCGGGACTAAAGTTCCTGGTCGCCTTCTTCAACTCTGCAAAATTGAAAATCTTTAAAATGGGAGTAATGGGAAGGATCTGTTCGTTTGGGGAAACCTCATCCAAACGGCTCAAAAATGTAATCCCAGTTTCCGAATGCGTCCCTTCATTGTTGGTGTTCTGTGCAATCCCTGCAAATTTAAGATAAGAGAAGAGGAACAAACGATTTGAAGGAAATCCATTTGAAATTATGCAAACATGGAGAGATCTGTTAATCAAAAGGGGAGAAGAAAACAGAGCAGCAAATGAAAAAACAGTCACAGAGAAAATATTGTATTTGAAAGAAATCACATGTACGCAAAAGGAGAAAGGGATTTTGATAAAATGACCCACAAAAAGAAACAGAAACAAAAAGATAAATTCTTTCCAGAACCAGCAGAAAGAGAGAGAAAGAATACAATGGTATCTTGAATTACTCAAACTATGAACTGAAAAGGCAAGAAAACAACCCATATAAAAAACCAATTTTTTTTTGGGGCTGAAACCTTGGGCGCCCCGCCCCGCCCCTGTATGCACAAGTTGACTATATATTCTGACCATGTTTTCATTTTTCTTTTGGGTTATAGCTGAGGCCACAGGACTTACAAGCACCCTATCCTGCAAATGGTAATTACAATAGCCAGACTGGTGGGGGTCAGTACAATCCACAAGTTCAAGGGGGTAACAAAGTAGGTGGTAACGGCAAGGTTACTTTGGGACCTGACATTAATGGATGTAACGTCAATATTGGAGGAGGTAAAGCAGGAGGGGGCAATGTAGGAGGAGGAAAAAAGAAGGATAAAGACGATGACAGTAGTGATGATGAATGAGCGAAATAACTTGTGTCGCATGAGAGAATATGGGAGCTGCTTCATCCGCTACACCAAAAATGAAAAATTGGAACGGATTACCGTTCCTAATCCCTATGTTCCTAATCTGTTCATCCGTTCCTAAACCGTTCCTAATCCGTTAATCCGTTCCAAAAATAAGAAATTGGAACGGATGAACGGATTAGGAACACACAGATTAGGAATGGTTATCCGTTCCAATTTTTCGTTTTTGGTGTTGTGATATCAATAGCCTATTTACTCTCATGTTTTATGTTTATTCAGTACTATTATATACTCTCACCTGTAGACTTCAGGGTCATATCGAGTGTTCGACAATGTCTTGTTGCAATAACTAATTAAAACTACTCGCTGTTGTGTTATCTACACTGCAGCCCATTAAACATATTTCTGATGCCCAATATACAATTACAATACAGTTCGTTTACATATGTGACTCATTCCAACACCCTGATCGATTACCCAATCCATCATATGAGAGGGAGGGCCAATCTCACAACTGGTTTAAAATTTATGAGTGTATCGTGCAGCTCATGAGTTGCGATAGAGTTCAAAGTTACTTTAATTTTTTCTGTGCAACCCACTATTTTATTTTTTGATGTGACGCATTTTTCTTCGAAAAATAAAAAAGTAATTTGATTTTCCTTAATAAAATGGATTTTGATTTAGGAATATGCAGAATTCCTCTCTCTCTCAAATAGAAATTCATGGAGTGGAACAAGTCATTTCACAAGAGTAGGAGGGTAGGAAATGTCTCATGGATGGATGACAACAGAAGTGATAATGAAACAGAATTAATGATCAAGGGGGAAGATTAAAATACAAGCATGAATATGGATAGATGTGTGTGTGGCCAAGTGGGATATGTTAGCATGTGGGCCTATAGCCCACATTTGATGGCCTCAAAAGAGCCTTAAAGGCGGTTGATGATGCCAAAAAGAGATTCGGACAACACCGGTCGAGTAATGGATAATAAATGCAATAATTAAAGAAGAAAGAGATTATAGTGGTTCGGTCAGTATGACCTACGTCCACTTCCTAAGGGCAGAGGTTGCCGGATGGTTTATATCTCGAATGTGCAGAGATTACAATGAGGAGAAAGAAAGTGTGTAGAAGGGAAATATCTCTTGCCTGCCCCCCAAGTATTGGTGGGGCTCATCTATTTATAGTCTTCCCCTAACAGATGGGGACGACTTTACAGCAACGTTCACTCTACTTCGATGGAGCCTTCGAACTATCTTCAATGGACGAGGCAGTTGGGATATTCTCCACAGGACTTGGTAAAAGCAGGTTAAGGGTTGACTATTTCCAAAGCGACAAGCGTTGCCTTGACGTGGTCAAGCTTCGTAGGTTTGAGTCCGGATCTCAACTGACTCGGATCTTCACAGATTTAGGCCCTGACTCATTAAAGACTGGGTCACTTGGACCTGACTCATCATTTACCCCTCAATGCTCCGCGCCTAAAGAAGGTTGGCGGGGAGGCCGGGGGAGCTGAGGAGCGACGCCTGGTGGCGGGCGCCGCCCAGGTTGGTGCAGAGGCCGCGGCGAGCGCCGCTGCGGCAGCAAGCGAGGGCGCGAGAGCTGAGGAGCGACGCCCGGCGGCGGGCGCCGCCCAGGTTGGCGTGGAGGCCACAGCGGGCGAGGGCGTGGGAGCTGAGGCGCGACGCCCGGCGGCGGGCGCCGCCCAGGTTGGCTCAGAGGTCGCGGCAGGTGCCGCCTAGGTCGGCGCGGAGGCCGCGACGGGCACCGCTGCGGCAGCGGGCGCCGAGGTCGTGGCCGCGGGCGTGGAGGCAGCAGCAAGCGTCGCCCAGGGCGAGGCCGCAGGCGTGGGGGCCCCTGCTGTGGGCGCCGCAGCCCCGGTGTTGTGTTATCGCCCGAGGTTACGCAGATTAATGTTTTGGGCATCGAAGGGCTTATAAACATATTCTGGAAGGTCTGGCTCAGGTAAAGGTTTACTGTTCCCCTTTTCTCCAGACTTTCATTTTATATGTGCTATCTCATTTCCTTTGTTCCTCTTTTTCAGGCCTCCACTGCATCCGTCTGTTTGTGGTCAAGGCCCGATCTCATAGTCAGCTGAAACAGGATAATGAGATTGTGCAAAAGGAGCTTTATGCTGCTCAAAGAAAGATTACTGCTCTTAAAGCTACTAGAAGGGCTTCCAAGGTTGATCTTACGGTGGCCCACGAGAGGACGACTAGGCTTGAGACTGAGCTCTTAGTCGCCCACGGGAGGGCGGCCAAGGCAGAGGCTGAACTTGTGAAGGCCCGCGAGAGGGCTTCGCTCATTGAGGCTGAGCTTGTGAAGGCCCGCGAGAAGGCTTCGCTCTTTGAGGCTGAGCTTGTGAAGGCCTGCGGGAGGGTGAGGCTCAGAGAGACTGTTGTGGAGTCAGAGATGAGGTCGGCACATGAGAGAGCTTCTCAAGCTGAGGAGAGGGCTGCTCTGGCTGAGAGAGGCTTAGCGAATGGCCTCGCTGATGCCTTTATTACGGCGGGGTCATTTTGTATTTGGAGCAAAAATGTGCCCAACAGCGGCATTGAGTGGAGTGAATATTTGTCAGTCTTTCTGCGTAGCAGGACTCAGTCGGTCTCTGACATGTACCATCTCTGTCCTGCTTCGCTTGTTGCTTGTATCCTTCTTTTCGTCTCTGTCCCGATCTTTCCCCTTGTCCTTTGTTCTGGAGGATTCCCCTCGCCTAGCCCTTGTGATATGTTCAGCATTCATGTACTTCAGGGCCTTTGCCAGTAACTCCGTCATGCTCTTTGGTGGGCGCTTCATTACTGAGAAGAGGAAGCTCGATGAGCGGAGGCCTCCTAAGAAGGCTGTCATGGACACTTTGTCGTCGGGCTCTTCGATCTGAAGTACCTCCTCGTTAAAACGAGTGAGGTAGCTCCTGAGGCTCTCATTCTTGTCCTGCTTTATGCTGAGCAGGTGTGTGGCAGGCTTCTAGTGGCGACGTCCTCCAATGAAGTGTGACACGAAGGACTTGCTCAATTCCCCAAAGGTGGGGATAGAGGCTGAGGGGAGATTGGCAAACCACTGTCGGGCAGAACCCTTCAGTGTGGTTAGGAATGCCCTGCACATAATCTCGTCAGGGAAATTATGCAGCTGCATTATAGTTTTGTAAGTCTCCAGGTGGTCCAATGGATCCTTCGTTCCGTCAAATGTCTCCATGGATGGCATTTTGAATTTTCGAGGGAGTGGATAGTTCACCACGTCGGGCTTGAACGGTGTGTCCGTTCGCCTGACTAGGTAATCCACTGTCTCTGGTGCTTGCGCCCTCATGGCATTGAAGACATCACCTAGCTGATTTTGCATTTCCCTGATCTTTTCCTCCCAGCGATTGGGGGCTTCCCTGGATGGATCAAGGAAATAACTCCCGTCCTCCATGCTCTGGTTTTCACTCTCCCCTTCTTGGAAATGAGGATCCTCTCCATTAGAATAAGAGGGAAGAGGTGGAAGTCCTCCATGATTCGCTCCCCCGGGAGGTAGGGGTCCTCCAAGCTGGGCTCCACCGTGAACTCCATGAGGGGCGCCTTGGGGAACTCCCTGGGGAACTCCCTGGGCGCCACCCAGAGGATGGGGGCCTTGGGGAACTCCCTAGGCGCCGCCCTGAGGATGGGCGCCCAGATGGGGAGCTCCTCGGCGTGGAGCTCTTGGAAGTCCCAGGTGCGATGCTCCTTGTGGTACTCCTCCAAATTGTGATCCTCCTTGCCTTGCCAGCATGAGTTGTATGATTTGCTGGTTTTGGGTCATCAACTGCTGCATGGTCTCCAACGTTTATTGAAAAGTAGGAGTAGGAGCATTTGAGGCAGGATTAGTTTGTGGAGGATCATCCTCGCCCTCTGCTCGTCTTGTCGATCTAGTGGTGATCACCATAATTTTGAAAAAAGGATGAGAACTTTTGTTCAGTTCCTACGGACGGCGCCAAACTGATGATGCCTAAATTAGATTCGGACAACACCGGTCGAGTAATGGATAATAAATGCAATAATTAAAGAAGAAAGAGATTATTGTGGTTCGGTCAGTATGACCTACGCCCACTTCCTAAGGGCAGAGGTTGCCGGATGGTTTATATCTCGAATGTGCAGAGATTACAATGAGGAGAAAGAAAGTGTGTAGAAGGGAAATATCTCTTGCCTGCCCCCCAAGTGCTGGTGGGGCTCTTCTATTTATAGTCTTCCCCTCACAGATGGGGACGACTTTACAGCAACATTCACTCTACTTCGATGGAGCCTTCGAACTGTCCTCGATGGACAAGGCAGTTGGGATATTCTCTGCAGGACTTGGTAAAAGCAGGTTAAGGGTTGACTATTTCCGAAGCGACAAGCGTTGCCTTGACGTGGTCAGGCATCGTAGGTTTGAGTCCGGATCTCAATTGACTCGGATCTTCACAGATTTAGGCCCTGGCTCATTAAAGACTGGGTCACTCGGACCTGACTCATCAGCGGTCATCCTCAATATTCTACTTTAAGAAAAAGGGTCATATATATCCTCAATAAATAATAGATTTTTGCAAGGTAGACTTAGACTTCAGTACTCCAAAGAAATAATCCATCGATAACTTCACATCTCTTTACTTAAGTTAAAATTCTTGATAGAGAAAATGAAGCCCCTTCGTATAATCAAATCTTAGAGTTCATATGGCACGGCCCGATGCTAACATCTGTCCCTTGGGTTTTTTATTTTTATTTTTATTTTTAAAGTCCATTCATGTACACCACCATTACAAATATTGGTTATATTTTGAAAAGAATTGTAAACTTAGAACTGTATTTCTGAAATAATATATATATATATATGAGATTCGGAGAGCTAAGCCAAGGTGACAGATCTTATTGAAATCCAATGCATATATCGCCTACCAAAGAACACCTAGGATATAAGGGACTGTTTAAGTTCCACGTCAAAAATATCCCGAGGCATATATTTGTGGCATGGCCTTAACCCCTACATGAGCGTTTTAAAGCTATGAGACTTTGATTAAAGCAGAATATCACGTGGATAGTAGGTCTAGAACGTTACATATTTTAAGAAACCACAAGAATTGAAACTACCTTGAGAAGATCAATTTTGACATTTGAATAAAAATTCTAAAGAGAAAATGAAACATGGGGCAACCTTGACGAAGCCCTCATTTGTTGTTGAAATATCGGAAAGTCTTCCCATTAACAATTAGAGAAAAGGCTGGCCTTTCAATGCACTCCATAGCTCATAACAACACAATTAGGAGAATTAAGAGTAGTATCAACAGCTTTTATGAAATCCCATCTAACACAATCAAAAGCTTTCATCAAATCCAGCTTTAGACACATCTTAGCAAACATACACACTAACCTTTCCAAGAAATGAAACATTTGTATAAAACAGAAAAATCAAAAAAAATCTAAATAAATGTTTGAGGATTTTACCAAAACAATCACCTCAGATATGGACTACACCCAAAAGACCCTCCTAGTTTTCCTCGCATGGAAGTGGTCCCCCCATTTATTTTATTTTATTTTTTTGAAAACGGGAGAGGGTGTGAAAACGGGGGGAGGGTCAATATCAACCCTCGCTAAAACAAGTGAGGTAGATATCAATACTTGGCTGCGTTCTTTGAAAAACAAAAAGCCCTATTTTTCCCCTTATCTTCCTCCTCTCTTTCCCAAATCCAATGGGGTTTGTAAGTCAAACTAATCTTTAATCCTTGTCTCATGCTCTACTAGCTCTTGGGCCACATGCTCTACTAAGCTCAAAATGTGAATTTCATCTCATTACCATGCGTCCCGGCCGTATGTGCATCCCCAAGAATGAAACAAAGCATATGGCTGGTTTAGTGAGGACAAGAAGCTCAAAGAGAAGGACCGAAGAAGCACTGCACCAAAAACGAAAAATTGGAACGGATTACCGTTCATAATCCGTGTATTCCTAATCCGTTCATCCGTTCCAATTTCCTGTTTTTGTAACGGTTAACGGATTAGGAACGGTTTAGGAACGGATGAACGGATTAGGAACGGTAATCCGTTCCAGTTTTTCGTTTTTGGTGTAGTGAAGAAGAAAAAGAAAAAGGCATTCTCATTTCATTTCATCAGATAAGATTATAGGAGTTGATGTCTCATATATATATATATATATATAATACAACAAGAGGATTAGTTACATATTTACAACTATTTACTGACTTAACTAAGCTTAGAGCAACTCAATTTGTTATGACTATCAACTACACAGCTTGTCTTCCACTTATTTGTCTGGTATAACTGACTATGAAATTGTTTTGTCAACACCAAGAACCCCCATCATGCCAGGAATTGCACCAAAAGGATGAGTCAGAGAAATTATGTAGACTGTTTCCAGTGGTCCAAACAGAGTTTAACATCACTTTGTAGGGTTATTACATACGCAAAAGATTGCTCACTTGTGCATGTATTATGAAAATGACAGCCAAGCCCGACAAGTAAAAAATTGTGGGTTTTGTCGTAGAGGCCCAGCCTTCATGTGGGCACCATTAAAAGCTTGTAAGTTGTAACTCAACTATAGCTCTATGTTCTCCATTTAGAATCAAGCAAACAGAGTTTGAGCATCAAACAAGAAAACTATTTCCAAGGGAAATGATCAATAATGTCCAATCCTAGACTGTTTTCTTTTTTGCCTAATACAGCCTCTGCCATCAATGTGTGGTCGGATAAAAGATGGATATAGCTAGAAGACTGAAGGCCAGCACATTCAACTACATCCTGAGATCCTCTTTTGCAGTACTGTAGCAATAGGGATAAAACACACAAATAATCGCAATTCTCAAATCCAAATTGGGCTGCCCAAGATTTTGAGAAGATACAAATGTGAAATTTAAAAAATTACAGTTGGTTACATTGGCAAAAAGCCCTAGTTTTCCCCCATTGAGTTTGACTGACAAACCTCATTGGGTTTAGGAAAGAGAGGAAGAGGAAGATTAGAAAAAACTAGGACTTTAAAGGTTTTAAAAGACGCAGCGAATAGTCAATATCATCCTCCACTTATTTTAGCGAGGGTTGATATCGGCCCTCCCCCGTTTAAAAAAAGAAGTGGTCCCATTTTTGTGCCAGGGAAATTAAAAGGGCCTTTTTTCGAGGTGATTTTTTTGGAAAAATTTTATAAATGTTTTCTTAATTGTACAATATATTTATCCATTTATTTTTACTATTTAAAATTTATTTTACTTTCCAAGACATTCTTCTAGTACTATTTCAAGTAAAAACCCCATTAATCGGGTACTGGTCAAATTCATTTCTGCCCCCTGATTGTTTTGGGCATGTCTGCAGATCAAACTAATGATATTGGTTAGATTTTTATGTGACAACCATGAAGCGGATCTTGCACAATTGATTGCAGTATCATGCACTTGCATTTTTTTTTTTTTTTATCTCTTATCGGATAGGAATTTATTCCATCCAATCAATGAAGAATATAGTATTTTCTTAAAGGCAGCTCAAGAACCTTGCACTCCACAAATATTCAACCACAAAAGTGAAGAATCATTTGCCACCAACAAATGTTGAGAGCTTAAAACCTTCAATGACCCTTATCTATTCAAATGGCATCCCCACCTTTTTTCCTTTTTTCAGAAGGAATATATATATCTATCTATCCAATTGAGAATCTCCATTCGTCACCTATTTATTTTCAGTGACGTCTCCTGTCTTAAGCTGTTAGCAACCCAGATCACAAAGGCCCATAACTGGACAGAGAAGTAGGCCCAAACAACTTTATTTTATGGAGAGGAAAATGGTGGGAAAAGTACTACTGATCCTCAGGAATCTTTAGTTAAAAGAGAGGGACTCCATTGTGGGGGCTCACCTATTAAAAATTTAAACCCATCAAAATAGCACCCTCTCTATCTATATGGAAATACAAAAAGTTCATCATCAAGATAAGAGTTGGTCCCACCAATATTGTGTCATCACTTTCTTTCTCTTTTTTTTTATCAAACATTCAGTGGTATGGTGGGACCAACTTTTATTGGGGTAACTTTTGGTGATATCCTACCCATTGTGATGACATTATTTGAGTGACTAGGATTTCAACAGATGGACCCTAATGTGGAGTTCCACTCCTTCAAATCAAGAATATTGCTCTAAATCAAAAGCCACAAAGGATCTGGACTTATATAGTTGGAGCATCCACAACCATGGATGCAAATTACAGGTGCACATCAGATTCTGATATTGGTATCAGATATTTATATTGACCAGCTGGAAAACTAACATATGGAAAGACGGGACCACTTTTATTACATATGAATATATGATTCTCAGAAAAAATGAAAAATGAAAAATGAAAAATGAAAAAGAAGTCTCTTCTGGCTTAACTGTTAAACAGTGGAAAGTGAAGATTCTTAGCTAGGAGAGGGGGCAAAGTACAAACATTAGGCTCAGATCCATGAAACCTTCCATTCGAGACTCCAAGAATGCATGTGTGGAAATAATGGGCCAGGCAAAGCCCTCATATATACAACAGTGGACACTAACTAAATTCCTGCCTAGCTCATACTTACATATATATTGTCTTCTTTTAGTAATTTTTTTTTCTAATTAATGCTTTAGAGCTTTGTTATTTATGCAATGAGAAGAGACTAAAAAGATGCCAGTTAAAGACCCAAGTCTCAAAGTAACCATGTGGGTGGGCCAAGTGAATCGATGCAGCTGAAATTATACTCTCTTCGCTTTATCCAATTATTACAAAAAAAAAAAAAAAGGAATATATGAATTGCTATTGAACCCACCCCAACTGTCTTTGAGCCTGCACAGCACGTCTGTCTATAAAAATTGAGTTGGGCTCTAACTTGCAAATTGTGGGGGGAGGTACAGAGTTGCAACACCAATCTCCAACTCTCACTCTCTCTCTCTCTCTCTCTCTCTCAAGGTTTCTATTGCAAATAGTTAGGACTGAGTTTAGGCCAACATGCAGTACCCGAATTCTTTCGCTGGTCCACAGTATGCAACTCGGGTAACTCGACGCATTTACGTTAGCAACGAGTCACCAGATGATCTGCCCACACTCGAGCAATTTCTAACTCGGGCCAATTTCTTTCGAAATGATTTTCCACCAATTTTTCCCACAATTGAGCCAACCAGGATCACTCATCAGCCCTTCTACCGCGACGATTCGACTCATCCACCACCTCCATCCAAACCCAACTCATCTATGATAACTGATCATCATCCCTTCTATGATCACGACGATTCTCCTCGACCACCTCCATCCAAACCCAACTCATCTATGATAACTGATCATCGTCCCTTCTATGATCACGACAATTCTCCTCCACCACCTCCATCCAAACCCAAGTCATCTAAGATAACTGATCATCATCCCTTCTATGATCACGACGATTCTTCCCCACCACCTCCATCCAAACCCAACTCATCCATGATAACTCATCATCCTAACTATAAAGATGATTCTCCTTACTCAGCATTTCCATCCAAAGCCGAACCACCAAAGACAAATCGCGGCTACTATAGTGAAGAGTCTGCACCAGTTCCGTTCAGAGCCAACCCACCCATGAATAGGGGTGGCTACTATCGCGATGAATCTTCAACATATCCGCCCAGGCAAGATCCTTACGGAGGAAATCCAGTCAATCTCCATGTAAATGTCTATGTAAGTATCCTTCAAACTTCTCTACTTGGTATTAATTTTCTGCCCTTAGTAGTAAGAGGTGTCAGTTCCTCACCCAAGGCTGTGCTTCCTTACAGCTCCCTCGCCCCAGGGCCAGGGAACCCAGCCCCCTAAGCTAGGATACCAAAAAAAAAAAAAAAAGATTTGGATGGAGTGAAACTTCATTTACATGATCTTATTCCATATGTTGGGTTCACCCAGATCGATGATTGATGACAACCCCACAAATTATCTTGACCTTTTGATCTATGACACGCCATGTTTACTGGTTTTAAAGGCATTTTTGGAAGAAAAGAAAAAAAAACCTATATTATGAGATTAATTATCTCAGTAAGGCTCCTTTATTTTTGGCTTTACCGGAATCTCCTTGCCTCACTATTACACAACTGAAAATTATAAATTAGCATATGGAGTGGTCATGAGATAATTAGTATAATATAATGATATGTATTGATGTACGCACTTGATCATGGGCCCACTTGATGATCAATCCAAGGTGTCCACAAATAGTGCTTTGCACCTATATGAATGTACTGGACTGCTGAATTGAATGGATTTCTTTTAGTATAATGTTGTTGAGCTTGTTATCAAGGCTTACTATATATAATCTCATGGAACACAAATATTATACAAAAATAGGACCCATCTAAGTCTTTCAAACCCATCCACCCATCCACAAGTGAGCCCTGGGTGCGCCCCACAATTGCATGTCCATAGGGCATCCCCATGCGCGATGCACAAGGGATCAGTACCCCAGCAATGATATGAGCTAGTCTTATCATACAAAAGTGGGTGCTTGCGCAAGTTAGCTAGATAATTGTTGTCAGCACCATAGCTATTGCCCACTTTTTGCCTATCCAAATAGGGATATAAATGGGTATCCGATTCTTCGAATACCCGAAAGTTACGACCTATTAAAATCAGGGTCTGGGTCCTTATTTACTTTCTGATAAGTAAATGGGTCCGGGTCCGGTTCCACCTTGGTTCAGACCCATGGACCCGAGACTCGACATATTACCTAAATTTTCGGAAATATCTTCTAAAAACCATATTTTTCTAATATCATTCTCTACATAGACTCGGACCCAGATCCAGACCTGTCCCATATCTGGTTCTGGTTCCGGAGCCAAGAAATCGGTTCCAAAACAGTTTTGGGTCCGATTCCACCTTCTCCTTAACGGTTCCAGTTCCTGGTCCATTATGGACCCGGACTGGAACCAACCCGTTTACAACCCTATATCCAAAGTGTAATATACATAATGTGTCTGGATCCCAAGTTTCACTATACACGTTTCCCATGAGTGAGATGTGTGAGTTCTATCATGGGGCCCACCTATTGATAATCTAAACTATTCAAAATGAGTGCCATCCTGTGCAGTGATATATTTTCAATTTTTACTTCAATAAGAGTTAGTCACATCATATGATTGAGTACATGACCGATAACTTGATTAATACAGATAATTAGGGACCAACTCCTGTTGAATTTGAATTTGATGATATACGACTGCAGAAAATGACATTCATTTTGTACCACTCAAATTATCAACATCTGGTCACGAATCAACTTAATTAAACAGCTGATATTTGTTTAAAAATTAAATCTCGATTTTAGAAGGCTTAGAATTGTCAAACTTCTACGGCCCCGAAATGAGTTAAGATGATGTCCCTTTCTTTCCCACATGATCTTGGACCATTCAAAGACCTTTTCCTTCTAACCCCCCAGCCCTAAACTAGGGGTGCTCCTGGGCCCAACCACATTGGGCCAGGTTTGGGCCTTAAGTTTTAGTAGTTGGGCTAGGCTTGGATCTAAATTATGTGCCCAATTAAATTTTGGGCAAGGATTGGATAGAGTAGAATGTTAGAAGGTTGGCCTGGCTCAAATAAGTAATTAATGCATGTAGTTTAGTGACTGATTTACTCAAACAGTTTATTGAAAGCCCAAACAAGTGAGTCCTAGCCTGGCACAGCCCGATTGACTAAATGGGAGCGCTCTGGCCTGACATGTTCCACCATTCAAACATGCACACGTCCACGTTCATGGATGAGAAGATTCTAAATGAGCAGGAGATTAAAGTCTAGATGAAAATGTTATTTTAGAAAACTGTTTGTTTACGCTTTAATCGCCTTTCGGGCCTGGCTCAGACTTGGGCCCGACTAAGGGTTAGGGGTGAGAAACAAGTGAAAACTGGGCACATTGTAGTTAAGGCTTCATGGAGGTATCTTTTCTCGAATTGACTTCCTGAATTATAATCTTACACTTACAGGTTCACTAAATTCTAACCATTTTTTTTTTTTTTTTTTTTTTTTGGGGGGGTTACAGCTGACGCCACAGGACTCAGGCTATCCCGGATATGGTAATTATAATGGCCAGAATGGTGGGGGTCCATACAATCCACAAGTTCAAGGGGGTAATGGAGTAGGCGGCAATGGCAAGGTTACTTTGGGCCCTGAAATTAATGGAGCTAACCTCAATGTTGGAGGTGGAAAAGCAGGAGGAGGCGATGTAGGAGGAGAAGATAAAAAGAAGAAGAAGAAGAAGAAAGACAATGACAGTAGTGATCATGATGGACAAGCTAATTAAGAAAGACAATGACAGTAGTGATCATGATGGGCAAGCAAAATAGCTTGTCTTTGGACGGGAGAATATGGAAGCTGCTTCATCGTCCTGTTTGGTCTCATGTTTCATGTTTAGGGTTTATATGCATACATGAACTTTCTCTACCATTGACCTTTGGGTCATATTGAGTGTGGACAATATCGTTCTAGTAAGTAAGTAATGTTATGTTATGTCTTAGTTGTGTTTGTTGAGGTTTTGATGGAGTGACCAACATGATTGAGATAATTATATGTTAATTTAATGATAAGATCAACTCTTATTGAAGTAAAATTATAGAAGATGAGGTCATTCATTATGATTGGATCGAATTATTAATACTTGAGCTCCACGGGAGTTCCACTACTTTAACTCGGGATTTTCCTAATTCTATCGAGCCGGACTCGTGAAGCTAATATTTAGAGACCCTTTTTACATGGTGGAGCTTGATGGGATTCACAAACACAAATGGTCCATTTTGTGGTGCAGCATGTAATTCCCTGATAAATTCATCTGAGAGCCCATTCATGAAATCTAGCTCAGCTATTAATCTGATTTGAGATAAATTTAGCTCACTCTTATATTAAAGGTTTCTAATTTTGAGTCATTTGATACTAATTAGTTGTGGATTTCAAGGTATAGACTTAGGGTGGTAAATGATCCAACTTGAGTAGAGCTTCATTCTGTTCAGAAATGAAACCTCAAATCTGGCCCAAGTTCAACAAGACTCGAGCATCAAATATGTCAAGTATGAGCCCAACCATTTAGTCAGTCAGCTCAAGCCTGACCAATACTAACAAACAGCAAAAAGACAGTTTTACCACAAAAAACAAACACAAGAAAATGACAGAGATCTTAAATTCAAGTATAGATTAGAGCCTTCTTAAATCCAAATACAACCATAAAACATCAATTAAAACAAAGAAAAATATATACACATTACATTGAATAAAAAATTATAAACACACAAATCATTTTTTGTTTTTTTTTTTTTCAACAAAACTAAAAACACTTTTAACGACTCCAATAAACTACAAGCATTAAGCCAAGTCAACCCCTTAACTAATAGAAAGCTTATACACCCTCCGTTATAAATATATATATATATAAAAGCTTAGAAATTTGAAACTTACACACTTTCTATCAATACATGGCCAAAACCCTATTTCAAGAACCTAAGCTCTATATAACTTTTATCTTCGTTTAGATTGAATCGAACCAGGATTCGGTCTTCGATCACTTTATCCAAACCCTGGCTCAAATATTGAGCTATCTCCAATTTTAGTTCCAGACTAGACTCAAATACTAAAAAGTAAAATCTAAGGCCAAAATCAGGTCCAAAGCGGGCTATGCGCTAGCCGAACCAAACTTAGCCAATTTATGATCCGATCTTGAACTAAGTCAGCCAAGCATGATTAAGCAATGCTCATATTTTAAATGAACAGGTAAAAAAAAAAAAAAAAGAGAGATCGAGTAAGGTTGAATTCAAGTAAAATGAACTGAAACTGGACCCACCCGAATCCAACTCACCCTAGCTTCATTGGACTCGGACTCATGGATCCGGCGATTCGAACAAATGACATGGCGACACGGCACAAAACTCCAAGCATCGTCAGTACCCAACCCGAATCTATCAAAACTATTGTATCAACCGACCACGCAACGGTCCACGGTCAAACGCAGCCACGGATCCTCGACCTCTCCAAATCCAACGGTTCGCATTCACGCGTTCTAATCCAACGGTCCAGAATAAACGTCACCCGCCTTTATAAAAGCCCCATGTCCCAATCTTCTCCGATTCCTCTCGCTCCCCCTCGGACCAGGGCCGTCTCCGCCTCGCTCCTCTCTCCACGTTTCATCTTCTTTTTTTAATTCCCAAACTGCCCTTCTCCCTTTTCTCTTCTCCAAACCCTAAAAGGGACGGTCTTGGAAATCCAGAAGACGAAGATGAACGGCTCAGATCCGCAGCAGCAGCAGCAGTGGATGGCGATGCAGTACCCTGCAGCGACGGTCATGATGCAGCAGCAGATGGTGGCGGCCCACCACTATCCGCCGCAGCAGTTTTTGCCCTACCATCATCATCACCAGCAGCCGCCGCAGCAGCAGCAGCAGGGATCGACCGCGGATGAGAACAAGACGATCTGGGTCGGAGATCTACATTACTGGATGGACGAGAATTATCTGCATAGCTGCTTCGGCCAAACGGGAGAGGTTGTGATTTTTCTTTTTGCTTGAATCTGTTGAAATCTTGATTCTTTTTTTTTTTGATTTGGTTGTTGTTAGATCTGAATTAGTTGTGTTGTTCTTGAATCTTGAAATTCGAGATCGAATCGCGGAAAACGCGGGTGATTAGGTTTAGGTAGATGAGAAAATATTCCTACAATGTGCGCAAATAGAAGCAATGGATAGAATTGATGCAATTAGAATTAGATATGACTAGAAATAGAATTCGTTCATGGAAAAGTTTAGAAAACAAGAGGTAAGAAATTGCAGATTTACATGGAGAATCTGATGATTGTATGTTGTTGGGATCTGGATTTGGATTTCTTCTGGTATTGTTCTTATTCAAGAAGCTGGCTTTCTCCAGTACGATATTTGCCCTTCCAGTACGATATTTGCCCTTACCTTTCTTTTTAAGTAGAATCCGAACCCGATTTCTATATTTGTGTTCAGGGAAGAAGAATTGAAGGTGAGGGAAAAATGGTTGTTTTGCAGAAATGGACTGACAATGTTATATTTAGATTTGATGGATGTTGTGGTTGGGGGCCTTGTTACAGTATTTTGGGAAAAGGTGGAGGCTTTTTAGAAAACCCATCCTTTTTTATTTAGAGTTTGCCAAAAAGATGGGGTTTGGGGAGCTAGTTTGCTTGTTGGAAATATTTCTCTGTTCTAATTTAGAGAAAGGAGCCATAGTACGGACCAACCTCCTTTGCCATATTCTTAATGTGGAAACTACATTTTTAAGGGGGATAGTTCTATTAAGAGGGACTGGCCAAAACTTTATTGGTGGCGGGGTTGCGGTCTTTTCATTAGAGATATTGAGTAAGGCTTTTGTTGGAAGATTGTGTTTCAGGAGGTTTTTGGGCTTGGCATGTGTAGGGCACATGATTTTAATGTGCCGTTCTTTCTAGTTGACGACGCTGCCTTTTTGTGATGTTTTACATAAATATTCTCTCTTCTGTAATTGTTTTTCATTATTGGTGCACTGTCCACTTCTCAATGTAACTCAAACCAGATTTTCTAGTTTTTGTATGTAGAAACCAGTATTCAATGTAAATTATCATCTGGTGTTAAGATATAGGAATAATAGGATGTACAGTATGGGTCTCTAATATGTGATTTTGGGATCAGTCTTGCACTACTTTGTTACAAGATAGATCTTGGTGTTTCTTGTGTCTTTGAGTGGAAAATATTATGCTGACCATAGATCATTCAGATAAGGTGATATGATGAGGGATGATGATGATGTCATGGTGACCAAGGATTAGCAAGACTGTCAATATATCATATTGGCCATGGCCAAAACCGATCAATATTTTTTTTCCTTGCCATTGACAATTTGCGATTGCTATTCACAATCAGCTGTCCTTAGAAGTTCCCAAAAGACCTTTTCTATTTACATCCTTAATCATAGTTTAACGTCAATTTACATGAGAAGTTTGTTTGATTATCCTAAGACAATTCCAATCATCCAGTCAAATTTTATAAATAAAATATCATTCAAAAAAATATATTATAAATAAAGTCCCAAAATAAATGCAAACCAAACTTCTGTCATGTAAATCTACAAGAAATTATAGAACCTCAATGCAAGTAAGAGCAATCCCAAATTGGTAAGATTATACAATTTGTGTGATTATTAAAGCCTGCACCAATATTTCAATTCATAACAAAGGGAAAAACTAATTGCATTGGCTCAGATGGACGAGACAGAGTTAATATGGCGGTGATGATGATGGTAAGAATGCAGAAAACTATAGATTGTAACACACACATGGAGGAAATACGTTTTCTTGCTATTTTATTTCAGTCCCATGAATATTCATAAGCAATGATGAAAATAGTGGTAGCGGCGGGCGTAGCGACCCGCCGCAAAAACGCTACGAAGCGGGGGATACGTAGCGTAGCGGGGATACGTAACGGCGTAGCAGTGCGATTTGAAATAATCGCCCAAAAAATCTGCAAAATTTTCAGAAAATCCAAATAATTGTAAAATGAAAGAATATGTGGTTCTTTTGCAAAAGTAAGTAAGAAAATGGGGTGTAGTGGTGCCCTCAATATATGAAGTCCTGTATCGCTATATAATTAGAAAATAATAGTAATTATTAGTTTTTTCAAATGTATTCATGTTTCTTAGTCATACT